>CM055842.1:10611362-11211362 GCA_029490765.1 Euthynnus affinis
ACATTTCTTGTGCTGTTGTGCATTTTTCAAATAGATACACTAGAAATGTTAATGTATTTATAAAAGACTTAAACACAGTCAAACCTAAATCTATGGTGGCCTCTTAATGATAGAAAAGCAAGTTTTTGGAAGGAAGGGAGGAACTTTATTGTCCAAACTATAGAGAATTATCTTTCGTTTCACCACACAGAGCCAAAAAACAACATAAAACAGGATAATTGATAACAGCACAACAACAAAAATCATTTAAAATACAAAAAATACAAAAAAAATAGTTAAAATTCATTGTCATTTTTTGGTGGCTCTTATTTGTTTATAATGCCTCCCTGAGGGTAAAAGCTTTGTCAGAAAGGTTTTTACAATGATCAGTGACTGGCCGGTAAACATACTTTTTAAAATATACTGTCAGAAATTACACTGGAGTAGACTTTTTTTTAATCTTGAGTCAAACTTCCCCAACTCCAGACTCAAAATCTCTCCAGTGCTCAGCATTAAACTTTAATCCATCTGTCCCACTTCAGAGTAATTTAAACACTCTCAGAAGTCATAATCATCGACGCAGACTTTGCCTGGAAAGTGTGTCCTCAACAGTATCGGTCATGGCACTTTCTCCACACAATACACTCGCTATCTCTCTGTCGGACGGCAGGTCCCAGTCCATCTTTTCCTCATTAAGCATATGTCTCATTTTCCATTTCAGACAGCAGATAGCATAGAAGTGCACACAAAAGCACTATTTTCAGGCACTTCTGCTCATCTCGTCTAAAAGTCTAATGAGAGCGGATCAAATATAACTCGACACCGAGGGGAGACAAAGGGAGACGTAGCCCTGGGTGAGAGATGAGGCGAGGCAGAACAATGGACCTGAATGTGCTGTCACTGCGGCGGTATGGAGCAGGACCAGTGAATGCAGATGATTCTGTAATGAGGGATTAAGTGGTGGATTATGGGTCTTTATTAAGATGTTTCTGATCCTCATTAGGCTGAATCTCGTATCAGGGCATCGATTCCCCTCTCGCTCGCTGGATTGGCCGTCCTCTGGAGGAAGAAGAGAGGAGAAAGAGAAGGAAAGATAGAGAGACGTGCTACTAATATGTTCCTCTGAGGCATGTAACAAAAACTACAAGCATGTATTAATGTTGGCAAAGGAAATCAGTATTTTATACATAAATTTTATAGACATTTATTTTATTTTGCTTTCTTTTTTTAACTGGTTCCTAAGGTCACATAAAGGAAAAGGAAAATGCAATCAGTGTGCAAATAGAAGATTTACACTGGAAAATATCAACACACAACCTACAGACAGCACTTCTGTTCATTTCATGCACATTTCTAGGTCTTCACTGGGGCTCTACTGGAATATCTTTGTATTACAGTTCAAGAAAATCCTTATTTGTCTTCTTCTGGCCCTTATGCAGCACCTTGTTACAGCTCCTGTCTCTTTAAGGCCGTCCTCCCGTTGAGACACTCAGTTCTGATTGGCCAGATCTTGGAAGCTGCTCCCTAGCAGACACTCAGGAGGCAATGTTCACAAACCATGAAACAAACAGTAGTGGTAGGATTTCACTATTTTTTCTCGCTCTTTAATCAGCTTGATGGTTGCTAAGGTTGTTCACAAAAATCAAAAAATACAATGTCCCCTTCAAACGTTTTCATTTAACAAAACTAACAGCCCACAACCATGCCAGCAGCTCTGTGAGGATGTACTTTTGTTGGGGGGTGGGGGGCTTTTACCACACAGTGCTAACATGCTAACTAGCAGGTTCGATGTTTACTATGTTAAAATCATCTTACTTTAGCAGGCATGCTAACATATGCTAATTAGCATGCTACCATGCTCACAATGATGATGCTAATATTATGTAGTTAAGCAGGTTTAACAGTTGCTAATGAGCAATTAGACACAGAGTACAGCTGAGGCTGATGGGAAGGACATTAGTTTTGCAAGCATGTAGTCATAATTCAAAATATTGGACAAATTGATACTTGATATCAATTTGAAGCTGTCGGTTTATGAAATGAATGTGTGGCGAATCATAACACTACAATGTAAATAGTTGTGTAAATGCAGCAAAGTCACATGAACTTCCTTTTTGTTTCACCTCCATTGTTTTGGTTTTTGTGTGCTATGAACGTATTGAAGAAGAGTAAGGTTTTCCGCCTTAACTTTATTCAAAAAACTGTACTTACAAAATGTCATGCGGCCAATGTATTCTGTGTCATTTAATGTCATATTCTGATTGATTTGCTTGTTGTGGGTCGTAGTGAGACGGTCATGAATTTCTGTCAGAATTTTGCTTCAGACTGTCTTTGGTTGCTAAAGCTCCAAACAAACAACTTTCTGTGGACGTGTCGCACAGTGAGATCAAGGACAGTCATTTTGGATTGATGACCAAAGATTTCACCATGTTTGTTTCACAATAGTCAACTTTTGTCTCAGAAAGCCCAAAATAACACAGTTCAAAGGGGCCTTTACATGTAAAGTATGTTGGTCAAAGTTTCTTGTAATTACTCCTAAGGAGTGAAAGGGAGACACACTACTAGAGTGACTAAAAGTTCATATGAAAAATCATAAACCTTACCTGAACAATCCTTTGCCATTTTGTGTATTGTTAACAGGCGTTTCTAATATATTATTCAGAGATAAAAAGACCAGATCCTGGTTGTGTGTTTACCTCTGTTATTGTATTCCTAATGAGAACAGGGCCGAAGGAAACACACAAGCTTGCAGAAACAAACCCAGACAGTCCAAAAACAATATTTACTTCTCATAACAACTCTGAACAAGACTGAAGCCAACTGGGAACAGTGTTAATACAATCAGAGAATCTCAGCGTTTCCAGTATTTATATGACAATGTCTATAGTTTACTATCAACAACGCTAGACACAACAATACGACTTCCACTCTGACTTAGACTAAACTTCCTCCAGCCCACTGCAGTGATTTTAGCTGACACAAGCTTCACTTTATAACAAGAGAGCAACAATTCCAGCAACTTGTATCACTAGTTGTCAGCTATAAATCAAAAGGCTGTACAGATGGTGAACAGCCCCATTGCTTAACACTCATGGAAATCTACCCTCACATTTCTGACACACCCGCTCACCTTCTCATTACTGCATGTTCACTGTCTGTGATGCTCTTCTTTACAATAAAAGAAATGTTTTTTCGGGGGCAGGTTTGTGTTCTTGTATTGGATTACATCATATTCTCCCATATTGTCTTAGATATTAGCATAACGGTAGCTCAACACTTATTGTGCTGTATATTTTCCACTGTACAGTATCCCCTCATGATTAGTCTCTAAACCAAAGTTCTGAACCACAAATCTATTTTTCATCCATAAAAACCTCATCAATCATTATAAATGAGTGATTTATTGTTAATGAAGCTGTAAAGAAGCAGAAAGAGTCTATTCCTTAGGTTCACCTAAAACAGGAGAACATAGCAGCCGACATGATTTAAATGAATGTTATTGACTGTGAATAATACATGTGAAATGCTTTTGAATGGTGTTTTTTTTTTTTGTTTTTGTTTTTTTTTAATAAATATGGGTCAAATTAACTCTCTATTTATAAAAATTGTGCATCAGCTGCCCATACACACAAAGAAAAGTTTAAATATTTCCATTTTTTTGTATTCTGGGTTGCTTTAGGAAAAAGTATAAAATTTAAAGTTAAAAAAATGTGGTGTTTTGGGTGTATTTACTGCTCTCAAATGTAAAATAAAAAAAGAAAAAAAAAAGGGTCAAATTCAGCCTGAAAAGTATGTTAGGGTTAAAATGATCTGGCATACACAGTTGCCAAGTTGGAGAGGCAGATTTAAAGATTAAAAATCTGTTATTGTGAAAATGTGGGTGGGAAAGAGTTCATCTTCAGCCACCTCTAATTTATGTAACTGTGTGGATGTTTAGAAAAGACCATGTGTGCTCACTCAGAATAAAAATGACTTAAACACACCATCAGCTTAGGTTACGACAGCTTTATTTAGTGCAAAGAGAGTCTAATAGCAGGAGTCGGTGATGCGCCTCATGCTCATGAACCTCATGCCGCTCATGCCCATGTTAACGAAGTTCCTGTACTCGCCGGGCCTCATGTACATCATCCTGCCTCTGTACTGGGGCTGCTCGAACATCAGCCAGTGTCCCTCCATCACGTTGCAGGACATGCAGTTGGACATACGGAAACGCTCCATGATGTTGTCACAGTCATCCATCAGCTCGGACATCTGGCCAGCGAAGTTCTCCCTCTCATAGATCTTCATCCTGAAGGATCCTCTGTGCTGTGGTGCAGAAGAGGAGAGATCTTAACTCAAAATCACATTTACAGCATGAGCTCTATAAGGCTGGATATAAATAATAATGCAAAAAAGGTGTCATTTACAGTCAATCAAGCCCATAGAATGATCTTACCATGGGGATCATGCGGCAGGACTTGATGCAGTCGCTCATGCCAACCATGCTCATGTAGTCGGCGTACTCGCCCCTCCTCAGGAAGTACTGGTTGCCCATGTAGTTGGTGCGGTCGTACACCATGAAGCAGCCTCTCTCCACCCTGCAGGACTGGCACCTGCTCAGGAAGGAGGACATGTCGGGGCAGTCGCTCATGCACTCATAGGAACGACCCTGGAAGTTCCTCTCCTCGTAGAAGATGATCTGGGGGGAGAAGTGTCAGCTTTGGTTAGCACATGTTCAACATTAAAGCTGCATTAGTTTGTTTTTTTGTGAGGGGAAAACAGGAAACGTTTTCACTATCAGTGAGTCCAGCTTTCTCTGGATGGACTCCTGTCGAAGAGAAAGCTTGGATTGTACTCCTAAATTTACACTGAGGAGCAATAACTATTTTTTTGGCCACTTGTAGGCAGCAGATACAAGCTGATATACAGTTTGATCAATTTTTGAGTTGCCTATCAACACACCCAGCAGAGGTTTTACACTGAAAACAGCTACCTGTTATGGCCAAAAATGACCCTAAGAGAACCAAAACAGTAAAATTGGGGGCCATAAAATAAAAACAATGAGCTTTAAGTCACTATAGAGCTCTGAAGAGCAAGGTGTGAGACGTTTGTCACTAAGAGTAACTCTTCTCCCACTAAATATAATAATATAAATAAGTTGATCCATTGTTAATATAAAAATACAGATTATAGTTGCTTTAAAGTCAAAAAACGTTTATGGTTTTAGTGGCAGCTGAAGCACCAAGAGCCACAGAGCATATGAAAATATAATAATAATAATAATGAAACTATCAGAGAAAGCTTACCTTGCTCATCATGCTCATTCCGGTGGAAGTCATTTTGTTGGTCAGTGAGCTGTTGCTGCTGCTGCTGCTGATGGAATTGCTGCTGCTGCTCTTGCACCGAACTGTACTCCACCTGGTTTAACCCTTTCCTTTTATACCTGACCCACACACCGGCCCTTTTGTCCAAAACCCCCTGAGCCAGCAACAGTGTCATAGAAATGCACAGAATATGAAGGGATTGTCCACATTTTCGGGGGCCGGAGGGTTCAGAAATGCTTTCAGCAGCCATTTCTCGTACAACGCCGGGGCGAGGGGGGCGGGGGGTCACGGAGAGGGTGAAAGGGTTAGCCATTGGAGGTCACACCTTGACTCTATTCAGTGTGACGTGTTGTTTTGTCAGCAACATCCTTTTTGTTTTTTGTTCCTGACACATGTTGAATAGTGTGTCATGTGGAGAGACTTTAGCATGTGGAAGGTTTTTGGTTTTGAAAATACACACAAAAACACAGATTGATATATAAAAGCATAGTAATACAATATTTCTCTAAGGTGAATGTGAAAAAAATAATCTACAGCAACATCTATATATAAATAATATGGTTTATCCTGAGGTTGATGGCATTTTAAAGTATTTCTAGGTATAAAAAAAACAATTATATAATTTATGGCTGGTGGTTGGAAGATGTTCAGTGACGTGTAAATAAAACATTTTCCAAAGGTAAACATAAATATATGGTATGCTTGCTTCAGTTTGACATGACTTTTCTTGGAAATCATAAATATTTATTATTTTGCCAAAAAAAAGCAGAAACTTCTGTAAGTTTACTCTTTAAATCTGTTGTACCACTGCATTAAAAGAGACACCAACTCGTGAATTATCAAATATATAATTTATTATAATGATTAATTATTTACCAATGTTTGTAAATTTTAATGGATTTCCCAGTTTATTGTCACATCATATTACATTTTCCTGATTTATTGCCAAAAAAACAAGCAGAGACTCTTGACTGACTTCACTGACCCAAGGAAGGAAAAATGTCTCAACAGTGAATAAAATCACATCACTTTCTATCCACTGATTTCACAGTGGTCTATTTAATATTATAAAACATCAAAACATTATCAACCTTTTATACTCATATAATAAATACAGTTCTACATTTTTGATTAATTGATTTCTTTTAATGGTCATTTTATGCACTTTCATACATAAAAATGAAACAACCTTTCACTTCAAAACACCAGTATGGTCTCATACAGTCACATTCATACATTTCTTGGTACTTTAAAGGTAAATGTAGGTTAATAGAATAAAGGACATAGTGGAAGAAGTATTGAGATCTTTTATGTAAGTAAATGTAGCAATAATATAGTATAAAAACATTATAACAAGTAAAAGTACAAAATTCATGAGACTAGCTAATTGTATATAAAGTATTTGAAACTACCTCCAGCAGCTACAACAGTAACATGCTGCTCTAACACTGATGCTTCAGTGTTTTGACTTTCATAGTTTACATCAAAACATTTTTCACAAATCTCCTGTAGATGGCACAATAAACTCAAGGCTCCTGTAAATCCCAGTTATTATAATATAACCTTGTTCCATGTTCCCACATGGGGAGAGGCATTAAAACCTTGGTTGTGCCATGCTATTTGCACCGTGAAGTCTGATAAACTTACCAGAAATTAAAGTTTAATGTGTGAATTCCACAACCATAACAGATTTCACAAACACAAATGGTTGGCAGTCGAACAGAAATAGTGTGTTGATGGCTTCCTCCCTCAGATGGTACAGTCCAGTGTTATAAATCAAGTTACTCTTAAATGATTTAAAAGTAATAAACAAAACATATAGACCTACTTTGCCAGTGCACCAGTTAACAACTCTGCAATTAAAATACTGAAAAAACTGGCCCAGGATTGAACCCAATTGCTGACCCCTGTCATATATAATGATATATCAGTCAAAATACTACTTTTATTGCAATAATTACACTGTGCTGCTAATACCTATATATTTTTTTTTTTACTTCAGTAGGATTTTAATGCAGGACTTTTACTTGTAATGGAGTATTTTTACATTGTTGTATTGATACTTTTACTTAACCAAAGAGTATTTCTTCCACCACTGGTTTTCAGATGAGTGGACTATATGGAGCAGCGGATGTATCTCCGCTCTTCATCACCGGAGGACGCTGTGACGCACGCTTGTACCCTCCGAGTGACTCTCTTGTCTTGGTAACAAACTCTGTGTTGTCAAACGTTGCTAAGGAAGTCATCGAGCTAATTTGAAATTAGCCACTCTGAAACCCAACATCAGTAAAAAAAAAACCCAGAGGTAACTTCTCCTTCAGCGTTCATAAACAGTGAAACACATAAGATGAAGGCTACATACGTCAGCTATGTATTCATACTCTTTTTAAACGGTCGCTTTAACCGTTAACGTTAGCTTAGCTAGCTTTAGCTAAGGATTAGATAATGTAGTTTTTGCTTATAACTTATAACGGCTAATGCTAACACTAATAGCACACTGATTTTCCTGAGTTAGTAGTATTAAGTAGCTAGATAGTTGTTTGAGGTCAAAATACTATCACTTAACGATTAACTGATATCTACAGTATGTAAAACACGGTTATAGTGTCTTCGATGGCTTTAATATTAAAACTAAAACTAATTATTCAATGCTAAACAGGTTAGCCAGTTGGTTAAAGGACAGGTTTACACATTTTCAAGTATCTCAAAACGACACTGAAAGGTTTTTCTTGATATGATCGTTCCTCCTGTTTGTACTGATCATTAGAAGATTTGTACAGAAGGAGGCTTGTTGATTTTGTCCCCCATCACTTACATTGAAAGCACATTTGAAGGGGAACTTTTAATAATGGTAATAATAATAGTATGAACAGGAGGAATGATTACATCTAAGGGTGTTGTTTTAAGAAAGACTTGAAAAAACTGTGAACCTATCCTTTAAAACAGGCACTGCACAGACTCATATCATGTCCTGTATTTGCAGGTGTCTGTCGCTGAGCAATGAGAGACTTTTATTCACCAGACCACATCCGGTCTCAGGCATGACGAGACGATGACTGAGAATGACAGGACAGCAGCCTCTCTGTCCTGTGAAGCTCCTGATAAAGGAGATTCGTTTGTCAGTGAAAGCAGGCCACTCAAGACCCTCCTAGCGGACGCCAAATCCTGCAAGGAACACAACGATGCGCTTCAACTCTCCCAGATTGCCAGAAACACAGAGGGTGGTGAGGTCATACCTTACCAGCCTCGGCCACCCTCGTTACCCAGGCTGTCGAAGGGCAGTAAAAGCGGCTCAATGGAGGAGGCGGTGAGAACCAGGAGGCTGAAAAACAGCCAGGAGAGTCTGAGCGACTCAGTTGAGAACGGCTCCTCCACAGACTCGCTTAAAGAGGACCAAGCAGTTGTCCTCAGTGGTGCAGCCGCCCTCAGGAATGACCAGGACTCCGCTGTGGGACGCCTCCCAGCTGCTACGACAGGTTCCCCGCTCTTCCGGGACAGAGGGGGGAGTCTCTCTGAGTACGAAAGGAGGCCCCAAAGCCAGCAGAGCGACCCCACAGACCACAGATTGAGGTCCACAAAGCTGCGTCTGTCTCCAGTGCAGCCGTCGGGGCCGCTGCCTGCTCTGGAGAGGAGCTTTGCGTCGGCCACTTTAAGGGCAGCTAATAGGATTGACAGGGATTGTTTGGATTATGTCATGCTGGCCAAAGAGAAGTTCGGGGAGAAGATACACAGGAACCTAAGCGACAGCCGGCTTCTGGAGAACATGGGGTCGGACAGCGCCTCTGTCAACTCCATGAGGTCCACCTACAGCGTACTCAGCCCCATCAGACCCCAGGATGTGAGGAACAGGTACGGTAGCCCGCAGCAGACGATATTGATGATGCAGCTGGAGTGATAGTGATGCTGGATGTGAACACTCTTTTGTAGCGTTCATATCTAGCATGAGGCTATTAGAGGTCTGTCGCTTTCACAGGTAAAATCTTCTAACTGATGGTTAATTTCAATACTAGCTAGTGAAAATATAGATGTGGATGTGTGTACCTTTAGCTTTTGCAACAATAATACAGTCATGTTTTAGCACTTATAGCTTAAAATATTCATAATACTGTGTCAGGTTGAGTGCTAACCAGGCTTCAAATAGCAGATTTTTAGCCATATTAAAAGAAAACTACTCAAAATAAAAGTATCTTATATCCACTACATGCATTTTAGTATCAGTGGTGTCCTCTGGGTGGAGCTAATTAGCATAGCACATCTGGAGCTTCGTTCCCTATCAGGAGTGAGTGTTTTTTTTTGTTTTTTTTTTGCAACACTGACTGACTGTTAATTTCCTCCTGAAACAAGCTTGGCTCTTGAGTTTTTGCACTTTTAACACGTGTGCGTCGCTCAGATCTTTTAAGAGAAAAAGGGGGGACGTGACAGTGTGGAAAAGGGGGATTAACGCAGGATCAGAGAAGATGCCTGTTCAGCACAGTTTTTGACAGGAAGGTCTCAGTCCAGTGTCAATACTTAGACAGTGTCTTATAAGGTAAAGCTTAATTTTTACTTGTAAATTATCAACATATGATATCTGAAACAACAGAAATGTTTTCTTCTATTCTTTAAGAGAAGATTTTATTGTTTAGCAGTGAGTTAGAGATGCTATATTTTTTTTTTTTTATTTTAAATGTCCCAGGAGCTTTCTGGAGGGCAGCGTGCTGGGAAACGGCGCCCTGCTCGGGGCTGAGGAGCTGGACCGCTACTTCCCCGACAGGCGAGTGGGCATCTACGTCACCACGTGGAACATGCAGGGGGAGAAGGTAAGAGGAACTCTGCAAAAGTCTTTTCACCACATACATGATTTCAGGCGCCGGCTGGATTGTAACCTGGTTTGTATCATTCGTCATCAGGGGATACCGGCCAACTTAGATGATCTCCTGCTTCCAACGGACTCTGAATTTGCACAAGACTTTTATGTTATTGGGGTCCAGGAAGGTTGTCCTGACAGGTAAGAGACGTTTTGTTTGATTTTCATGATGAGTTATAAAGTTACACTACAGCCTGTGTGTGTGTGTGTGTGTGTGTGTGTGTGTGTGCAGGAGAGAGTGGGAGATCCGTCTTCAGGAGACTCTGGGACCGTACTACGTCATGCTGTATGCAGCATCACATGGTGTTTTGTACCTCACTGTATTTGTCAGAAGAGACCTCATCTGGTTCTGCTCAGGTTAGTCCATCATCAGTGTGGGAAGATTTAAACCTCCATTCAGTTTTATTCATCCAGTCTTATCTCACTTTTGTGAAGTTAATGGACGATCATCTGATTTTTATTTTTATTTTGTTGTGGTCATATGGTAGCAAACTGTATTTTCACAAATGCCGCATCCTCTTTATTGGCCCTAGAAGTTTAGAGAAACAAAGATTTTGACATTTTCTCATGTAGATTAGAGCTTTTCAGTATTTATTAGTCTATCAGTTATTTTCTCAATGAATTAATTCATTGTTTGCTCTGAAAAATGTGAGAAAAAAGTGAGAAATGCCCATTACAGTTTCCAAAAGAAACTTGTTGTTTGACCAACAGTCCAAAACCAACAGATGTTTAGTTTATAATGTAAATATTGCTGTGGAGAATTGTTTTATAAATAAACACAAAGACAGAGTATTTTCAGATTTTGAAACAAATCAAATAATGCAATCAGAAGTACCACACATCATAGAGAGCACACACAAACCACCTAGAGTTACCTTTTCTCTCTCTGGCGAGTTGGCACTCAGCCAGTTCTTAAATACCACTGTACAGGATCAAAAATACCCATAGCTTGCCGTAAAGGTCTGTGAACAACCCTCAGATAGAAACAAAGGGTCAAGAGATCAACTATTCAAGGACTAAGATTTCCTCTGAACCATATGTGGCAGAACAAGCAGCACGCAGGTGTGAACCGAAGCAGCATCTGACATTGTTATCACATTTAATTAAATAATAAACAACACTTATATATAACACCTCTTGCACATGTAAAGTCTTCATTATTTTTTTTTTCTTTCTTCTCTTCTGTTTTTTTGTCTATTTGACGCTGTTTTAATGACTCAGTATGTTTTTATTGACTTGTTGAAATGAAGTCATGTGCGATATTTTATCGTCACTTCTGTGCAAATAAATAAATAAATTAAACTAAATAATGATTATGATTAATGATTAAATGGGATGTCTACTGACAGGATGTACATATTAATCCAAAATATAAACCACTATGACTGTGAGATTAACCATTTTTTGGGTTTTTTTCCGCACACAGAGGTGGAGCACGCCACAGTCACAACCAGGATCATCTCTCAGATCAAGACCAAAGGGGCTGTTGGAATCGGCTTCACCTTTTTTGGCACTTCCTTCCTCTTCATCACGTCCCATTTTACCTGTGAGTGTCTCTGTGAGTTTCTCTTGAGTCAGAGAGGCTGCAGACGTTGTAATATTTGACGTTAGCGTTATTATGTGTCAGCCTGTTGCTCTTGTTTTCTTCCAGCCGGAGACACCAAAGTTTACGAGAGAATACTAGATTACAACAAGATCGTCGAAGCTTTAGCTCTCCCCAAAGGCCTTCCAGACACCAACCCTTACCGCTCGACAGCATGTAAGACTCTCTAAGTTCACTTGTGTGTGAAAGACATGAGGAGAAACTGTTCAGATGGTGCCGTTTCCACACTAAGACCTAAAATAACATAATGTAACCAAACACAGATTATCCTACTGTTAAAAAAAATGCCAGTTTTAGTATGACAATGGTCACATAAATCTGGACTATTTATTATTTAATCAGGCAGGTAAAAAGCTACCTGAGCTACTTTGAGCTATTTTTTGTACCATTTAGGCAGCTTCCATTGTTAAAAGTTGGTCTGTATATTAATAATTCACCCCCTACTCTTATCTGAGTAGAATGAGATCAACAAAGCACTTTCAGATTATTACAACTAAATTGAAACTATTTAAATCCATTTATTCATCTGTCAGTCATGATAAAATGTTTATAACAGCATTTCAAATGAGTGAAAAGCTTTAATGTTAAATATAACATCTAAAAATGTTCTGATTTTTTTTTTTTCATACTGTAACTGTGATAAACTGAACAGAAGACTGGAGATGATAAGATAAATATATGTAAAAATTGTGCTACTTTTATGACTGCTGGGTCGGTTCTAGTCTTTATTGTGCTACTAGATGTGAACGTTGTACAACAAGTTAACTCTCCACTGGATTTCTGGCATTTCACAAATTAAGTAGATTTTCAGTGAAAACAAGGCAAACTGTTTCACCTTAATAGCAAAAATTTCCAACCTGTTAATGGACTATAGTTATATAATTTACCTCTCATTCAGTGTGCTGGTGCAGCGATCAAAGCACTGACCTCCATAAATAAGATGATAAGACTTAGTACTAGTTTAGTTTTAAGAGCAAATTGTCTCATTTTACAACAGAAATGTTTGTGGATCCTTTTTTGGTTTAGTTTCATGTCCTGTTTTAGTCCAGCTTCAGTTTTATTACATTCATATATGTTTTTATGATTTAAGCCTCAATGTTTTTAATAATAATCACCAAATATCTTCGATTATAAACTTGTGTCATCCTCATTCGTAGCTGACGTCACCACGAGGTTTGACCAGGTCTTCTGGTTTGGAGATTTTAACTTTCGGCTCAGTAAAGACCGGGGCGACGTGGAGACCATCATCAGCCAGACAGAAGGCGGCGATATGGGTCCTCTGCTGGAGCACGACCAGCTCTCCAAGGAAATGAAGGAGGGTACGCTGGCGTGAAGGAGGTTATAACACGGTGAAAGGTTTATATAGAGGCAGGCTGATTGAGTTTTGTTTTCCCTCCAGGTTCAATCTTCAAAGGCTTCCAAGAGGCACAAATTCACTTCCCCCCTACTTATAAATTTGACATCGGCTGCGATATCTACGACACTACTTCTAAGCAGAGGACGCCTTCATACACAGTAAGAAAAAAACAAAATCTGTCTTTTTGTTGACTTTTATACAGTTTTTAGCTTCTGTAATTAAAGTCTAAACCTACTGAGACCTCCATGTTTGTGTTCACAGGACAGGATCCTGTTCAGGAACAGACAGGCTGATGACATAAAGGTGGTCAAATACACCAGCTGCTCCAGCATCAAGACATCAGACCACCGGCCCGTCGTCGGTGTCTTCCAGGTCAAACTGAGGCCCGGCAGAGACAAGTCAGTCCCGTCATTCCAGTCCTGATATTATCAGTCAAAAAGATACTTAAAGTGTGTAAATGTCTGGTCTCTACTTTAACCCCGTGTGTGTGTGTGTTTGACAGTATTCCTCTCGGAGCGGGGCAGTTCGACCGGAGCCTGTACTTGGAGGGCATCAGGAGGAGGATCACCAGAGAGCTGAAGAGAAGGGAGGCCATGAAGAACCAAAGCAGCAGCACCATCTGCACCATCTCTTAAACCCTTAAGATGGTCTCTGCAGACCAGACCAGACCAGACCAGGCTGGACTGGACTCGACCAAACTGTGCCAGAAATCAGGCAGGCGGGGAAAAAGGACCAAAAGGAAACCAGAGTTGTCTTAACCACACAGAAGCCGGTGCTGGTGGGTGGCAGGGAACCGAGGAGCGGAGAGCGCCCTCTGTTGGTAACCGTGTGTCCTGGTGAAAACGGGTTCAGGAGAAGCGGGCTGGCTGGACTTGAGGGCAGGGACCTTGAGGTCAGACAGACAGACGTTTGCAGACACAGCAGTCTGGCCTTTATTTATACAGCCCCCCTCCCCGTCCGCCCCTCTCCCTACTCAAACATGACTGGGACAGGGTTTTGGGGGGCTGCCGTTGTGGCTTACTCCTCAGTCACATGCTTCAATGTGAACTGATTTAACCTTAAAGGCTCTGTGTCTTTTTTTTTTTTGTTTCTTTTTCTAATTATTTTTTGTGTAATAAGCATCATGAACCACAATGTTTTTCTTACGACTCTACATCAGTGTTCGAATGCCTTCTGAGTTTGTTTATGAAACAGCTGAACTAAAAGCTAACCGCAGTAAAGATTAAGGTGCATTTAAGGTCATCGACTTGAATTCGGTTGGAAGCTGAAGGTTTGGTAGGTGAGAGACACAGAAGTACGACTGAAGGAGGGAGCTGTCGGTACGTTATTTATGTCATGAGGTTAAATTTATCATTTCAAGAGCATGAAACGTTTCCATCGGTAGGTTGTGACTAGGTACGGTTGAATTTCAGGGAGATTGAATGTTTGTTTTTTTCTTTTTTATGAACTCACTTCCCACAAAGAATAGATGAAGCATTATAATGACACTACTTTTTCTCTCACTAGGCCAAGTGATCCTTCGCAAACAGACTGTAACTCAATGCCTTACCTCTCATCTCACTGCTGTGTAACCTCATATATATATTTACATACTAAAAAAAACTGTCCATGTACTGTACCACGTTAACAATCTCTCATTCCCAGCATGAAGAGAGGAAGCTCCGGTGTGTCCGTCACTCTTCTGCTTCTTAAAAAATTATATATATATGTATAAATATCAAAGTGCCTGTGGGTCTTGTTTTCATTTCCTCAGGACCTCTTTGTCTTTATTCTGCGTCTCTTTTTTTTTTTTCTACGCCACTTAACATCCTGTAATAAAAAGTTTTAAAAACAAAATATTGTGGGGTTTTTTTTTTGTGTGTGTGTGTGTTGGTGAAACTTTCCTCCGTCACATGAAAGAGGCTGTCCGTCGCAAAGCAACACCTTTTTAAAATATATAACTTTATTTGTGGAAGTAATTACATTTATTTACCAGTTGACTTGCAGATGTTAACACGGTTCACATTTAAACATATTCACTGTAGTCAGAAGCCACTGAAATAATAGTAAAATACACTTGAGTATATTTGGGTGCAGCTCAGTTATTAAATGTTCATTTGAAATATAGTTAGGCTTTTAAATTCACTTGAGCACCAATACAAGCGTCAGTTCACAGATTTTCCAAGTCAGTCCTAAAACAACAGTCAAGTGTCCAAATGAACGCTGAAAGAGGTTTTTCCTCGCTGTAATCATTCCTCCTGGTTTTTAAAAGATCTCCTTTAAATGTGGCTTCAATATAAATGATGGGAGACAAAACCCACAGTCATTTAGTTCAAAAACGTATTTAAAAGTTTATATGAAGCTTATATGAGGCTTCAGCTGTCTGTCATATCAAGTTGATATCTGCCACTTTTACAGTGTTTTTTAGCATCAAATTCCCTCTTTGCATTTCCTCAGACGGTGTTTCCAAACATCTGCAAGTCAACTGGTAACAAAAAGAGGAACTTCGGCACTGAAAACACTGAAACGTTGAAATATATCAACATGATTTGACTCATTTGGATGCTGAAGCTTCGTATTAGCTTCAGATCAACTTTTAAATACATGTTTTGCACAGACTGTGGATTTTGTTCCCCATCACTTACATTTAAAGTACATTAAGGGATCTTCTATTGGTCAGTATGAACAGTAGGAATGATTACAGCGAGGAAAACCATTCATTTATTTCACCTGATTGTTGTTGGAAGACTGACTTGAAGAATAATGAACCCGTCCTTTAAGTTAACTCTCCACCAGACAGCGAATAAGCATAATTATAATGTATAATTATAATTTATATTCATCTTTTAACTTATTTAAAATTTTGGGGTACTTTGTAAGGGCATCAATACAATCACAAAAATAATAAAAAAAACAGTTTTCACTATAGATTTCAATCTCTTCACAGTAAATCTGAGACACAATGGTGACAGAAACATGATTTAAAGTTTTGAGGAGAAACTGGCTGCAGTTGTAAAATTAGCCAAACTGATCAAAACCAATCAGCAAATCCTTTATTAATCTATTTCCTATAACTGTATATTGTGTCTGTGAAGGGACATTATGAAGTGCTGTTGTATAAATAAAGATTCTCAACTATTTTTTTTTTTTTTTTAACCATCCGCTGCTGAAAAAGAGGCTCCAAGTGAAGCTTGGCGAGTTTTCCAGACCTGGGATGTTTGCTGAACTCTTTCTCCTACCGAACAATTCACTTTGAAGATCTTTTCACAGTGTAACATCATTCATTCATAAACTTTTTTTGTTTTTCCCCTCACTGGAAAATTAACACTTAAATTTTGGTTTTGGGTGGAATGTCCCTTTCAAACCAAACTTCTGCAAACCATCCCAGTAAATAATGACATATGGCTTCCTGCCCACAAAGAATAAATACAGACGCTACAACTGTGTTGACAAAGGTTACTTACTGTAGAGTAAAATGTATTTTTTTTCTTTAAAATCCCCACTCAGAGGCTCAGTCTAGAGCCCAGGAATTAGTCCCCTCCCAGAGTGAGTTCTGTGTTGGGAGGGAACACTAGTGTAAGCTTCCAGACAGTCCAGTTTATTTACAGTGATGTTTTGCCATGACTGGCAAAAAAAATGGCGCGACTGGGGGGGGGGATGGAGGGGGCGGCCGGGGGTTTGGGAGGGGAGGGGTCTATCGGAAGAGACGATACATGCGGGGCAGACGTCCGTCCTTGCTGGACAGGGCGGCCTGGATGTGTTCGTATGACGGCAGCTCCGTCAGGTCTCCCAGAGCTGCTACTGCTGGCTTACTGCGCAGCATCTTGGCGGTCACTCTTTTAATGTCGCTGGCTGTCACGTTGCCTGGAAATGAGATGGTGACAAGTAGAAAAAATTTTTAAAATAGCCGTTTTTTAATAATTTTTTAATTTACACTGATATTTGATGAAAGTTCAAGGATGATTTCCCTCCTCCTCGATCTTTTGTTAACGTCCGAAACTCATAAAAACATACAAATTGGTTCAGTACTCACTTATCAGCGCACACAGTTCATGCGGCAGCTTTCTCTTTCCTGTCGAGAGAACCTGGCGACCGACGTCTTCAAAAATAACCGGCCGTGACTCGAGGTTCATCATCAGCATGGACTTCAGCTGCGTCTTGGCCCTCTCCAGCTCCATCTAGAAATACAGGAATAAAAATAAATAAATAAATAAAAGGTTCTTTTTTTATTCTGTAACAATAATCAAAACAGCCAAAGTTGTGTTGGATTTTCTCTGCAGTGATCGTTATTTACCTCTCCGGCATTTCCAGCCATCTGAATGAACTCTCTAGTTATTATCTCCACCATTTCCCGCACCTGAGGATGAAAGTACAGGATTTAATAAGAACTCAGACCACAATATAAACCAGAGAGAGCCAGATACACTTCACAAGGGCTGACACTTGGAAATCATTTAGAAATTCAGTCTTAATAGGATGTTTGACAAGATTTAAGCCTTTCTGATTGGCTTAAAATTTATATTTGGATGCAAAGGCACAATAAGACATTTGACCTCTGCTGTTCTGAGCCTGAACCCACCTGTCTGGGATCAGCACTGGCATGGATACACAGCAGACCACTGTCCTCATAGCTGTGATGGTAAGAGGTGGCGTTGTACATCCAATGATGTCTGAAACAGACAAGAAAACAAATGAAACTGAAGCAAACTGCTGGCTGGTGTAGACGCTTCATCGTGATTATTTGAAATAAGGTGCTCACCTGTTGAGTACATTCAGGTAGAGGCGGGTGAACATGCCTTTCCCAGGTCCTCCAGCAGAAAAGGAGCCACCACCGCCCATCATCATGTTGAGAACAGCGAACGGGATGAAGTCTTCCTCCTGTAACGACAAAACAAACATTTATTAAGTTTGAAATCTTACACACGTCAGACAGCTGATCTGCGAGTAGCCAGAAACAAACAAACACCCACCAGGAAGGAGCAGCTCTCCAGGCCGATCATGATGTGGGTGAGCTCTGGGATGGGCGTGGGGCCGAGGCTCACGTCTGACATGTCCTTCTCCATCTGACGGATTCAAAAGGAGATGGTTACAACTCTTCCTTCGTAGCCAAACTGAGAAGAGATGTTACTCGTCTACTTGTCGCAAGATTCGCTGCATCGTCATCCGTCTGCCAGTATCACAGTGCTTACTGGGAGGTTTTTAACTCCAACGCCAACTCTAGTTCAAAGACAGCATTTCTATTTTCTCTTTTATAGCAATTTTTATCATTATTTTTTATTTTATAATGACTTATTAGAGGTTGTGATCGATCTGTCTGTATTACTTGTTTTTATGTTGATGATTGTGTATGACTGAAACTTAATGTTGCTGCCTGTCTCGGCCAGAACACGCAAGAGTTTTCAAATCTCAATGAGGTTTTCCTGGTAAATTAAATAATGTTAATACAATAATATGTAATGTAGATGAACATATGATGTATTTATGTGTATATGAAATGAGATTGTTAGGGTTAGGGGGTTAAATAAAGGAAGTTTACCTGGTATAAATATCACATCGTACTAAAGTTTTCAGTTATATTTGTTATTTTTGGGGGGTTGTGTGTGTTTGTTTTTCTCAATAAATTATAATTACTTGATCTGATATTGTTATTATTTAACTTACTTGTTCTACATGTTCATTTTATGTCCTTTTTCTATGTCTGGTAGAGCTATAAGAAGGAAATGAACATTGTGTGCAGGTGGATGAGGAGACTAGATGTTTGTTTCATACTCTGTTGCTCTTTGATATTTCTTCATTTTTACCATCTTTAGAAAAAAATGTTAATAAAAAGATATAAAGACAGAAAAGTAGTTAAATAAATGACTGATATTTGACTTCTAACATCACTCCCCCGTCATGAAAACTGATGCTTTTTGTTGATTTCATATCACTTTGCTAGTATATAATGTAATACTACAGCAGATAAACTACAGATATTTTCATATTTTCCCCCATTTTTGACACTTTTCAATCAGAAATCACATTCTGAATACCATCTGAGAAATTTTAGGGCCAAATCGAGTTAAAATGAGCAAACGTAAACCCTATAAATCACCTTTACAATGCCGCCCGTGTACTGTGCCACAGAGAGGTCCACGTTGGCCGCTGTGATCGCTCCCCACACCGGCTTCACATCCAGCAGGTACTTCCTGGCACATTCGACCAGCTGCTCGTGCTCGATGCCGACTCCCGCTAGCACCATCCGCTCAGGACAGTAGTAGTTACGCAGGTAGCTGTGAAGCACTTTCTTATCGATCTTATCCACGTTGTCTCCGGGACAAAAACGAGGCAGTCCGACCGTGTTACCTCGATATGCAGCCTGGAAACGAAAAAGGGAAAAGTCAATAAAGTCTATTTAAAAAAAAAAAAAAAAAACTACAATACTATACAGCGATGTATTATAAACTTGGTTTTTTATTATGCTGTCTTTCAGGGCCAACAATACAAAATGTCTGGTTAATAACTGATTGATTAACTGCAATAACCCTTTAACCTCACTGATGGATTGATTAATCACTCTAACAGAGCACGAGTGTGAGGACTGTCTAAACAATGATGTGACCTACAGCGTGGATCATCTCAGTGAGTAAAGGTTCAGGGTCCGGCCTCATGTTCAGGTCCTCTAACTCGAAACGAACCGCCATCCTCGTCATCTCGATCTCTTCATCTGCATGAAAACAAACACAGTTCATCTCAGAGGAGCGGAGACATCACAGGTGGAGAACGTCGCCTTGCGCAGTTCACACTTTCAGATGCTAAAAATTACATCCAAGTACAAAAAAAGCCTGAAAAGCCGTGAATCAGAGTGGAAGTACAGACAGTCGTTGCTATGGAGACCATACACCGTCTCGTCTAGTTGCATCGGTGTAAACTGGCAGGTTTTGCAGACCGGCGCATTGCAAATAAATGCAACTTTCAACTCGTCTCGTTGTGAATCTTTGGTCTGAACTTTGCTTAATGTGTCACTTTAAGTAAATATGAACTCACCCAGCAGGCGAGGCTGTAGAACGGCATCAGAGAGCAGGCTGACCACGGTGTCCAGACCCTTCACTTCAGCAGATACTGCATACATGGTGGTATCTCTGCAAAGGAAACAACATCACATATAACACAGCTGTATAACACAAACTAACAAACTCTCACACAGAGCCGAGTTTAAATTTTTATAGTGCTTAAAGACCTCATACCTCGATGTTTGGCAGTCACATATCCCTCCATGTTTTTCCAACGTGAGGAGAATTTCATCTCTACTGCCGTACTGAGCTGTGGACTAAAAGGATAAAAAAAAAGTTCATGATGCATGGTGACTATAATCTAATAATAACTAATTCATAAATCAATTTATTATAATGGAGGTACTTACAGAAAAGGCAAGTTTCTCTAAGAAGTGTGCTATTCCACTTGGGTACTTTGCTTCATGTCTGGATCCAGAGTTTACTAGAACTATAAAAAAAGACAGAAAAACCACTTCAGTCAGATCCTGAAGACAAGTGGAAGTAAATATGGTTTTCATATCTCTGCTTCATCTTACCTCCAACTGTGCAGAACTGACCAAACTTGTTTTGGGAGGCGACTTTAAGGCCATTTTCTAAAGTAGTAATCTTGGTCTCATATTTTTCTTGACCGTCCACAGATGCAAACACCGGCTTGGGGATCCCAGGCAGCGGTGCAGAGAGAGAGATATTTGGGTATCCACCGCCGCTGCTGTACTTTCTGTAAGCTGCTATCCCAAACCTTTGAGAAAAATAAAGCAATATTTCTTTTAAAAAATCATCCCAGCAACATTAGGCAGTTTTGAAACATCAAATATCAAAAAACAGCGATAAAATATCTATCACATGACATCATTAAATGTCTTATTTTGTCAGATTGACAGTACAAAACCCAAAGATATTCAATGTAAGACAAAAAAAAAGTAGCACATTCCCAAATCAGAGAACCTGAAACCATCAAATATTTCACATTATTGTTTAAAAATGATCTAAATGATTAATTAATTATCAAAATAGTTGCTGATTAAATTTCTGTAAATTGACTTATTGTTACATCTCTAATTTAATGGTAGGTGGTCCAGTTGGTATTAAGTCTAATTACAAATTGGTGACAAATTAAAGTAAAAAAACATAAACTGCCTTAAACAAAAGCTTCAATGCTACTTTGCATATAACATATATTCAGATCTCTGGACATATTCAGGAAGGATGAACACAGTTTCTCCAAAGCATATTCCCTCATTTGATGATGATGATGATCCAAATATATACACCCAGATATTTATCAATAAACAGCAGGCTTTGCTTATAAACCAATGTCTAACAAACTGGAAAAACCCAAATAAATCACCAATAACACCAGTTCATCCCTACAGAAAAAAAATCCACAATACTCCCATCAACATCAAGATGAGTTTGTACTATTTACTTCATTTACCAGTGGCAGAAAATAACTAAGAACATTTACTTAAATACTGCAATTAAGTACAAATTTGAGGTGCTTGTACTTTTCTTTTTATGCGACTTTATACTTCCACTTCACTACATTTCAGAGAGAAACATTGTACTTTCTACTCCACTACATTTATCTGACAGTTTCAGTTACTTTTCAGATGACTTACTGCAATACTTTAACTACATTTTGCTAATACTTATGTACTTTAACTTAACTAGAATTGTAATGCAGGATTTTTCAGTTGTAACAGGGTATTTTCACATTACTGTAATGGTATTTTTACTTAAATAAAGGCTCTGAGTACTTCTTCCACCTCTGTTATTACCAGATGATGTAAGTTAACGTCAGACTGCAGCTTGTTTGACGGTTAGTCGCTAGCATCATGCTAACTCAGAATGCTAACGTTGAGTGATGAGAGCGGAGAGACGTTACAACGACATGACATGTAAGACGCCGTTTACACCGGCGGGAGTTTCTCTCCGTGTTTAACCCGAGTCTGACGGACAGTCTGAAGCGTTTTTATTTCAACCGTGTGTTACCTCTGGACACGACTCCAGCTTCTACACCTCGACATGTGAGTCGCCATCTCGGATCCGCTGTGACCACAAACCGACCCGGATGATGATGATGAAGGTTTTCTGAAGCACTTCCTGCCGCAGGACTCCGACGCCGATAAGTAAACAAACAAACAAACAAACAAATAGGAGACACAATATCATAACATTCTCTACTGACCTTTAAAAAAAAAAAAAAAAAAAAAAAGTTCTACTAAATTCTAATAACTTTTGGTGATAACAACTAGAAAACTTGACCTTGAACTGTACTTGAATTTAAAGGACAAATTCAATTTTTTTTTCTAGTCTGTCTTAAAACAACAGTCGGAAGCCCAAATGAATATTGAAACATGTTTTTCTTTCCATTATCATTCTGCCATTATAAGATCTCTTAATGTGCTCACAATGTCAGTGATGGGGAATAAAATCCACAGACCTTCTGTTCAAAAATTTCTTTATAAGTTTATCTGAAGCTAATATGAAGCTTCAGCCGTCCAAATGAGTCAAATCAAGTAGATATCTTTCAATGTTATATACACAAACATCCTCTGCAACACTGCACAAGCACAAACAAAAACAAACAACAAAATAACAACAACAACAACAACAATAGTTCCCACACATATTCCCCTCCTCCCCTGATTACATGTTGGCTACGGACCAAGCACTTCTGTAATCTGACGCTATACTTCCTGGAATTGCTTGTTGCTGCTCTCTGTTGACCGTTTTCAATTTTCAAAAAGTTATTGTTAAAGTTTCAGAAATCAAACCTGGCTCCAACAATTTAAGACTGAGGGTTTATAATGTGATACATTAAAGTCTTTTTTAGTGCCTTTTTGTTATTAGACTTCCACTGCGAGCTCAACAGGGAAACACAAAGAAGGAATTTGATGCTAAAAACACTGTGAATGTGACAGATATAAACTTGATATGACTAACTCAAACTGCTGAAGCCTCATATAACCTTCAGATAAACTTTTCAATGCATTTTTGCACAAAATGACATAGTAACAAAGTAAGTTTAATAACAAAAGAAGGGACTTTTGGCACTAAAAAGACTGTAATGTTGAAAGATATCTACTTGATTTGACTTATTAGGACAAGTGAAGCTTCATATGAGCTTCAGATAAACTTTGAAAGGAGGAATGTGGATTTTGGCCTCCATCACTTACATTGAAAGCACATTTGAAGGGGATCTTTTAGTAGCCAGTATGAACGGGAGGAATGTTACAGCAAGAAAAACTTATTTCAGTGTTCATCTGGGCTCCTGACTGTTATTTTAAGACAGACTTGAAAAATTGTGAACCCATCCTTTACCTCCTTGACAACTCAATCTGTGTGTCTCTGTCTAATTTGTATTATTTGGCTCTGGTATCCCAAACTATTGATTCTTTAGAGTGCTCAGCTAGCCAAAAGCATTTAGTTGCCCATCACTGCATCGATTTTGACTCAGAAATAGGCCAGCTCCTGAACAGTATTACCACTTCCACCTGATTTTGGGAACATTCTGGATCTGCGGACGGATTTAATGGAATATTTCTGCTGCCAAAGAGGCGACCAGCAGCGGCTTTCACCAACGGCGTGAATGACTCCCAGTCATACCTCTTCTATAACAGCATCGACCCACAAAACGATGCTCTTCATCTCACAAGTCATGGCGCTGTTTTGCTTGATATCTCTGCTCTCACGCTGCAGCTCAGCCTACGAGCTGCAGGACACCATCCACACTCTGAAAGAAGAAAACCTCCACCTGCAGCACCGGCTGGAGAACGTCACTCGAGCTCTCCGAGATTTGAAACACCTGCTGACAGAGAACTCTAGAGGTGAGAGCATCTTTGAGCGGACATGAGGACGTGTTTTAAAATGTATTTACTGCACAAATATAGATCAAATTAGAGAGTTGAAGCTTCAAGTTGCCATTTCTTTCACAGCTTCTCGAGGTGAATATGACTCTGAGTACGTTCACGCCTGGAGGGAGTGGTCCCAACACGGTAAGATCTCCTCCTCCGCTGAAGTTTCACATGATGAAACACATCCTTGTTATTGCACAAAACAACAACTTCTCTTTCTTTGTACGCTTTCCAGGCATCAGCACTGACACTCACAAAATGTTGGAGCAGGCCCTCTGTTTGTCCGAGCTCCGTGGCGCCGCTCCGTCCATCTTCATCACCCCCGGTTCTCCCCTCCTCCTCCTCCTCTCACCTCTTGTCCCTGTGATGCTCCCGCTGCTGTCATGAGTCTGCTCCAAAAAACTACTCCCTCTATTTACATTTATTTATATATGTAATTATTGATGATGACTTCATTCAGAAGCAGAGACGTCGTCAGGATTTTTATAAATCAGAATCAGGCTTTAAAAACCCAACATGTGTGATTTGTAAGTTGTGTAATCCCACAAATTCCCAGAAATATGACAGAGTGAATGACTTCACTGGTAGCTATGACTTTGTTTATTTGTTTATGAATAAACATTTTTGGCATTCATATTGTATTTTTATGTGATTGTGACTTTTTTTTAAACATCCTGTGCTGTATCTTCTTGTTGTCACCTGACTGGTTTTTTGCTGTTATGATGATTTAACACTTAAAAACACCCACACGCTCTTAGGCAGCTCTCACCTCAGCTAAATATTTATTCATCATTTTAATTCAATTCATTTTAATTAACTCACATTAATAATTTTGCAGCACTTCAAAGCTCTGAGATCACATTTCTGATTTGCTCCCATCCATTAATTATAATCCAAGCAATTTACCTCAAAATTACATAATTCTTCTTCTTCTTCTACTTCTTCTTGCTATTAAGCTTCAGAAACACCTGAGAACGGGTTACATGTAACATAAAAACAGAAATAAACAGAGAAGTAAGAACTGATAAAACAGACATTCTTTTCATTCACAATATTGATGTCGGATGTACAGAACTTACAGTAACGGCAGTGTTTGCACAGCAGACAGAGGTTTACAGTTATCAAGGAATTCAAAAGTTTATTTGTCACATACAACAAGTGATATGTGCAGTGTGCTGTGCTAAAAGACTAGTGTGAAAGATTTTCTCAATTGAATCGATTAGTTGTTTGATCTATAAAATGTCAGAAATGATGAAAAATGTTGATCACTGTTTCCCAAAACCCAAAGTCAAATGTCTTTAAATGTCTTGTTTTGTCCACAACCAAAAGATATTCAGTTTGCTGTCATAAAAGACTAAAGGAACCAGAAAATATTCAGATTTCAGAGGCTAGAATCTGAGATTTTTTTTTCTTAAAAAATGATTAATTGATTATCAAAATTAATATAATAGCTGGCAATTAATTAACTAATTATTGCAGCTCTAATATAAAGTATAAAAATAAAAATAAAAAAACATAAATATATGTATTTTTTTTTAAAAAGTCAAATGTACATGTATCATGTAAGTGCAAATGTGCAAATGATTCACTGAAGACAATGAACAAAGCAGAAGGTCAAAGGTCAGAGAAATGAATATACTATATATAATAATCAATATATGTAAGTATATCAACAGTTTCCTCTATATTTCACTTTTTTTCAGCATTGAAAGAAGTAAACAGCTCTTCACCACAATGAAAACTCTTTCAGTGGACGTTGAACTGTGTTCTCACACAGATGATTTGGGAGAACTGCGATGCTACAACCTCTTTTGGTGGATTTATGTGTTTGATGTTGTCCTGAATCCAGCAATGTTACATTTCGCCTGCTAAATCAGTCTTTGTCTGCTTAATTAAAATGACCCTCCCTGCATAGATTATAAATCGGTGCATTTGTACTTTAATTTCCATTTGATTATGCTGAATGGATTGTCAATTTACATTTGCAAGGGCGCCAGTAGACATGTGGCAAGACTACAGTATGTGAGCCGTACTCATGCCTGCGAGTGAGCGAGGAAGAAGCCACCGCACGGACGGCTCTGCAATCTTGGCGTTTCTGCTTTAACATAACGAAATTTTAACAGACTTAGAACTGGAAAAACTCTTGACAACATCTGTCACATTGGCTGAAATAGTAGCCTAATTTCTGAAAGAAATCCACTGAGTTTTGCTCAGTTTTTGCTGATTCACTAGCAGATTTTGTCACTTGCTTCAAGAAAATAATGAATTTAAGACAAGTTTAATGGACACTAAGACAGATATTTTACACAATGAGATAATTATAGTTGTGTGCTTCTCAGTCAATCATTTTATTGGTCCCCAAAAGTGAATATAAAAACACAAAGCACATAAACACATCATGTAAATACAAGTGTGAGAACATAAGATTTGAAAATAATTGGAGTCAGGAATAAAATCACTAAATATTTAGAATACTTGTCTTTAAAATGGTTTGCATAGATTGATAAAGTGTTGGTGTAAGAGCCGTTATTACCCTTCATTAACCCACATTTAAGAGGGAAACAGTTCGACCAGCACTTAGACATTAAATTGATTAATGTGCTGATGTATAGATCGCTGTGTGCAGGCAGCGCTTCACTCACGAAAGGCGGACGGTTGATTCCAGCTGCTGCCGTGAGTAATGATGCACAATGTGACCTGTTTTAACTTTACTGTAGATAAGATAATCAGCTAAACGTCACAATGTAAATGAAAGATGGAATGAGATCAGCAGCGAGATGAATTGATGAATTGTTCAACAGGTTTTTATACAATTAAACTGAGACATGTTAACAAAGTTAGAAAACACTGAAACATTTGTAGCTGTATGTACAGTGTCCTTGGCTTATATGAAAGGTGCTCAAAATTGAATTTATTGTTATAAGTAGTAAGAACATTTTTAACATATTTAGTTAGGTATTACATTACATTATGTACATTATGTTACATATTTAATTAGTGCAAATGTAGCTTATTAACATACAGATGCACACAGTAAGGCCAAAAGTAAGTGTTCCTATCCATGTACTTGTTTAGTCTGCGGCTGTTTTCTATGTTTTGGCTTGACCCCTTAGTTCAAATTAAGGTAAATATTAATCCTACAGTCAACAATGATATTTCAGACAATAATATACTTCTAACTTTGTGGTGGTAGTTCAGGAAAAACCCTCTCTTGTTGCACAAAGTCACAAATTCAAAGAAATGGTTTTTGCACAGTTTGGTGTGGAAGACACCGACTGTCCTGCACCGAGCCCAGACTTGACGCCGTCCAACACCCGACTCACCCCAAATGTGAGCCAAATCTTATCAACCAACATCAGTGACTGAGCTCAGTGATGCTCTTGTTGCTGAATGGGAGCAAATTCCTGCAGCCGATCTCCAAAATCCAGTGAAAAGCCTGAAACCAGAAGACTGGAGGCTGTTTTAGTAGCATATTAATAAGTTCACAATTCTGTTCTTCTGTCAGGTGTTCATATGAACATTGAGACAGGTTTTGCTCGCTGTAATCATTCTTCCTGTTACTGATAAGTTGATGTGAAGCTTATATGAGGCTTCAGCAGTCTGAGTTAGTCATATTAAGTGGATATCTGCCACATTTATAGTCTTTTTAGCATCAAATTCCCTCTTTGTGTTTCCCTGTTGAGCTGCAGTAGAAGTCTACTGACAAAAAGAGGGACTGTGGCACTTAAAAGACTGTAATGTTGAAAGATATCTACTTGATTTGACTCATTTGGACGCTTCAGATAAACTTGACAGGACTGTGGATTTTGTCCCCCGTCGCTTACATTGTAAGTGTATTATGAAGGGATCTTCTAATGGTCAGTATCTACAGGAGGAATTATTACAGCAAGAAAAACCTGTTTCGATGTTCATTTGGGCTCCTGACTGTTTGTGAACCCGTCCTTTAATGGTTTTGGATGTTCAACCATCACATATAGGTGTATTGGCCATATAGCGTTTATACAGACACATACAGAGTACAATCTTGTTCTTCCTCATTCACAACAATCAGTGCACACTTGGCTTCACATTTTACTGTCTTTTGAGGAGAGTGTAGTGTGTAATCTTTGCGTGTCTAAATAATGAGGACACAATTAAGGGTTTTGTGCTTCATTACAGCTGTTGGCTTTGAATGAGTGTGTGTGTATGTGTGTGTGTGTGTGTTGGAGAGGGTGGCAGAGGTGTTGAGGAGGGTGGAGGGTGTCTAGCACATGCGAGCGGCTGTTGCTTGTTGTTCTCTCCCAGCTGGACGCTCGGCAAATGCATCAGGAGAACAGAGGTGCTGTGCAGACAACACACAGACAAACACCGACCGAAGACGAATGGGCTGACAAACCAACACAGAAACAATCCTTGGACACGTGTAGAGTAAGTATCAATACTCTCATTGGTCTTCTCACTGCACTGAAATGGATAAAATGTTGTGTATCATGAATATCTTTCAGAAAACGTATCCATGCTGTTTTTTTTTTTTACTTAGTTTTACAAGACTGCTTTCTACTTTTTTAACTGGGTGATATGATGAAGTGATCCAGATTTAATCAGATGCAAATTCACTTGCTCTTGTCTAGTTGCTGAGGGGACTATATGTTGCACAACAAGCTCTAAGCGAGAACAAGCAGAACATGTGTATTTCTTTTACACTGTCTCTTGGATACATGAAAGCTGTTTGCAATGCTACCCATAGAAAAAATCTTTTGGTACTCTTGAGAGAGTAGTAAGATCTCTATTGTGTATCTTTTTGAGATCACTTCAGTCTCAATTGTTGCCCCAAAAACCCCCTCTGGAGAAAAAAACGAGATGATGTGAGACTGAGTTTTTGAGAGTTAGATGGGACAAATTGAGATTATGTTGGGATAAATGGAAGTAACACATGAGATCTCATCATTGTATCCTTTTGAGTTAATTCATGTCTTGCTTATTGTTCCTAAAAAGCCATGAGGGGCACTAGGGAGTTGCAAATAAAACCCCCTTAGTAGAAAAAGGAAGACAAGGGTGAGAATGAAGGGCCGGAGCATCAGGGAGAAATATATTCGGGTACAAATAAATAAATACATATACAAATACAAATGATAAAAATACAAATAAATAAATACATTCATTCAGTTAATTCTAAAAATTTTAGCTGGTGCACTTGCAGAAAAATGCGACAACAGATGAAACAATGAATCTTTAACAAATATATTATCATCATTGTTATTTTTTATTATTTTAGACAGTATTGTAAGCAAAACCCCATCATGGATCATCATCATAATAATACAAATAATAATACAAAAAAAAAGCTAACTCTTATAAAGAAGAATTAGTTCAACATGTAAATGCAGCCGTTCTAATGTAATAAATGCAAGTGCACAGCAATGTTCTGAAAAAGAGTAAAAATGAAATGGAAATTAAATCTTCAATAAACTTTTTCTACATTTCTGTAACTTCAGTTTTTCAGTTAAATCATACTGAAAGTGAGTTTTTAATCACTGTCTGTTTATTGTAATCACGTAAAAAACTGATGATCTGGCACTGAAGTGATACATTTATGTTATTTGAAGCTTGCTTTGTGCCAATTACCTGCAACTTACCTGCACTTCCTTTTTACCACCTGCAGAGACTGTAACTGTACCGAGACATTTCATTTTGCTGCGTTGTTTTGACTAAATATGACAAACAACTTGTAGAACTTGGGAGAAATGCATCAATATGCTTTACATTAAGTTCGGTTACATGCAAAGTACAAAACAGTGAAATGCAGGATGGTTATAATTTCATTCTTTGTAAGCAACATTCCCAATTATTGTCATATTATCATTATTATGGAAAATACTGAATGTAATACAAGTCAGTGTGTGGGCTAAAAACATCTTAATGACATGCTAAATGGTGTAAATGATCTGCTGCGAGCGTTGTGAGTCAACAAATACACACCCCCGGGCTCTCAGCATCATGTTAGTGTAACCAGACACCAACAAGCCACTGAACAAATCAACAAATTCACTGGTGTGTGCGGTTCATCGGTGGTGACAAATACACTCTTTCATTCACAGGTGGAAGTTTGGTGTCACTATTTCCATATATTCCATAATCTCTTTGTATACAGTCCAACTGATGAGGATCAACTTGAATGAGATGATAGTTTTTACTCAATACCTCAGTATTGATAATGTGATGTCATTGTGGGTATGATTTTTGGCAATATAATGAAATATTTAATCTAATTTAGGCTCAGGTGAAAAAGAAATCATGTTGTTTATAAGCCGTTCATTTTAAAATGTAAGATATGAGTGTAGTGAAACATTTCAGACCAGGATCGACAACATTTAGAGTAAACCGCACTCGATTTTGCTTTTAATTATACATTTTAATGCTTAAAAACATGCTAAACTGATAGAAAACATCTTTTTATGTTTCTTTTTGGTGTCCACATTCTTGCACCTTTAGCCGTCATCATTACACATTCAGTTTTAATCTTTTAATTATAAATGAGCCTCTTGAGATTTAAACTATGCTTTTGGTATGTTTCGTCTTCCATATCTCTCACATTTACTAATTTAGCATAGCAGGAGTAAAATCTGTGTCACGTTCAAACAATAAATGTTCTGGCCTTACATGGACACATTGAGGATCATGAAAGCCTATATGATCAGACGGGCAGCTTTCCTTGCAGGGACCAATAACTGATCTTCACAGTACAAAGCTCCGCAGCCTCTTTTCATGTCACTTTCATTGAGTGGAGGGCCACAGTGCGAGCTCTATAAAGTGGCTGGGCCCATTCAAGGGACTAAAGAGGACAAAGCTGAGCTCGCTGCGGTGCCGCAGACTCACAACCAAAATAGGAATGAAGCAAAAAGGGGAAAGGGGAGGGGAGGGGGGCATTAAGAGCAAGAGACAGAGAGAGAGAAAGAGGAAACGTGATGTTAAATTCAGCTGCTGAATACATTTGCTGTAAACTGATCAAAAGTGAATCTATGCAAACGGCACGTTCACAGCTGTTTGTTGTGCAGAAATGACAGCTGTGGTATAGGATGAGCTGGTGCCGTCAGTGTCTCAAACACATTTTCTCACCTTTTGATAAATAATTCTGACCAGAATCTCTTTGATTGCTTCACCGTGGAGGTACTGTGTGGCTTTAAATACAGTCATATGCACACTTTTCCCAGCCGACACCATGGATGAAGCAGCTTGGTGGTTTCCTCGCACCTCCCAGGGAGCTCTGCAGTAGGATGCATGTCTGTGTTTCCATCTGGACGCACCCACAGATGACTTCCCACCTCTGTTTACTAATCCTGTCCAGCTTGGCAGTCTCATCCCACCTGGGTGAGTGAAAGAAAGTCCATATTTTATGTCGTCTGATTGTCTCTTAAACCCCGTATTCACAGTTGTGTTTTCCAGGTTTGGAGGATGTGTTCTTCAGTCCCCAGGACCAGACTGTCAAAGATGGAGAGAGCGTTTTCTTCCAGTGTGTGTCGGGTGAAAGCTCACCTCCTGCGAGCATCTCCTGGCTCCAAGATGGGAAGGTGGTCACAAGAGGTAGACAGATTCAGGTAAGCACTGATGAACAACAGCTTTGTTTTCTTCAGGATGAATAAAGTTCTTTTTGGGATTTTTTGGGATTCATTTAATGGACTTCAGCAGCTTCTTCTTTCCATCATTGTACATATACCTGAAATTTCAATGAGTTCACATGCTTAAAGAGCCTCTAAAAAGCCTCATTAAGGCAAAGCTTGTGTGAAATCAAGCAGTATTTTACTCACATAGACACATTTCTTTATTCAGTGAATTCACTTCATGAAGGTTTTCTCATTTAATAAAGAGGATTTTCAGTAAAGCTTTATTTTACGGGTTCCCTATACTATACGTGTATTTAATAGATAATTTTTAGGATATTTTACAGAAAAGGTGATGCAATTTGGTAAAAAAAAAAAAAGAAAAAAAAGGTTAAGTTGGTTGAACTGTAGTTTCATATGCAGTTTTTTTCAGATTATCAAAAAAAAAAAGTACCTGTTGTGTAACTGTTCATTCTTTTAAAAGGTTATGTAATTTGGTAGGTTACAGGAAATATGCTCATTAAAGACTTTTTAAGAAAAATCTAATATGCCAATATAACTGTTAAGAGTCTAATTTATTAAGATTTTTTGCAAGCGAACAACTAGGGACCCAAATATAATGAGTCAGTACTTACCAACTAAACCCACCTAACACCTTTTTCCATTTTTTCTTACAATTTATGCCAGTTTTCACCAACCCTTTCTGTAATATGTCCTAGAAATTAACCATAAAATTCCTGCAAATAACACTGAAAATTTCCTGCACATATAAAATAAAGATTTTCTTAAAGGCAGCAGGTCACAGTGTTTTTTGGGGACGTAACATTAACAGGATCCAAATATAACATAAAAAAGAAAAAAGGGATAAAATAAATCAATGTTCTCTTATTCAGGGTGAGTTTGGAGGTGGGAGCCAGAGGAAGACATCAGGCACTCTGCATCTTTTCAACGTGACATTAGAGGACGACGGGATGTACATTTGTATCACACACAATCCATTGCTAAACATCAGCAAGAGGAGCAAACCAGCTAAACTAACCGTGCAGGGCAAGTATATTTACATACAAGTCCCCATATTTAGCAGTAAAACTTATCTGTAGTGTAGTTTAAACTGTGCATATGTGTCCATCTGTCTTGCAGGGGTCCCTCGAAGCCTGCAGATCACACAGGGCCCTGACAACATCACTGTTGCCATGGGATCCAAGGTCTCCATGCACTGCGCTGTCCGTGGCTTCCCTGTTCCCATGGTGCACTGGTTCAAAGACGACGGCGTCCTGACAAACTGCACGGCCTCGTTCAGCCTCCAGAACAATGGACAGCTGCTCACATTCAGGTCTGACACTGGACGGGACAAGAGGAATATTAATTCTTTATTGTTTTCTTTTTGCTAAATTGAAATGATGAACCCAGAACTATGCACTAAAAATTCCCCTTATTCTGCACTGCCTTTGCTCAGGAACATGTTTAATATATATGGTTATAATATGATGCTGTAAGTGTTTAAGATTTGCCTGTACACAGCCTTGATTTTAGATTCATACAGAGGTTGTTATCCACACTTTCTGGAGCTTTTATAACATTTGTATCATTTCTGTTTGTGTTCTCCAGGAATGTGACCAAGGACGACGAGGGCTTCTATCACTGCGAAGCATCCAACCAGAAAGAGACAGTCAAGTCGCAGCCGGCCTTCCTATTTGCAGCTGGTACTGTACGCCAACATCTGCAGTAAACTGAATTGTTTTGGAGCTACAAACCTACATTTTAGTGACACATGTTGTGTTTCCAGAGATGGACTGGAGTTTCGTCCAGCAGCCCACAAACCAGACGGTGAATAGAGGAGAGAACGTAACATTCACCTGCCGACCTCCGTACAGCCGACCCACAGCTCAGGTGTCCTGGTTCAAAGACAACAAACTTCTTACTCTGACAGCTCAAATAAATGTGCTGCCCAGCGGAGACCTCTTCTTCCACAGGTGTGTGTTTATGTTTGTGTTTTGCACTTACCAATGTGAGCACGAGCACACTTATTAGAGGGCCTGAATTTAATGATTGAGGCCATAATGGAATTATTGATTTAGTATTTGTATTTCACTTCCAGTTCCAAAGAAATTACCCAGATGAAAACGTACTATGTACACTCTTTGGGCCCAATGCACCCATAGAGCAGGCTCACTAGAGACTTTCGCTGTCCAAGACGACAAACTTCCTGTTTAGCCCTCCAGCTAAACTGAATAGGGACAAAACAATCCAACCGTGCAGCTCTTCTAGACTTTTCAAATGTTATCGGACCGAATAGATCAAATTCTGATAATGAAACGAGTCCTTTGTTGGATCCAGAAGTTGTAATTCACACAGTTCGGCCACTATGTCAAATTGACTTTAAAGCTTGGCGCACTTCCTGGGGGTGTTTGCCAGCTTGTAGTCTTGTTCTTGTCTGTCTTTACTGGTGCTTTGCTAAGTGTCATTGTGCATTACCGCCACCTACTGTCGATTAGTGGAATTGGTAGCAGGAATGTGAATCGTGTCGCCCACATGCACATGTGATACAAACAAAACATGAGGCCCTCTTGTAAAAACATTGCTCCATAGCACTACTAGTGGTCAAAAACTCCACAGGGTACCTTTAATAGTTTAATTGATGTACCCACATACATAAATTACTCTTTTAACTTTACTAAAACTGCCAGTAATTTAAGGGCATACATACAGTACATTCATAGAAAGGGTTTTTAAAGGTTTCTACAAGCAGCTGAAAAAACATGTTCAAGTGTGTGTTTTGTGTTCTCTGCAGTGTGCAGGAGTTCGACAGTGGAAACTACTTCTGCAGGGCTTCTAACATCCACCTTCAAAGATTTCTCACGTCTAGAAGAGCAGCTCTGAGTGTGCTAGGTACGCCATTACAACAGACCTTACACACTTCTCCATTAATTATTCAAACTGGTGATTTCCAAACAGTCCCTCTGATTGTTTTCGCCTTCCTCGCAGCCCCTCCATCAGTCAAGCTGTGGCCTCAGGTGGTGACAGTGCCAGTGGGTGCCCGGGTGGTGCTGGAGTGTCAGGTGTCAGGTCACCCTTTACCCTCCATCAGATGGGTCAAGAGGGGTCAATCCAAGCAGACTGGAGGCAAGATCACTTTGGGGTAAGTTCTCATACAACACATTTAAAATGAACGATCGCCTTTGTGAAGAGTTCATGTGTTACTGAAATCAAATTACAATATTTTCCAGCTATTAAGTGCTTTTCTCACTAACATAAACAACAGGACAACTGGTTTACAACATATGAACAACATATGATACATATCACCCAACAGATTGAGAAACGCCACCCTCCTCATCCAGTCTGCCCGGAACTACGATGAGGGCGAGTATGTGTGCGAGGCCTCCAACACACTGGGCCAAAGCCGCAGCACAGCCATGCTGAGAGTTGCCGGTAACTTTAAGACCAAAATGATATGAAAAGACCAAAAAATCCTGCATACTGTTGTTCACCTTTACTCACTTTATTAACGGTCGGACCTCGGACCTTTGTCAGGCAAGATTCAAAGATATAGACAAAGAGCACTGGTACCATATACTGTATGTAAATGTAAAAAAATAACCAACCCCTGAATGTAAACAAAATGTAATGAACTCTTCCAGTTTAAAAACTTATGAAGTCTAATCAAAGGATTAGGACCAGGTGCATGAAATGGGTGTCACTTGGTCAGAATAACAAATTATTACTGAAGTTAACACAGTATTGTATTGGTGCTATATTGACCCAAAGTGGGTCAAATTTGAACCCAGTGATTTTTAGTGTTTAGTAAACACATGATTCCCATTCAAATTTCAGCCCATGTGTCCGGCAGGCTATTCTTCCATAAACCTACCATTAGTCCAAATACTGTAGTATAGAAGTTAGAACTGGAGTTGTACATGCATGCAATACCATATACATATTTTATGATTCAAATATAAAGCTGTATTGTTTTTTGGGTTTTTTTTTGCTTATTTTGATATAGCAGCATGTAAGACATTTTGAAAACATTGTCAACAACGTCTCTCCTGCAGTGTTTGGGGGGAAACATATGTCAACTGCTTTGCATTTTTCCAGTATATACGAGAGATACAGCTTACATAACTCATAAAACAATACTATGAGTATTTCATGCACAGAAAAGTAAAATGCATTTGCATTTGGTGCATGAAATGTTGAAATGGTGAATAGTAATGAAGTGGCACAACATTTCATTTCCTGGAACATAAAGTTTGCCAAATGTCAAAATGTTTCTTCCTGTTCCAAGTGTTACAAAATATTTTATCAATGTGAAAACATTCTGCCACAACATCTTGATGTTGATTCAGGCCATGGACCTTTCTTCCATGTTTCAATCCTCTCTCCGCCGATCTGCACTTAGAATGATTAAATAAAGGCAAAAAAAGATCTTGAATACATTTAATCCACATTCATTTTAAAGTGTGAATCAACTTTTCTCTTCCCTCCTCCCAGTGAGCCCCATCATAGTGACCTCTGCAGGTCAAGTGAGCAGCAGGATTGGGGCTTCAGCAGTCCTGCCTTGCGGGGCTGTAGGGATTCTGCCCATCACATATACCTGGACCCGGGGTAGAGCGGGGACACACTCCCTCATCAGGCCCACTGAGAACAGGCACATTGATGGTAAGTCCCTCAAAGCAGGACTGGAGCATTTCTGCTGTCTTTTAATTTCTTGTTTTCATCTGAAGTTGATTTCAGCAGCAAACATACCTATAACTACCCCAGCTGTGAATATGTGTCAGCTCTCTGTAATAATGTTTTGTTATCTTACTTCCGTGTAGAAGCTGGATCTCTACATATCTCCAGTGTGCAGTGGTCTGATTCAGGGGAATACTACTGTACTGCTGAGAACCGAGCGGGACGACATCAAAAACGCACAATACTCACTGTCACAGGTATGCTGGCATCAGTTCACCATTTCACTCCTGTACTGGCAGATTCATATTACCAAGAACATGCTATCTTATGATGATGGTATATTCAGAGTGGGCATTTATGTGTGTGTGCTGTCACTACGTGGGGGTCTCATCAATGATCTACAATGATACACAAATAAATGTGTGCAATTACAGATTATCTAGATAGCTGATAAGATACTTCCTTGACAGCTTCTGCACAAGTTTCTCTCCTTGCTGATTCTCTTTCATGTGTTCCTCTGACCTAAGCTGAAGATCACCCAATTGATAAAGGCAAGCAGACAAGACTGGTATTGTCTGCTGTGAGTAATGACAACGAAAATCTCTGCTCTGGCTTGTGTGGTGATAATGTTTTTGCTCCAGAATCATAGTGTGGGCTCTGTATTTGCTTTCCATGTGTGGTCTCAGTCCAGAAGCTGTGATTTATTCTTAAATGTGCCTGTTCTATAAAGCTGTACATGTGGTGACTTGTCGTCAGTAGGTAACGTCACTCCCCTGATATTTGTGGCTTATAACTTTCTTATTACTTGTTTTGTGGCAATACCCATTTGTAACTGTGTCACTTTTTCCCTGCACACTTTTATGCACTGAATGTTTTTTCTTTATTATTATATTTTGTAGAACACCAACACTAGCAAAGAGCTGCCAATTTCCCCTTCGAGTGTGGCTGAGCAACATGCTAAGATAACACATCCTCCACATGTGCAGGCTTCTTCTACATTTTCAAGAGGTGCAGTGGCTGAGTTGAAGATGCCACAACGATCACGGGACCCTTTCTCGCATCTTACGACCAATCCAACTCAGCCTTTAGTCACACAGATGCAGCCTCCGATGTTGCCACCTCCTCCACATCCAAACTTCCAGTCTGTGGACCTCCACACCCAACTGCCAGTGATTAGTGATCCTCTTTCAGTTTTAAATACTGAACCAACAATAACACAGAGCCAGACATCCGTAGTTACGAGTGAGGGTTTGGTTACAAGCCTCAAGTACCATCTACCATCACTAAGTCAAACTCATTTGCTGGAAACATCATCACGTTCACGATTTCAGCATCAATTCAGTGAAGGATTGTCCATGGAGCCTGATTCTCAGGGTTCTAACATTCACAGTTCAAGCAAATCTTTCATTGAGACGTTCGTATCTCAATCGCCATCAAAGCTGGATTCATACTCACTGACTCAAACACAGACTTATCTAACCCAAACTACAACAAGTCAATCAGGTTCAGTCACCGTGTCCTCTTTGTCACAAGCTGAAATGCATCAATCTGAAACTGAGCCTCAACAACTGGTTACAAAAAGTCAATTTTCTCAGATCTACCCTGAGCCAACCTCAACCCTGATTACTCAAACTAAGCTGGTTCAAGCAGGTCAAACTCTACATCGGAGAACACATCGGCAGCCTTCACCAACCCTCTCACAAATATCCCAAATGTATTCTCAACAATCTCTTACCCAAAATCTTTATCCAAAGTTCCATTTTGAGGAGCACCATCTGCCATCCAAACAACCTCCACCTTCGTCAGTCACCAAGCCACAAGAATCCCAAACTCATCAACCTTCACTCATGCTGCCAAAACCAGCCTCAACCATATCTACACCTCCTCAAACCCAACCTCAGTCATCTCCAACACCTCATCCACTGCTTCACTCGCAACCTCCTCAACCACAAACCGAATCTTTTCCAATCCAACACAAAAGCCCTCCTAAAATCCAGCCTTCAGTCTCAACCACCAATCCTCTCAATCACATATCTGATCCTTCACAACTGGACCCTGAGATTCCTGTTGTCCATCAGGTGAGCTTGTCCGATCAGGTACAACTAAATGTTAGCCAGAAAGGTCACCCAGTTCATTCAGCCAAATCAGCCAATGACACGGAGCTTACAGAGTGGCTGAAGAGGAACACCTCCCAATCACCTATGACCAGCAGTGATCCTAGGTAGGTGAAATAAAAAGATGGTGGAGTTTTGATCAGTGTGTCGATAGAGAAAACTGCAGGATTTCATTTTTGTTTGTCCTTTGTACACCAGAGTGACACAGCAGTCTCCATCATGGCTACCAGTGCTGGAAAAACATGACATCCCCATTGTGGTGGGAGTGGGTGTCTCACTGGCCTTCATCTTCATCACTGTTACCTTCTACTCAGTCGTCCAGAAGAATGAACCTGCACCAACAAGCCGAGCGGGTCAGATATCATGTCAGCACGCCTGTTTAAAACTCTGAGCATATTAAAAAAGCCTTATACCACTTTCTTATATGTCAGTTAAACATAAAGCTACAGTCAGCAACTGGTTAGCTTAGCTTAAAGACATTTTCCATTTTGTCAATTGGCAGATGCTTTTATCAAAATCGACTAACAATCGAGGCAATAAAATCAAGTTTTGGGGGACAGAGTTGTGGTACAAATTCTCAAGTAGCAGACCAGGTGCAAGTGCAATGACAAAGAGCGCTAAACTGAAGATTTTTTGTTGTTGTTTCTTTTTTTTTCTTTTTTTTCTTTCAATAATTATTAAAGTGAGAAACAACTGGAAGTAGACAAGTGAATAAGAAATACCATAAACAACAAGAAGGTAGTTCAACCATCAACAAAGCGCTAAAAGTTTAAAGGGGTTCAAGTGTTGAGGTGTTCATAGATGAGCTGAGTTCTCAGGTGAGGCAGCAGACTGTACGGAGCTGAGTAGTTCATTCATCCACCTACGCAAGACCACAAATGATGAGTAAGACTGGAAACCGTTGGGCTGATCCTGTCAAGAGATAACAACTTCCTGCCACCTCTAAACCTCACTAATTAGCATGTTGTGTCTCATTTGGTTAACCCGCATAACCACCAAATTATAAAAACAAGAACTGTTGCCAGACCAGTTCTTGCATCTGAACAGTTGCCAGATAACCAGCAGTGACTCGTCACAGCCAACCAACAGTGGCCGAATTAGTGAGCTTTAGAGGTGCTGGTAGGTGGATATTGTTACCGTTGGACAGTGCCTAGTTAGCTGTGTTCCTTGTTTCCAATCTTTGTGCTAAGCTAAATAGCTCTTGCTGTAGCTTCATATTTAATGACTAGATAGCCCGTGAGAGTGGTATTAAAGATATTTACCAAAATGTTTGAAGTATGTCTTTAAAGCAAAATTAAAATGTTCTTAACAGCTCAGAGGAATCTAGGTGTCCCCATCCGACACGCTGATCGTCGAGCTGCAGGACGAACCTACGAAAACAGGTGAATTTGCTATAATGCAGTACAAAAAACTGCAATTGCTCTTCCTGAAACATACATGAAACTAGAGTGTTGTGTCTCCTGTACAGAGCTTTTGAAGATGACGACTGTGTAGCAGTGATTGAGCAGAGCCCCAACACGTCAGACACCTGTGCCAGACCTCCAGGGCCAAGCCTGGTCACGGTGCAGATGGAGCCCACATCTGAGAACCTACAAGAAGACACCCCACCCCTTCTGGACAACCACTCGGTCACTGTGGAGACTTATCCTGAGCCCATTCTTGACACAAAGGTCTGAGGACAGAAATACATGAATGTGACAGGGTGAAAATTTTGGTTCTCTTGCAATAAACAGATGCGCTGATAGCTCAGAGAGGATGGTGAAGTTTTCCCCACTCTCTGTGAAAGTTAAAAATGTGAAATCCCATAAGTAATAATCACCAATAATAAATACTTTTAGCCACTTTTACTTTTACTCCTTTTATTATAATTCTCTATGAGGCCTACTGTACAAAATGTGTATCCTGTTTTTGTTTACATCTATATTTGTCGTCTCTAGATTGTCCATTTTTGGTGACTTCAGTGATCCTCATGCTTTTTATGTTGCATCTAACCCTGCAGGTCAAAATTTCCACTTATCCAACACCTTAATTCATAATGAGACACCTCATCAACAAATTCATCATCAGTTGTACTTTCAACTGTACCATTGTGTTTACACTGAAAACAATGAAGGAGGTAGCGCTGTCTGAAAGCATCTTTAATGCTACAGCCTACTTACAGGCTAAAGCTAGCATGTGAGATATACAACATGTTATGCTAATGTGCTAAACATTAACTAGGCATGTAATGTTTACATATAACAGTTAAGCATAAGTGACGTTGGTTCACATTTTTGAGGATATCTTTGCAGCCAGTATGACCACACAAAACAATCACAGCAAACATAAAATCTTCCATGTACTTACAGGTATGTGAGTATTGTTTTAGGATGGACTTTAAATGTGAACATAACATGTCCTGCGCATGCAAGCTGCCTCCATTTTTAAGAAATCAAACATTTGTGTTTTCAGACATGTTATGAGAATAACAAACATCATGCTGTCACCCGCCACCCTACAGGCTTGTTACTCTTAATTTTATCTAGGATATGATTAAATTAAGGAATGCGTTCCTAACTATTTCAGATTGATCCGTCTTTGGAGGAGGAGAAGGGCTGCAGTCTGTCGCAGCCCAGCATCCAGCTGCAGTGTGCTGAGGACTGCGTCAGTAATGGAGGAGACAACCACAGCCCATGCCAGGACGCTTTGCCTCCTCCGTCATCCTTGCCCTCCCGTTCACCTTCTCCCTCTCCGCCATCCAGACGTGAAGAGAGCCTGCGTTCCTCAGTAACCCTGCAAAGTGCTGAGCCATTTGTAGCACCCATCCACCACAGCCTCAGCATCTCACATGGCAACCCTCCCCTGCTGCTTTCTCACCACGTCTCCTTGGGCCTCACTACAGTTGCAGTGGATGTGCATTTTTACCCAGCAGCCACTGCTTCGATGGCTGTAGGCACTAGCACTCATATCAGCTCAGTCTCTAATTCCACTTCAGCGGCAGCACCTCTGTTTAGTCCCCCATTAGCTAACAATCAGGAAAACGACCAGTCGACTGCCAGATATCATCAGTGTAAGTAGCTACAGAGCAAAGGTACGGTCACGTTAATTACACGTTGGTCTTATGAATATTCACCTGGTCTCCCATTCACTTTTTCTGAAGCCTGAATACCAGCTATGACGGACGGACTTGAATAGAAACACTGCAACACTGTGTTTGAATAGTTATTATTTTAATGTGTTTTAGCATCATGGTTAGCGCATTGTCACACAACCAGACTAGCAAGCAAGCAAGCAAAGTTGATTTATTTAGCACATTTCACAGACACCAGTCACAAAGTGCTCTGCAGTCCAAGAAATAAGATCAAATACAATCAAATCGAATCAAACAATCAAACAAATAATTTATCACTAATTTCCATCTAAATATGTACAAGATCCACTAGTAGAAGTTTTTATGGTGATGTTTAGACACCAGCAGCACTTTGTTAAAGTTATAGAAAGACTGTGGTCTTGGTTTAATACAGATACAAATGTCTGCAATGATTTTAAACATAACATGTTTATTAAAATTTAAACAAAATGATGTTCTTTCACTTAGCTCCATAATGACACCAGAGCGGTACTGATTTTCTCATCCTACTCTTGACAATAAAGGGGATGAGTGTATTTCACATAAAAGTCAAACTTTAGGACTAACATCCATTTTTAGCATCCACATCTTTTTTTCAAATGTGTGTTTTATAGCTTTAGTGCAGCACTTTCTCTATTACTGCCTGTACTGGTTACATTAATTACTGTCATGTTACATGTTTGACTGTATCGTCCAGACTACTTCTGAATACAACTACAGCTTTATCCTGCAATAGTCTTGCTTGCTTTCTTTATTTTCCTACTGACAAATGAAAGAGAAAATGTCAATGAGTAGTATTAACGTCATTATTATTTATGTAAGTCTTATGTTTCACTCTGATTCATATTGTTTAATTGGTTATGGGTTACTTCAAGTAAATTGTGTTGTACAGTATTGACTTCTTTAGTGAAACAGCCAAGGATACATTACTCTGTCTGTCTGAAAATATTGCAAATTTTGTGACTGTACACAACTTGTTTCAGTGTTTCAGTCCCGCTCGTTCTCTTATATAAAGCTACTTGACTGTTACACATTTTTTGAAACCAAAGGAAGGTAAGAGGGGCTGTATTAATAAACATTTAGATATACAAACAAAGTCCTTGTTGATGTTTTTTTTTGCATGTGGCCCTGTGAGTCAGACATCCTTCAACCAAAATAAAGGGGAAAAGGCAATTTACTGCATTTATATGTATATCAGTCTACCAAATAAGATAGTATGATGAAATTGGTTATTGTGCTTTTCATAAAATGTCATAACTTCGAAGTGGTTTAACTATTACTGCCATGCATTATATTTCATTGATGTTCAATTCTGGTGTTTTTAGGAGAATATTGACTATTGAGAATAAAAAGATTTTAAATATTTTTTTCAAACCACAAATATTCATAGCTAACTTTTAAGCCCTGCGGATGACTGCAGTCTTCACCAACAACCTCCAGCAGTTTCTATGTTACATGAAAGACAAAACCCACGGCAAAAAAGACAAAAACATAAAAAACAAACAAACATACACAAAAACCAACCCTTGAAGTCACTTGTAAACCTTAATTTAAGACAGCTCAGAGAAGTTAATTTCACTTTTATCAATGCAGCTTGTTTCTCATTCGGACTGACATTCGGACGCTCAGGCGGTAAGATGACACTGTCAGAAGATATTTTTGTGGGTAAAACAAACTGAATTTCTAAAAGTGAAATGGACAAAAATAGGATTTTGAATAATGACGGGGACAAATCCAACTCTCCCTAATTGAAATTATGGCCTTTGTGGATTATCTATGATAAAATGTGACAGGATAGTAATTTTGAGACAAAGTTATGTTGCCTGTAAAACCAACATAGCTCCTGCTCCTTGCTCCTCATTCTCACGTCAGAATTGTATTTAGCAGCTTTTTCTTCTTCATAAGGTGGAAATAAAAGGATAGAACACATCCCACATCCCAAAATGAGCTCTTCAAGACCAGTAGAGTTCTCTCAGCTCAGGTGTATGTTTATAATTTCTCATCACTGGTCTTGACGATTCCTTTGTTTGCACACACAGTCAGGCTAGCGCATCTGACACAATGAGACTTTTCCCAGTCCAAGTGTCATATTCAAATATTAGATAGATGTGTATCCAGGCCACTTCAAATATATTTGAATTTAGCTTCTTTTTGCAGAATTTAGCATTCAGTTTCACCACTAGCATGCATTTCTTTTTAAAATAAAGCAGTCTGTTATAAAATATAAAAGTATAAACTAGTTTATCCATTTCCATTACATTGCTATTTCATGCGAAAATAATTTTCTAAATATATCACAAAGAAAAGAAACAAATACTTTACACTAAACTTTACACCAGTTTTTCAGCATGAAATTAACTTTACAATCTATAACGTACAATCTATATGCAGTCTATAAATACCATAAAATTATAATTTACACACATTTTTATTAAACAAGCAGCTCCCTTACTGGCAGGCATATACAGGTGGTTCTTTAAGTTAAATATTCTCTCCAAATGTGACCCCCAAACTTTCTAACCAACTCGTTGTTGTTTTCAAGTCAACACATGTTCATAGTTCAGGAAGTACTTTTATACTCCTGCCAGGCAGAATTTAAAGTGTAATTTTCTGTGCTTAGAGCACAGAAATAGAGGTTGATCACTATGTAGCATCACGCCAGAGACAGACAATCAATTCTCACAGCCTCTTTAGCTCAAATGGCCAGTGTAGTCTGTTTTAAACATTGATTGTACACAGTATATCATTTATATACAGTCAATAGTTTTGAGTCACTCGGTGAATGGTAATGCAACACACGCTGAAAATCTTCTACCATCAAGCAGCTGAAATGTTCATAACGCTGCTGAGTGAAGAAGTGCAGCAGACCACACTGACGGAGGCGCAACCATCTTAAACCTTATCAGACTCCTATATAAGTCACTTTGGATAAAAGCGTCTGCTAAATGAAAAATGTAAATGTAAAATTTTAGCCCGTAGAGGGCAGTATAACACTTTTCTGCAATTAAAGACAGTGTAGCAACCACAAATTTGATATCATATAGTAAAAATAAATCCAGCCCAATGTAATCTAGTGTGAAACAACCTTCCACTCATCAATGTGACAATGCTTTTGACCACACATATTATTAGTATAGTATATAGTATTAGTATTAGTATAACTACTGGACACAGAATGCTCTTGTGTCTCCAAAGTGGTACCAGCTGCTGTTTTTTAAGCAGAACTGGACTTTTTCAAACAATTTGTCTGACTAATTTATCAGAAATGCAACAATAATTCAGTATTTATCCATTACAAAGCGGTACTAGGTCTTCAGGTGGGACTGGAGAGGAAACTCCAAGCAGATTGGAAGCAATATTTCTTTGAGATAACTTAAGTATATATTTGAGTTAGATGCGTCTTTGCTATAATGTATGGACAGTAGTAAATTATAGTAAAGTTATTTTTGCACCCTAATAGTAATCAGTTCACCTCACACAAAAGCTTTTGTGTCATGCTCCATCTGTCGTACATTGCTGACAAATCTAAATTGGTAACCACAAAATTGTGACATGAGACAGCAACATTTTGAGACAGCAACATTTTGAGACAGCAACATTTTGAGACATCAACATTTTGAGACATCAACGACACCACTACACACAGAAACACACCACCCCCCACCCCCCTACATCCTGTCACTCAGTCATTCAGTCTGTGTGAAAAGTGAAACAGAAGTAGCAACACTGCAGTCACATCACATTTATGCATTTAGTATTGAGGTTGTAGGTTTTTACAAATAAATATTATGGACATAACTCAACTAATGTATTATTGCCTTCTTTTCTTGCCAAAATATGCAATCTTGCGGTGCAATATCCATGCATAGTTGCTACATCATTATTATTAATTTATGGTTATGTTTAGTTACTGGAAGAATTTGGTTAAAGGATGCATTCACAGTTTTTCAAGGCTGTCTTTAAACAATAATCAGGTACCCAAATGAACATTGGAATAGGTTTTTCTTGCTGTAATTATTCCTGCTGTTCATGCTGACCATTAGAAGATCCCTTCATGATGCATTTAGATTGTAAGTGATGGGGGCCAAAATCCACAGTCCTCCTTCTATGCAAAAATGTATTTGAAAGTTTATCTGAAGCTTATGTGAAGCTTCACTCGTCCAAATTAAACAAATCAAATAAATCTTTCAACGTTGCAGTCTTTTTAGTGCTTAAGTTACCCTTTGTGTCACTATACTTCCACTGCAGCTCAACAAGGAAACACAAAGAGGGCATTTGAGGCTAAAAAACTGTAGATATCAGATATCAACTTAATATGACTGACTCAGACTGTTGAATACTCATATAAGCTTCAGATAAACTTCTAGATGACTTTATGAACAGTGTGTGACTGTGTGAACATACTTTGGATTTTGTTCCACATCATTTACATTGAAAGCACATTTGAATGGGATATTTTAATAGCCAACATACACAGGATGAATGATTATAGTGAGGAAAACCTCTTTCAGTGTTCATATGGACCCCTGATTGTTGTTTTAAGACACATTTGGAAAACTGTGAACCTGTCCTTTAATGTTAGAGAAAGAAGAAAAGTCTAGAAGCATGAGACACAGCGTGTTTATTGACAACAGCAAACATGTACGCACAACACAATTCAGTAGCATACAAATTTCATTTCTCAAGTTAATTTCTGGGTTTTCATTGACACATTCTGATAAAAAAGCAAAGACACAAGCACACAAACATAGCTGTCATGTATCTGCTGTGGCAGCCATTATAACCAAATTGAGTGGCAGGTGTGAAGCCAGTGCTGGTTGAATCTAGTCTAACTGGTTTGTTTTGGCAACCCTGGTTTGTTTTTATATCTCGGGTGCCCTTGACCAAGGCACATAATTCCTAAACTGCACCAGTTTATACAGTTTTATCACATTTTTATTTGGTACAGCCTCCAAATGTGGGGCGTTTGAATTATGGGATGTCATTTTTACCAAAATAAACGTGTTTCTACTGATACGGCACAAAAATAACTGTGTGCAAAACATTAATTACATTAGGGCAACTTCTTACACTTTTTTCTTTTTGGTATTTTAAATACAGCACTATATTTAATACTCATTACCTTATTTGAGTGGATAATGTGTACAGTAATATTATGTGCTTTTGTTTTTTGGTCTTCAAGAAGATTAATTAAAAATACATTGCCAGTAAACATTTTCTTTGAAAGGAAGCTAATTTAATTTCATATGGTTACAAAAAAGTCACAGATAAAGTCACAAATAATGAAAAAGAAAGAATCAACCATACAGATATAAGCAATTTACTAAATAAAAATCTATTTCTAAGTGCTTTAACCAGACCACTAGAAACTACATGATTTGTCAGGAGGTAGAACAACTTAAATGTGCAGTATGTTGTTCACTGCAGGCAGGGTTAAAACCACTGAATGAGAACATTTAATGCAATGTTTAAATCCTTCTTTTTTCCAAAGAGAAACAAATCCAGTCTGAATGGGACAATGACAAAAACATATTTGGCCTCATGCAAGAACTACTCGTATGAACAGACTCGTTCTTAAAATTCAAGTACACATACTGAAAAAACATTCATCAATTTTCTCGTTCCTGGAATTTTCTCTTAGATATGAACAAAATTTATGAGTGGACTGAACAGACAAGCTCTCCCTTTTTTCACAAGGAGAAAACTCTTGTTTGATTTACGATAAACAAAAATTTTATATATATATATATATATATATATATATATATATATATATATATATATATATAAATATAGTCAGAGTCAGACAAGTCAGACAAGTCAAACAAGTCGTTGGCAGCTGGATTCATATTTTCTAATTGTTTTGGGTCCTTATAAATTTCCTGCTGATTTCTGAAAGCTGCACTGTGTTTTCACTCTTTGTGGACTTTTTTTGTGAATGAAAATTGCCCACAGACTGAGCAGAACATGGAGCGGATTATGCTAATGATCACATCTCACGAATGTTCGCCTCCTCATGAACAGGTGACATTCATCAGGCTGAAACGAGCCATTTACAACAAGTACAGGCAGTTAAAACAGTTTATTGAATATGACTTGGAACACTTGTACCAGCAAACCTCCCATTGAGAACTACAGTATGTCATCTCCCACAGTCAGTATAAATGATAAACTGCAAGATAACATTCGCAAAACCATTACAGCTCTGTCGAAGGTTGCCTTGGTTTCGCCTCCTCTTCATTTCGTGGAACGTGGAAGTCCACGTAAGGACACCACTTGGTGTTGAGGCACACCAGCTTCTTCAAAGTGGAAGTTTTGACGATATTGAAACCCGTCTCTCCCCCAAAGGTGCTGGGCTTCCAGTAGTCAGGGGAGCAGATAGGGTTTCCCATCAGGCCTTTCAGGGAGAAGGGAGCACCCATCTCCACCATACTCTCACCAAATATAGAATTAGGACGGGTCTTCTCCAGTAAGACGCCGGGGTAGAACTCCAAAGCATCTATGTCACCGTAAACTTCCTCTAAACCTCTGGCCATTTCTACGTCATCTGTTTAAAAAAGAGGAAAAAAAAACAGTTTGTTGGCTCTTAATTACTGCAGTTAAACGTGTTTCAGAAATACGCTTATTCGCTCTCTTAATGATGTTTCATGAAGCTACAGGCAAGAGATGGTTAGCCTATGTTAGCATAAGGACTGGACACAAGGGGAAACAACAACATCTTGTTTAATTAGGTTGCACAAAACCCAAAGTGTCAAAGGTGACAGGAAATTACTGCAACCAGCTAAGAATTGGTCCACAAATAGTTGTTTTTAAATGTCAGCTTTTGTATGGATTAAACAAACAAGATGTGTTAATTAGTGAACTTAAGAAGTGCTTGTTCGTGGATTTCACTTTTGGCAGGCTAGCTGTTTTCCCCTCCTTCCAGTCTTTATGCTAAGCTATACGTCCCATGGTTATAGCATGGTTATATTTAAGAGACATGATACATAAGTGGTATTCATCTTCTCATCTCACTCTCTGAGAGCGCAAAAAAGTGGATTTTCAGGATTTTCATGTCTTTGAGGAAGACACACCTGCACTAGAATTAGCCTGCTGAAGCTATCTGAATACTCACAGAATTTAACAAGAATTACATCAGTTACAACAGAAAAAACAAAATGCTGATTTACGTTTACATTTCACTTATATATATCCTACTGTTATAGAAAATCAACAATTTATGCATTTTATCAAACAGGATAAGATTTAGATCTCATGGAAATCAGTATGTAACTATGTAATGTAACTAGCGATGTAAGCTAACTAAGCTAAGCTTTAACTTTTCGAGTGGAAGCTAGTTAGCTTTCACTTCCTTGGGGGGAAAACAAACTTAATAACATGAGTCTTCCCAAATATTTAACAGACATCTTAAATTGCAAATGGTAAATGAAAAGGTGGGAAAATGTTGTGTATCAACAAGGCTACAGGCAGTGGGAGATGAAGTATTTAGCCTACTTTTTTAGCCTATAAGTAAAAGTACTAATACACCAATTTAAAAATAATACTTGTAATAATACTTGTAAGTAGTATTAGTAGTATTAGTAAGTATCAGCAGCAAAATGTAGTTAAAGTGTTAAAGTAGTGGTTTGGTCCCTCTGACTGATATTATATATGACATCATTAGATTATTAATACTGAAGCATCAGTATTGAACTACTTTATATACAGTTAGCTAGTTTAGTCCATTGGTTCCCAACTTAGGGCACAGGCTTCTCCCAAGGGTCACCAGATCAACTTGAGGGGTCGTGAGATGATTCATGGGAGAGGAAAGAAGACAAAACAAAGTTCCGATAAACACATCTGTTTTCAGTTTTTGGACTTTTTTTCTAGTCTTTGATTTTTGGTGAAATATTGGATCAATTGAACATTTATTGAAATGAAACCATGTGAGAAGTTTAGAGGGAAAAATCACTATTTGGTGGAAACCACTAGTTTAATCGTCAACAATTGCACTAATATACAATACTTGACTAAATGTACTTTCCACCACTGACAACATCCCTCCAGTGGAGTTCAGAGACTTGTAGAACCAATGCCAAGGCTGATGAACACCATTCTTCAAAAAAATATTCCTTTATTTGCTGTTAAAGAGGAAAAACACTATTTGGTGGAGCTGTTAACAACTCATAGACACCTGAAATGTGACCCCAACTACACACTGCTTTTTGTAAGACGTTAAAAGCCAAAAAGGTTGGAAACCACTGGTTTCATCTTCAACAATGTGTTGTATTTGAAAAGCTTGGTGTCAAATCTTCATCTGAAAAGTAAATAAAGCTGTCAAATAAATATAGTGTAGTAGAAAGTACAATATGTCCCTCTGAAATGTAGTGGAGTGGAACTTCAAGTTCAGTACTCGAGTAAATGTACTTTCCACCACTGGTTACAGGACTATAATGTACTTCAGGGCACCAGCGTGTCTCTTAGCCCTCAAATGTCCACAAATATGTCCAAACAATTCTCTCTAATATCCATAATAGTTGCAGTATCATCATAGCTTATATTTTTTACACAAAAAGTGAGGAGAATCTAGTTTCAATTTGAATAACAAATATCCTATAAGTGTATCTACTGTACGTTTGTAAGACTTAACATGGAGAGCACGCAAAAGGAGTTTCAAAAGCAAGTTACAATATTATTCCTGCTTACCAGTGAATTCATAAAAGGAGCTGTATGGTTTCAGGTTAAACCTCTTTCTGTATTCATTGAAGGGCCGCAAGCGTACTGCTCTGGACTCTCTGATGACCATTTCTGCCACTTTGAGCACTACTTCATGAGAGTTGTGGCCTCCACCTATCTGTAACACAAAGAAAAAAGTTACTACAACTTTATTCTGATGCACTGAACACTAATACCATCCAGATGAAGAGCGCTTTCTTTTGTTGCTCGACAGGCAACAAGCTCAGTGATTAGCCCATCACTACTCTTGCAAAACTGCATGTATGATGCTGCTGAAAGACGGTTTCTGAGAATATTATTATCTTTTAGGAAATTATTATAAGAGGAAGTTTGCTTTCATGTGAATAAATTCAGAATCACTGTGGTTAAGTGGTTGTAAAAACATGGTGTTTCACCATCAAGCAGTCTGAAAAAGGTCCTACCAACATACTTTGATGTTTCACATACTAGTGAGTGGAAAGGCAGCCAGTACGTGACAAAATAGCAGAGACAAGAAGTTGTGTAAAAGTGTGTCTTACTATTATATTCTCTGTCTTTATTTTTTTAGGCTTATGGTCACTACATGTGTCTGCCAGTTCAGGATATATTAGGCTACTCAGAAATACCATCATTTGGTATGTGAGTTGTACAACTACTTGATTGTAGACTGTATGTGTCACAGACAACACTATCATAAAACATTTCACTATCAAAGATAAGTGTAAAGGTAATCAGCTCAACTTCCTCTGAGGCATTTCCTGTTACATATCTCTTTTCCTTACTGTGATAAATGTGTGTATAATGAGTCAACAAGTCAGATATGATTAATGAACCTTTAAAGGAAAGGTTCACAATGTTTCAGCATTGTGCGTTTCTGCAAATCACAGATACATTGAATCTCTACGTTTCAGCACAGTAATACCTAGAACATCAATGTTTCTATAATATGTATCATAGTGAAAGTGACATAGTTCAAATGACGTCTATAAGAACTGACTGCCATGTTAGAAGGAGATGAGTTGGGTAGTTGGAAAAGGAAAGTTAGTTGCAAAAGTATCAAATCAGCAGAAACTGTTACTTGCTTCCTGTTTCATTCGACAAAAATGGGTATTTTTAGCGAGACATCGGGACATTTGCAGCCATTTTTCTGGTCACGAAACTGGGCATTTAAACCCAAACCATGACCTTTTTTGAATCCTAAGTGGTTTGTGTGCCTCCACCTAGCTATCCTTTGCCTAGTGTTGTCACACCTAAAACATACTTATTCAGCTGATAACAGCCATTTAATGTAGTGTTAAATGGCACATAAAAAGCTTAAAATGCAATCAAGATTGAAATGTAGAGAAAAATATATAACAAAGTTGTCCAAATTAGTCAAATCAATTTTTCAATTTTCAATTTCAATGTTACAAATGTCCCTCTTTGGTACTATCCTTCCACTGCTACTCAACAGGAAAACACAAAAAAGGGCATTTTGTATTAAAAAAAAACTTTAACTTTGGAAGACATCCACTTAACTTGACTAATTTGGATGGCTGAAGACATTTATCTCACACTTTAGATTTCCCCTCCCAACATGTTTTGAGATATATAAAAATACTAAAGTGTCTGCTTTTCCATAATAAATATGTGCACTGGAGGCCTCAAGTTTCAACATCACACTTGTGAAAGTTGCCCATTGGACCATAATTTGCTTCCAAACTAGTGGTGATGTACACAAGCTGCCTTTAACTCTGATTAACGGTGAGCACAGATAAACTTTTGACCTTCAGGGTGTTATTGCAATCCTCCAAATGTGACTGAGTATTTATAATTTTCCCATCCAAAACACTAGGTTCTTGTACACACTGAGCGAATGGTTCTTCACTACCTGTCCTGCAGGCTGTCGAGAGAAAGCATCAACCAGTTTCTCCACCCCGTAATGCATGAGGATTGAGGTGTTGTAGTGAAACTGAGAGTGTGGGATGTCATCTCCGTCGATGAGGAAGCTGTCAGGCATCAGCGGGTGCCAGTGATAGAGTTGGCAGAACTCCAAGGCGATGCGGTTGCTGTACTGGAAGCGTGCATTGAAGAGCAGAGTGGGATCGAACTTCAGCTTCAGCTTGTAACCGCTCAACTGCTGCACGTACTCTTCTATTATAATGTTGATGGTCTCACCTGGAAGGGAGGCGAAAAAATCTAATTTAAAAATATTTAAATAGCAGGTTTAAAAATGGTTAGTTAACAACAAAATAATGAGAACACACAATGTTATGGAGTCAAATACAACGCCACAGAATGTCACCTCAAAAAAAGTTAAATATACATCTATCATGTCATTAAATATTAAACACAAAGGTACTATTTCATGCAGAAATGTACTTTGCAGTTTATTCGTGTTATTTTGTTCAGCCCCCGGTCATGGCAGATTTGGGTTTTCAGTGGTTTCTGCAGCTAATACTCACTTAGCAAAGCACACTCACAATTTCTTTTTAAAATATATTTAATATATTTAATTTACCTGAATGAATAACATGATGGACATTACTGTCCTGAATGTCATTCACGTTTGTGACAGGGCCAGTTATACCTCAGTGAACGTGACAACTTATATATACATACTTTGAGTTATTTAGAGATATTTTTAAGTACCTTCGGATCCAAGACTCACATGTACAAACCATTGTGAGTATAGTAACCTGAGAGGTGCACTTTGTCAAGTTCAGGAGGAAGCAAACTGTCGATTACCACATGGACAAAGAGGGAGTCTTCTGGTGAATTCTGTGGTTGCATTAAACATAAAACTTAGAAATATTTGTCCACAGGGATATGATTTGAAGACAGAATATGAGAAACTCAAACCAGAAAACCTGTACTTGGCAGCATGGTCATGCACTGTCTGAGTCTGTTTTGCAGCCAGTGGACATAATAATGAATGAGGAAGAAATAATTACAATCTAAGACCATCAGCCACAATTGAATGTTGGAGGCAACTGGACTTTCCAACAGGTTGAAGACTATAATTACATGTCAAAACTGGTTTTCGGGCGGCTAAATCAACTTTTTGTGATGGTCTTCTCCAAGCCCTGACACAGATTTTGGTGATTATATTTGGACTGAACTGAAAGGAAAATGTCAGTTACAAAAACATAAAGACATCTCTGCAATTAAAAACATATTCTGTGGATTAGTACATCAAAAAAACAGAGTACTGCCTGTTTTCTGATCATCCTGTCAGAGGGAAAGAAGGTTTTCCAATTCAGACTTTTTCTTTTACTGCCTCAGCGGCTCTCACCTATCATGATGAGTCTGGTAGTCTGAAAGAGCTGCTCATCGTCCCAGGTGGGATGTTCTGCCTTCAAGATGTCACACACTCTGTTATGCTCCCTCAACCATATGGTGGCGTACATCGTGAGGCCCGGCAGCATGCCATAAACCTCCTGACCAATGGCTAGACGCTGCTCTGGAGGGAGGTTTTTAGGATACAACATGTGCACAGGGGCTTCAGATACTAGAGGGGGGTACATCTCACCGTTAACTAACTGTGGACAAACAAACAAAAAAAAGTCATCCACATGTGAGGAGAACAGTTAAAAGATAAATCATTATTCTTGTTATGTAATTCTTACAAGATATTAGAACTTCTCATTTTCTTTAACATAGTTTAGCAAACGTCAGTCTCAGATATGCTTTATTGCATCCATGTGAATAACACAACACCATCATGCAGAGCCACTTTTAGATTACGCTGGTTTGAGGAAGTCCTCTCTCAAAGCCCTGATCACATAACTGTTGAAGCATGTCAAAAGAAAATATGCTGAGTGTGTGATTGCATGGTCTTTTTTAAACCACTTTAATTCTTATCACTGCTATCTGGAAAATGTACCACTACATTCTGAGAAGTTGACACGGCACAGGAAGTGAAAGTTATTTACAGTTAACACCCTCTAGATGCACGAGACACAGGCAAGTACATGCATGCTTGACACCCCAACTATATCCAGACCTTTAGAAACTATTAATGATATTAATTACTTTTGAAAACCAGATACAGTGCCTCTGCAGTTCACCATGATAAATTTAAGAATTTGTAGGACCCATTTAATACCACATAGAAGGTAATCTAATGCCTGTTTCATATCTGCAAAGTATTAAAGTATGATAGAAAACTAGTAGGTAGTATATGGCCTAAAACTACATTATATTATTAAATATATTTTTCAGTATGTCCCAGCACTATATAATAACAATTCCTAATGATATAATCAGTTAAATACATGTGAACCTGTATGAGCAGGATAAAATGGATAAAGCATGGGTGTATTATAAGATACAAAGATGGCACCCAGTCAGTCATGTTACATTCAAATACATGAATACCTGATATTTCAGCTTTCCATCTTCATGAAGCCGGAGTTGAAACTGTCTCATGAGCTCGTCTCCATATATATTGCTGGCATCTACCTGCATGAGTATCAGATTGATTATGATTATCAACAGGTTTATTCTTTAAATTAGGTCTTGGTTGGAGGTGACTGCTCAATGTCAGTGTACATGCGTCTCACCCCATGTCCGAGAGCCCTGGTGAAGCCTCCCTCAACTCCATGTTTTGTCTTGAAGAACTGATGGGTGAAGTGTTGCGCCATGAAGGCGAACATCAGATTGGCTCCCTGAGGATCCGGCCTGAACGTCTTTCTCTTAAAAAAACGCTCGGCCAATACTTTGGGATCAGGGAGAATAGGTTTGCCTGCAGAGAGAGAAACATGTCAGTAATGTGACAAGATTTCTTGTGGTGGAAAGTTGCCGTTTGTGTTGGTTAAAGGTCTCACCTTTAGTTCCCATGGGCAAAGGACAGTCTTTAGGTACAGGAGGTAGGAGCCGAGTGTAGTAGGAGATGTTGTAGTAGGACTCCCAGCTGAGATATCCATACTTACTATTGTAGGTCGGAGGGCTTGGAATAAGATCACTTCTGACTTTGGGATGATAAAAGCACAAATGATGAACTGGCTGCATATTTCATCAATGCTCAGTGAATCAACAAGGCTAAAAGTTTGAAATAAAACCAAGACTTTGAAGCTCTCTTTTTCATTGGATATGCTGGTTGAGCATCTTTCACTGCAATGAATCATGAGTCACTTCATTCATTATTGTATGTAGCATCATTGTGTAGGATACAGTCCCTGCATGTTTCAAAGGCAGACAGCACAAGCCTCAAACAACACACAAGCGCTTTCTTCAACACTCAGTGAATGCTGGCCCACAAAGAGAGAGCCAGAACCAGATCATCTAAACAACGTCCTGCAAACAGAAAAGATCCTGCTTGGTCACCAAACCAGACCACTGACCCAAACCATCTTTTAAGCTACTAGAGCCAGCAAGATAGGAAGACTAATCCACACCCCAGTGTGAATTAAGAGCACCATTTTGATAAACAACCTTCAACAAACTTAAACCCCACTGTGGATTTTGATTTCCAGGACTTTAGTGACTAATCCAAGAACTGATTGCTAGGTAAACCAGCATCAGGCAGAAGACTCACTCATCACCACCAGATCCAGACTCCAGCTCTTCATTCTCTTCTTTCACCAGCCATAGCCTTGTGTACCAGTTTCCCTTTCCCTCTTGTGTCTTGTTTGTAAAATGTTGTAGTGTTAAGTACTTGTAGCTGTAGTATTAGTAATAAATGTGTGCGTAACTAAAGTGTGTTCTTCTCTTTGCATCTCAGTCACTTAAACTTAAAAGACCTATACCTTTACAAAATCATAATTACGATTAATAACAATCATAATTCTAACAGACATCTCTTGTGGGTCCAACAAGGAGGGCTCTCTCCCTATTATTACACATACTCTAATATGAGTTATGTCACTGGACAAATCATTTCATGTTGGAGTTGTGCACAATAATAATTCAGAATTTCCCCCATAACATTAAGATATCTAAGTGCACAAATTCCTACAATTGTGTGTAGTTTTTTGTGGTATTTCTATACTATAGTTGAGGCAAACCCATTGTGCCCTCTCACTGACAGCAACCTGTGGTTCTCAAATGAAGTCAACATTACCTCATCATACCTCAACCAAACCAGCCGAGAACCCAGAAATAAATACAACGTACTTGTTATCAGACTGATAGGACTAAAATCCTGCCTGTATATGTAGAAATATACAGTATACATACTGTGAGCTTATTGTATCTGAACTTAGACTAACTAAGAACTGAAGGAAATGGAGGGAAAATGTTTGTCGTCTAGATTTATATGTTGTGGTTTGTGGTCTTTGTGACTTTGCTGATGGTGTGACTGGAAGTTGACGCAGTGTTTTGTCAGGTTTAATCTTATTACCTACCTGTCAGCACATATCTCATGAAGGTATCTTGCAGAAAAGACATGTTGATCAGGTCCCAGAACCACTCGAAGTGTGTGAGGATGTAGTGAACCGCAGCAGGGCTCGGCTTCAGCATAAAGCGAATCCTGGTCCAGAACTCCGCTACACATAAAGATCAAGAATAAACCTTATTAAGCACCACCTGAGGATTTTGAAATAATTTGTTAACCATTAATAACACCATTAGTTACAACTTAGAATAACAGTGTCAAGTTTTCACTCTCCAGAAAGTAGCAACTATATACTAAACTTCTTTGGGAATTTTACAATGTCTGGGTCAGAGTCTGGTCAATACAATGATCATGAAAAAATGGCGATTGATTACTGTGAGGCGGCCTCTTCGTGACACAGAAATACTTTCCAAGGAAAATGTCACCCAGTGCAGCAGTGTGGCTCATTGATGTGTTTTTAATAACTTTCGGGCAAAATTGCAGATCCACAGCACAGAGGAATGAGATATATAAGGCTTTACATACACACAAAATACTCATAAATAGGATGAATTCATTGTTGTCATGGCTCTGCATGTGGCATTTGTTGACAATAAGAAAAATATAGATATTATGTACAATATTTAAAAAAAAAAAAGTCTTATATCTGAACCCTGTCTCTCAGTGTTGCAATGGAAACCAAAATGATAAACCTAAAACTAAACTCATCTTATCTTCTTTCTCTGAAGTACTTCTTTTTCTTTCACTCATTAAAAACTATCTTACATTTATTATCTCACCAGTATCTGAAAAAATGAACCCCAGGACTGCTGCGGTCAAAAAATATTGTGCTTCAACCAAAGCAAACTGTTTTGAAATAGCACAGAATAAGGATTAAGGGTTAACAAGAGTCATTTGAGAGGTTGATCAGAGGATTAGCCTGTAAGTCACATGGGCCATGACTATCATACAAACTCACAGTTTGACACACAGATAGTCAGATCTTTTTGGGGGGGAACTTACGAATAGTGCAGTTTTCCCCATAGAAGCCAGTACGAGTGCAGTCACATTCATAGCGGTCGGTCCCAAATCTCACACACACTCCTGAGTGTTGACAAGGATAGTAGCAACAGGGATTCACTGCAAACAAACAAGTCGAGTCAATTTTATTTATACTGAAGCTCAATATCACAAAACACAAATAAAACTCCCCACACGAAGAATCTTTATCAGGTGGGAAAAAAAAGAAAAAGATCATCTTGTTTTGTATGACTCAATCTCACGCATACAGTAGAGTAATCTGTTGATTTTCTATGAACTAACAGATGGTGTAATGATTCTAACTGATACTGAGACTAGACTGACAAACCAAAGACAAGTTGGAAGTGATGCACTAACAGAAATCACAAAGCAGCTCCTTACAAAGTAAGTCATTCAATTTTTTGGAGCTCAGATTAGGTCAAGGTTCAACTTTAGCGTGTATGCATGACTTTTTTTTACACGTCCTGTGAAATCCTGAAAGCCTTCAAAGCTAAAAACAACAATGAATGCACATTGAATCACATGAACACTACCCCCAAAACATGGCGGTCACCATGTCAGACTGTGGTTTTGTTACTGTGTGAGCGCTGTCGCATAGAAAAACCTCCCTGTTTTTGAGACTGAATATCAGTGATGTGCTGTGTCTTAATGTGCTGTGTTTCAGTACAATTTTAATGTTTTTTACATGACTATTTCCATTTTATGCGACTTTATACTTCCACTCCACTACATTCAGAGGGACATATTGAACATTTTAGTGCACAACATTTATTTTACAGCTGGTGTATATTCTCATTTGTCCAGGTCATATTTATCTCTAGGCAACAATGATTCCAAAGCAACTGGACTTAGATTTGTCTTATGAAGACGTTTCGCCTCTTTTCCAAGCGGCTTCAACAGTTACGAACTGATGAAGCCGCTCAGTTACGAACTGATGAAGCCGCTTGGATAAGAGGCGAAACGTCTTCATAAGACAAATCTAAGTCCAGTTGCTTTGGAATCATTGTTGCCTAGAGATTTTACAGCTATAATTACTACTTACATTTCATATCAAGACTCTAGTGAACAGTAGGGATGACGTTTTGTTAAAAACAGGGCTACATTTAACATTTAAGGAGTGCAAACAGATTTTAAAACAGTAAAACAGATTATGCATTTTATATTTGTTATTAATTTAATCACTTTTTACTTTGAGATCTGTTTTAAGGGTCATTTTCTGTTAATTGTTGTAAGAAGTAATGTTCATTTCCTTTTTATTCATGTTGCAAGACAATAAAATATGAAAAATTTCAAGAGGTGTGCATACAGCCACTGTATATATGCATATATATCATAAATATAACAGGCCATTTTGCAGAATGAGCACTAGTACTTTTTATACTTTAAATACATTTTGCAACCAACACGTTTTTACTTTTATTTAAGTAAGATTTTGAAGGCAAGACTTACTTGTAAAGGAGTATTTTTGTATTGTGATTTTGCTACTTTTACCGAAGTAAAAGATCTCAGTACTTCTTCCAGTAACTGGTGAGATAAAGTAAATTGGATCCTATAGTGTTTTTGCCCCCCTAACACCCTCCCTACCACATATCTTTAACCCTCCATGCTGTTTTAATATGACTTCCTGTCCTCCACTTATACTTGCAGAAGTTCAGTGAGATAATGAGACACTGCAGCTTTTACTTCCACATTGGCTGAGAATGAGAAAGCAGATAAGCATGTTCATAAACAACCAACGGATGTAGGCTGAGAAAAGAACGTGTATAAATGCATGTTGAAATAAATAAAGTAATTGATTTTGTCAGTGAAATTATGTTGGCCTGTCTCTTCCTGTGAGGCCCAAGAAGTCTCAAATATTTTGATTTAATTTATTCATGCGGAAAAACACAAATAATTACTAAACAATTTGCTTATTAATTAACATATTGCACACAGTTTTGTCTGAATTTAAGCATTGTGCAAATGCACACAATAGATAGGACATATTTCATAATCCTACTTTTTAATTTGCTTATAGTATGACCTGGGTTGCAGTCTTAAGCTGCTCTGTACCAATTTCCAGGCAATTTTGGCTGATATTAAAATACAAATCCATTCATTAAGGAATATAATCTATCCCAGCACACACTGGGGAAAGGGGGATTGGGGGAAACACTCTAGATGTCTCACAAGAAAGTAGATAAAATAGGCTATATCACTGAGTTAAACTTAAGTTCACACAAAGTAAGCCTCCCTCCATGCAAAAATATATTTAAAAGTTTATCTGAAGCTAATATGAAGCTTCAGTCATCCAAATGAGTCAAAGCAAATAGATATCTTTCTACATTGCAGTCTTTTTAGTGCCAAAGTCCCTCTTTTTGTTACTATACTTCCACCTACAGCTCAACAGAGAAACACAAAGAGGAAATGTGATGCTGAAAAGGCTGCAAATGTGTCAGATATGCACTTGATATGACTGACTCAGACTGCTGGAGCCTCATATAAGCTTCAGATAAACTTTTAAATGTATTTTTACACAAAATAACTAGATTTTGGTCCCCATCACTTACACTAAAAGCAAATTTGAAGGGGATCTTTCAACAGGAGGATGATTACAGCGACCTCACACTGTCCCCATACATTAAAAAAAAAAAAAGATATCGCAAGACATGTCTGTGTCCAATGAAATGAGGGGCTGCAGCGGGTTTGACCTGTTGGCTGGAGATGGAGAAGTCCTTTCAGGAGGTAAAGTCACATGTGGCACTGCCAATAACTGGTACATGCATGTGCATGAGTATGCAAACAAGTATATCTGATTGTTTCAAGACATGTTTTGTTTTTATTCAAATACAGAGTGTTTTTTGGTTAGTTGCAACATGGCAACATTGTGCCAGTAGACGACTCTTGTTACGACAGTATCATGCATGGAGAAGTGCTGCTGTGCAGTTATCACCATAGTCAATTACTAAGAACCAGGTTTGAGTCAGTCAGAGGTCAGAGGAGGAAGATGTACCACAGGATGATCTGCCACGCTTACCCCAGTGCAAACAGCCCACAACACCAGTAAGCACACTCACACACACACACACACACACATTTTGACATTTAAGATTCATTAAGATTTGTTTTAAGTCAAACTATTTGAGGGACCTCTGGCTGTATGTCATTTTGGTTGCCTTTATTGGTTGGACTGTGCTCATTGTGTTTTTCGTCCCGTGTTCATGTAACCCTCACACCTGCTCTGCGTTCATCCTCGTTAGCCCTGCCCTTGTCTCAGTGTGGTTCTTCCCCAGTCAGCCCTGCCCTGCTCCCAGTCTCTTCCCAGTCTACCAGATCTCAGTCTGCCCGTTTGTCTTGTCACTTGTTCCTCGTTGTCTGATTAGTTTTTTAGTTTGTATTTAAAGTCTGGTTCTCAGTTGAGTCTCATCAGATCATTTGTTCAGTTTCCTGCCTGCACTCCTGTTGGCTGTCCGAGTGTTCGTCAATAAAAGTATTCTGCAGTTCCTTGTGCCTGCCGAGTATCTAAGTTTGGATCTACCTGCTCCGCAAATCATAACAAAGGTCAGCAACAGTTTGCTAATGATCGTTACTAACTGAATATTGGAGTTTAGCGCGCTCAGGTCGATGACGACAATACGTCGTAGTGGACGCTGGAAGAACTGATGTTGCTTAGCAACGGAGAACCATTCTTCTTTTGTAACGGACAAAAGTAAATCAATCTGCTCTCTTTACTTCAAAATTACATTTAAAATGTTACGAGCAATATCAGAACTGCAAATATGCGTATCTATCTTTGTTTTCCCATAAATTCATGACAATATTTGTCCCCAAATTTTGAATTCTCAATCTAGTTAACTGTCAAAAGGATCAATTATGACGAAAAATAAAAGTAGCTTACCAACACTTGAGTCACTGGTGCATGATGAGCTCCCCAGCAAAAACACCCAGATGGACAAGATGCTGAACCCTACAAACGTTAATAACAGTTGGAAATTAAAAGTGTAAAAATCATTATTTTCAGTAGGCAGATGTTTTGTTAAATAATTTTGGACTTTACCTTTCATGACTTCCACACAGTGTTCACTCTATGAAAGCTCGAAATTAAATAATCAAAAAAAAAAAAAATTCAGTTTTATTCTGTTTCTAAAAAGCAAACTGAGAAACAGCAGTAGGTTACTCTCCATTACCAGTCCTGACTGATATGGTGTAAAAGGTTGTATAACTTTAAATATTGCAAATGGGCGGTTTCAGTCTCCACTACTTCCTCAATTTTAACCCTCAAGATATTTATAGAAAACTCTTTGCTCCAAATTATATTGATTTTTTTTTTTTCTTCTAACTGACATTAATGTTGCCCGGCAGGGACAAATTCTATGATGGATAAAGTTTAAACCCATTTAATGTAAATAGGTCTGTCTCCAAATGAAAAAAAAAACACAATTGTTTTTTATATGTCACTCAGTGAAAGGAGAATGTGTCATTGCAGTGAAAGGAGATAACACAGTGGTGCCATACAGGACGGTTTCAAAGTGCTCTACCTCCACCTGCTGGCAAACATATACAACAACCAATCTTCATTAGAGGAACATCCAATTTATATTTTAATTAAAGTAGTGAAAAGCAAATGACTGATACATTTACTCACAAAACACTCCACTACCATTGATTACATTTTTGTGTCTTCAAGGTAGTAATACTGCAAATAATTATCTTCATTTAATTTTTTTAGCATGTCCTGACTTGTATGAAATATTTAATGTTTGATCATTTATCAGTGTAATTCTATATAGAGTAGGTAGCACTGATCTAAACACACAGAGAGGTTGGACAGAAACAAATCTATGTTTTCACACAGAGGAGTTTTTCTCCCAGGCATGTGAGCCTGAGTGCAGTATTATGTACTCAGGTTTAATAATTAATTAACCAGCAACCTTGTAATGACCTTTAGATACTGATACATGCTGCAGGTGCAAATTTAATAAATGGGAACGGTGCACACTCCAGTGGTGGAAAGTAACTATTAGTGCTGTACTTCAGTACATTTTTAGGTACTTTTACTTTACTTGAGTATTTCCATTTTATGCTACTTTATATTTATACTCTCTTAGATTTCAGAGGGAAATACTTTTTACTCCTCTACTTTTATTTGACAGATGTTGTTCATTTTCAGATTCAAATTTTACATTAAATAATATATAATAAGCGTATAAAACACAAAAAAATTAAAGATTAAACTGGTAGTTCCCAATTTTTTGGCTTGTAAGCCCTATGTGTACTTGTGGCTCTACCACATAAATATTTATTTGAGGCACAAAGATGTAAAACTTTCCAATGTTTCACTAAAAGAGCAAAGTTTGGAGAAAAGTCTCAAAACCAAATCCATGTTTATGTGTCAGAACCTTATTTTTTCTTCCTTCTTTATATATCAGATATCAGTCACAGAGGAGGAGTACTTTTACTTTTAATACTTATAAGTAAATTTAGCTGATAATACTTCTGTATTTTTACTTAAGTAGGATCTTAAGTGCAGGAATTTGTAATAAAGTTATGTTGTGGTATTGCTACTTTTACTTAAGTAAAGGATTTGAGTGCTTCCTCCACCACTAGCACACTCGTAACTCTGATGCATTTATTTCAACAAATGAAGATCAGGCAGATGTAATACTCTATATCTCACCTCCTGCCATACTGTATAATGTCCAATTTTATTAAATTTGATCCTGATTATATGTTAATATGGTCTTTAATCTTGTAGTTTTTGAAGACTTTTCCTATTTCCAGAAGTTTGTTCTTTTGGCTTCACTTATTCTCGTCTCTTCATACTCTGATCAGACGGCCTGGAAACACCCTGCAGAGGTCAGCAGTCCGTCACAAAACTAACACAGCCTGACAGAGACACTGACACTAATTGGTGTGTCTGATTTGTGTCTTTGAAGGGGAAAAGAGAAAACATGAGAACTTGTTTGCAGCTGAGGAGGCTTCTTTTAAATAAAAAAAAAAAAAAAGAAGTGAACCAAACAATACAGCAGAATTGCCAGGTGCTGATCCTTGATTCGTTCCCACGGAGACATTATCTGAGCCAAACCTGTGTGAGATTTTTGCCTGTTGAAGTAACTCTCTGGAGTAATTTCCCGCATACTGTAGCAATTTCAGGACTTAGCTTGTCTGCTGTGTCTTTTTTTTTTTTGGTTGCAGATAAGTTCAATCTTGATCAAAAAAATTTCTTTTTTTTTTTTCTTTGCAAAACTCAGACTGTGGCGGCTCTCTTTGAAGCTTGAATCTATGTTACTGAATATGTTTCTGGATTCAAATAGAGTCATTATAGAAGTGATTTGTTACCATAACTGCTGTAATTAAAGTTAGCATGTCAGTCACAGTGCTCTAGTCTCACATCCTAAATGTCTTCTGTGAATTCTTAATATTTATCTAATAAAAATCCTCCTGACTAAATGTCAGCAAGCTGTTTGTATGACAAGCTTTGCTTTCCACATCCTGTCATCTTCAAGGAGAGCTCAGTACAGTGTTGTGCCTCACATATCTTTTAAACCCAAAACTGAATGAGCTCAGCTTCTTCTTCTCAGAGATTGTATTGTATCGTCTGCCAAGTTCGGTCGGTGTGTGTTAAAGGGTGTGTGTGCAGCCCTGAGGATTTAAAACAAAGAGATGATCCAGCTGCTCCTTAAACTATACTGGACATCTTATAATTTCCCCCTGTTATATAGTAATATATATTTTTAATCAATTGAGACTGTAAAAGTGTTTAATAGGTTTGGAAAATTTTGTTGACAGACAATTAAAGCTAAATTTGATAAAATGTTGTCATTGTTTAGGACTGTAGAAATGGGGATGTAGATGTGAGGAGATGCCTTTGAGTGCAGTGGGAAATTATAGCTCACGTCAAACATACCCAGCCAAGACCCATAATCCGTCGTCCTCCAAGAAAACCCCTAAAAATTGGGATTACTTTTTCTTTTTGGCTTAAGCAATGATAATTAGAGGTAGCTGTGGTGGTAAAACATGTTGATGATAAACTGTAATGCTCTTCATCCATCATATCAGAAGAAGCAGGGGAACAGAATGACATAAGGTGGATTTTATTTATGAATATAAAATCAGTCACAAACTATTTACACATTTTTACAGAAATAGATTTCCCCCTTGAAATCACTGCATTACTAATTTAAACATAAAAATTTAAACCTATATTTTTTCCTATTCGTTTCCTATTTCATTTCTTCTTTTTTTTCCTTTTGTATTCATATTTCTCTTTGGTCTTATCTGCTTCCTGCCTCACTAGACTGTTTCCCACACTGCTGTAACTTGTGAATTTCCCCTCTTGGGATCAATAAAGTCTTATCTTATCTTATTTGACAGATTTCATTTACAATAAATCCTCAATGACCTGGATGATCATGAGGTTATGAGGTCATGTTTTCTGACCCACATAAATCAATAATGCTGCATGATTTGTCTTTTTGTAGATGAGATGATATGAGATTTTCAGAAAGCAATAATAAGTTTTGTGCTTGCTATAGATTTTCTTCATGTTTGCAGTATGTGTTAAACTTTTAGAGAGGAGTAAATAATGACAAGTGCTTGAATGCAACACACTATTTTTACCCCTCCCAGTGCTTAAATTAGATGCTTTCTGGGAGGCATAGGTCAGGTCACATTGTCACTTTGAATAAATTTAGAAGCCAGAGATATCAGCATGTTGTTGATTGTCTTCTATTTTCAGCCGTTCACATTTTGAGTATTTAGTCTTTAAGTTTCATAGCTGTAAACTTAGAGCATCCATACATCAACCTTTAGTGGACGTTCAGTTTACCAATCAACTACAAACAGCAACCTGTATTTGAGTTACACTCTGTTTCCTAGACATGTTGGCCATGATTGATATGAAAAAGAATAAGACGCATCAGGAACTAATTATCAAATCATCATTTCCCGCCTTACAAGTGCCTGTAAAGGACTCCTATCTGCTGCGGGCTCGTAGACGTGCTGCTAGTTGCCATGGTGCTGCTGGCACAGGCTGCAGGCCCAGCCTTGTTGCTTCCTATAGCATTCCTGGTAATTGAGATCAGATGCTCCTCTGAGTGGAACCTGGACTGGGAGTAACCTGGAAGCATTTATTTTATGGAGAAGATGTTTAGTTAAGCCATGCTCCTGCTCTAAATGAGCCTCGGTGCAGCTCCGGTGATGAATACGATTGGTGAAAGCACTGAAGGCTGGTTCCTGACTTCTTCCTTCCCCTGGATCAGGTTACAGATTAGCAGACTTCCTGTCCAGTTGTGGAACGGGCCAATCCAACTGACGGAGCGGCGATGGGGGTACAGGCGAGGGCATCGTGTGTTATCTCAGATGGGGTTTTTGACAGAGCCCCTCAGCAGTGGATCCTTAAACAGCCCTTCAGGTATCATTTATTAAACCAGCTGATAGTAGAGGAGGACAGACCTCATCTGGAGCCAGCTGGTGGTCCACACAGGCAGTGATAGGCTGACTTGCAACGATCAATATTTTTCATATAAACAACGGATCAAATGGCTTTTTATAATGTGGGGAGAACGATCACCCAACTCTGCAGTTCCTCTTAGCTCTTTGTAACTGTTTAGTCTGTTTAATCTCATTGTTTTGGTTTTCTACCCAAAAACTTTACTCTCATCAAACTCGTTTCCAGCCACAGCTGGCAACAAACAGCTTCTAAAAACCCACTGAACACCACCTGTCCGACACCAAACTGCCAAACTGCAGACACACAAAGTTTGCAACAAGCTGGTGAACATGGGGGAACACTTAGCAGCCAAAGACTCATTTTTCTCAGAAATTGGTGGACAACAGGAGAGTAAATACCATTGCTTGCATTTGTCAGGACCAGGAACGCTGTGCTAAGTTTTCCCTGTGTCTTCTTACTGTGTAAATTGTTTGCAGACAACTTTATGAGGTAATATGTTAGCTGTGTTTTCAGCTTGTTTCTGCTGCCCCCAGGTGGCCAAAATAACCACTGAATGCATCTTTTGGATAAGCAAGTTTCCTCTGGAGGACATTCATTTCTTTTTAGTCAAATGCGACTTTAAAAATGTTATGAAGAATAAGTTATGTTGACAGAATGTTTAGCTAAATTGAATATCTGTTGGTAGTGCATGTGTTGGAGTGAGGAAGTAATCAAATACATTGACATTGTAAACTGTAAACACAACATTAACATATTATCCCCTTATGAATTTGATGCGGTGAACATGTTAGCAAACAGTTGACTCTTAATACATCCAGCACATACAGAGCAACATTAGCATTCATTTGGAGGCATGTTTCTGGTAACCTAACTAATATAAGTCTGATTTTTATTTTCCTTTTAGCTTTAGTTTTTGGTCTTCACCAGCTCCTGGTGGAAATATCTGGCTCTTTAGCTGCTAAATACTAGACTATCTTCACCAGCTAGTTGCTAACTTGATGTTTGCCATGTAGTGCTGGACAGGTAGTGTACAGTTAGTTATCAGAGCTTTTTTTGCTGTAAATATGTGGCTTGCTGTTGTCAGAAATAAGTTTGATGAAAGTTAGGGACCCAAACAATGACCTAAAATAGGCTAAAGAGTTCTGACAAGCTGCAAGGAGCTCAAGAGTTAAGTGTTAGTTAAGTCGTAAGCCAAAAACTCAGAACAATGAACTGAAAGACGTTACAAAACTCAGTAGAGCTGAGGGAAACTGCAGAGTCAGGTTATAATTCTCTGTGGGTTCATCGCCACAAGGCACCATTTTCCCATTAAACATTGTCATTTGACCCATTGTTGATATAAATACATTGATTAGACCAGCTTTAATAAAGGAGCTGAATACTTCTAGCACTGTGCGTACAATCCCTGGGAAGGGAGACGTTTTTTTTAATCAGTTGGTTTGGTTTAGTGGAGCTCACATTGTTCTGTAGGTGAGGTTTTGGCGGTCACAATCCTCTGGCCTTTACACTACATGCTGCAAATGATCAGAGCTCTGTGGGAGGAGCAAGATTTAGAGTCATTCATCAGCTGTCAGGGAGCTGGCACAGCTCACCGTAGAATAACAAGGGACTCCCCTCACTGTAGTCACTCTGCACACATTTTTAGTGTTCACGGTTTTGAGCTTATAGGCTCCAGCCCTCAAAAGTGAAGGGTGCATGAAACAAAAACGCAAGCGGGTACTTCAGTTTACTATCCATCACTGTGTCACTTGACCACAAGCTAGCATTAATCTTGAAAGTGGTAAAAACATGTTGTGCCACTAGACATCAGAGTAAAGTGTTTTTGTCCATAGCATATCACCTCTTTGCACTTTCTGCTTTATCACACACTCCTGCCAAATATGGAGAATGACCATCTTGTCAAAACAAACACAGGGGGAGTCCTGGTTGTGCTCCAGGTTGTCGATCCTTTCCAGCGCCCCCCCATTTCCTGTCCCACCTTCTCCTCTTCCCCCAGTTGATCAGAGTGCAAGCGTGCCACCACCAGCCACCTCTCCTTGACACAGTTCGACTCCGCTCCTCACTCAGAGCTGCTAGGATCAACACAGCGGCAGGATATTGCAGTCGGCATCAAACTAAACACACAGTGCGTCCTGCACAAGTAATCTCCACATTGAGTCTATTTGAAGTGACAGTTTACACACTTGAACTCAGAGCGGGCCTGTTTGGGAGGAGGTTGGGTGGGCGATGAAGGGGTATACGTGTGCTGACCTAAAGGGTTTTCTGTGATTAGGAGCCCCATTCACCTCTGATTGCTCCGGGTCACTGCAGGTGAGTGCAAGTGGTCGGAAGGAAGTAATTTTCCTTCTGGAGCTGGTTACCTGATTGGGTAAGTAGCTGATCTCTGACACTGACCCAAGTCTTCGAACATATCTAAAGTTGAGGCAAAGAGCTGGATCCTGATCAGAGGCGAGACCGGGGCAAGATTAAATCACACAGAGAAATAACAAATGTGCTCTGCTCCTGAAATTGAACCCTCTATGTATTATTGTCATATTTTCGTTGTTATACAGAGTGCTGTGCAATTAACGGGAACCTATTTGAACTATCATACTTGTTGTTGTACATATGCTCTAAGTCTTTCTTTGCCCTCTGTCCTCACTTACTGTTTTATGAGTAAACCTAAATAAAAAGATTTTTTTAGGTATCTGTCACACAGGTAAACATGTCTGTCTACTCCAACAGGACAACAAATAATGTTTAACTTAATCAATCTGGTCAAGGAAATCTCTCCTTTCACTTCAAGGAGGAGGTCGAAGGTTAAATTCATCAATGGTTCGGTGTAATAGGATATTAGAGGTCAGATTTAGCAACATATTAGAGATCCTGACTGGTAGAGACTCAGCATCTTGCAGATGGATACTCTGTTTGAAAATCTTAAAGGGGACATATCATGTATTTTGTGATTTTCAGTTATTTTTATATTGTTATGATGTTGGATATCAATGTTCAACATGGTTAAAGTTCCAAAAGGTGAATGTATGTAGAAATGCTCCCAGGAAGTCAGAAGCCAGGGCTTCAGTCTGCTCTGAACGCTTTGTTTGCAATGTTCGCACATGCCCACAAACAGCCGTCCGTTTTGTAGCCTTTTTGTTGCTAAGATTGTTCACGTTGTCCACTTGTATATTTCGGATCAGATCCAGGCTCGAATACGTACAGATGTATTTAAGAAGTTTCTATTTCAAGTAAACAACAAGAAAGAGAAGTGAAATTCAGCTACTACTGTTTGTTTACGTAGCCTCTGAGACACAGCTTTGGGAAGCTAACCAATCAGAACAGAGTGGGCTCATCAGGAGCTAAAACGGCCTGTTTCAGACAGACTGAAATGATGAGCTGCATAAAGGTCCAGTATAAAATCAATAATTTTCAATTATAAATCATGCAACAATAGTCCAGTAGAGCCCCAGATCATAAATATAGACCTGTAAATGTGTACGATACGTCCTCTTTAACAATAACAGTTAATTCATTTATTACAAAAGATCATGTTCTGAAAGTTATCCGTCTTCTTTTGTGCACAGTAAAAAACGAGGAGCAGCATTTGTAGGAGCTGATGTTTAATTCCAAGTGTGTACTAATCCCTTGTAAGCTTGTGCTGGAAGAAGTGTTCTCTGTTCATTGGTTTTCCACACAAACCAGTGTCAGTCTGGGATCTTCTTGAGCCATCTGTATTGCTGGGTGTTGTCTCTTCTGGTGGTAAAACAAGATGCAATTGAGGATACACTTAATTTTGCTGTGCTCAGTGGCCACTCAAGGGGTTTATACTTTTACCCGGCAAAGGAAAAACATCAGCTCTCTTTCCTCCCTCCTTTAGTAGAATTGATCAGCTGCTTCCTGGCTGTAAATAAAGAGGCATACTGTAATCCACTTGATAAATATCAAGCAGAATACGGCAATCAGCCGAAAGCAATTTGCATGTCTGTGCTCAAGCCAGCGGCTCGTGATTTTCTCTCCTGTCATCTATCATAGACCACACGCTCGGGCCAAAATACACAATACCCCCAAATTGCTGTCATATGGAGTGCAAGCCCTGAAAAAAAGCCCTTCATTTTTCCTTGTCTGTACTTCAAATAAACTTGTATTTGTGAAATAACTGGTGAGAGGTTTTTTTTTTCTCTCCTATGCAACATTTCAGAGAGAGGGATGGTGTAATGTGCCATTTCCTTTGTTTGTTGAAAGCTTGGCTGCAGGACTGTAATCTAGATGGGTTTGATCTCAGAGTGGATGCAGCCTGTTGAATGTCGCTGGATGCAGCGCTGGATGGTGAGTCTTCAAATGTCAAACTGATTCTGCACCAAACTCCCAAAGGCAAACATTCACTGTCTCAGTTTTTCTTGTGTTATTCATGTGCTTCCTTTACATCCCCGGCAGCTACTCTTTCTTTTTTAAAAAAAAAAAAGCTCTAATCCTCACGCAGACATCATTAAACAGGATTTAAACGAACATTTGTGGGGAACACTTTTCTTGTTCTCACACAGACTGTACTCAGATCCGATGCTTATCTCGAATATATAACAATATTCATGTGAACCACGATGGCAGAAGCTCTTTAGAAACGAGCTAAGACTGCCATGTTGCGTTTAGGCCTCTCTCAGTAGGCCTCTCAACATTTTCCTCCGGCCAGTATTCCAAGCAGAGCATCCATCATCCCTATTACGTGGCTTTGTGCTGGTTCTCTGTAACATGCAACCATTGAAAGAAGGCGCTATGAATCATTGCTTTTGCTTTTTTTTTTTTTTTCTTTTTTTTTTTTCTGCACCTCTCCCGAAAGAATTACAGAGAACTGAGAGTTGGAGAAAATCTGCATGAATTCGACCTCTACAGAAGGTGAGGGTTGTTCATTTTTAATCCTGTTATCTCTAAATCATGTCTTTGTTTATTTGTTCATTTATCTAACAGGGATAATACAGATAAACACCGTTAGCCTACATACAGTAACCAGAAGTGATGTAACAGATGAAATGTGTACAGATTTTGTCCCTGGTTAGGCTCTTAAATTCAGGTTAAATCAGTTAAGCCAACAAGTGGATAAAACAACAAAACAGATAGAAACAGTCAAGTGTATGTATATATTTGTGAGTACATTCTACATGATTGTAAGCATACATGTACAAGAAGTGTTTAATGTATATCTACACTAATATGACAAGTGGATCCTTGTAAAAGCCATTTAAGTTCACATCTTTGTTGTTGTTAAAGCCATTTCACTTGTTTTCATTTCACTATCCTAAATTTTGATTAAATTCAAACACACATTATTATGTGTAATTTCCTCAAGCTCATTTGATTTTAGTGTGGCCAACAACTGTCGTGATGAGGTTACACTTCAAATTAAAGATCCCCTTCAGACATGTTTTACGAAAAAAATTAAAATACGCAAACAAAGAAACATCAGTTGCATTGTAAAACAATCTTTAAAATTACATCTGCTCCTTCTCCCTCATTAAAAATCACAGAGCAAAGAGAAACATTCGACTTTAAGCAGATGATTGTGAAAACAAACTCTGCACAAACATCATTCTGCACAGCCAAGCTTGGACATCGAACTGAAGGAACAAGAAGTAAAACAGATTTTTGACTGGGGACTTTAAGGAAGATCTTGGCTATTCAACTTGATTTCAGAGGATGAATGTTACTTTCTGTCGCTTGCCCAGATCTTTGTGTTGCTGTCATTGCTCATATTTGTGGATATATAACAGTGAAATTGCAGAAAAGACCAATCACGTTTGATTTATTGTAATGCATCACATTCTACTGCAATAAATATGTGGCACAAGTATAAAAATTACTTATTGTCACTTATTGTACCAATGTAATTAATAATCTTGAGAAAAATCATCATGAATTATATCATAATAATAAGATTACTAAGTCTCAAAACTTCTGCAAAGGTAGTTTAAAATGTTACCTATGAATTCATCTGTTTGAGGCTAAATAAGCAGCAAGAAAAGTTAAAGTTTGAAAAAGACATGTATTAGAAGCACACAATAACTCAGCTCATTTGCATCATCAGGACTTAATTGACAGCGGCCTTGCAGCAAACAACCCCACAAACTGATTGGCACAACAAGGTATGTTACATCATTGTTGCCAAAGCAGTGAAAAGAGCAAATACAAAACAGCACAGATGAACTGTTGGACCCTGTAGTTCAGAGTAAAGAGATGATTTAGAAAAAGGGTTTTAATGATGAGAAAACAGAGTCTGACATTTCAAGATAACAAGATAATTCATGTGTCATTTTGAGAGACAGGAGTAAAATTAACATTTGCCACCACAGCGGCTCTTGGCTGTTGCACTATGCATAGAAAAAGCTGCAGTAATATAGCATCAGTAGTGATGATTGACGGCGAAAACCAGCTGAGAACATATTTTCTCTAAGAGATGCCAAAAAGTGTCAAAGTCCTTGTGCACAACCTGATGCTGGAACCATTAAAAAACACAGTGTGAGTGTGATTTTGGTCTTTTATTGATTGATTTTTCTATTTATACAAAGAAGTCAATCTTACACAGATTCAACTTTCCAAAAGCAAGAAAGAAATGTTTGCTTCTGGCAAAAAAAAATCAAGTCAAGTGACTCTTTGCTTCTCAAGTTCACATGATTCTCCACATTGATCCACTTAAAATGAACATTGGTAGCTTTTAATAGCGATAATTTTAAGTTTTTCAGCATGACTTTAACTCATACACTTGGTGAGTGAAGGCCAGTATGTTAGACAATCGCTGCTATTCAGTTATGACAAAAGGACCCCACCTTAAACTTGCTTGTTTTCCAACATTCAACACCGTAAATAAGATTTTGCCCTCATGTGAACCCCTCTGCACCTCCACGGCCAGCGGACGACGCACGTCATACATTGTCGACATACCAGCCATCAAACTGTCCACTGGGGCCCATTGGATGAGTCTAATAGCTTTAGCATGTGCTACAGTTTGTTTTTATTGTGGCAATGAGCTGGTTTCTTATTGTTAGTTTGGAACACAGACAGCTGTGCGTAAAGGAAGGGCAAGGCTGCAGGACAGAGCGGCCACGCACACACGTTTACAGTAGCAATGCTGTGACTTTCACACATCCACAGAGCCACACAGGATGCAGCAGGTGACCCATCCTCAACTATTACCATTGTCAAGAAGTTGCTGCACAATTTGTGTCGCCAGATCTTCAAGGAGGAAATTCTGTAAGGGTGAGGTACAGGAAAATACAAGCGATAAGTCACACAGTTATTAAGCCTTAAGGAAAATGGGTAATGCACTTTTTTTCTAGATAACCTTTTTCCCAAATCAAAAATGCTGTTAATTTGTCATGCAGCATTATTACTGTTGTTTCATAGTAAAAATAAAATAAATGAATCTAGTATTTTGGATCAAGGATTCAGGTGTCTCAACTAAAATTAGACTCATAGTTCACACTATTGTAGTTTTATTAATAACCACATACGATGGCATTTCCTCCCTCATTGTCAGTTTGTAAAAAGTGGCAGTGAGTTTAGTCAGAGACATGTGGAGGATCTGACCATTTATAGTAAATAGTTATACAGTTAGATTTGGCGGAAAAGGCTTGGCTCTTTGAGGAAGCTCTCAAAGAATCAGCGGCAACAAAGATTCTGCTCGGAGAACTAATCCCCCAGAAATAAACATACATGAACATTAAATCTTAGTGAAATAAACAATACCAGAAATATAAGGGGGCGGTTGGGGTAGTGGTGTCAGGTTATAATGTCTGCACTGTACACCTGCATAAATGTGATTGGACGTTACTAGTCAGCTGCCACACAGTTGTTAATGAGCCAAATGATTGAGATGCATCAAGGAAACAGCTGATGGGAGCGCAACTTCAGTGCTCTGCCTGATTTAACACCATGTTTCTTTCTTTTCTATCCTCTACGTAAGGCTTGATTAACAACAGGACAAAGCAGATGCCTGTCCTAGAACTCCAAAGGCCCCAAAAACTTATTCATCAACTGGTTTTGAGCCAATTTAACTGAATGTTTGTATGGGAATATACAACACTGAAGCCTAATATCAACAGACGTTATAGGTGGAGCCTGTTTTGTTAGATATGTAACAGAGACTGGGTTGAAGATCTGATACTACATTTGTGTGTTAAGTCTTTTTGAAGTTCTTAATGAGGACAAACTAGTTTCAAAGTAGTGATTTACTGAATCAGGCTGCACCGTTAAAACTTGAGACATTTCTAATCCAGCAGCTAAACATTTTAGTAATGTGTCCGATAAGAAGCAATTGTAACTGTTCCTAATCCTAATCCTTTGTCAATGTATAACATTTTTGTATTTATATTTGTTCTGCCAGGAGAAATGTGTGTTGAAGAATTAATAAGTGTTCATGCAGTTTACAGTTAAAGGGAAATATCCAGTTATGGTAAGCTAACCAACAAAACATTTTGTAACATGAGGTACATTGTGTTTTTTTCTGTAAAATGTAATGTCAGGTCAGATATGTCCACCAAATTCCGTATTACTCCCTTTACTCTTAAATCTAAATGGGTCAGATATTAGCAAGTTAACGTTAGCTTTGTCGGTTGGTTCATTCGGCTAGCTTACTCAACAGTTACACCTGGCAGTTTGTAGGTATAAATATATAGTGACAACAAATCTCTGTGTAAGAACTAGTTTGTGTGGTGCAACCAGATTTAAATTACTGATGCGTAAATCTCCACTTAGTAAACATTTTTGTTTTAACAAGGCTAGGTTTACAGCTGAGCCGACTGACCTTTAAATCCAGGTTAAAAACTTTTATATTCTCCATCCAGTTTACATCTTTACCTATCTCAAGTAATTTTAATTTCCTTTAAAATAACATTTTGTTATGTGTTTGTTTCCCTTTTAATGTTGTTATGTATTATATAAAGCATTTTAAATTGCTAATTGTGTATGAAATATACTCGGTCATTGTGTCAAACCCCGTTTTTAAGACTTAAATTATACCTTACCTTAACTTATTGACCTTATTTCAGCATAATGTTGCATATTCCTTAATTTATTGGTTTAATCATATTAACTGTGAGGTCAGTTGGAGAGCATGGAGGAACTGTACACAATGGACAGAGAGAGGGGTTGGTCCAGCTACAAAATGTTTGCCCTGGGGCTCCTGAGCAGGTAAATCAGGCCATGTCTCCAACTAAAGCAACTATTAACCTAAAACTAAAATGCTTTTTCAGTGTGAGGTTTTCAGTTAAGAGTTATTGTGTCATATGGATGTTTCAATGTAGAAATTGACAACAACATAAAAATGTCAGTGTCAGTTTCAATCAAAACCCTTTGAATCTACACTGGTCACAAACCGGTCAAACTGGTCAAAACTGGCCAAAAGCCCTCACTCTTGCACATCATCACTAAAGGGTGATGATAATGGAGGTGAAATAACACTCTTTCCTCCTTTAAGCCCTCCTACATCTTGACCAGCCCTCTTCCAGTTTGACCCTGCTCCATCTGGCAATTACAGTTAATGCACAGAGCCGCTGAAGTGCATTACACTGACAATACAAGAGGCTGAGACAATGTAATTCTGCCATTACAGGTAGAAGCCCAAATGCCTTTTAAAAATGATCAATACAAATTAAAGTGTCATTGATTTCATGGAAACCTTTACTTTGAGTCGTTTTATTCTCTCTGTAGGTGATGGAGGTTCAGTGATTATAGAGAGAGAGAAATCTGTGGCCTCAGTGTGTAACGACCTGTACACAAAGGAAAAGATTCTTCACATTGTCACTGTAAAATCTCCAAAATGTCAACATATCAGAAAACTAAGGCTCTTCATTTGACTTTAAAACATTAAAAACAACAACATAATGATTGGAATAAAGATAATTTGATGGTGAGATGTAGCAATAGGAAGCTTTAAAGGAGTAATAATATCTACATTTAGATTTTACTTTATCATATGTGTTCATTGGCTGGTTAGTTGGTTGATTGGTTGGGTGGATGGCTGGTTGGTTAAGGCTGGTTGGTTCTGGTTGGTTGGCTGGTTGTGCACAACCGATATCTTCTATATATTAGTTAGCTAGTTAATTGGTAAGTTGGTTATCTATTTAGTTAATCTATGTTATGTTGTAACACTTTATTCTAAGTCCCCCTATTCAGTATGTATAACCATTATATAAACAGTTAATAAATAGTTTATACTATAATGTAGTTATAAGCAGATATAAAGATATTTTAGTGTTAATTATCTTCTTGTGACTTACATAGCTTTATCTGTGAAGACATATTTAATATTATAACAACTGTGTTTTACTGTATTGTCATTCATTATCTGTTTATAAAAAAAAACAGCTATCTATGCATTTTAGCCATATGTGTTTATCAAAAGTATCCTCATGGAGTTACTTGCATTTTGTTGGTCCAAATGCAGTTTGTTAGTAGCAGTAGTGGGGAAAAGTGAGATTTGAGTTTACAATATATATTTGTCAAGGAAGTAATTTAATTATATTTTTCTAACTAAGTCAAGTCAATTTTATAGAGCATATAGAGCAGGTCCACACTGTACTCTTTAATTTACCAAGCATTCCCCCATGAGCAAGCACTTGGCAGCAGCGGCAAGGAAAAACTCCCTTTTAACGGGAGGAAACCTCAAGCAGAACCGGACTCTGGGTGGGCGGCCATCTGCCTCGACCGGTTGTGATGAAGGAGGGAAAGACGCAGAGAGAGAGAGAACGGGAGGAAATAGAGCATATACAGCACAATACAAGTTCCACATAAAGATGTATAGTAATAATAATAATAAGAAGAAGAAGACTAATAATAATAAGACTAATAATGGTAATTGTAGCAGTGGGTGTTGAGCAGGATCAAGGGGGCAGTTGGTGGCTTGTAATCACAGATCCAGATTCTACGTCTCCAGCTCCATAAATACCTGCCGAAAGAAACATGAGGAGAGAGGAGAGAAAGCACAAAACTGCAGGAAAGAGGAGACGCTGAGTTAGTAACATACATTAATGGGACATGAACGTGTACAGATGGAGAGGGAGATGAGGACAGCTCAGTGCATCATGGGAAGTCCCCCAGCAGTCTAGGCCTATAGCAGCATAACTAGGGTCTGGTCCAAGACAAACCGGGGCCAGCTCTAACTACCAGCTTTATGAAAAAGTAAAGTTTTAAGCCCACTCTTAAATGCAGAAACTGTTTATAACAGGTAGTGAATAAGTGGCATTTTACTTCTTGGTAAATAAAATAATTAAATTGGGGAAATTGGCAATTTTTAAGTTTACTTGTAAAATTAAGTTGTACTAATGCAAATTGATTTGAAGTAATCAAATCATTAAAGAATATTTGAGTTGATCAAAAGCAATTGAAATAATTTATTTACGTTGGTCCAGTAAATCTTTTGTGGATAAACCAGATAAATGTACAGTGTCAATTTTTGAGCCAAGTAGAGAAATTATTGAAAGCTATTAAGAATACATAAAAGGTTTTCAGTTACATCAGAAATGCATCAGCTTACTTGCTCTTTGTAATTATATTTTGAATGTGAAGCTTTCAAGTTGTAGCAACAAGGTTTATCTCATATGAGCCTTAATTACGCTTCAACTACATGTCACATTTCTTTTTTTTTTTTCAAAGGAAAAAGACTGAAGACTCCCCTCTTGAGCCTTTGAATTCAAAATTAGTTAAACTGAAGAGAAGCTGATGAACACTAGGAAATCCCTGAAGAAACTCTATATGATGGATAATTAACATTTTATAGCGTCATCATCATCTCACTCTGCAATCAGCAGTGTTGCAGTGGTGAAGTTATTTACATAAAGTGGTCGAAAAACTCTGGCCTCCAATATGCAACCACTATTTTCAGGGAAAAAAAAGATGAATTTGTGGGTGTTTCCAGACGTTTTGGTTTTTTTTTGGTAGATAATTTCTTCTGTAAATTCATGCCCTAAATATTCTTACTAGCCTACAAAAAGGAGGTTAAACCCGGGTCTGCTGGTCCAGCGGGCAGCATCACATCCTGTCTGACTAAACTGGGTGTAAACTTTTCAGTCGAGGCGGGGAGAAACCGCAGCGGACCTTCAGTACTGGGAGGGACACTGGTGCCACTGGTTTGATTCCCAGTCAAGTTAATGAAGTTGGATTATTAATTTTTTGCGTGGAAGCGGGGTGAAAACATCTTTCTGTTTTTGATCGGGAAGCCTATAAAGAGCCATGATACACGGAAATATTTGGATATTTTGCCTGTGTGATGTTCTGGAAAAATGAAAATTCACCCGAGGGAGAAACTTTTATTGGACGATGTTTTCGGCGCTTTTGGGAGGTTTTCCAAGTATGAAGTGTATGTTTTTTTAATTCCCACATAGGCCAGCTCTTCTTAGTATAGTGCCTCCAATATTTATATCGAAGCCGGTCATTAACATAATCTTGCATTCCTGTTAATTTTGTCGAGATGAAGGACAACACGGACTCCGGATTGCCACCCAAACGCAGATTTTTTGGCAGCTTATGAATGCAGCTGTAATCACCCAGGGGAGCCTCAAGTACTTAAATGGGTCCATCATGAGAAAGAGACAATCAAGCTCCTTTATGCCTCAAGATCAGCTGCAGTTTCTGCACATTGTCTGTTATGAATAGACCGATCTCCAATTGAGCCTCTTCACTTTGGAGATTTTTTCGATTTTCGATTATACAGCTATTGAAATTAGGATGCGACGCTTTTTTTTTTTTACCTCTTAGCTTGGTGGCTCGGTTGCCTTTTCTTGATTGACAGATGAAATTGACACTCGGGTTGCCTCTTATCAAGCGAAGCATTTCAATCCACCGCTAATTGCAGATATAGTCCCATCCTTTCTTTTCACCGCGTTTGATTGCATGGGAATATAGCCTCCTATTGCGTACAAGAGGAATGATCGATCATATATAGTTTTTTTTCCTTTCTAATTGCATCAAAATTTCTTTTGTTGCCAGGGTTTAAATGCAGGAGAAACTGTTATTCGTTGTTTTGGACCGGATATAGTGTGGGTTGGGGCAGAGATGCGTAATGCGCAGAGCAAGCTCCATCTTCTCTCCAAATAGGCAGCGTTCAAGACCCGAAAATGGTGAGTCACAAACATCTGGACGAGTTTGATGCGCAACCTTTTGATTTCTTTGTGTTTCTATCTGTGTAAGGTTTCATTGATTCCTCTTCTTGCTTCTCTTCTTAAACTTTTTATTTGCCTGCGGGGAAAATCTCCGCGGGGCTCTGATGATTTGGCAGATGCAGGTTTAATCAGGACCGTGTCTGTTGGCTGTGTGTGTGTATGTGTGTGTGCGTGTGTGTGTATCTGTTAATGATCTGGGATGAAATCGAGAATAAAGACACCAGTTTATCCACTTCTAATTTGCTGAATAGAGTTCACATGATGCTGCATGTCAGGCTGAAGTGAATCTTTATGATAACGTTTTCAAATGAAGCTTTAAATGGTGAATTATAGGTTAGTGGCACATACGTGGATGTATGAACATGTAAATTGTAGTAAATGTAAAGTTTATAGTGTAATGAAGAAAATAAATCGTTTCTTAAAGTGGTTTCAAATCATTTTTAGTGAGATTTTAGTGTTTTGTTTTCCCGGACATGTCAGGATTGAAATATAACACGGACTTGTATTTTCAGTGTGTCTTTTTTTTAATACCATAAAATGATGAAACTCCTCGGATGTTGTCACGATATTAAACCGACTTTTCTGAAACAGTCTAAGTCGGAGGTGAAGAAGGAGTCCGGGGAGTCCAGCCCGTCGGAGGCCGCCTGTCTCTGCTCTCCTCCGGCGGCCAAGAACCAGTGCGCCAGCTGCGGCATGGAGATCCATGACCGGTACCTGCTGAAGGTGAGAAACGACCAGAAATAATGAACATTTTAACCCAGAAACAGTGAAGAAGAAGAAGAAGAAGAAGAAGAAGAAGAAGAAGAAGAAGACATTCAGCAACAAGGGTCGCAGAGATTTAACATCCTTCAGCTTCGTTAATTAATGAGATCCAAAAGCTTTGCGTTTACCTTCAAAATGTTTTTGTTTGGTGATAACTTGATAATCAAGTGACATTTTCTTTGACTATTCAGCTGATCTGCAGGCTATTATTCTGCCTTCTTTATTCTCTCTTTTTTAATAATTGAATTCAGGCCTGTTCACCTTTTATTTTCTTCTTTTTAAAAAAAAATTCTTCTTTACATGAAGGAAAATAAGATTAAACCTCGTCGTTAAACATCTAAATTAGATGATGGACAGTATATTTTTCTTCCAGTGTCGTATCAGTGCATTGATGGCATGTATTATCCTATAATGTAAGTGTGATTGTATTTCCAATCTGCGCAGGTCAACAACCTGAACTGGCACTTGGGATGTTTGGAGTGTTCAGTCTGCAGAGCGTCTCTGCACCAACACAGCAGCTGCTACGTGAAAAACAAAGAAATCTACTGCAAACTGGATTATTTCAGGTAAGATTATGTTTGGTGTTTTTATTCTTACCATGCCGTAAATGTGTTGACTTTTTATTTGATAAAAAATGAGCATTTCTGAAAGTTAAAACCATTTATTTTTTATTTTTTGGATAATCAAACCTCAATTATCTGTTTTAATTCTATTGAAATACAAAGCAGATGGGATAACTTGAAATTTAATGTGTTTATTTTTCTAGTAGGTCTAAACTGATAATTAATTGACATCTATTGAATGGGCTTCAGTTTGAGTTTGTCGATTACCGAAATTAAATTAAATGCTTCGACAATTGAATTTTATTCAAATGTATATTGTTAAAAGTTTATTTTATTTTAGTTTTTTTTCCTCAATATGTAAATTTTGTCTCTTCTGAAAAATGAATAACAGCAAATAGTCTGTTCACGTAAAATATATGATTAATCCTGATGGTTTCGAGGTCAGTTCATTTATTTGCATATTTATTCAGTTGCATTTGAAGAGTGTTTTAAAAAGAAAAGGAAAAGAAAGAAAGAAAAATAAATAAACGAATAAAAGGCCAAACAGAGAAAAACACACGAATAAAAAGTCCGACTCTGTACAGTTTATGTTTATTTTCCCCCGAAGTGTGACTGCGTCTGCGCAGCCTAAAATAATAAACATATTTTTGTTTTTATCTCCCGTCACATTAACATAAAATTCCCGTAAACGCTCGTATGAATTAATGCTTTTGCTGAATTATTTGAAGAGGAAACGATCCTTCTTAAACCGGCTCAATCTTTTTTAAAAGGTTATAAAGAAGCAGACAAATCTGCATATAAATAATATTCAGTGTTTTTTTTTTCTAAAGCAACATTTTCTGTAGAGATGTGAGATGATATTTTTAATGCTTTTCTGTCTTGTTCCTGAAAAAAAACACAAATAATCTCAGCAAAGAAGGAAATGTTTGTATTTAATATTCTAGACTTTATCTAAAAATTTGGCTCAAGATCATCAGTGACCTTTACACCCAAATTGAAAGAGAAAAAAAATGATTACTGGAATATTATGCTGTTCTGGTGATAAATTATTGGACATAATTTGGTTTATTTTTGTGGGTGTTTTTACAGCTGATTAATCGTTGCTCTCCAAGGTCAACTTTGGACTCAAGTACAACACGATTTGGCTTCCCAATTTAGGGAATCATTATTTTCTGAGTGAGAAATCTGCTCTGTACACTGAGAAATCGCCAGCTTTTGGTCTGCAAGATCTTTTCAGCACCAAACCACCAACAAAACTATGTTAATGTAGCCACATCAGATCCACGAACACAAACCTCCAGCGAGACTGGGGGCCCAGGACCATCAGGGGCCCCCAAAGGCTCCTGGTTTTCTGCATGTTTGCAGGTTTTTATGGTTTGATTAATTGCTAATTCGTTAGAAAATATGCCTTCCTTATATCGTTCATCTTTATAACATATATAGCTTTGTGGTCTTGGAAACTGAAACAATCTCACCTCAAGGGCCATTTAGCTGTTCTGGAGCTTTCTATCATATCATGAAATCCTCCTCGGCAGAGTGTGACCAGTTGTAGAAAGTTTCCGAGTTTGGAAACAGCTGTTGACAAAAAGAATCTCACCACTAAAACCTTTATTTGTTTTAATTTGCATGTATTTTGTGCTCATATGGTGCATTTTCAAATAACCACAAACTAACTGACACACAGAAACTTGGGTACTGGTATTATTCCAGTACTGGTTTGTGTCTGGGTTTCTGTGCCTATAATGAAGCTGAAGTGTTTAGTTTAGCGTGTTCACTGTAGGAAGTTGCACACATTGGGCATCAATAGGGGCCCAACATTAAGTTTTCGCCTTGAGGCCTCACTGATTAAAAGAACAATAAACTCCGATACGTCCAATCTAAATCTTCGCCCACTTGTTTCCTTCTTCCTCACAGTAGGTTCGGCACTAAGTGCGCCCAGTGTGGCCGTCAGGTGTACGCCAGCGACTGGGTGAGACGGGCCCGGGGCAGCGTGTATCACCTGGCCTGTTTCGCCTGTTTCTCCTGTAAGAGGCAGCTGTCCACCGGGGAGGAGTTCGGCCTAGTGGAGGGCAGAGTGCTCTGCCGCAGCCACTACGACATCATGCTGGACAACCTCCGCAGGGCCGCTGAAAACGGTAATGCTCGTTATCAAAAAAACATACTCTGACTGATCCCACAACAAGAAACCTGCAGGAGTCAGAGTCTCAGACACAGATGGAACAAAATATTCTGGAAACTCTTGATTACTTGAGCTCAAATGTTTCCAGTGCTCCCTGTTTTTTCCACACCGGTTGACGACATCACATACGTGTATCGGCCTGTTCTGTACATGTTCAGGTGGTTTGTTACGCAGAAATATTAAAATCCAAAGACTCACTTTTACTGCTGCATCATTACTGTAAAATTCTCGATAACATGTGCCTCATTTTCAACATGAAATACCAATATTTGACCTTTGTTAACACCTTGAATCTAAAAACATTTGAGCATTTGCTGTCCAAACAACATGAGACGGACGCAGGTGGCTGCAACATGTTTGGTTGAGTAGGTTAACTGACTTGGAAAAAGAAGAGATCTAATGAAATAATCACACTTAGAAGACTAAAGATTAGAGGGAGTGAGTATATCATCAGCTCATTAGAGAAACCTGCAGTTTATCACGTTACAGCTCAAAAAATCATGACATGTGTCCACACACTAAAAAAAATATAGCACCAACACAATACTGAGTTAGAAAGCCAGTCAAACAAGCTACAAGGCTGCAAGAGGTTGTTTTGACCCAGTTATACTGTTAGTTTGCATTATTTTTTAGTTTTATTTACTCAAACTAAAGCTTTTTCTAATCTACTCTTTTTAATCTTACATGTCACCGTTTGCTATTGATTGTTTATAACTTGTGTATCTTTTGACTTTAACATCGCTTTGTGACAGTTTTTAGCTTAAGCTTGTTGTCTGTACCTGACCCAGTGTTGTATTGGTGCTATGTTGACCCAAAACCAGTGATTTTTTTAGTGTGCATCATGTTAAATAGATCCAAAAATCCATGTTCAAATTGTTATTTCCCACATTTTTGTCTCTGATAACACTCTGGATGTAAACTGCACTGCTGCATGACTCCATTCTGTTGTGCTTGTAGGCCATAATGGTATAAATACTTTGGACTGTGCGGTTGTTGGATAGAAAACATTTTAATCCTGTTACACGAGTTGTTTGGACAAATCTTCAGCTTTATAACACAGACTTTGTGGAGCTGTAACAAGATGAAATTGTTGTGTGTAACTTCATAATATAATGACAAGAAAGAAACCCCGCTCTGATTCCTCTTCAGGCACAGGACTGACTCTGGAAGGAGCGCTGCCCTCGGATCAGGACTGCCAACCCAAACCGGCCAAGAGGGCACGGACATCGTTCACCGCAGAGCAACTGCAGGTAGATCCTTCTCTGACGTGTGTGTTTGTTTAGTTACACTGTAAACTCTCTGTGTGTCACGTTCATGACTGAAGGCAGTTTGTCCTCGCAGGTGATGCAGACGCAGTTCGCTCAGGACAACAACCCTGATGCACAGACTCTGCAGAAACTTGCAGAAATGACAGGACTGAGCAGGCGAGTCATACAGGTAGGCAACGATGTAAGATAACATAACATGAAAGAGGTTGTGAGATGACAAACAGGATAAGAAAGAAACAAGCTTTCTCTAATATTTGCCGCACTGGAGCCTCTTTAGGCTTCTAAAAATAGTCAAATTAAACATTTGGTTCACATTTGAAACACAAGTGTTGATAATGGTAATGATTGCAGCTCACATGCAGCCTTGGATGAGGCTTCGTGAATAAACGTTGCTTTGTTTCGAGGGGTCACAAGCCAAAAAAATTAAGGAACCGCTGACATAAATAATGCTTCAAATGAGGTTTTCTCTGGTTTCTGATGCGTATTTAAAGAGTGATACTGATGCCAGTAATTGTAGATTAAACTAACCATTTTTGTTGATGTTCAAATACTAAATCCACCTAAATCCAGATAATCTTCTCCACAGCTGTATGCACAGCAAAATCTCATTTAGACCAATAATTCTCAAACTTTTTATTTCACTTAAAATTAAATGTTATCTACTTGTGACTCCGCATCACAAGTGGGGACCAAAAGGTGTTTTTAACTTCTGAGATTGTTTGGTTTGTAAGATATTTAGGGACCCGAAAAGGTGGAAGTATCCAGTATTTCAAAAGAAAAAAGTGGAAAAAAAACAGACTTTTTCTTTCTTTCTTATGCTTTTAATCATCTTGTGACCCCTCAGATTCAGTAAGTTTTAGGCCATTTTAAAGACAAAGTGTTGTGCTTTAGCGTAAGGCACATTTGATTTCAGGTTATAAACTCTAACCCCATTGATCCGATGAGTAAAATCCTCCCACACCACACTGAAATAACCTCTCTTACGTGGACAATCAAACAGTTAAATCAGGAGAGGAACATCAACCCAACCCAGATGCTGATTTTCCCAATATTTTGGCATATATTCTGCCCCGCTTGCTGCATGTTCTCAACATCTGTCACATTTCCCAGGTGTGGTTTCAGAACTGCCGTGCACGACACAAAAAGCAGCCGCCTCCGAACAGCTTCTCGCAGAGCGCCCCGCTGTCCAGGATGCCTCCGTCGCTGCCAGATGATATTCACTACTCACCGTTCAGCAGCCCAGACCGACCACATCTACTGGCCCTGCACGGATACCTGGAGAGTGAGTCTTTATGTTGGTGTGTGATGGTGTCACACACAGATATAATATTTTTGAAAAAGCAGAATGACACACTCTGATTTAAAAGTAATATTATAATAATAGTATTTTTAGTCTATTTTCCACCATTTTAACTGTGTCTCTTCATAATCTGCTGTGTGTTCATAGAGATTCAAGATTCAAATGCATTATTTGTCACACACGCACGTACCATACATGCAGAAATAAGCATGCTTGAAGCTAGAAAAACTATTAAAAATATTTAAAAAATCTAAATTCAAAGATAAAACATAATAAATAAGTGCAATATAACTGTTAAAATGAAGTGTAAAGTGTATATTGGCCTGCTGTGTAGGTGGGCTGTGCAGTTTTTCAGGATATAAAAATGTAAAATGTACTGTAATGTAATTTGTCACAATTATAAGGCAAACTATACAAAAAAATCACTTTATATGCTCAAGTGCAAATATGCAAATGTTTAAATTAGGATTTCAACCAACAATTATTTTAATTATCCATTAAGGGATTATTTTCTTGATTAATTGATCAGTTGTTTGATCTGTAAAATGTCAGCAAATGGTGGAAATTGTCCATCACTGTTCTTCAAATGTCCTGTTTTGTCTGCAACCCAAAGATATTCAGTTCATTTATCAAAGAAAACTCAAGAAACCAGAAAATATTCAGATTAGAGAAGCTGGAAGCAGAAAATTTGGACATTTTCTTCTTAAAAAATGATTTTAAATGATGAATCAATTTCCTAGTTGGCAATTAATTTAATAGTTGGCAACTAATCCATAAATTGACTAATCACTGCAGTTATTAAATGATTCAATTCAAGTCAATTTTATTTGTATAACCTAATATTATAAATCACATATTTGCCTCAGGGGGTTTTACGATCTGTAAAACAATACAACATTCTTTGATCCAAATATGGAAAAACTCTCCCAAAAAACTCTTTAATGGAAAAAAGACCTGAGGAAGAGCAGCAGAGGAGAAATCTCTCTTCCAGGACGGACAGATGTGCAATAGATGTGTACAGAATAGATTCAAATAGCAAAACTACAGAAATACAGCATGGAATGACAAAATTACAGATAGATTAATAACATATCTGAATATATTCAGGATCTTTTTCCTTATATCAGATGATCTTTTCACACAATGAATCAGTTTCTAGAGATTTTCTGTGGTTTAAGTCATAATTTAGATGTTTAAAGAGTCTTCATCCCTCATCTTAAACCTTCTGTGGTTCCACAAACTCATATTATCTCTCTCGTCTTCTCCGTGCAGGTCATCCCTTCTCAGTTCTTGCAGCCCCGGGCCATTTGACCCATCCATCCATCTCTTTACCACAACTTCCCATTAGCCGCTGACCTCCTGCGTCAAAATCTCTATCGTCACCACTCTGATATTGTGAAAACCAAAAAAATTTTGGGACACACTGTCAGTAATCTGCTCTGCTTGGGAGTCTAATCCTCGGGCGGCTGGACCAACGATCCAACAATCTGTTTTCAATCCGCCGGATTCTTCGTTGTGAAACTGCTGAGCTAAACTTGTCTTTTAAAGACAGCAGACTGTGGAGAAATGTCCCGCCTCCATGCCAACACGGGAGATTTTTTGTTTTTTTTGTTTCGTGATGCAGAGAAGAAGACCACTTTCATTTTATTTTCCTCATTTGATGGAACACAAAACATTGCATCAGGTCAGGATTTTTTCCTTTTGTTTACCCACTCATACAAGGTATTTTAATTGCTGCAATATGAGCTTTCAAAAAAAAAAAAGAAGAAGAAGAAACAAGGAATGTTTTAGCAGTATTACAGTAAAACCTCAGCATTTTTTTTGTAATGGTGATGAGCACATTTGCAGCTTTACTGTTGTTTGTTGTTGTATTGTTGTCAGAAAATGGAAACTCTTATTTATTCAGAACAAAACTTCACAAAAAGCACTTTTAAATGTGTCTTGAAATGGAACAATTCAGTGATTGTACATTGTAAATACTGCTACGGTTTAATAAAAATGTATCAGATCTGTTATGAAAACGAATAATTCAGGATCAGGTTGATTTATTCGAGCAGCGAGAGCAGGAAGGAAAGACAGAGAGAGAGAGAGAGTGTGTGTGTGTGTGTGTGTGTGTGTGTGTGTATGTGTGTGGCTGAAAATGTCAGAACAAACCAACATTTTCCAAGACACAGAAATGTGAGTCTGCATTATATCAGGCCACTATTTTAACACCCACAGCTACTAAATCTAAAGGTCGCCTGTCAAGAGGCCAAGTACCTGTTGTAACCTGTTATTGAGAGCAATAACCTGCACATCATCTCCAATTTACATGCTGTACTTAACGGGAAATGTGATCAATCCTGCTGTGACAACGATTACAGACTTCTCAACCCAAAGCGTTGCCATTGATTGGGCAGTTTGTTGGCTTCCAAGAGGCCTTTTAACACAAATTATCCGCAGTTGTTACATTGATTGACGGCACTTAAGCTGCTGTGACGGGGAGAATGAATGAGAGACTTTGAGTTAAAGGATATCGTTATATCTGGATTTCCTAAACTGGATCAATCTGCCGTTTCATTGTGGCGCTGAAGTAAATTCTCTGAGCGAGCCACACCCATGCACTTCTACTCTCAGAACCCTGTTTACATTTATAATACTGACGCTCAGAGAGTGACGGCAGAGCTCGACTGAGTCACACTTTTTGAGGAAGGTTTTTCCTAGTTTAAAAAAATCTGGTAAAAACATATCAGCTGTTTTCTTTTTTTTTTTGCTCAAGAGCCATTAAATTAGTTTATTATTGAAGAATTGTGACATTTTACAGTTAAAAACAAACCTGTCAGTGCTCTAGAGATGCACAAACTGCTTCTAGACCACCTCAAATATATCTCATACTGCAGTTTCTCATTACTTCTGGCATATTCGGTAATACTGATACATCTGCAATAAGCTCAATATCAGATAAACTAACATCAGTAATAACCCGCAGAGCATGTGTGTGATTCGTTTGTGTTTTTTCAACCGCTTTGCAAGATTTAAAACACTTCCTTGCTGTAACTAATCCCATACGCATCAGAGAGAAATTATATCATACAAAAAAAGCTGATCTTGAGTTGTAAGTTGAGAGAAGTTAGACTAATAATCCTACAAAGAGAGTAGTATTAATCATCTCGTCTAACTCTGGTCAAGAATGTGAAGTGTATTCCCCAAAATGTTGAATTATTCCTTTAAAAGGACTTAAGGAGGGGGAAAAAGCCCCTCACTGATTAGGTTGCTGTTTATTTTGTCAAATGTTGGATTGCTTTTTAATGGTTTTCCTCATCAAATTAAAACCTCCTTTTACAATAAAGAGGAACACAAACATCTAAATTGAACTAAAATGCAGAAACAGTGGGATCACGTCTGCATTACATACATACATACAGTTTCAGGTGACAGCAGGGTTTCTCGTAGAGGAGCAGGAATGTCAGAAACACGACAGTTTGACCGAGAGTTGCCTTCACACAAGCAACATAACCACAGCAGATAAAAACATACGCACAATGGTTCCCTTATACCGCTCCAAGATTTAATTAAAGATGGCCAAACATTGACTGGGCCAGGTGTGTGTGAGGATCTTTGTTTGCGTCATTGTCTGATTTTTTTTTTGTGTGTGTATGGGATAAAGGTAGGAGAGCACCATTTAAGATATCAGACAACGTAAAACATAAGACTGATATTTCCTAAATTCATCCTTTAAATGAATCTTTCTTCTCATCAATCACGCTCAATCAATTCAATCCAGGAGGAAACCTGAAATCGATGCTCCTCCTTGTGAAATCTTAGAACAAAAGCTGTCTTCACGCTGAGCAGGGAGATGATTATCAGGCTGACACAGTGTGGGCCACCTGCCAGTACTACACTGTAAAAACTCACATTTCTTCCCCATTAAAGTCTCTCTCAGAAAACGAGCGCTCGAGGCAGCGTTTAGGCATGTCTCTCTCCATGCACAAGCATCCCTGAGCGTTTAAGCCGCCCCGTTTTGTCATCATGTCATGCGTCCGCCTCGGTGATTGGCAGCCTCAAGTGGTTGCAGATGAAAGCGGGCCCCCCATGCTAATGAATAGGCCCCTGATTGCAGAGCTCCTCGCTCGCTGAATTACAGTGTCGCCCGCCTAATGAGCAGATACACTGCAGTTCCCCCTCGTCTCTGCGTATTCACATTTCTCTCCTTCAGCGCTGATGAGCTCTCCCCTGCACAACAGTCAACAAAACCTCTGTGGAAGATTGCAATGTGAGCCATCTTCATCATCGCCCTCCTCCTCCTCCTCCTCCTCCCCCTCCTCCTCAAGTTTATGCTGCCATATGCTGACAGTGTCTGCTAATTTTTTTTTTTTTTTTTTGTGCAAGTTGTTTTGTTTCCTGCTTTCCACTTGAGGATATTATTTGACTGAGCTAATGATGCCATACAAAGTGTCTGAATGGATGATGAGCATGATAATGGCTCAGTTTCAACCCTTATATAAAAGAACTTGTATAATAAAATTCAAAAATATGCTATAAAAATATGTCATGACATGAAAAAATGTATCTTACTGTACCACTAAACCTACTATGTAAAGCAAAATATAAGCATAGAAAGGCTTTGTTTATTCATGTACGAACTATTTTTATAGTCTCCAGCAAACACAAGATCAGTTATCATAGCTATGCAGATGATACACAACTTTACATTTCACTATCTCTTGACAGCAGGAGCACTGAAGATACATTGTTAAATACGATATCAGTCTTCTATCAAACAAAACGTCCAGCAGCTATGAGAAAAGATTAAAATCCTAATGTTGGGTACAAAAGCTAGGCAGTCTGTGACTATTTGAAGACTTGGTCCCTCAGGGTTACTCACCAAATCAGTAAATGGAGTTAATTTACTGTTTGCTAAACTCCTCAACAGAAACACAAGTGTCCAATCATAGCTTAGCAACCGCAATTAGTCTCTCAAAAAACAAGAATATAAGAACAAAAGTTAAGTAACGGATTAAAGGGTGCGTTCATCTGCTCTAATATGAGTGATAAATGCTAGCATGTTCAGCTAACTTTTTACTAGCTACAGCAACTCAATCCAACTTGTCAAGATATCGGGAGCTCACTTTTTACAAACTCATTGGTTGTTCCTTATCCTCAAATCCTTTTCTCGTGTACAGGTGAAGCATACCTTTTTAAAGGTGCAAGGTGTGTAGAATTTAGTGGCATCTAGCTGAACGGACTTGACAGTAATGGAATATAATATTCATAGGTATGTATTCATTTGTGTATAATCCCATGAAAATAAGAATCATTGTGTTTCCGTTACCTTAAAATGAGCCCTTTCTATCTACACAGGGAGTGGACCTTCTTCCACGGAGCCCGCCATGTTTCTACAGTTGCCCAAAACAAACCAATCTAACACTGGCTCTAGCGAGGGCTTTTCTCTTTTTTCGTGGCCACTGTAGGTAGCGTTAACAGACTTAGCTCTATCCAGCCATACATGCTGTTCCTTTATCTCCGTGTCTTTGTTGGATCATCAGATAGACTTTTCCTGTCTTTGAGCACGTTATCAATATTTTTTTGTCATACAGAGGACCCCATTTACAAAATTCCCATCAAATAAGTCAGTTTAAAACTGACCAAAGTTATGGAGCTACCGTTAGCTTAACTAGCTAGCTGTAGCTGACAGCGACAGCTGACATTTCAGCCAACAATTCGAGGGCCACCAGCTAAAATGGTTTATTTCTGTGTGAAACCAAGGACCTACTGTTTCCAAATTTACTATTATATATGAAATTTGAGAGTTAAATCTGTCATTGTTGTCACTATATTATCCGCACCATAACTTATATCTAACACACATATCTAACGGTCAATCGATGACGACCTTCATTTTGATTTACACATCAGCAACATGAGGAGCAACATCAGGTAGCTAACAAAATTATCAGGTAGCTAACATATCTAACGGTCAATCGATGACGACCTTCATTTTGATTTACACATCAGCAACATGAGGAGCAACATCAGGTAGCTAACAAAATTAAGTAAGTTTCTGTAAAAACATATAGATTTTACCCAGTTGTAGTTTCTCTGACACTGCCAATTAATTATTTTGGTAATGCTCTCATGTATCTTTATTGACAGCCGTATTGATGGATATTTTATACTATTTGGAAACGTACTGATTACAGTAGAAGATAACTGTAAATTGAATTCTCAGCTATAATTTATATTACACATATTTTAATTTTATTTGCTAAATTTCATAAAAGAATATGTACAAGTAAAAAGCCAAAGAGGTTACATTGATTTGATTCAATTTTCCTCTAATCCAAAGGCTGTAAAAACTATTACTACCGATTTTGTTTAAAAAGTTTAACTGTAACTCCCCCTAGATCAGAGTTTGTTTCATTTTACTTTTCCTCTGCTGAGATGAATATAATCATTTTGTCGAAGAATAACTTGTAATTGTTTTTTGTGTCAATGAAGAAAGTCACTGAAAAAAAGGGAAAAAACCACCAAAGAGGCTTTTAGCTGTTGTTTTCCACACTCTGTTTGTCACCAGCACTGCACCTACACATCATGTTTTTAGACTAAACTCAAGATTGTGTTGTCTGTTTTAGCTTTTAATTAGTTTGTACAGAATGCAATTTTGTCTTCGGTTTTCAAGCTTGATCTCGACCACATAAATGTGCCATCCAGCTTCAAAGTGCAGGTTGAGTTTTCCTCCAACAACAGCTGGCTATTTCTGGAAACACTTGGAGCATCATATCTAAATGTCATGTCATTCATCAGCTGTTTGGTGACACGAGACGGAGAAAACCAGCAATTTAAGCTCCTCTCAGACCCAGGGTGACTAGATTTGTTGTTCAGGACTATCAGAGGCTTCAGAGCGGGACCACATCAACAAACAACAGTGCAAAGGTTAACATTACATGCGTCAACATTTTTTGGTACTCCATCTTTTCTCTAGGCAAACTGGACCACGATGAATTTACTTTGTGGCTTCGGGTGTTTTTGTTTAAATGTGGATATTGCACAGGCCTACCATTTATGAAATCTCTACACGACTGGATTCAGTTTCCAAACAACGCCAAAACAAAGCTAAATTGATTTATTTGACTCTGGATGGGCCAGTACATAGTGTGCAATAGAAATTCTGAGAAACAAAGAAACTTTTTCACGTATAAACTACGACTCGTACAGTAGCACACGAGCGCTGGAGGAGAGCTGACGAAAAGCAAAGAAATAGCTGAAACATATGATTCACTTCACCCAGGCTGACAGCCAGCCGTGCACGATTCAAAAATAAACACGGGACTCCACAGCAGGTTCCCAGAATGTGTTTATTTTGAGGGGGGCGACTTTTGAAATACCACAGCACTTCAGTTTGATTTATAAGAAGCTGGAGCAGGATCTAAATCACTCTCCTGAGGCTTGGAGGTTGGAGGCATAGATGCCTGTCTGCTACATGTGAGGAACAGATGGTGGCGCTAGAGCACACCGGAAGACTTTTCCAATCATCGGATGGTCAAGGAGGACAAGGAAACCCTTTGAAATGAGCTGGTTTTCAATATTATTTAGCTTATAATTTAGCAAAAAGAAAGATTAGGAATGAACCTTCTTATCCCGCTAGAAATCCATCATATCTATAAAGAAACTCAGCAAAACAAAATACCTGTGTTATATGTGAACACATGGCAAAATAATCAATCAATAAATCAATCAACATGAATTAATGGAAAAGCTGTAAAAACATCCACACAATTAAGATTTGTTTACAGGTCTGAACTTGCCTTATTAAAGCCAATTAAGAATAAATGTAAAGGTCAGCTTTGTTCACGTGTCTGTCTCATGCTCACAATGTGGCAGAAAGGGCGTAAGGAAAAAAAAGCAGCCTATCCCTTTAACTTCCTAGCATTAAAGGAAAGGGAAGTGGGGTAGGAGAGGAGATAACATAAATGAGACACACCTGTGAGCTGAAGGGGGAAGGGGAAAAAACTGACAAAAACAGCATGGAGGAGAGCAGAAAGGAGAGAAAGCGGTAAAAGTAATTTATTTTCAAAGTGTCATGTACCAAATGGTACACGGCTTGCAAGTGCTTACAAGACACTACAAACATAACAAACAAGAGCAAATAACATAATGAGAGAGAAAGAACAAATACACCTCCAAACATGACAATCAATGTCAGACCAAAAATGAGCACAATCCTTCTCCTTAGATATTAAAGCTATAAAACATAACAGGCATATCTGAACATAACGTACCCTCATATGCTGTTGGGAAGCATTTAACACAAACTGAGCTAAGTGAAAAACTTTAGATACTGAAGTATACATTTATCAGACATAGAAAACAAAAGAGGACATCCTGCAGACATTTCAAGGAAAAGCCTGTATCTAAGATTGTGATAGAAATGTACAATAGAACAAAAAAAAGCGACCTCTCCCAGATCACTTGACGTGACATTTTCTAATCTTCTCTGGAATTTAATGGAAGTGTTCGGTTTCCACCGCCAGAGGCAAGATACCACATCTGAACTGGGTACAGATAGACCTCTGTGCTCTGTAGGTTAACAATGACGTAGTGCTCAGGATGGTAAAAACATTTAATCAGATTGTATGTTCTCAGTTTTGGTTTACACATTTGGCTTATCATTTCTGTTTATAAATTTATAAAAAAAAAAGTTTTGTCTTAATGTGACTAACACTACAAGATCATTTATTTCAACATAGATAATTAAGACCTGCCTTGCCAAATATTTTTACAAGCTCCCTTGTCCAAAAGTCTGTCTGAAAAATCCCAATAGAAAATTTGTTTCATAAGTCTGTTATCAGGCATGTTGATTGATTTATTGGCTCTCATCCTGTGTCTTTAAAGATCATTTTCTGTCTCTGCACAGAGGACTGTATCATCTGCGTATAGAAGAGTGCCAACCATAAAATCACCCTATCAGACACTGAAAGCTGCTTGCTTAATTTCTAGTACTAGATCGTTTATAAAGATGGAAAACAGTGTGGGAGAGAGAGCACATCCCTCTATTATAAACCAGATGGGGTTGGAAACCAACCGGTTCTATTTGTCACTGACTTGCACACATGCCACTGGGGGCTGATAAAGAGTTTTTAAGGCATTATGAAATTTACCATCTATACCAGATTTTAGTAATTTGAAACTGAGAAGGTTTATACAGTCAGAAGCTTTCTGAAAGTAGGCCTCTCTTCTTGTATTCTAGCGTGAACTGTAGTAGATATAGAATTTACATGTTCAATACAAGCTCTATTCTTTCGAAAGCCATTTTGTTCATCTCTCAACAGACCAAATGTTTCGAAATGACAATCACTCATTAGGAATACTAGAATAGAGTTTATAAAAACAAGTGAGAAGATTTATCTCCCTATAATTCAGAGGAACTCTAGGATCATTATTGGGATTTAGGGATTGGGTTTATTATGGATTTAAGCCAAACAGTGGGAACCAAAGTATACTCAAAGCAAATGGAGAAAAGATTACCTAAAATTGGATATAAAGGGTAGCTTCAATAGTTCATTGGGTAGGTTATCAATACCAGTTGCTTTTCTTGGTTTAAGTCTGCCAATTGTCCTTTTAACTTCCTCTTCAGTGGTTCAAGCATTCAAGTACTGATTGACAGAATAAAAATCCTGCTGCATATTAGCCTCTATAATGTTTTTAAAATCAAATATCCTTGATCCAAGAAAACAATTATCCCACTGAGCTGGGCACATACTTCCAGAAAATAAAGAACCAAAATCTGTTTCCAGTTCTTTCTGAACACAATCAGTATCAAAGACAGAAGATCCATTTTCCAACAGCAGTTCCATTGGGATCAATTCAACTCTTTTGGGCCCAAATTATTTGTCATACTGCAAAACAACTGGGGGTTATTAGTTCACAGATGCTTTATTTTTAATGCTCCCTCCACCAAAATCCATCTTTCCTGGTGGTTTATAGACTTCCACAAACTTCAGTCATTTTACAAATATATTTACAATGCTGTACTTGAGTGAGTTTATCGAAGAGTTCAATAAGCACAATTTGGCAGTCAATGGAGGAGAAGATGTGACGAGAAGCGTTTCTAATATTCTGTGTGGATATTATCTAAGTCTAGCATTATCTGAAACCATATTATCAGCAGCAGAACCCCCATCTGGTTGGAAAGACCAACATAGAGTGATCAGGTACTCTACACCAAGCAGGTTGAGATAACCAATGCTCCAACTCTCAATTAACTCATTAGGACTGTGGTTGTTCAACTCAATGCAAGTATTTAAACAATCGTGAAGAGTAATTATATAATCCACAACCACTTTCCCTTTTCCCTATTTCAATCGTATTAAATCTGGTTAAATGTGTTTTGTTGAGGGAAATTAAGTTTTGTTACTCTTCAACCCTTGTTTCTCAGGTAGCACATCCACCTTATCCTGTACAGAGCCAAATTCCACCTTGCAAAAAGTGAAAAGGAGGAGATTACCAAAAAAATTAATCCAGTTTCTAGTCAACTTACCTAAACTCTTAAAGAAAAACTGTGAACTACATACAGGTAAAAAGGTTGACAGTAGTAAAAAGAACTGGCTGGGTTGTCCTTGCTCACCCTGAACAATCCTAGGCTGAGAAGTGTGCTGATTCCCAGTGTGTTTGGGAGGAAAGTTTGTCTGTTTTCACTAGAATATGTTTGGAAACTGTTCCCTGCCTCGGCTGGATCTGGAGAAAGAGAAGCTAAGTGCTAATTCTTCCTGCCTGTAACTCTCCAGGCTTCTCCTACTCTCACCCCTTTAACCCTCAACCCTCCCTGCCTCTTTGGACAGCCATTCAACCTCACAAACTACATGCTCACAGACACACACATATTGCACCATTGAACTGAACTGACCAGAACACAACTGAACTCACTCAGTAATACTCACGACAATCTCTATAACAGAATAAGACTTTGAGTTAGACTTATACCATTATTTGATTTGAGTGCTTTCATTGTTTTGACTACGATTTGGTTTCAGTAGCATTAAAATGATGAAGATGCTTTGGTAATTGGTGTTTTTTTCTCATGTGGTATACTTTTGTAGCTACGGTAAAAAGCTGAGTTATCTTACTAAGTTATCTATGTGTGTATATATACATTTATTTTTCTAAAAAAAAAAACAAAACAGAATTGGTATTTTTAAAATTTTATTCTCCTGTCTGGCACCCAACACTTTGACTATTTCAGATCCTTATGCTATAGAAACAGTGTCCAATGTTACGAAAGCCATTGTGGAAGATCAACTAGGATATATGCTTGCTGTTGGAGTTGTTGAACCCGCCCATTCAGGATGGGCATGTAGTTTCACCACCAAAGAAAGATGGGGGTCATAGATTCTATGTATATTTTCGGAAAGTCAATGCTTTCACTAAAACAGATTCATACTCTCTCCTGAAAATAAAATTGAGTAAAGTTAAAGAGTTAAAGCTGTGTCACCATCAGTTTCACTTGACATAGAAACTCCTGATATCCCTACGCCTGCAAACACTTAAGGTGCAGGCAGTGCATTTAAGTGTATACTTATAGACTTACTTCCCAACACCACATCAGCCTCAAGTAGGGACACCTGATGCCCATGGTCACTCCATATTTTTTCCTCACATGAATAATTCACAATCAGTCACCCAATCCTTTGCTTGGAAAAGGGAAGCTGTGCATTCCTTGCCTGATCCAGGAGGATGTCCTTTAAATCTTACTGCTTCCTCCCCATATTCAACATCTCAGTCCCAATGTGAACTTCGAGGAGTAATCCCTACTCCTGCTCAGGACTTAAATCAAATTAATGTCTAATATTTTTTTGCTTTCCAGGTGCTCCGAGTCCGCAACACTAGGGTAAAAAGGTTTAAGGTTGCACTGTTCTTATATCCAGACCCTTGTCCTCTAAAGCAACTTGGTGGTGTAGCGGTCCAAGATGTTAAACTATACAACAGGGACCTTTCCACTTTTTGGCCAGCTTAGCTGTGAATTTCTCTTTAGCTCTAGGCTGAGGGAAATTTATAACCTACACTCTTTGTTTGGGTTTGAAACCAACAATATGGCGTTTTTTGTTGTAATTCCTCAGTTGCCTTTTCTTTGTTTTTCATGTTTTCCTCAACATCTGCTTTGAGTTGCTTTCGGTGATGGACAAGCAGGTACAACAGGGAAAAAAATCCTCCCTTTCAGAACTTTGTCCATTGGACCATTCAGCTTCCTGACAATTTTAAGTGTTGCAGGTGTTACCTCTGCGGTTTCTCGAACAGCAGAGGTTATGGCAAATCTGAACTCTGGAAAGTATTGATCACATTTACCATGATTGTCATCCGCATTAGAGACTATCAAACATTTTGAAGTAGATTCATTGTCAGTCATATTAGTCAGTGGATGATAGACTGTGGTGAGCTTGGGAGACACAGTCCACAGTTCGCAGAGTTCACAAAATACAGAGGAGACAAACTGAAGACAAAACATAATCAAGTATACCCCATCTTGTCACAAGACTAGGTCAAAAACTAGTATGCTGGACTGTGTATGAAACACTAGCGTGCTTTTAATTTATAACTACAGATACAGGAAGTGGCAACACATGGTGACCAAACCCAAAAGAAGTGTCCTAGGTTTTGACTGAAGCCAGTTTGAAATAGGGTCTTTCTCAATACCAAATACATCAAGTTCAGACTTGTGTATTTGCTAGTTCACATTTAGGAAGTTAGGAAGACTGCGGAGTACAACCTTCCAAAGACAGGTGGATGCAGTTTGATATTTCTGCTTGCTGACAGCAGCAGCTCAGCTTCAACAAAACTACCTGACTGTACTTTGACAAAATAATCTCAACTCAAAGCTCCGCTAACACCTTTCTTCTCACAAAAAATAACCTCTTTGACAGAGAGATGCAGTAAATTTTGTTATTCAGCCCCAAGAGCTGCTCAACTTCCTTGAGATTTGTCAGTACTGGATGGGACTGAATAGCCTCAACTTTGTCAGGATCTGCACTGACCCCTTTCCCAGAGACAATGTGTCCAAGAAATCTGATTTATTGCAGACAGAATTGAGATTTCTTGAGGTTAATAGTCAGATTGGCTTAGCAGAGTTGTCCCATTACAGTCCGCAGATGCTCAAAATGTTGAGTCACAGATGACGAGTACACACTTATGTCATCTACACTAGACAGATATCTCCTCACAGGCCATTCAAGACTTTCTCCATTAGCCTTTGGAAGGTGGCCGGCACATTACAGAGTCCAAAGGGCTGTTTTTGCTTTGCTGTCTGGATCCATGGGTACTTGCCAGCATCCACTATATATATCAATTGTGGAGAAAACTGTGGCTAAAGAAAGGGATTCAAGGATTAATTTCATTAATGTTCAGGCGAGGATCCGTTTCAGTGGCAGCATTAACTTTCCGAAAATCTACACAGAATCTATGACCCCCATCTTTCTTTGGTGGAAGAACTACAGGAGATATCCATCCTGACTAGAAGAGTTCAACAACTCCAACGGCAAGCATCTCTCCTAGTTGTTCTTTAATAATTGCTGGCTTAACGGTGACATTCGATAAGGCCTTTGTTTGATTGGCACACAGTTTGTGGTTTAGATGGTGTGCTGCTGTAAAACATCAGTTTTTTCCAGACTGATTAGTACGGATGTGTGGGTTACACTCAAGGTGATATCTTAATTGTTTCTCATCTCCGTCTTGTAGGTGAACGTCACACACAGCAACATCAATGTAGTCTTTCACTTCCATCACACAGGCTCCAAAGAGAGGATGGGAGGTGGGACAGAAGTTATCAGTGAATTATTCAGAACTGGATTGCTCTTTGTCGTTTGGGTATTTATTTATTTCCTGTAGTCTCTTTTCTGTGGGAAGTGGGCACTACCTGGCTGGACTGGATAAGTAACGGTAGGGTTAGACTTAAAGCTAAATTCTTTATCAGCCACACTGATTATCATTTCAACACTAGAAATTAAATTTAGGCCAAGAACAATACCATCGGCAGGTCCCAACACAACTGGAGTAGACACTTCTCCTTAAAAATCCACAGAGAGGTTTCCCCATCCTTTTCGGAGCAGCTACCTCTCCGTTAGCAAGATATATATAATAGACCTTCTGTCCAAGGCTGGAGGTTTCTTTGGCCCCTTCAATTCCATCCAAAGATACTCGTAAATGAGAGTGTAACTGACTCTGGAAAATGGTAAAATTAGTCGTTGGGTACTAGAGGAAGTACCAAGTGGATTGCAAGTACTCTCTGAATTTAACTTGCTTGATGTTTCCTGCACTTGTTGTGGTGTCTGCCAGCCAGCTTTTTAAAATTTTACTAGTGATACTGAACAGCCCTTTTGGTTTTTGTGCTCGTGGAGGGAACTTGGGTACCTGCCACCTGGGAGGATTAGTGGAAGTGACAGGTGAACTGTAATGGGGGCAGGGAACAGGAGAGTGGTTTCCTTTGCATCTCCAGCACAAAACCACTTTGTCAACAAGTTGACCAGAGTTTGTATTTTTAGGAAAGGGGTTAGCATTTTTAACACTCATTCTCCAGTTGTATTCAAGCTGCTGTGCAGTGTCAACTCAACCCCTGAGCTGACTGGAAAGAAGAGGTTTGATGTTTTTCAGAATCATTTTAACAATGCTAGCTTCTCTGAGAGAGAATTTCCATCTTTTCCAAAGAGCTCTACATGTGAAAGCAAAGCTTCTGATGGTTTTATTCTCTTGTTGTTTTCGGATTCAAAGACGTTCAGCTAGCTCATTCTGATGATCTTCTGCATGGAAAGCTGCAAGAAAAACAGTTTCAAACAGGCTCCAGGTAGTTTTGATTAAGCAATTTCCCACCAGATGGAGCAGTTCCCTGGAGTACGGTTCTGAAGGCAGTGAGAAAATCAGCATCAAATAGGGGATAAAAGAGCAAGAAAATTACAAATTAACAGCTATTTGTTTAAATTTAGTTTGTTTTACATTTTTGTTGAGGACACATTACATATGGAGCAAGTAGCTACTGGTGTCTGTGAAAATTATTTGGACACGTTTATGGATTATTAAGCTTAATTGAACAGTGTATTCTCCATGACAGACAAAAAGCATAAATGTGTGCAAATGTGTAATCAGGTTCTCATTTTTCTCTACATCACTTTCTGTTGTTCTGTTGTTTATTTGTTTTTATCCACACTATTTCCATGTAAAAATGTTCTGAAAATGTACATAGAAAATATATTTTTAAGTACCCAGAAGACGTATACAAAAGTTGTGTTAAATTGAAAACATTTAGCTTTTACTCAGTATGTTTACAGTTTAAGATACTTAAATCAGCATTAATCAATATATCCAGTATATTTTTAAAACTCTGAATCTAAAGACAATGTAGAGGATGAATATATAAAGACTGAAATGCATATTGTTAAGATGTCCTCTATTTATAATCTGTGTAAAAATTAAAAAAAAAAAAAAAAACCCTATCAAGAAATTATTATAGGAAATTGACACAAGATTTGGAAAACAGACGTATACATAGAGAATATTTATGAATGGAGCATGTTCAATGTTTTTACTCAGAAACACTGACACACTGTGTAGCTGTTATAGGGATTATTATTATCATTATGTGTGCATTTTATACTAACAATAGCACATATAGATTTGTGTCTCTGTCAGGGTTGTTCATTGTGGGGCATGTTGTGTATAATCTCATGGTGCAAACCATTTTGGGGGGGAAATCTATTCTGCTTGAGCAGACTGAAGGAGTGCAATTATACACACAATGTAGGTGCAATGCTAATAAAAAATAGCACCAATAGGAAAAGAGTCACACCTGTACACTTACTCCAAAACCACAATTTGTATATGAACAGACAATGTTTCAATCCAAGTTGGATCTTTGTCAGGTCTAGATGTGTTTTTAAAAAAATGATTCTCCTCGCACTCTGATAGGCTGGTGGGCTCTATGACGGCAGGTGTGGTTAATCATCCACTCCGTCCAGGGTGAAATACATCTCAAATCAATCCACAATTCAAAAACTTTTTTAAAAAAGTACAACCTTAAAGACTAGATGTGCAAAGTTGATACATCAAATATTAAAAAATCCTTTAAAAATAGTTATAAACTATAAAGAAAACCCTAAAGCTTTTACAAAAGCATAATTGAAAATACACATACAACCCAAAACAATTACCTGATGAAGATCTGACTGGAATGGAAAAATATGTATTTTAATAAAAATTGTGGCTTTGGACTACATGTGAAGGCACGGCTCTATTCTTATTGATTCTGCTTGAACAGTACAAAATGTGATTAAAGGAGTTGTAACAGAAACAGCAGCATGTACAGTAGATAAATGTGTTGTTATTGAGCCAGAACTGCTTTTCACACACTGACCTGTGTATGTTGTAGGATGTTTTTATATCCACAAGGTGGCGGTGCGCTCATGTTGCATCCCTGTCCTGCATTCATCTGACTGTAACAATAACACCTTACGGATATAGATATAAGCAAATCATTCATGTATTGAATGAATTAATGAATTATTTGATTATTTGATTATACAGATTTAAAATAGTTACAATCGAGGATGAAGTCACAAAAAAAGGTTTATTTCCATTGTTGTCCTCCACTTATAACAGGCAGCATGACAATAGCAACATGGGACAAATACATACATGTACATATTATACATACAATAGCAACTTAGTGTGGTCTGCATACTCAGAGCTTTGAATATGTGCTCTGATAAGATGAGATTTAGACTTAAAGGAAGGTTGTTCAAACCCATCAAAGTCCTAAAAATGACACAAAATAAAAATTAGTTGAACTATCTCTTGTTAAATAGCTGAATATCTTTAATCAATGAAAAATAATTACATAAATACACAGTTATTCCTGAGAGGTATTATTTGAAAAATGATATGCGCATGTAATAACATGTTTCCTACAACATGTATTTGGTTGTATTGTCGAAGGACTTCCAGCATAATAGCCCTGCAATTAAAGGGCGGGTTAAACAATAGTCTGGTACCCAAATGAACGTTGTTTTAAGACAGACTTGAAAAATTGTGAACTTATCATTTAATACCACCTTTAAGAAGATATAATTACATTTTTTCTGTTGTCGGAGAAGATTCAACTTTACTGTGGACGGAGCTGAATGGAGTAATATATTCATGTCATTGTTTCTGCCCATTGAAGAAGCCAGATAGGTTATAATTTCAACATTCACATCACAAACAGCATAAAAGAAACTTCCACTGGCTGTAGGAATGTGATCAACCACCTTGCAACCCTGAAATTACATCTCCTTTATTTGCTGTTAAAGTCTTAATTTGATCATGCAGCTCTCAACAGTTTAGAGGTCATGTTATTCTCTTTTGTTAGTGTTTTTGTGAGTGTGTGTGTATGTGCGTGTGTGTGTACAGGCAGGTGTGTGTGTGGTTGGGTGGAGAAGGAGGAATGTAAGGAACTAAACCAGGTCAGTGTAACTGTGTGATCTGATCTTCTCCAGAGAATAATGCTCACCAGAGGAATCAAGCAATGAATCATATGTTTTTTTTTTTTACAATGCAGTAACAGGGGATTACATACTGTACAACAACAAGAGAGGGCTGGGAGATAGTTGACACTTTACTAAATATACAAAAAGGTGTGTGTGTCTGTTTCTGTGTGAATATAATCCAGTTAAACCAGACCTACACCCCTGTATTTCTCAGGGGTCTTCATTTTCTTTTCATTCTTTTCCTCCATTGTTGCTGCTTCCTCTCGTTTCTCCCCATCCTGCCGGGCCGGGCCGTGCTCAGGTGAAACCGGCTTCTCACATCGCATGTCGTGAATGCATTGTGCTCACACTCAATGGGATCACTGTGGAGACAGCAGAGTCCCAGTTTCCAGCCAGGCATACCAGTTCGGGCTCCAGGTTTCACCAATCAGGTCAGACGAAGACCTGAGAAGGTTGATGTCACTGAATGGAGATATGAGGCCAAATATAGCTTTGTGTACTGTATAGGAGTGGTGCAGATAATGCACTACTATTTAACAACATATCAACATATTGGTGCTTTTATTCCTTTATGTTTTGCTTTAATATTTTAGTTTAAATAAGTTTATGTTCTATTTTAGTATCTCCATCATGTACACTACCAATCAAGACATTAGTTTCTCCGGTTTTTATTGAAATTTACATAATTTAATGTATAATGTTTAGTAGTTTAATGTCTTGCGTTAGGATGAACCCCTGACCAACTATGCAGATGTAGACCAGAGGATACTGCAAAATGCTGAGGTAGCCCTTTCAGTCCAGTCTGGATCCAGCAAAAAGAGCCCCAGACCACCACGCTTCCTCCTCCATGCTTTTATACAGACAGAGGGTTCAACAAAAGTTGGGACTCTTTTAGGAACTGTTTGCATAATATTTCAGTTTTGTTTTTTGTTGTTTTTGTAACCTCTGGCTGTTTACTGCTTACCTTTGTACCATTTAAGGTTCTTCACTGGACCTGAACTGCTTAAATTTCAATAAAAACTGGGGAAAAAGGGGTAATCTAAAACTTCTGACCGGTAGAGTATATTAGAACAAACTTAGAAACAAGAAAGGTTTAAATCCACTAAAAAAAAAAACACCTCAGTACATCAATAAACATAATGTTTTTACACATAAACAGAATGGATTGTAGACTTAGAAAAAAATCTACTACTCTAAATTTGGGTTCATATTTAAAGGAAAGCAGATTTTGTTTTAGTGTTTTCAGCGTTGCAGGAAATAGATTATGTGTCTTAACTTGCAGCTGCTGCATGTAAACCTGCAATTCTGCTGACAATTAACTATATTTAATAATTTAAAAAAAACTTTTCTTTTTGTTTAGTTAATGCTCAAGTTCAAGTTTATTTTATTTATATAGCACTTTAAAAAGCAAACAGGTTTTCCACCAAAGGGCTTCACAAAGACAGACACACGTTTGTCCACATACAAGCACAAAGACATGTAGTGTATGTGCATAACAGATGTTGTGAAAATAAAGCAAGACTAAAACAGAAACAAGTTTAAACACAAAGAAATCAGATAGAAATAAAAACAGGTTAAACACAATTAAAAACCAGAGAATAAAAGTGGGTCTTCAGTTGCATCTTAAAAGCATCAACAGACTCAGCCTGTTTAAAGGCCTCCAGCAGGCTACTCCAGAGAATATTACAGAAAAAGCTTTGTCCCCGGCTCTTTTTTTTTTTTTCCACGAACACAAGGCACAGCCAACATACCATGGTAGGAGGATCTGAGAGGTATGGTGGTGCTGAGTGGGGGGAGAAGTTCAGAGATATATGAAGGGGTGAGACCATGGAGAGATTTATAGGCAAATTTGTCCTGAAATGAACGGGGAGCCAGTGTAAGGATGTAAGGACAGAGGTGATGTGGTCTCGTTTCTTGGACCTGATTAATAACCGGGCAGCAGCATTTTGAATTAGTTGTAAACAGGAAATGGTTGGGTGGGTGGGGGGGGGTTACAGCAGTCCAGCCTGGATGAATGACTCCTTCTGGATCAGAGGGTGAGAGGAAAAACCTACTTTCGAGATGATTGTTGGAAGAGTTGGAAGAAGCTGGACCCGACAACTGAATTGACCCGCCAGCTGAAATGTAGATCCAGAGTTTTTAGCATGTGGTCTAATGTAGGCTGACAGGTGATTCAGATTCTGGGCAGTAACACTGGTATGATGTTTAGGGGGGCCAAAGAGGAGGATCTCTCTCTTGTCCTCATTTAACTGAAGAAAATTATGAGCCAACCAGTCTTTTGTTATGTACCACAGCTATTTCTTTTTTTCACTGCACGGTGTCACATTTCTTCCTCTTTGTTGCAAAGGGATTGGACAAACCAGCAGCAGCAGCAGAAGTAGCTCCACCCACAACAAAGAGAGTCGAGCCTCTGCAGCCAAACTCACCTGTGAAATCTGGTCCAGCAACAACTCGCACCATCAGGGTCAAAACCTGACCGAGCAGCGCAAGAGAAGACCAACTGAAGAGCTGAGTTTCATGTAAGTGTCACGATGCTTATATTTAGTATTTTATGTTTAATTTAATATCACTGAATGAGGTGTAAAGTTTTTCTACACAGAAGAAAACAGATTTGAAGCTCATATTTTAAAATAAAAAGCTATAATGTTTAGTACTTGACACGTTTAGTAGATTTTCTGCAGGTTTCATCTCTCTGAGGCTTCTCCATCTTCCTCACCAGATGTGCAGTTGTTATGGAGTTGTAGATGTGAAGATATCCTTAATTTCTGAGCACTTAAAGGCCGTTCTGGCTTAAAAGTTGAAATCAAAAGTTCCTTATTCTTGTTGATTTTTGATGACAAAGATAAACTTTCAACCTTAATCAGCAATTTGTTGCATGTTTAGAGATCTGTGATTTTTGTCTTTCTCATGGACACAAAGCTTTTACTTCTTGTTATCTGTCTGTACTTACCTGCACTTACAGATAAGTCTGGCCAAGTCAGGTCAGTTTAATTTATAAACCCCGAAACCACAAATCACAAACCTACCTCAAAGGGCTTTACAATCTTTACAGCTTAAAACATCTTCTATACTTAGACCCTCAATTTAGAGAAGGAAACCCATCACCACCCATAAAAAACACTTTAATAGGGAAAAAGGAAGAAAAGGAGGAGACATCAGGTGGGATCCCTCTTTCAGGACGGATAGAGTAACTTAACATTCATCTAAATCTTCTGCAGTGGACACCATGGCCTCCACTCTCTCTGTGCGCAGCTTCTCGGTACGCCAGCCCTCCTTCTCCAGTGTATCAGTGAGGGACAGCGGACGCAGCATCCGCTCCAAACCTCCCGTATCCTCCCTCTCCTCTGTCAGCAACTTGTCCCTGTCCCGCTCCGTGTCAGTGGGCAACGGCCTCAACATGCTGGGCTCCAGCCTCTCCTTCAATGGCCTCACGGTGGGTGCCAGCGAGAAGGAGACCATGCAGGGCCTGAATGACCGGCTGGCCAACTACCTGGACAAGGTGCGCTCGCTGGAGAGGTCCAACACTGAGCTGGAGGTGAAGATCAAGCAGCTTATGCTGGAGAGGGCTCCGAAAGGGCATGACATTGAAGCGATGATGGCTCAGGCACATGCCATCGGGCAGGAGGTGAGTGTCCAGCACATCAGATCAGATATATGGAAGATATTACTTCTAAGCAAGAATTTAACTTTTGCATTTAAGTATGACGTAAAGTTAAGCTTCTCAAAGTGGAAATTAACCGTTGAAGTTGCTGCTTTAAAACTCTGAAGGCAGAAAAATTACATTTGAGTATGGTGACACTTCGGTTATATTAAACTTGTGGTAGTTTAAATAGTTCATTGTGTTATTTAGGTACTTAGTTGAGGTTTTTGATGAGAAAATGAGCACAATGTGAGAGCATATATGTCTTTGTGCTATGAGCCAGTACATTAGAATTAAAAAAAAGCACTTGTCATCTCTAATCTTACGAGCCAGAGCCTAATTAACTCCAACATGTCTCCTGCTCAGGTGAGAAAGAAGACGCTGGAGAACGCCCGCATCATGCTGGAGATTGATAATGCCAAGCTGGCGGCTGATGACTTCAGGGTCAAGTGAGTGTCACACAGAGGTTGCTTTCTTTTACTTGCCTGTGAGTGTTCACATGGGAGCGCCAGACTGCGAAGCAATGTGAATAAATGACCTTTTTGTCAGGTTGCGAAATAAGAGCCCCATTCCCACGGTGCTCAAGGCACCCGCGCCATCACGTAGCGCAGGATGGTGATACATTGTGCAGGTCAGAGAGACATCGTCCATTTCTGAGGAGTCCACAGTTTGGCACGGTGAAGCTGAAGGAAAGATGGTAAAGTCAGGATACACCTACAGTTTTCATTTTTCACAATGTGTTGATGGTATGTTCTGCGGCCTGATGTCAAGGAGTGATACATCAATTGGCAGTGATTTATGGTATTAGCAGCGAAGTGCATGTGTACCTTACATGGATGTCTTTGCATGAGAGAAGATGGCATTTTTCACACGTGGGCATCCATTCTGGGATTTTATAAATGGTTTCCTGTACTTGTTTGTGTTGCACTACGAGCCTCAAGTGTGTACTTCACGTGTATTATCACTAAATTCAAAGATAAGCAGTTCCTTTTCTGAAAAATCTTCAAAACCTAGATGGTCGTTTGACACTTACTGCTGTTCCAATATCCTCAAAAACTCTTCTGCACATCTGGATCAAAGATATTCATTCAGTTGCACGTCGGTCTATTTTTAATCCAGAAAAAGATGGCAGAAGGAAGTGACTTATATAAGTGATTGCTTATATAAGTAGAAAATAACAATAATTACCAAGAATATAGTTTGGCAAAATAGTTTATTAAATAAAGGACCACTTACTACCTTTTTCTGGAGAATCTCACGGCTTTCATCAGCAAATTGTAGGTATTAAATGTTCATTTGCTGACAAATGCTGTAAATTGAAAGCACTGGAAAAAACTAGAAAGTGAACCTAACAAGCTTTTTCAAACCTTTCACAAATTTTGTCTACTGCTGTAATTTTGTTGATGTATAAACAGATACTTCCAGCAAGCATCTTTGTGTGGATTAAAGGACGGGTTCACAAAGTCTGTCTTAAACAGTCAGCTGCCCGAATAAACACTGAAACAGGTTTTTCTTGCATTCCTCCTGTTCATATTGGCCATTAGAAGATGCACTTAACGGTAAGTGAAGGGGAACAAAATCCACAAGCCTCCTTCTGTGCAAAAATGTATTTTTAAGTTTATCTGAAGCTATTATGAAGCCAATATAATGCCAAAGTTCCTCTTTTTGTTACTATACTTCCACAGCTCAACAACACAAAGAGGGAATTTGGTACTAAAAAGTATTTAGTAAATGTGGCAGATATCCACTTGATTCTGGATTAAACAAATCTCCTGTTTTTTGAAGGATCTCCAGGGTTTAATCTTCCAGAAAACACAGATGCACTGCTCTGTGACTCATCTGTGATGATAAAACATGAGACACATGTCTGCTGATGACCTGCTTTCCCCCAGCTTTAATTCTCCTCTGTGTGTGTGCTTTTTCTTTCTGCAGATGGGAGGCAGAGGCCACCTTGTGCCAGTCGGTAGAAAGAGACTGTCAGGCTCTGAGGAGAGCAAAGTCCGACCACGACCAGATCATCTCCACTCTCCGAGGAGACCTGGACAGCCTGAAGGAGGAGCTCTACTTCCTCAAGAAGAATCACGACGAGGTGAGATCCCTGCCGGGGCGAAGGTCATGTCAAACATGATCAATGAGCATTTACTCATCATCCTAATCACTCTACAAGTTGTCAAGAATATTCAAGCAGGATGTCTTTGAAGCACACTTTGTGTCTTACTGCACCACAACATGGCTTATCATCCAAAAACCGCAGAGTTGTAAACGCATTCCAGAGCTTGTTTTTGTATCAGTAACACAGCTGAAACTGTTAGATACAAACCTGTGGTGTGGCTGTTAGTGTTTGCTCACTCAGTCAGGCCTGAAGGTTTAACAGTATTCAGTATCTGAAACATGATAATGGTAAGTGTATGGCAACTCCCTTTCTCTTTGTAGCCATGGTACTTTCAGAGATAGCGGGATAATACCCGTGCACACAACACAAGAGTATTTGAGCCAACCCAACCTCAGGGATTATGTGTTTGGGCAGTCAGGTGTGGTCTCCAGGATGTGAACTGTGACTCCCTGCAGACAGGTTTTATTTTTAATTTGAATAATCATCTTTTATAAACTGAAGTAGTCCAAAAAATGTAAATGGCAATAAAAACAGGACCAAAGAAACTCTTGCAGCTGCATCACAAAGACACATTGGCAAAAACTTTCATCATCAGGCTTTGATATTGTACATTTGTTTCCACATTTAGGTTACTGACCCGGTTACTAACAGTGGTGGAAAGTAATAAGTACATTTACTCATGTATGGTACTTAGGTACCATTTTCAGGTGCTTGTGCTTTACTTGAGTATTATCCTAAAATACAACACGCCGTTAAAGATGAAACCAGTGGTTCCCGTCCTTTTTGACTTTTGATGTCTTCCAAAAAGCAGTGTGTAGTCGGGGTCACATTTCAGATGTCTGTGAGTGGTTAAAAGCTCCACTAAATTGTGAATATTTCACCAAAAATCAAAGATTAGAGAAAAATTCCAAAAATTGAAAACAGATTTGTGTATCAGAACTTTGTTTTTTTCTTCTTTCCTCTCCCATTAATCATCTCACAACCCCTCTTATCTGGTTTTATCTGGTGACCCTTTGGAGGGGCCCAACCGGGCCCAACCCCTAGGTTGGACTAAACTAACACTGATGCTTCAGTATTAATAATCTAATGATGTCATATATAATAATATATCAGTCAGAGGGACCAAACCACTACTTTTACTGTAATACATTAACTACATCAAGCTCATAATATTTAGATACTTTAACTTTTACTTATTTTTACTTACTTCTTCCACCTGTGGTGCTAAAATCAGATGTTGAACCTCCAACATGGCCTCCCATCCAAACTACCCTGCGATGGTTGAAGCTTTCAAGAGTTCTGGATGTGAGATGAAAACTAAGATTTTACAGCATTTAACGCTTTTTAATTGCTGTTTCTTCTCTTTAATCTGGTTCAGGAGATGAACTCCCTGAAGGGGCGTCTGACCAATGAGCAGGTGAACGTGGAGGTGGATGCAGCTCAGGGTCCTGATCTGGGGTCCATCATGGCTGAGCTGAGGGTCCAGTATGAAGGCATCGCTCGCAAGAACAAGGAGGAGGCCGAGGCCTGGTACCTCAAGAAGGTCAGTCTCTCTTTGACTCATTCTTTAACAGGGGTCTTTCTGTAAAAAAATGGTCAGTGTCAGTTTCCCTAAAAAAAAAAAAGCCTGAGAAGGTTTTAAAAAGTCTTAAATTTAAATTACAAAAGTCTTGAATGGTCTTTTCTTCTCTGCAAATTTAGCAACAACTTAAAAATTAACTAAAATTAAATACTTGTTTTGTAATTGATTAATACAACCACCAATTTTCTGCCACTTGTCTGGGTCCAGATCACGTTAATTGATTACATCTGGAAAACACTGACAAAAATATCATATAAAGGTCAAAGAATTAATTTATTGAACCTTATCTTCCTTGTTTGTTTTCATTGTTTGACCAGTATGACCATAAATAAGCCCATTACATTGCATCAGTATTATTGCATGTGGTATTAAAGAGTCTCACATATAATCTTTGTGAATACTGCGGAAACCCTGATTTGATTCTGCAGCTTTTTGTGGTATTAGAGGCTACAAGCATTTTATATAAGTTTTGATGTATGTACGCAGCTGGAAGCGGTGCAGTCAGAGGTCAAGGAGAGCAACGAGGCGCTGCGTTGTGCCCAAAGCGAGCTCAGCGAGAGACGACGTTTCCTGCAGGCTCTGGAGGTCGAGCTTGACAGTCTCCGCAAGCAGGTAAACAACTGTATAAATACACAAACACTGTTGTTGGTTACTTAAAGCAATAGTTTGACATTTTGACGACACACTTATTGATTTTCTTGTCACAAGAAAGTCAATAAGAATATTTCCTAAAATGTCAAACTATTTCTTTGACTGTTTAGTAAATAAGTAGATAGTTACCATAGCGATTGAGTGACCTTCTGCTATGAGATCAAGAGATGAATGTGGAGATGAATGAAGTTTTATGTCATTCTTGTACTTCTTTAGAGCTCAACCCTTCCTTCACCTCTCCTCCTCCTAATCCTCCTCTATATTCAGCAAACATGTCGAGCTTATCTATATGTAACAGCTGCTTTCTCCTTGTCATCAGCGACAATGTACGCCGTTATTTCACTCTGCTCCAATAATCAATCAGTGTGACAAGACACAGAGTCGGAGGGGCGGATGTTTTGTGAACGCCAGATCAAACAGTGTATAGAAGTCGCTCGGTGGAAGCAAATATAGCTCATGAATGTTTGCTCAGCCTGATAGCACAGATATTATGGTGTTGACAGTTTCCTACTATCTCTGGTTGAGTGGTGACTGTAGGAGCTTTATAAGTAAACATTCAGAGCAATATTGGCTGGGAAAAAATGTACATCAAAGGTGCACTGATTGTCCGAACAATGGTTGACACTTTTGTAGGCCTTTAAAGAGCAAATTATACGTGCTGAATATTATCTAACAAACAGTTTGAGTTAAGCCAAGAGCTTTAACCTTTTATCTACGTCAGTGTTTATCTTTGTTATTAACATTCCTGCTGTTTGAAGGTGCACTTTCTACTATTTACAACTGCAGTTAAATATTCTTTACATCTGTAGTGACAAACCCACAGAGAGCTATCACTCTGCAGTTTTCCTCAGCGTTTTAGAGTCTTTTATCTCATTGTTTTGGTGTTTCAGCTCGCAAACTCTCTCAGCTTTCATTAAACCTGGCAGGAAACTGTTTTCAGCAAAAAAAAAAAAAAGCTATGATAAACCCACTTTATGATACCTGTCCAGTGCCAAACAGCAGACACGTAACGTTAGCAACTAGCTTGTGAACATAACAACAAAGGAACAAGATGTTTCATTCATTCCTTCCACGTTTTGCATACATTTTAAACAAATTTCTAGAAAATCAGCAAAAAGAATCAAATTCAAATGAATGCAGGTTTTTATCCGTTGCTGTTTTGCAAATATTTGGTTTTGGTTCATTGAGATAAAAAGCTGGTGGAAGTATTTTTTACAGATGGGACCATGAAACTATTTAAGAAGTAGGCACAATGAGCTCATGTAATTAAAAGAGTGTCAGTCAAACCTCACAGAGAGAAAAATGGATTTAAATTTGTTAGGTGGCCTGAAACATGACTTATAGTGAATGCTAACGTTACTCTGTATCTGTTTATTGTTTAAAAAGGCAACTGTTTGTAAACAACTTCACTATGACAACTTAATTTGGTGATAATATGTCAGTTTTGTGTTTCTGCTGCCCCCAAGTGGCCAAAATCTGTTAATGCAGGTTTAAAGTGCTACAGGTTGCACCTTTAACAGTCTAAAGGGATGGTTTATATTATACTGAACATGCTGCATCACTGCTTCACTACATTTGGTTTTGTACCGTATGAAACTGTTTAACACAACCAGTCACATGTTGTCGCTGAACATTCCCCATATTTGTCGTTAACAGGTCGGCGTGTTGGAGGGAAACCTGAGCGAAACCGGACATAAGTACTCTGTGGAGATGGACCGTCTTCAGGCCACACTGACCCAGCTGGAGGACGAACTGTCTCAGCTGCGTCTGGACATGCAACGCAACAAGACCGACTACGAGCAACTGCTGCGCATCAAACAGAACCTGGAGATGGAGATCGCCACCTACAGGAGGCTGCTGGAAGGAGAGGAAATGTAAGGCGGAGCGGAGACATTTTAAGACACCAATACAGTGATATAACACTGGTTTGTAATAGAATAATTATGTTAAATGCATTTCTAGATTTTTTTCTTTAAATAATGTTAAAATTAAGAAAATCTTTGTAAACCTTTTGAATATGTAGCAGTTTAAAGCTTCTTGAATCGTTATACTTTGTAAATGGATTTAGAAGAAGTATAAGGCTGCAACTAATGATTATTTTGATTATCAATTCATCTGTTGATTATTTTCTCCATTAATCAATTAAGTGTTTAGTCTATAAAATGTCAGAAAAAGGTGAAACATGTCTATCAATGTTTCCCAAAGTCCAAGGTAACGTCCACAAATGTCTTGTTTTGTCTCAACCAACAGTCCCAATCCAAAGATATTCAATTTGCTGTCGTTAAAGACCCAATAAACCAGAAAATGTTCATTTGTATTATATTATATTCATTCGAGAGGCTGGAACCAGATCACTTTTTTCTTTAAAAAATTACTCTAATTGATTAATCGTTTATCAAAACAGTTGGTGATTAATTTTCTCGTCACAACTTTAGACAAGTATCAGTTTTTGCCTCACAGCTGTAAATGTTTGTGGCATTAAAACTCCAACCTGAAGAGTCAAACTTGTTTTAAATCTGAAGCGAACACAGCTTTTACTTTTCTTGGATTAAACTGTGATATTCTTCTGTTCTACAGGGTGAAAGAAACACCTCCACCTCCTAAAAGTAAGTCTGGATTATTTGATTTACTCATTTTTATTTAGATTCTACGCTACGTGTTTTTCAAACAGAACAGACGGCAACTGTTGCAGGTCTCTCTTCTCTTTTTCATGGCTTTTGTGTGTTTTGACAGAAGTTTGGTAGGTGTTGTGTGCAGTTTAGTGACAGAAGTAACTGATCCTGGTTTAACTCCTTGTGCAGAAGACCCCGATGTGCGGACCAGGAAGATTGTAAAAGTCGTCACCCAGACGATGATCAACGGCAAAGTAGTGGATGAGTCCAGTGAGGTGGAGCAGATTGAGGAGCGTAAAAAAAAATAAAAAGAAGATATCTGCAGAGTCGTCGCTTCTGAAACCCAAAGCTTCTTGTTTTATGTCTTTGTTATTTTGTTTCTGTGCTTTAAAGCCTCAAGTTTGCCAAAAATCTACTGAACTGGAATTTAAGTTCGACCTTTTCAGTAACATTGTTGTTTTTTTCCTGACAGAAGAAACTCATCAGTATAATAAAATACTGTAATATAAATGCTTCAATAGTCTGTTTCATAACGAATGTCAAAATAAACACCTGTTAGATTGTGCTGGGATTTAATGAAATGTGTCGTAGTGTGGAATAAATAACAGTCTCATTTGATGTGATGTGAAAATCATAACATAAGGTCCACTTACTAGCTTTTTTCCACAGCTTTCAACCACATCTCAAAATCTCCTCAGAGGACGGAGTTTTTCCAGTTGTCATCAAAACATGAAATGTTTGGGAGCTGCTGGTAAGTGGCTCTGATCTTAAGATATTTTTCCTGTCAAACTGCTGTTTAAGGTCAAGAATTATCATTTGAATTTAAAGGAACAGTACAACTATTTTGGGAAATACTCTTATTTGCTTTTTGTTGAGAGTTAGATGAGATTATTCATCATTTTTTAAATAAATATATACATATATATCTCATATATATTACATCTCAATTGTTTAATCTGCTCAAACAATTTTTCTGTTTTCCAAGCTGTCAAATGTTTCCTTTAATACTTCAGAGATTTTGGGAGGTAGCAGTAAATGTATTTGGACTTTGTTTTTTCATCGTATAAAAATCATCTCTTGATCTTACATCAGCACATGATAGTTTCACTGTAAAAAATAATAATGGGAGTATTGTGATGTTGTTTTTATTGTAGAAATAAACAGATCAACCAAACTGTACAGTATCAATAAACTGCAGTGTTAAAAATAGAGTAAGTGTTTCTTTTCATCATTTTAGAGATTTGAGCTCTAACAGAAACTTAGACTGATACTCAGGAAACATAACAGGATGAAAAAACAAGGTAACGTGTGATTCTGCTGCAAGAGGACAGAAACTACTAAACCATAGTGTCAGTAGTGTCGGGTAACAGGCTTTTGTGTGTGTCACTCTTGTGTTTCGATGTCTTTCTCGGTGTGTTTTTGTGCACATGTTCATATAGCTTAGAGGTATTAAAGTGCTGTTGTAACAAAATGTCACTAAATGCTGAAAACACATTTCAGATGTCGACACAGTGTGAAGTCTGTTGGCCTATCAGGGCTCAGAACCGTATCCTGCAGTGAATAAACGCTATTGTTGCTGTTGTTCTGGGTCACTGTGACACGGGTCAGATGTCGTGATGGCACAGATACAATAAGCTCACAGTTAAACGACAAAAAAGTGAAAAATCATGTCAAAGGTTTGTTGTTCTCCGGCTGAGATTTCTGCAGGTGAACGTGAATTTTCTGATCATTTCTGTCATGAAACTCTCAACAAGTCCTCAGAACTGATCAGTCTCTCGTGTGACAAAGTGCTCCATTTAAAGGCCACAGAGAGCTGCTCATGCTGCTGTTGGGGAATTTTAACCTCTGAGTTTTATACTTGATCACTGAAGCATTTTGGTCATGTGAGAAGTTTCACAGAGAAGTGTTTGTTATAAGGAGACCTGAACTTAATAATAAGTAAATGTACAATACAGCAGTGTAAAAACACTCAATTACAAGTGAAAGTCATACTTAATTAAAAGTGTGTAAGCATTAAAAGTAAAATATAGTTAAAGTATTACAGTAAAAGTGGTGGTTTGGTCCCTCTGACTGATATATTATTATATATGATATCATTAGATTATTAATACTGAAGCATCAGTGTTAGAGCAGCATGTTACTGTTGTAGCTGCTGGAGGTGGAGCTAGTTTCAACTACTTTATATACAGTTAGCTAGTTTAGTCCAGCCTAGGGGTTGGGCCCAGTTGGGCCCCTCCAAAGGGTCACCAGATAAAACCAGATAAGAGGGGTTGTGAGATGATTAATGGGAGAGGAAAGAAGAAAAAACAAAGTTCTGATACACAAATCTGTTTTCAATTTTTGGAATTTTTCTCTAATCTTTGATGTTTGGTGAAATATTGGATCATTTGAACATTTATTGAAATGAAAGCATGTGAGAAGTTTAGAGGGAAAAATCACTGTTTAGCAGAGCTTTTAACAACTCATAGACATCTGAAATGTGACCCCGACTACACACTGCTTTTTGTTGGAAAGTTGGAAACCACTGGTCTCATCTTTAACAATGCGTTGTATTTTAAAAGCTTGTTATATTATCCATTGTGTCAAATTTTCATCTAAAAAGTAACAAAAGCTGTTAAATAAATGTAGTGGAGTAGAAAGTACAATAAGTACAGTACTTGAGTAAATGTACTTGGTTACTTTCCACTGCTAGAAATTCCCAAACAAGCTTTATTTCCTTTTATTTATTTATTGTTACTTATTGTTTGGAGCTTTATCCTTCATGACAGCTTTCCTTGTACTGTGAACAGTCACAATAAAACCTGGAATAACGTTTCCCAGTTTGACAACTTTGATTTAAGTGTTGGACAAAACACAGGTCAAAGGTGTTGCATGTGGAACCGTCTCCATTCGGGTTTGTATTGTGTTAATTTTGATTAGAGACCACATGAGACATAAAACAGCCTCCACCCTATCAGGAAAAGAAACATCTGGAGAAGTTTAACCTCTGTTCAGTATTTGTGAATAAGCTGTTTCGAAATAACTTAATTTGAAGTGTTAAGTAAACAACCTATTGAAAATGTACTCAACTGAACTCATGACTATTGTATGATGATCATTAGGTTTAAAAGTGATAATCAAACCATTTAAAAGTTGACAACTGTATCTAATTACACTGAGTTACTGATTAAATATCACTTATTCTAAGATGTTACAGTGCAGAGCTTCAAGTAAACAGAGTGAAAATTGTTTTTCCTGCAACTCAACTTCACCAACTAAATAACACAAATTAACTTCTCACTTTGTGATGAATCACAGATAAAGATTTGAAATTATCAGGACTCTCTCACTGAATGTGTTTCAGTTTTTACTTTAGATGTTGATAATCTACATGTTTAAGCACTAACACCTTATATATGTCAAAGAATAAAACCTACTCTTTGTGCATGTGTTTTTATGTGTTGCCTGTGTTTATAATATTTGAGCTTTTCTACATATTTTTTAAGTTTGTTCCTGCCAGCAAAAGTACAAGTGGACTCTAAACGTTTTCAAACATCCTGTAACTGAATACTACAGTAATAAAACTAAAGTTCTGGTAGTTGTTCCTTTAACAGTATCATATCTCATCTTGAATCACAAACATTTAGCCAGAAATCTAAGAGTTGTTTTTGACCCATAATTCAACTTCTATTGGTACGTTCAGTCTTGTTATTTCCAAATTATTAATATATCTGAAATCAAACCAATACTTCCCAGAAACATAGAGGAGCCTCCATTTCCTCTTTTCTTGACTACTGGACTTCATGATTTATTCGCCTTAATGAGAAACAAGTCTGCAGATTTTCTGACAAACACTAAATGTGTACGATTCCTGGCTGAATTAAATCGGCTGCTGTTCTTCTTTAATTAAGTTTAATGTTATGTTGATTACTTTTAAAGCTCTTTGCAAGCAAGATGTAAATGGTCATTTTAATCTAATTTTAATCCAGTTTGTTTTTATGTTTTTGTTTGAATGCTTCTTTTCATAGATTAATTGGGGAATTTATGTTTTTGTTGTTGAGTTTTTGTTGTTTTTAAATCTTTATTAAGATTGGAACACTGTAATTTCCACCTTTTATAGATAAAGAGATTGAACCTTGAACTACTCTGGTTTTGCTCTGTTGTTCAACTTCTTATTAAGACGTGTTAAAGTGTTAGAAGGTGTTAAATGTTCAATAGTTCAGATAAAAGAGTATCAAGCTTTTAGCACCAAGCACTATGAGACAAACCTTCCCTCAGTATCAGAGTCAGTGCCACATTTTTAGACTGCAGGTTGTAGATTTTAAGACTGTAATCTGTTCAGGATGGTATTTTTATATTGTTTTGAACATCTTATTGTATTTCATATATTGTATTCTATGTGCAGCTGCATTAAGGTGCTGTAGAGATAAAGTTTAGTTACTGACATGGAAAGAGCAAGAAAAAACTGCTCTTTCATTAGAGCTCAAGTGATGCAGTTTCATGTCAGTGTGAATATATCTACAGGCTGCACTTCGGTGTGAAAAGCTTTACTGTGACGCAGTGAAAAAAACCACATGACGTCACTGATGGTAACACGTCTAAGCCTTAAATTGCAGCATCGTCAGCAGCCCGAACATTAACTATGACTAATGTTGTTTTTGTCACCTGTATGAGAAACCAGTAAACCTCAAATCCACACACAGATGTTTATCACCAACCTTTAAGAGTTTATTAACTTAAACTCTGCCATGACGTCATTCACAAGCTTTAAAAGCACATGGAAGTCACAAAAGTTGCTTTGTGAAACACAGAAAGGACTTTTTTTTTAGGACCTCTCAGAAATAGGACGGCACAGTCACTACGATATAACTTTCTGAAGGCAATCAAGTATCTAAAACTGGTCTGATTTTTATCATGTTACATGCTTTGGGTTTGACAGCTTGGGCAGGAACAGACTGACCTCTACAGGGTGTCTGTACAGATATTTTATATATTATTTTGATAATGTGGTGAATAGTGCCTCCCTGTGGTGAAAAGCAAGATTTCTCTCTGTGTCCCTAAAATCTTGCTGACTGTTCTGACCCTGATAAACAATTCAACACTAGATCCTAAATAATGTATCGCATTTGTCAATACATGTGGGGGAAATGCAGACGTTGGACTTACAAATACATTAAATCAAACATTGAATATTTAAATGTATTCATATATATTACCCTCTAAACCAGTGGTAGGCAAAGAGTGACATGTGGGACAAATATGGCCCTCCAACAAAAAATATCTGGCCCTCTAACAAAAGCTGAAGCTTTCCCTCTTATAGATGACATCAAATCTTACATGACTCCTCATAAATCTACAGCAGATAATGATGTAAACACAAAGCTTATGGAAATTCCAATAAATATGACCTATATATATATATTTTACACATTTTCAAGATGAATAACACAGGTAAGCAATATAATACAGATTTGTGTCAATAACAGTACTTTGAAGTCATGAAGCAGCCAATTTTTGAATGTGTTTATAAAGGAAATAGCCAAAATCATTCAATTCAAAGCTGATGAAATCTATCAGCATTTTCCAGGTTTTCAATCTCCTATAAAGCTATTCTTTGTTTTGGATTTTTGTGCTGTTCGTTTTCAATAATATGAGATATTTATTGTTTCTTCACATGGTTTAAGTAACGTCAGCAACAATGCAATTATCCTCATTATCATTTCAAACACTTTACATTATATACATATGACATTAAACTTGGGTTGGTGTTTTTTTTTTTTAATCCCTCGCAAAGTTTTCCCGCTAAAATAAAATGGCCTGACAAGAGCGCATGCGTAAAATAGAAATGGTCCGGAAAATAAACAACAGTGAATCATCTTCACATAGACGATCTTTGATTGACCCGTCAGGAACACATTAGCTCCTGATTGACACCCCGCCTGTTATAAACAACAAAAATAAACTTATTTCAGGATGTAAGTTTAATACAAATTAATAAAATCCGGATACACTTGCTTCATTTGCTGTTAAATCTTTAGTTACATTAGAATACGTGATTGGTTAAAACCGTTATAATGTAGCTAACAGGCTAACTGAGCTAACGTTACTTAGCAGTTAGCTTAGTAGAAACCTTTAAGATTTATTTGGTCATGATTTTATATATTTACTTGAGTAATTAAGTTCAAGTTGTCTGCTTTGGGTGATATTACATGTTAGATTATTCAGATGGGTGGAGGTTTTCATTAAGAAACCTGAAATTAAAAATTAAAATAATGTTTTCTTGAGAAAGAAAAAAATCTTTGCTGTTTGTTTGTTTACTCTCTTCCTGTTTACAGGTGTGAAAACGACACCTGCATCCCGACTGAAATGTTCTCTGCTGTCAGATATAAAGCTCTGGATTATGTCTTTGAGGTGAGTTTGAGGCTCATCAATTTTAACTCTTAATATGTCTTAATGTTGTCCTATCTCTTTGTCAACAGTGGAAAGTAACTAAGTACATTTAATCAAATAATGTTACTAATAATAATACTTTTCAGATGGAGATTTGACACAATGGATAATATAACAAGCTTTTAACAACACATTTTGGCTTTTGATGTCTTACAAAAAGCAGTGTGTAGTCGGGGTCACATTTCAGATGTGTATGAGTTGTTAACAGCTCCACCAATAGTGATTTTCCCTCTAAACTTCTCACATGGTTTCATTTCAACAAATGTTCAAATGATCCAATATTTCACCAAACATCAAAGATTAGAGAAAAAGTCCAAGAACTGAAAACAGATTTGTGTTTCAGAACTTTGTTTTTTCTTCTTTGTTCTCCCATTAATCATCTCACGGCCCCTCAGATTTATCTGGTGACCCTTTGGAGGGGCCCAACTCCTACGTTGTGAACCAGTGGACTAAACTAGCTAACTGTATATAAAGTAGTTGAAACTAGCTCCACCTCCAGCAGCTGCAACAGTAACATGCTGCTTCAGTATTAATAATCTAATGATGTCATATTTAATAATATATCAGTCAGAGGGACCAAACCACTACTGTTACTGCAATACTTTAACTATATTTTACTTTTAATATTTATGTACCTTCACTTAAGTAGGATTTTTCATGCAGGATTTCCACCACTGCTCTCTCTCTTCATCTCTTTCAGTCCACCACCAGTCTGAAAGTAATGATGAACCTGTTGGCACTACCAGCACCTTACCTCACTGGTACCAGTGACGTCTATCCTCACAGTGGGAACCTGCCAGAGGTCACCTACAGGACGCCGTGGATCAGAGGTATACAGGTGGCCACAGAGATGTCATATAAATGTTATTCCACCTACTTTACTCTGAGTTAAATAACACAGACGCTGGTTTTATGTATGATATAATGACCAGGATCTGAATTTATTTCCAAAAATAAATAGTTGTGAACACTTTAAATGAAAATTGTGGCTGTTGTCTAAAGCATTTGCCAGTAAAAGAGATCAATTCCTCTTTTTTTTATCTTTTTTTTTTACTTTTCTAGTTTTCACACGTCCAAAAACCATAAAAAAATAAAAAAAAGACATTCAGAAAAAGGGATATTCAATTATAATTAAAGATAAAATATGTTAAAGATAAAGTAGAGACTAGAGTTTATAAAAAGATTATTTTCAGTAACAGCTAACCTGTAGATATTCAAGTTTTGTCTTCAGATGTTTTTGTTTTATTCGACCAACGGCCCAAAAAACGTAATAGATTCTGTGTAAAATTATTAAGAATTAGAGGGAAGCTGCAGATTCTCACATTTAAACTTGAACCAGCAAATATTTTTTTTGCTGATTATTTTTCTGTTTACATTAGATTCAACTTTATTGTCATTTCACAAAATAGAAACACTGAGACACTGAAACACAGTCAGACATCCAATCAGAAATGAAAAATAAGGCCACAAAAGTGCAACACGTCCTGAATACTGGATGCCATAAATATGTAAAGAAACTAAAAAGTCTACATAAATACTTGCTCGTATACACAAATACACAAAGCTCTAAAATGAAATATCAGCGTCGCCCTGAAATGAACATTTTCTGCTGATTATGAGCAGCTGATATGTGTCCATCTCCTCCGCCGCCTGACTGTGCTTCCCTTGACGGCCTTGGTCCTTCCTCCGCAGGCTCCACTTCACTCAGCTGCCCAACGGACTTGCTGCTTCTTCCCACTTTAACCCGGGGCTAACATTACCTGAGAGGCTCGAAATCTGGTCTGATCTGGCAAAAAATATCGTGCATCCCTGATAATATATATGAATAAATATTATGTGTTAAGATGGATATATATGTACAATAGATTTACTCAACCAACAGGAAATCAAACAAAAATATACGTCGTTTATTATTTAATGTATGAACACCGGCGAGGATGTGACTTCATATCAGCTGGGATTAGAAATGCTTCATCAATAGTGTTTAAATTTGTGCTTTCTGTGTGTTAAAGGGTAAATTACAACTTTTTTTTTTTACGGCACCATTACAAGTGACACAATTTTGGTACTTTTCTACTTGTCTGTTCCTGCGTTTCTACCAATCATACCTTCACATGCTTGTAGACATCATATCGTCACCACTACAAGAAAAACTGCTTGAATGTTACTGTATTTAATTCACATATGATATATATGATTGTGAACTCAAGTATTTGTTTTTATGTTGACTCCTTTTATCCTTGTTAGGAAAGATAATCTCCACCTGCAGACTCTTCGTCAGCGGCTCCGTGCTCGACGACCTGGGAGGAAAACAACAAGAAGTTAATTCTCCAGAGAGGTGGTTGTCAAACACGCCTTAAATTATTTCATTTTACTCTGTTGTTTAATTGTTTTGATCATTGTTTCATTCTTCATTTACTTCCATAGTGAATAAGATCAATAGTTTTGATTTTAAAAAAAGTTTTACACTCCAGATTTAACGTCAGTCTGAGTCACGTGAGAGACGACGTTGACGTGATTCCCAGCTCTAACCCCGACTCACCGGAGGATCTCCACCAGGATGTTTGTCTTTTAAAAGACTCGAAGGTCGATGATCCATGTCAGGAATCCTTTTTCAAGTTGACAGCTGACCAGATGTGTCGTGGAAATAAGAACAAAGGTAACTCAACAGTCTCGTCACTCCTTTTTAAAAAGTAAAAATAAAAATCTGCAGAATATTTAAAGGATGTTTTGACCGTGACGCTGAAACACGTTTCCATCTTTCAAAGATCTCGTCCTCCCAGAAGAGATGATGCTCGTTGATTTCCTGCCACAGTTTAAGAGACATTTGCCAACGCTGAAAACCAAACTTTCCAGACTGAGGACGCTTCCTGTCACCGACCCTCTGCTGAGCTCAACGGGTGACGCCGTCTCCGAGGAAACGATATTCGGGTGAAAAATAGCCGCAAAGTGTTTGTTGTATCTTTAAAAAATCAGCAAGAGAGTTTCATTACTGGGTTAATTGTTCCATTCGTGTCGTAGTTTTTGTTATAATGATGTAAAAAGTTTATTGATCCTTTCAGACACTGTGCGTCTTATGAAACGCCTCCTGACGTTTTCACCAGTGACGTCCGGACGTGTGAAAACATCGATGAGGAGTTTGTTAAAGAGTCACTGATGAAGGACGAGGTAATCAACAAGAGACTCAAATGATTCGCTCGTGTATGAAACGACATTAAACTCAAAATCATTTTCCCTCCTTCAGTCTCTTCTGCTGCCTGATGTTTTCAACGCTCTCAAGCTGACCGCTGAAAATTGCACCAGTTTTTCAAGCATACGGGGTCGCATGAACGTTGCTCCTGAACAGCTGGACGAGCGACTTCCTGTTGTGGGTTTGCTTCGTAAAGGTGAAGACAAGATGAGGATGATTTCAGATTAAATTTTAAAATACACAGCAGCACAGAAAAGAAGAACTGATGATGTCGCATTTCCGTCAGCTTCCTCTTCAGATGCCTCGGTGTCGGTGGACATTTCCCAGTATGTTTTACCAGTGGAGACCAGCAGAGGACGCAAGATGAACGGAGACCTGCTGGACACAGATTTAGCAGGTACAAGATACAGAGAGCAGACACAAAAAGGTCACGCTTACACAGAAAACTTTTTTTTTTTTTTACAGCTGTTTCATCTCAAAATGGGTCTGTCAATAATCTACCAGCAGCAGCCGCAACTTTCCTTTATTTTGTATTTTTTTTGGGTTCCTGGCTGCTGTTTTAAGACTTGAAACATTGTGAGCTCGTCCTTTAAGCTTTATGTTCCTTTAAGGACGTTTGGTGCTTCCATCTGAACTGGAGCTGGATGTGACTCTGACTCCGACTCCAGAGACCTGCGAGACCCGCGTCAGTCTGCCCACTGATGATCTGCAGAGGGAAGTGTTGTCTCCGCTCTGCAGACTGTGAGTGAAGTGACGTCACAGTGTGGTCAAACTGCTAATAAAATACAAATCAAACAAATCAAAATGCTTTTTCCTTGTTTCACATTATAACAACTAACGATTATTTTCATTATTGGTTATTTTCCAGAATAATCAATGAATCAGTTTGTCAATAAAATATCAGAAAATAGTAAAAATGTCCGTAATAATTTTCCAGAGTCAAAGGTTACATCTTCAATTGTCTTGTTTTGTCCGATCAACAGCTTAAAACCCTCAAAGGACGACAGCAGGAAATGACTAAAACGGCTAATCGATTATCAAAGTAGTTGCTTTTTTTAAATGAATGGACGTGTACGTTACACGAAACTGAATATCTTTGGGTTTTGGACAGTTAGTCAGACTAAACAGGACATTTGAAGATCATCACTTTGGGCTCTTTTCACTATTTCATGATGTTTTATAGACTCAGCGATTAATTGATGATGAAAATAATCGTTAGTTTCAGTCCTAGTTAATAATCTGACAAGGAAAACCAAATTAAATCGCTCTTATAGTTCAAAATGAGTTTGACGGTCGTCGTCTTTACTCTATAATCACTGTGCAGATAAATAAGTAACTCCAAACAGGGACCAGAACTAAATGTCTGATGGTCTTTGAGGGAGAACTTCTTACTCATTACATCAACAAAAGCACAAACGGCATCAGAAACGATCAGACGTCACTGTTAAAAGTTTAAAATTTATAAAGTAAAATAGCTGAACACAGACTTCCCCAGTTCAGTATTTACCTGAGAGGTAACTAACAGTCTTGAGATCTGGTCTGGTTTGAGATGGTTTTGAATAAGAAGAGTAAAGTTCTGTGGTTTTAGATGTTTGGTGTCAGCGAGAACTCAAACGGAGATGGAGACGTCGCTTTGGAAGGCAGAGAAGCACCTGACCTTCGTCCTCGGCTTCCTGTTGGCAGGTAATGACGAGATTTAGCTTTAAAATGTTGCAACTTAAAGAGGAAACTCGACCAGTTTTACACATTAAGCTCCGTTTACTCGCCGTTGAAAACATTTGTTATCCAGAGGAAGTTTGTCAGATTGGGCTCGCAGGCTCAGAATGTTTTAACAAAAGCTCTGCGTTACAAAGTTAAATGTAGAAAAACATTTACCAGGCAGAGAGCGACTAAAAGTCAGAATATCTCACATCAGTTTTGATAATTTCACTCTTGTGATTCCCCCAAACATTATTGGGTGCCTCCTTGAGAAGTAGACAATCATTAATTATTATAAAGACACGTGTATTTATTAGCGCATTGATTATGATACTAATAGGAAGTTCACTTTAGGGTTTTGTTTAGAAATGAGTCTGATGGTACAATAATTATAACAATAATAATAATCGCTATATTGAACTCTTCATTGCAAATTTTGTCAGTTCAAACAGAAAACTTTGTGTTCAAAACTCCTCACAGATTTGAAGGTGCAGACATGTTTGGTTTCAGAGTCTCAAGTGTTAAATTAACTTCTAATCCAGACGGTTTTTTTCTAATTAAAAATCTAATCTGTGTTTCCTTACAGAGCCTCAAACCTACGAACCAGCTGTTGACTTCCAGCCTTTGTCTGAAGCCTTGAAGTTATTAGAGAAACAAAACTCTGTCTGTGTCGGTGACGAACTGCAGCCGCAGACGCAGGCGGGCGTCTCGCGGCTCTACACGAGCAGCTCCTGTGAGTTCACAGAGAGCCTGAACTCTGAGTTTCCATCTGCTGAGGAAGAGGAGGAGAAGAAGCTGGAAGAGTTCACAAAACTGTCACCTGAACATGTGGAGTGTGAGTAAAGCCTGATCTTCTGCCAACGAATCGATTCTCAGAGGATCAATTACATAAAATAAAGTGAAAATATCTTTATAATAAGTTTATATTGACTGTTGCTTTTAAGCTTTTCTTCAAACTCTTAGAGAATATGTTTCCTTCCCTTCTTCTCTTCTGGTCTCAGTCGGCGTCAGATCGATCCTGATGAGCCCCACAAACAAAACTCACCTGGAGTTTCCTCCTGTGACGAAATCCGAAGCTGCTGCAGCTGCTTTTCTCCAAAAAGAAACAATCGCTGTTTCGTCTCAGATCGCCTCCCCGACGCAAGCCGTCAACGCAAACAACAAGGAAGTGAAACCTGCAACTATCACGAAGACACACGGCGTTACAGACGAGATGTTTTCAGAAGTCGTAGAAGTCGTCTCTTCTGCTCATAAGACTGACGTCAGTCACACAGGTAGAGACGTCTGTGAGAGCCAATTAGAGCGGAGCGACGTCCTCTCCAGACCGAACATCAGAGACAGTCATGGAGGGGTCCTGGTCTCCAGACGTAAACCGGAGAAGGACCTGGACCCTTTGTCCACCTTCATGATGCTGAGGTCCCAGCAGACAGCAGCAGTTACTGCGACGCCTCGGGGCTGCGTTGACTCTCCAGGTACGACTGCTGCTGTTGAGATGAGTCTGCTAGAAATGAAAGAAAAATGCCAGAAGCTCATTTTTTATCACCATCTTTGTTCTCCTGCAGCCTTTTATTTATGTGTTTTTATTATATTTATACATTTTTCATCTGTTAATTACATCCCAGTGGTTTAATAGATCACCTATAAATAAGCATCACTATTATAAGCATCATTATTATTGATATTAAAATCACATTTTAGTCAAATGTATGATAGCTTGACCTTTAGAGTTATATTCTTGTCTTCAGGTCTCATTTTGTGTTAGATTGTGTTAGTTTTTTTAATTATTATTAAGTCATAAAATGTGTTTATCCACATTATTTAAGTGTTAAGATGAGTTTTTCTGTTAATTTGGCTCCATCTTGTGGTCAAATGAAGAATGACACTGATAGACAGCAAAGTATCAACAAACTAACCTGCAGTCACTTCAGGTATCTGATTATTCTTCAAACCAATAAGATACAGTATTAGAATATTCTGGAAGAGATTTAATCACATAAAGTCCCACAAAAGTAACTTTAATTTTATTGTAATTACTGCACATGATTCTAATGAAAAAAAACTCTAAATGGCTTCATTAAAACAACCTTTTTAAAAATGAATGCAACAATCTGCACAAGTAAAACCTCAAATTCAAGCATTTGTTTGGGTTACTTCACTTTGATCTTCTGCTGAAACAAATAGTTAATTCATTAATAAATAATAAAGATAATAAAGATTGACTGGACATAAATCACCAATCATTTTTAAGATCAATTATTCATTAAAGTAATTTATGAAGCAAAAATTCCCCAAATTTTGTGGTTCCAGGTTTAAATTTGAGAATTTGCTGCTTTTTTTGGTCTTACATTGTTTTAAATATAATATTTTGGGGTTTAGGATTGTTCTCTCTGATCTTTTATCGACTTATTGATTAATAACAAACATTTTCTGCTTCCAGCTTCTTCAATGTGATGTTTTATATGATCGTAAATTAAATATACAGTCAAATTTATTAGGATAAAGGATTCAGGATAAACTCCTCGAGATGTATCATTTCAAAGAGTGAAATAATTTCTGGTTTTGTCCCGTTGATCAGACGACATGATTAAATTAAAATAATTGTCAGTGGATCTTATTTTGAACTGTTAACTTCATGATGAGACTTAAAGTCTTGTTCTTGTTACTTTCTGTAACTTCACTTTTATTTTTCAGCATCAAACGTGGACGAACAAACTCAACAGTCGGAGCTGCAGCTTCCCGCAGAGCCTCCTGTCCTTCAAAGACCAGACGGGAGGCCAAACTATATGAACGCTGCTGCCATAGGAAACGCTACCAGAGGGCAGAAAGCAGCCGGTCAGCCGACGGGTCAGATCGCCGGTCAGGTGGTCAGTCAGTCCGTCCCTCAGGACAGATGGGACAGCGGAGTCGTGCAGGTCCGAGCTACAGGTACGACACGTTCTCAACACCTTCAGTTTAGAGACGCACTGATTCCAGTACAGGAGGAGGATTAAACTTCATCGTATGGACTTCATTTAAATCCTTCGTCTATGTTTCACATGAGGATATTTATTACTGTAAGAATCTCTTCTTTATTATAAACAGAAGCTACAAGTTAAATCTGTAAGTGGAGACATTAACTCACCGCAAAAAATGAACAGAAACGATGTTCGACTGTGACGTTTGAGTGACAGAAATAATATAATAACTGCTGGCAAATATTGATAAATTAGACAATATCACTGTAAGCAGAAAAGCATTTCTACGGTGCTCAAAATAAAATGAAAATAAAAGTCTGATGCAACTAAATAAAGGTTGAATCAAACAAACTGATTGATACCTGATCAGCTTAAAAAGGTAAATATCTGTACAGATATCGATCAGTGCTTCAATAGTTATAACATCTTTGCCAAATACAGAGAAGGAAATTACTGTAAACAATTAAATTTACTCAAAACTTGAAGTAAAACTGGACTTCACTTTTTCTCCCGTTATATTTCTGTGAAAGTTTTACACAGACGATAAAACTCAAAATAATCGTTGTTACATTTACATTTGGCATAATTTTGCTTTTATCTAAAGCGACTTACAAGCGAGGCAATCAAACGTTAAGAGTACAGTTAATCTCACTTTTGGACCCAACTGTAAAATTAAAGTAATAAACAACTGAACGTAAACAAGTGCATAAGAAATACTGTAAGCAACAAGAAGGAAGTGCTTAAAAGGGCTCAAAGTGTTCACAGAAGAGTTTTCAGGTGTTTTAAGCAGCGTTACAGTTCAGTACTCAGCAGTAATTAGAGAATTAACAACATAAAAATAGATATTTTAACAGATATTTAAAGCTAAAAGATCAAAATTCACTCCTCTAAAGTGGAAAATTATTTCTTTACTTTCACTTTTCTTTCTTTCTTTTACACTTTGCTGCTAATATTAACACCAGAATAAACTTTACTTACTTCAATAAACATGTGAGTATTTCTCTGTTAGAGCGTAACTTTCTTACTTACTTTCTTTCAAACTAAACTGTAGTAAATTGTCTTCTGTGGAGGGATAACGTGAATCAGATGGTTGTTGGATGTCTTGTGTTGTAAATCTCGATCCGTCTCCCTCGCAGACAGTCAGCATCGCGCCTACTGTGAGCTGCTGGCCTTCGCTCAGCCTTGTCTCTCCTCCGCCAAACAGCTGGGGTTCAACTTCCCAGCGTGGGGCGACTTCAGCCGCTTGGCTCCGGACCAAACGCACTTCATGCTCAAACAGCAGGAGAGGGCGCTCTGCAGGACTCACGCACAGAGCGCAGAGCCGCTCGGAGGTACGAGACGTCATTTTATGACGCCTGAGCACATTTTAATAGCTCACAACTGTTAATCGATCAAGTCTGTGTTTGACTTTGTGTTTGTCGTGCAGATCAGGAACTACTTTTCAACCAGGTGGCTCTGATTCATGTTCTGGTGACGTTCAAGGACCTGCTGCTGAAGTGTGACCTCGGCACCGCTGTGGGTCGGTAACGACACGCCGCAGTTTAACGTAAAGATCCAGACAGACATGTTTTAAGATGTATAAAGACAATTTGTGTCTGATTTGGTTTCTTTACCAAAACACATTTGATTACTTTATTAAAAAAACACTTCAAACAGCATCTACTCCTTTTCCCTCATCATTGAAGATGTCTCCTACTTCACTATAAAGTCTATTCTCTCTGTTTTTTGACTGCAGGTTTCAATATTACTCCTGTAAGTTAGCTCTAAACTAGTTGTGATGTCATAAATTGTGCTCGTAGCTGCTCGTTTTCAACTCAGACTTAAGTTGAGCGCAGAGAAACTTTCCACTTTTGAGCAGATGAACATTTTTAAGCGGACAAGGACTTTATATGTTGTTTATAATCCGTCGGCCAACTCTTACAGTTTCCCCTTTACGCCCTCAGCGTACCTGACGAAGGCTGCCGAGGCGTGTGCGGAGCAGAGTCTGGAGCAGCTGGTGAAGAAGCTGCGGATCATCCTCTACCTCAGTCACAAGAACCAGGAGTCGTCCTTCAAACTGCCGGAGCTGTGTCAGCTGCTGGTCGCATGGCTGCACAGCAGAGATGAACAAAACAACACGGACAAAGTCAGCAAACAAGATTACAACTAGTTTATTTCTTTTTATATAAACATCTGCTCTTTACTCGTTTACATTGTTTAACAGAAGTTCTAACGACTTAATGCTAATTTATCGCTAATTGTTTCGTCTCTTCTGCAGATTCTCGTCATAATATCAGTTGATTCTGACGACAGCAGATCAATAATCATCAAAGACTTGAGCCAACTGACTGGTGAGCAACTGCTGATCTTTATCAAACACTCTAATAAACTAAAGTTATATTTTTCCCTTCGTGGATGTAAAATAAATTAAATTAAAAGCACATCAGGTCAAAATAACATCTGTAGCATTCAGCAGTTTGTTTCATTGTGTAAATGTGATACAGTTAAGTGTAGTTGTGTGTTTTTTTTTGTCATTTTGGGTGAAGTTGTAACTGCCGTTTGTCCCGTGGAGGATAAGACCAAACTGAACGGCGCCAGCGTCGTCAGCAGGTTGGTTTGAAGTGTCCGTTTCCTGAAAAATATGCAGCTGTTTGTCAGTTTTTTTATGTTGAATGCAGATTTTACTGGAAGCAACACAATTTCACATATTAGAGCTGCAACTGATCATTATTTTCATCATAAATTACTATTATTTTTAATCATTTAGCCTATAAAACATCAGAAAACCATGATATGATGATCACAATATTCTTGAGCACAAAGTGACATCATTTAATGTCTTGTTTTGTCTGACAGAGTCCAAAACTGAAAAATAATCAATTTACAACAATGCAAGACAAAGAAAAGCAGCAAATTCTTAAATTTAAGAACCATTTTTGCTTGAAAAATGACGTAAACGTGAGTACTTGATTATCAAAATGCTGCAGTTGACCATTAATTTTAATAGTTTATTTTATTGTCATCATGGCATTTCATACATTTTACTCAGGTCATATAGCCTGTGCAGTGATGGCAATACATTTTTTTTAGTGATATACATAAATAATGTGTGTGTGTGTGTGTGTGTGTGTGTGTAACCCAGTGATACATCGTACAATAAATTATACAATAAATTAAAATAATAGATAAATAAGCACTGACTTTGATTATATAATGTTCTTTAATAGAAAACCATTAACTTCCCGTCGATGTACTAATAGATCAATCATATATTTCATCATATTCCACATAAACATCCACATAAAGTAAAAAAAAAATCCCTCATCAGGCAGAAACATTTGTTTGGCCGTGCCGGGATTTCCATCGGGGAGAACATGAACTGTATCACGCCAAGTTCCCGGGGTGATTGTTTGACCACGCGTTGAAGGAAGTATCTTGAGCCGCTACTGTATGTTGAACAAAGTGTTATTTTCACCCTCCCATCCTGTTCCCATCCACCAGCGTGCGCGACAGTGTGTGCGCGGTGGTTTATGAGAAGCATATAGGCCCGGACTTCCCCTGGAACTGTTTCTCCCTGGTGGTGGACTACGACCATCCAGGACAAACTCCGTGGGCCACAGTCTGCAGAGAGAGGAGCATCAGCCACCTCGCCTTCAACACCATCCTCCCTGATGTTGGTCAGCTGATACATTTTGTTTTCAGACTGAGTTCACATGCTGCTAATTTGTGTATAATTAATTTTTTTTCCCCCCTAAAAGAGGAGAAAGTCTCTTGGTGTCTGGAGGACAACGTGCCCTACGTGTTGTTCGTGACTGACGGTCTTCTCGACTGTCCGCTGCTGCTGCAGACGCTGGAGTCCGTGTAAGTTTCCCCTCCATGAAGACGAGTCTTGTTACTTCATATCCAGCGGATAAAAACACCTTTATTGACATTAATAAGATTCTGCAGACGTTGCACTGTGCTCATGCAAGAGCCGCTATGAACATGCGGAAGAGGCTCATACGAGTGATTAAAGCCAATTTGTGCCATTTATCAATTTTTTCGCACTTCAAACTATAATATGTAATTATTCCACATTAAAATGTCTAAAAACAACTACACCTATGTTCTAAATGTTGTTGAGTTACATTATCCCAAATGTTTCCAACAATGTTCAAACCCAGAAAAATCTGAGATTTAATCAAAGTAACGGAACGTTTCATTTAGTCGCATGTCAACGACATCATATCTCCTCTATCAAAGAGTAAACACGCATGAGATGCATACAGCGGCACTGTGTTTGTCCGCTACAATGGCGTCTATCAAAGAGTAACTTACACACATACACGCTAATACATCGGTGTTGTGGTTGTTCAACAGAAACTGTTATAAATTGACTTTTATTCAGTTTTGAGCCACGTTTTCATGATAAATGACTTGTGAGCTGTTGTGAACCGTCCTTTAAGGGGCCCAAAGTGTGCCGAGAAAACCAGTCTGGACTGTTGACACGAAGTCACTGAAATGACGTTTGTTCTCCAAAAAAAGATCTTCATGTTTTCATTCAGCCACCTCTTTAGATCTTTGAAAAGTAAATCGTTTTTATTTACATTAGTGCGGCTCACTTTGGATAAAATCATCTTCCAAAAGAATAAATGTACTTACGTAGCTACTTTGATACGTTCTTAGTCCCTCAGACTAAATACTTAAGATTTATTTTGGCTGCTTCTGCCTGGTTTCGAGTATATTTTGAGTACATTACTCACGTCACATCCTCAAAGAATATTCCTGCAGACGACAAGTTAGAAGTAAATCTCTGCAAGACTTTTTTTCCCCCTCCAGAAAAAGTTATAAAATAATTTGTCTCTACCATAGACGGTATAAAAGGTCTCCATCTTACTCGTCTGTGATGATAAGTTATCAGCTAAATGCCACATGGTGTCTGTATGTTCGCTGCTTCTCAGGTTTAATATAAGCGTGCTGGAGAGGAGTCACTGTCCGTCCCTGCAGATGCTCGGAGGGACTCGTCACTACGCTGTGATCACGGTGGATGAAAGCACCGCTATCGTCGTTCAGGTAGCCGGGATGGAAATGCCTGCTTCAAGACACACACACACACACACACACGAATCTGCAATGATTTTTCTTTTTTAGTGAAGAAAGATGTAACAGGTGAGACAAGACAGAGGTTTATAAAATATGGCTACACATGCAAAGGCAGCAGCAAAAAAAAAATTAAAAATGTAAAAAAGGTTGAGATTGAGTGTGAATTTAAAGTGCAGCTCTGTAGCTTTGATGTGTGTGTGTGTGTGTGTTTGTGTGTGTCTTGAAGCGTGTAAGAGAGAGAGAGAGAGAGAGAGAGAGAGTGTAGTCGGGGGGAGTGATTTCAGTTTAAGAAGAACCGAGAGGGTGTAGAAATGAAAATTATGAAGGACTAAAAAAAAAAAAAATTAAATAAATAGAAAAGAAGGAAATCTAAATGTTTGTGTCTATGATGTCAAAAAATATATTTTAGCATATAAAATAAAAAGAAATGTTTTCCTTAGGGAGGTGTACAGTGGAAAAAGGTTGTATTGAGGCTCTATATGTGTTTCTCTTTTATTATTATGACGACGTTTCGGCCCTCAGGCAGCACACAGTATGTTGTAAAGGCCTTCAGCAGATCAAAAATTTTAATAAAATAGTGACAAAAACTACAGCCAATCAATGCCCTTTAAATAAAATGATGAAAAAAAATACAAAAAGAAAACTTTTCTTAGAGAGGTGACCAACAGTACCAACAGTACCAACAGTAGCACGAGCAACAAGAAAGGAAAAAAAAAAAAAAAAATTAAAAACTTTTCTGATATTCAGTTTTAAAATTGAGATGTTTTATCTAAGCTGGAAAAAAAGATACTAATATGGCTGTGTGATATGACAATATAAATATCGTTTGACAATATAAATATCGTTTCATTTTATATCGCTGTGTCGCAAATCACACTCTTTACAGCAACATCTGTCGTCATTTGAAGACGCTTTGTAAAATAAAAAGAGAAAATAATCCAATATGAGTAAATAGCTTTTATTTGTCGAGTATTATAATTCAAAATATATTAAGAAATAATCCATGTGGTCATTTTATATAAAATATTTATTCATTGAATTTACAGAAAATGTGCTATATCATAATTTCATATATATATCATATATATATATATATATATATGAAATTACCTATATTCTGATATGAAATTTGGTCATATCGCCCAGTCCAATAAAAGTCTAGATAATAATAATAATAATGATGATGATAATAATAACAACAATACTAATAATAACTAAATAAATAAACAAATCTGCTGTGAAGCTGGATTTCCATTGTTAGGTCTCCAACCTGACAAATACAAGTTATACCTAATCTATCATCAGCAACTCAGTATATATGTGTATGTGTGTGTGTGTGTGTGTGTGTGTAGGATCAGGATGAGCTGTGTGAGGAGCGGGCGAGCGAGGGAGTGGTGATGAGGCTGACTGCTCTCTCTCTGCAGTACAGCTGCTGCTGGATCATCCTGCACTGTCCCGACAGCCAGGGGGGAGGGTCAGTGTCCACACACACACACACACACACACACACACACACACACACACACACACACACCTTGTTCACAAAGGCTCACCGTCACTGCTGCTGTTGATGTGATGTGCAGATTGTCCAGCGAAGCTTTCAGCAACTTGGTGTTGGTTTATTCGTCTCTGGTTCTGTTCGGCATGAAGTCCGAGGATCTAGACGTCAAGGTAGAACACAAACATCAACGTTTCTTTTCTACTAAACGTCTTCGCTGTCAAAAGATCTCTACAAAGTCAGAAAATACCACCAGTCAAACGCCAGTAAAATATTTGGAAGCCCGATTAAAACACATTTGACTTGCTATATATCCACAGTAGATGGAGACGTAGTGGTGAGACTCATTTTAAATGTAAGAATATGATGTAAAATGATGCTGCTGTGCAAAATAACAACAACAAAGAAACTTCTACTGCGTCTGTTAGGTGCTGATAGCGTCGGAGGTTTTGGAAATCGCTAAATGGATCAGTCAGATCTGCTTCCTCAGCCTGATGTCCAGTGACAGGGATCCTCTCAGCTACCTGGACAGAGACTGGCTGGCCGTGATGACCTCACAGGTGACCTCACACATCACAAAACCAGAGCAGGAAAAGGAGCGCTACAGCTGAGTTTGACTCCAATCCTGAGAGGAAGTAGATTTGTCTAGAATTTGGTTTATCTTTGTGTTTATTTACCACATTTTCCCGCCCCAGTATGTATGTTTGTGTGTTTTTTTTTCCTTCTAGGAGGAACAGTGTCTGCTACAGTTCCCGTCTATAAACCCTCTGGTTTGTCAGCTGATGTTGAACAGAGCAGCGTCCTTCCAGTGGCTCCTGGGGGCCTCGCTGTCTCAGCTGAAGGAGCTGCTCCCTGAGGTGCCACATAAAGTCCTGAAGGTGATATAAAGTTTATCGCCAACCCTTAAAGTCGAATAATTCTACATTTTTTAGAGATCCAATTATTCATTTTCTTGCCAAGAGTTCGCTGAGAAGATCACCACAACGCTAATATATGAAATATGTAATAAATATCACCGTTTCTCAGCCAGGAGCCGTAACTTTCCACTGGTTTCCATAGTGAGTGTGTTTACATGCATGTTAGTGTCCCCGCTTTAAGTCTTATCCTTGTTTTGAATCATATTCAGGATTTAGTGTTTGCATGAACATGAGAGACACAGTTTTTCATGTCCTTGTAAACATGATTATAACAGTATTCAGGTTTCTTAACATCTGCGTGCTGGTTTGACTTCGTTTCTGAGCATCTCAGTTACTTATTTTCCTCGACAGTTCAGAATGAACATGTTTTAGTTTCTGGCCGTCTGGTTTTAGCCAAGAGCGACAATACTATTGATGATCAGACTTTTTCTTTATTTCAGTGAGTGCTCAAACGAGCACATCCATGTTTCTGAAACCAGGAGATGAAATTTACAGACGTAAAACAGAACCGGGATTCTCCAAAAACCTGTAAGCAGGATACTTGTAAACACACTCAGTGATGACAGAAAGTCAAAAGAAAGAAACAGTCCTGCATATAAACCACCATAAAACCACCAATTGTCATCAGTTAGTTAGTTAATTAATTAATTAATTGTTAATTAGTGAGATTTAGAGGTGCTGGTCGTCAGATTTTGTGACCTTCGGAGAGAGTCAGGCTACAGAAGTTGCTAAACTGACTTCCTGCTGGCTTCATGAGAGGCATCTTTTGATTCTCATCTAACTGTCAGCAAGCAAATAAGTAGATTTCTCAAAATCTTCAACTATTCCTTTAAATAAAGTACGTCAGACATGTACAATATGTTGCTTTGTTGACTTTTTATGATAGATTTTTTCTGGCAGTGGCTCTAAATATGAGGTGTTAAGACACTTCAGTTTATGGGATCAAAGAATTTATAAATCAGATTCAGAGGATATTCATTTTGCAGCCACTGATCTTTCAATTATTAATTAAATACCATTAAATCAGAAAAAATACATTTTAATACCTGCAACAGGAGAGAACATGTTTACTTGCTTCTTGGCCTGAAAGTCACGAACCAGCTGCAGTATGTTTCAGGGTTTCTGGATTAAATCACTACAATTATATTCTTTAGATTATGATATTTTAGGTGATTTGACTGATAATTAGGAGGTCCTTTGTCCACACAGCAATCAGACTCTTCAACTCTTGAATCGACTTGGATTGTTTTTAATTTATTGAGCTATAGACATTTTGAATTTCCCTTTGGGGAATAATTAAGTATCAACCAATCAATCAATTACAAAGAATTTTTGCAGCAATCGTGACATTTACGGCATACCAGATTTCACTGTGTGGATAATAAACTTAATTTATATAAGTAAGTTCATCAATGTTCATTAAATTGAACTGAAAGCGATTTATATGGAAAAATATATATACTTTAAAATAATACACAAATTACTGGGACGTCCTGGTAACCTACTGGTTAAGACGCGCACCACCTAAACACAACGTCCGCAGACTTTTCGTGCGTTTCATATCCTTCGCTCTGGTCGTTTCCTTTCTCTCTTTGCACTTTCAGAAAAAAACACACAAAAAAAAACTTAAAACAAAATGAAAATAAAATATTTTCAGTGTCAGTTCAGCGTTTGACGACTCATCCTCTTCCTCCTCGTCTTCCTCTTCCTGGTCTCAGCTGTTCAGTGACACCACGTCCCTGTACACGCTGACCACACACCCCGACCAGCCAGACTCTCAGACCGCGATCACTGAGACAAGCCATCAAACCAGTCCGTGGACCACGAAAGCTGATCCCCATCCACAATCCCCCATCAACCTCGATCCAGACCCACCGCTCTCCAGCGACTACAACACCGACTTCCTGTTCGGAGCTGAGAGCGCAGACCCGGATTCGACGGAGCAGGAGGGCGACATGGATTTCAAACTTGATCTGAGTTGTTCCTTCGGCAGCCCGGACTTCCAGAAGACCTGGACCAGCAAAGATCTGTGGAAGGAGGACGACAGAAGCAGGGACGAGGTGTCGTTTTCCAGCTGGAGAGGCAGAGCCAGAGCAGCGGGGACAGTTGTCGAGAGACTAAGCGACGAGTGGACACACGGGGCTCCAACGAACCTGAACGACTACACAAACTACCTACAAACCGCTCCAGAGAGTCCTCTCAAACTGGACTCCACGTTCAGTTACAACCCCGTCCTGCAGGAGCCAGCTGACTCTCACATATCCACCTTCTCCGCAGCCTACAGCGACCTCAGGCTTCCCACAGAGGTCACACTGTGGGGTCAAGGTCAAAGCGGCAGTCTTGGAGGAACGGGAAGAACCTCAGCGAACTACGGCTCCAAATGCTGGATGGGACATGAGAGGAAGAGGAGCGGAGAGGCCGCCGGACTGGTTGGAACAGGTGATTGATGGCGGCCATGTTTGTTATTTTATTATTATAAGTTTATTTAACAGATTAAAAATGTTCTTTTGTGTTTGTTTTGCAGCGCTGACACCACTGAAGAAGGGGAGGTTGAGCTACGAGAGGGTTCCCGGCCGGAGCGACGGACAGACGAGGCTGAAATTATTTTAGACTTTTTTTTTTTTTGTTCCTGTGGCCATTTTGTAAAGACGAGACGGTGATATTCCCGTTAAGTTGAGTTAAATTCAAGTTACTGACTGCAGAATTCATGTTTAGCTGCTGAGTTTTTCCTTCAGAAGATGTTTTACAGAAGAATTTTTACAGAAAGTTTTAATACCAAACGTTTTTATAATTAACTTGTAAATGTTTTTTGTATTTTTAAACAAGCAGGTGTTTTTTTTTGTTGAGAAAAGAAAGTAAAATGCAGGATTTTCTAACAAAATAAGTAGAATTACTTGTTTTCTGTCTGCTGCTCAGCTATATAACACTTAATATTTTAGTTTTTAATATTATATTGGTGCTATATCAGAGTATTTTATATTTTTTTTATATTTTAAGCTTTATTCAGTTGCTGTATTTCACAACACAAAAGAAACGCATCTAAGTTTGTGATTTGTTGAATTAAATCACTACTTACTTACTCAAACTGTCTTGCACTCTTTTTAAATTGTGTTTCATTAAGAGCCCTAATAACTAAGAAAACATAATAAACATGCATCTAAATTGTGCATTTTTGCTTTTTCTTTTCTAATTGTGAGTTGTGTTGTTGGAGGGGGGGGGGGGGGGGGGGTAGCGGGAGCGACGGTCTTTCCCAGCTAAACTGATAAAGTCTCTCATTTTAGCAGCTCCAATAGCGGGGGCTATTTTTTTCATTTAGTGAAGCAATCCCCTTATCGTCGTCTCTCAGCATGTGGAGAGAGCGCTTATCTTCACGAGCCAGCAGAGTGAAGCCAGCTCCCTCAGGAATGATCCCCAGACAAAGACGACCCCCAGGGGGACATCGACTCCAAGCCTCCCTGCCTCTGGACAACCGTATCCAACACTGGCTGGCCACCATCAATAACCCGTCGGCCTTTTTTTTTTTTTCTTTTTTCCTTTTTAAAACATCTCTCTCTCTCTCTCTCTTTCTGTCTCTCTCTGGCCTCTCTGCTTTTCTAACAAGCGCCGGACAAACAAAGAGACAGACACAATGTTTTTGTTTTTTTTAATGGCACAGGAACAAAAGCTGCGGGCAGGACGGTGAAAGGAGTCCCCGTGTGAAGGCTAGGTAAACAGCAGAGTAATGGTGCAGTAATTGCCCCTGACGATACTTTAGCCCCGGACTGAATGGGACATGAGGGAAGAGATATTGTGGGAATTAGCAGGCTGGTTAAACCGAAGCCATCCTTTAGATTTGGATCGTACTCTCTGGCTACAGCTGTAAAGGTCACACTGCTGTTATCTTTAATCACAGACGGCAGTTAACTGTGTCACCTGTGTGTTTCCTCTCCTCTGTGAATATAAAAAGCTCAGCCGAGGGCGGTTTCCTGTGACCCTGATACGTGTTTTTTGGGGTCACTGGATAGAAGTGACGGACAAAAGATGTATACCAGAAGAAAATGAAGCATTTTACAAATAAAAATAGAAAACAAACCTACCAGAAGACGCTGCGACAAGTAGTCCGTTAATCTATTAGTTGATTGACAGAAAATTAATACCTTTGTGATAATTGTTTAAGTACATTTTCAAGCAGAAATGCCAAATATTCACTGGTCAAATGTGAGAATTTGCTACTTTTCTTGGTCTTTTGGGATTTATGACTGTAATATATATTATGGTTTTAAATTTATTTGAATCAATAATAAATAAAATTGTTTGTTGAAGCTCTACACTGGACCAATAAGCAGAAACTAAATATCCAAAATAAAATACCTAAATAATAGTTTATCTCCCACAAATACAAGCTTGAAACTGACTTTTAATATTATTATTATTATTATTAAGCTCACTGGTTAAGACACGACTCATAACAGCAAAGTCCATAGTTCGATTACTGCAGCAACCTTTTGTTTCAGGTCATTTCCTTTCACTCTGTCTCACCACTTGTTTCCCGTCATATCTCTACTGTCGCTAATAAAGACAAAAAGTCATTTGTATATCCGATCCAGACACAATATGATTAATTAGAATTGAATAATGAATATGTCTGACAATATATATTATTAAAATACCAATTTTTTAAATTTATATTTATATTGTTCATTCTCTCAAATTAACCTTCATATTATTAATGGTTTTAATATCAGGGCCAAGGTTGATTGAATTATTTATACGTTAATTAATTTAGTACTAATCTACAGTAATGACACTGTGGCCTGCGCGCAAGAGAGCACCTTTAAGGAGATCATTAATGGAAAACTAAATCATGTTTATTATGAACAGTTAAAGTAACAGAGGAAGTGAAGAGAAACAAAATCCAGTCTTTTGTTTCTCTTTATTCGCCTGGTTCGGTCAGTGATGCATTGAAAGTAGGGAAGAGTCCAGATATTCAGAGCTCATTTTATTGCTAATTATCCAGAATCTTTCCGCTTTAAAGTCGTCTTCTACTCAAAAATGTGTTTTTCTTCCTGTTCAGTACAGGTGAATGTTTGAGCTTCACAGTGCAGAATGATGTTCATACAGAGTTTGTTTTCACATTCACCTGCTGAAAGTGGAAAGTTTCTCTGAGCTCACTGAACATCCAGTTTTAAGGGGCGGGTCTATGAGCAGGATTTGTGACATCACAACTAGTTTGGAGGCCAGTACTGGTCCAATACTCAACTTACACAAGTTTGATGTGGAAACTTGAAGCCTCCATTAGACGATCATCTTCTGAACTGCAACATATTTGCATATTTATAGATACTGGGATTTTTAAATGAAGGAAAAGATTTAATTTTAAGGATTTTAATAAGATAATTTAACTTTTTTAGGTGAGAAAAACATATCAGACACAAATTATTATTCAAAGTATTTTATAGAAATCTTGTCTGGAGGAGACAAAGTTTGACTGATGCAGATAAATCCACCAAATCACATAATAGCTGGTAGTTATGTGTCTATATCTATGTATCTATAAAAGACTTTATATACAGTATAGATTATACAACAAGGAAAACGGTAAATGTAATAAAAACGACTCTAGTGTCATCTGTCATCCAAGCCCTTCTAGACCTGATGAGTCAAACAGACCCTCATAACGTTCTCAGTTAACAGCAGAAGGGGCTTCGCAGATAAATTACAGCTCAGGTATAATCTTCACGTGGCCTTGCAGGTGTGATGAAGGTCAACACACTGGCCGAAACGCCCTGCAGTAAGCGTGCGGAGGCTGGAAGGAGCCAGAGAGTCGCGGCGCCCGGCCTGCAGGTGCAGCCTCTTGGACGTGCAGAGCAGGGCCATGAATGGCCGATTCAGAAAAACGGCCCCCATCGGGCCTGTTCTCCAGGCCCGGGGCTAATCCCAACCCCTAATCGGATTATGTAAATTCCTACTCCACACAGAGACTTTTATGGAAGGCTGCGTCTTTGAAACAACACTTGAAGGGTGTAAAAAGACCAGTGACAATTGGTTAAACTAGACTTTTTTTTTTTTTTTTTTTAAACTGAGCGGAGGTTGAAAGTGGGAGGCAGAGTTGGGGAGTGGGGGGGAGAGCAGTGAGGAGTGGTTGGAGAGAGGTGAGTCAGGACGCTGTAATTTATGTGTGGCCCCTTGGAATGGCTCAACAAGATTACCATAGTCATAACAAAACCCATATTGTTCGACTGTCAATCTGGATATGGTATTTTTACCTTTTGTGGCCCAATCAGGCTGAATTCAATAGCGGAGCAGCCAGTGATATCAAGCTCTTTTCCACAGCGGAGGGGATGGTGGGTTGTCCATGCCTAATGTCAGAGAAACAGAAAGGAACAAGTGTCCACAGCAGTAAGAGAAGGATCAGAGAGATGAACGTCTCAGTTTCACTTCAATGGGAATTTATTTGTCACCTTTAATGCTAACCTTCAAGGATTAAATGAGCAATGAATCATAAAAGCAGCACAAATAGTCACTTAAAAGGCTGTTGAGTACTGAGAGCAGACAAAAAAAAACTGAATCCCTTCAAATGTTGTACAGAAACACATAAAAATCATTTCAAGTCATGATTTTGGGACAATATAACCATCAAGCTACCTCTTACGATGGAGAAGAGGAGGAGGAGAAGGAGGAGGAGGGGTGTGTGTGTGTTAACAATCACTCCTCAGTTAACACCAACCTCACACAATGACACAGAGCGGAGAGGCTCCACGACAGCACACGTCACACAATAGGGTTCACCCTGCTATAAAATGTGGTGGGATGCGAGCATGCAGCAGTCTTCCCCCCTACTCTCTCTCTCTCTCTCTCTCTCTGTGTTCCCCATCCCTCCCTCTCTGTCTATCTCTCTCTCCCTCTCTTTCTCTCTCTTACTCTCTCCTTCCCTCTCGCTCTCAAGGATCTCTCAGCGAGCATGAGAAGACACCGCAACTGAGTGGACGTTCACGCCGGACTCCTGCAGCTGTGGTGGACACTGATGACCTGGCAGCACATTCGCAACTCCTGAGTACCTGAGAGATTTCTGCACGTTCCTAAACACGCCGACGCAGGTGAGAACCTTCTGAAGGATATTAAGTGAAGGATTTTTTTCTCCATCCTTGAGGGCATCTGTTTTCATGTTTGCCAAATGAAGTAATTTATCAGCAAGGGCGTTTAATGCTATGGAGTCACAGTGTGCTCTTTGCTTGCAGCAAGATGCAAATAAGTGGGAGATTAAATTAGTATTTATTTATTTAACCAGCAGGTCTCTTGAATTTTAATTTAAATTGATAGTGAAGGCCTTGAGTGAGGCAAAAAAGCTATTAAGAGGAATTCTTCTAATAATTTGTATCAACAGCTCTGATGTTTGTGCCTCTCTGACAGACATTAACTCAACTTTCTCCTTTCAGTCAGTCACCTAAGCACCATGACCAGGAAGGTGTTCACCAACACGAGGGAGCGCTGGCGCCAGCACAACGTTAACACGGCCTTCGCCGAGCTCCGCAAGCTCATCCCCACCCATCCTCCGGAGAAGAAGCTGAGCAAGAACGAGATCCTACGTCTGGCCATGCGCTACATCAACTTCCTGGTGCAGCTGCTGGAGAGTCAGAGTGGTCAGCCGGCCAGCCACTCCCCCACCGCTCTGCTCACTTTCCTCAGAGGAAACATGGAGCAACTGCACTCCCCTCCGCACCCGTGGGCCATGACTAGCGACACCGAGGCTCTGTCACCCGGATCCAGCTGCGACAGCACGGAGGCCTGGTAGAACCGGAGACCCTGAACATGAAAAAACATCTTGAGTGGACTTTCTGACTGTTGCTCTGGGTCTAAAAACTGATCTCGTCCTTTCTCAAGACTTTTTTTTTTTTTTGTCTCTGCATGTCAGCACCTCCTGAGTCAGGTGGTTCTGACCCGTGTTTCAATGCAGAAGATGCAATATTATGTGATGTTTGTGGATTCCACACGTGGCTGAAAACGAGGCGAAGTCGCGACGCCGATCAGTGTTGAAATATTATTTGGAAAAATTAATTTGCATTCTGCATGGATGTGTAAAACCTGGATGTACAATATTCCCTTCATGTCTTCATATTAATATTCCTTGTTGCCGGCCCGCCTGGAACTAATTTAGTTTTGCAGTAAGAGGGTGTTTTGCCAATGAGGAAAATGGAGGGGATTAAGGAATTTCTCATTTGAAGCAATAGATTCAGCGAGGCATTTGAATAGATAATGGCTCAGCCAATTCTCCAGACTGTAATCGTCTCAAAATAGCCAAGGGCACTTTTTTTTTTTTTTTTTTTAAATAACCGACATGCTATTTTTTCCTGAGAAGAATAAATCTGACCTTTCTTTTCAATTATCAAGGTTATGTGAATTAAGAGGAATCAGTTCTGCGAAAGCTTTTTTTTCTTTTTAAATATTTTTACAATTATCAGTATTGATTGAGTATCCATTTCTCCTAATTAGGATTGGGCTGAGGAAGTTTGGCAAAACTGACAATCCTCTTTCAATAATGATGTGCTCCACAACATATCTTCTCATTTAAATGTGTTTTCATCTGATTTTTTTGTTTTTCTTTTTGTACAATACGCATGTCATATAGCCAAAGATTATGAATTGATTGTCTACTGTGAAGAGTGTGCTAATTATCTTCTGATACCTCTTTTGTAAGTTATTTTTGTTTGCTTGTGAATACACAGTATGTTATTTATTTGAACTATTTATTTAATAAATGATTTGTTAATAAAACTCTTCCTGAATATTTTTAATGAGCGAGGTCATTTTATAACCATTACACACTTGAAAATGTTTCTTTTTAGTCACAATTTAGTAGAGTAGACTCTTAAACTGTGTCCTAATTTCACACTACAAACTAAGTCTTAGCAGGTTTTGAGAATGTCATGTGTTCACACGGTCAGTGCACAAACTACACCTGATTGTAAGTTTGGTGTTGGACAAATGTCCAACAATCAATACACAAAGGAAAAGTAGAAGCTAGATTTTATGGTGCATATTTTGCTATTTGTTAGTATGTTGTTGTTAGTTATGTCCCTTTTTTTGTATACTAACTGCAAAACAGTACACGAAAACAATCAGAATATTGTATACAATTAGTATATAGTATAGATTTGGGACATTATATCACTCTGTGTAAGACACATCAGATCTGAAGTTAAGAGCAGAGCTGCTGCCTCAGTGCGGACACTCTTTGTTTGTGCTCAAGAAGCCCAGAGACTTTTGTCCACAAGTCCTGTGATGACCATGTGGACACAAAGCTGACCTCTGCACTCCGTCCACTGACCAGAGGCCTGAGAGAGGAGCGCTGAAAGTGACAGCTTAACTTGTGACCCTGAGGTCATCCTGGAGTCAAACACAGTCCGGTTGACCAAACATGCAGATGCAGAAGAAGAAATCCTGACATGTTTAAAAATGCCACTTTGTTGCTTCACACAGTATAAAACTGAAGTCATGACTGTGACAAGTATAACAGGAAATACTTCATATTTACAGGAAAAGAGGCAACAGAAGTGCCAAATTAACTGCTGATAGATTTAAATTAACTTAAATGTATATTCAAATGGAATTAATGTGACTAAAATAATATTTAGTGCGGTAAAAAATGTTATTGCGCAATTGAATAAAAGCATTTATGAGAAATGCCATTTACTTCCAATTAGAGCTGCAACTAATGATTTTTTCTTTTTTTTTTTTGTTTAATTAATCAATTAGTTGAGTAGTTTATAAAATGCCACAAGATAGTAAAAAATGCACATTATAATTTCCTAAAGTCCAAGGCAAAGTCAAACAACAAAATTTGTTTTTTTGGGCTAACAGCCTAAAACTCAAAAAAATTCAGTTTATAATCATATAAAAACAGACAGAAAATGAAAAATCTCACACTAAAGAAGCAGCAACAAGCAAACCATATATTTTCTGTTGATCAACTAACCGATTAATCGCTCAAGTTTCAATATCCGCTGTTTTGTTTGCACCCGACTTTCACATTTGCAGTGATGTCATCGGGCCGTTTAACGCCGAGGTCAGCCATTTACATGCCTAATCGCCTATTGTGGCTGTGGAAAATGTGCCCCATTTCTCAGGCAAAAGGCTGCAACTATCTGAGCTGAAGAGTAAACACTGAGTTGGTTTCGGAGCGCTTTCACCCCGGCTATTAAACTCTGGCTAATGGTGTGTAAACGGAGCAGAGGGCAGCTGGACACACTGACTGACTGACAAGCTGTGGGAACTGACAGGTGACTCTTTGTAATCCTGCAAAAATACTAAACAAATCATATTGTAGTGGGAGGATGATAACAACTGTACAGCAGCTCCTGCAGCTTGTTTTCGGGAGGTATTTACCTCTTGTGCAATTTCACAGTGAATTGAACAATTTCATGGTGAACTGAAATAATACTTAACTAAAATAGCCGTGGTTATTAATAGCTAAACCGCCTGATAATATGAGAAGCAGCACAGAAAAAAATGGATACTTCTTTGCATGTTAAATGTGTCATTTATTATCCAGTCATCATTTGAAACTGGATAGGATGGCATGTGACAGCTTTCGCACACATGCTGTCAGGCTTTAAAATGCGTTTTGCTGATACACCTTATTTACAGCATTCGCCCAATCACAGCGTGAGTGTTGCTCTGACCTCAACTTTCTAGCAGGATTATGAAACCCTGCATTGAAAATAATAACAAATCTGTACACGTCTCATTCCCTCGACCAAGTATATTTGCCTGATTGACTATTCTCTCCCAAGTATGTGGGTAATCGTCTATTGAGAGCACATTTCCTTATCAGTGTCTAGCACACTGTCTGAATCCGTTATCACAATGGGCCAGATCAGTGCAGGCAGCCCCTCGCTCTCCCGGCTGAGGCGCCCATGAAAAAGAATTTCTGGAGTTGGGTGCCAACCGATAGGCCCTGAGCTCTTTATCCCCTTAAAGCCAATTCACACTCTGCATGTTTAAATATCTCAGCTCAACCCCTGCCCTCCCACTCCCGTCATGCACTCGAACCCCCTCCTCCCTCCCCTTTTTCCCTCTCGCTCTCTATCACCCCTACACGGCTGCAAGCCCAAACGTGGACTGCCGCCGCAGCCGACCTGCAGCCAGGGTGGGTGGGATGCAGGTGCAGGCTGGTTGGAGGGTGAGAGAGGAGGGGAGTCCTCCATTGTTGGGCTGGACAGCACCCTCTCTCCTCTGGAGCACCCTCTGATGGGGGAGCCCACTGACAATCACACATCCTAATCTGATTATGCAAATATCTACTTCAAAAAGCAATACGCTGTAACCCTTACCCTGTGGTGGGAAGACAGAGCAAGAAGGAAGAAGGAAGGGAAGGAGAGGAAGCACCAGGAATGTAGTGAGAGAGGAGAAGATGATTGAACTTCTGAGAAAATTAAATACAAGAATAATATACAGTTATGATTCTGCAAATCTGTAAGCAGAAACCTAATATACCTATCATTTGTTTGCTTACAGCTTCTCTGCCCCACCAGGGGAGGTCTGAGGACAACACAACACACACTTACACACTATGAATGGCCACTGACTCCCTCAACAGGGCATTGAGTCCAATATTCAAATGCTTATTGTTTTTCCAGACGCTCCTGAATCCAGCGTCAAAAGGAATCTACAATGTTAATGAGGGGGACAAAGTACCCAGAGTAAGATTTAAGACGCCCTCACAGTTTGAGGTGACATTTCCCAGAAAACAACACAGCCTCAACGCCACTGGTTCCTAAAAGGCATGGTCGACAACCCCCGCCTCCCGAATATTCACAACGAGCTGACCCCTCTGGCCCCAGTTGGTTTCTGAAATCAGCTGCCTCATTCGATGGGTAGATACATCTTTAAAACAACACAACAAGAGAAAATGCTAACGGTTCTGTGAGGCGGTGGTTTGGCTTTGAGCTAAATGCTAACTTCAGCAGGTTAATGTTCACCATTTTAGTCAAGTGTGTTAGTGTGTGAATTAGCACTAGGCTGATGAGAATGTCTTCAGTTCTGCAGGTTGGTCATAAACCAAAGTTTACCAATTTACTGTCAAACAGTCCAGAGGATTATAATCCATCCTGAGGAGAACATGAATGTTTGAACCAAAGTTCATGGCAATAAATCCAAAGGTGTCAAGACATTTAATGTATAACTGCAAATGAGAACCTCCTTGTAGTGGCGCTGAAGAAAAGTCAGGGGATCAGAGGGATTAATCCTCTGGGAACCATGAATGTGTAAAGAATTTAATAGCAATCCATCACAGATGTATTATAGGAACTGCATACTGGACAGAGAGTGCCTAATCAATCAAATGAGAATTGCTCACTTGGCGCATGAGTCGAAGTTTTCTAGCTTCCTGGTTTGCGTCTACATTTTGTGGCCCACTGAATATGTGCAGTAGCGTTTCTCCCATTGGCCCTACGTGCGAGTTCCCGTTCCCGTAGACTTGACATTAGAATGATGTCACAGATTTTTAAATCACTTTTCTAGACTTGACAAAAGTTATACAATTAGAAAACTTCATAGATTGAAAATAATACAAAGAGTTGACAGTTTAAGAGATGTCTCTTCTATAATGGCTGTCTACGGGGATTTTTTGTTGCAATACCATGAGTGGCCACTAGGCAAAAACTGAGTGTTTCAGTCTGGACAAAAATGACGAACAGACCATCATTGTCATCCCTGGTATGTATGTAAGATTTGAAATGCCTAAATAAGAACAAAACAATAAAACAAAGTAATTATTAACTGATCATTTTTAATGTACACATATGTTAACAGGATAATTATTTGGCTTTTTGTCTGAAACAACTGAATAAATTGCTTTTCATTTGTGACATAAATTTTCAAAAGTGTGCTATGGTGCTCTCTGTTGTACAACACTGAAATGCAATTCATGTCATCACTTTGTTTTCTGCGTTCAGTGATTTGATTTCAATGTAGCATGGAAATGTTGTTCAGTAGTTAAAAACAAAAAGCTAAATAATTATCCTTTTAACATGTTTTTCATTTGATGATGAAAAGGATATGTATAACAATGTGTATTGTAATGTGTATTTTATTGTTTGTTTTGTTTTAATGTAGGCATTTTAAATCTTCCATATCCTTGAGCCATGCTGCTCCAGCGATGAAAAATAACAGAATTCTTCCACTTTTGTAAACAGTTTTGCACTCTGAATCTTGACAGACCTTATCAACACACAAACAATCCTAAAAGTATAATAAACTTACATCTGCACTCTCCACAGATGTGTTTGAGTGTGTTCACTAACACTCTTCAGTGGTGTGTAGGGAAATTCTTCCACAGGCACTCACATGTAGTCACAACTTCCTTAGATTACGCAAGTGTGTACAAGCCCATTATCCGTTTGAGTTATTTTACTCCGTCTCTCCGCAGCTACTGACCACCATCTTGTGTTTTGAAGTCTGTTTTAACATCAAAGGATTTTGTGGATTTCTAGTACAAGTTGGACATTATTCTTTTTTATTCTGCATGTTAACTTTACAACCATTACCTTTTACCTCTACTCACTTGCTTGGGGTGAGTCCGTTATCTAATATAATGTACAGCACAAAGAGAAATGACATGTCAGAGTCCAGCTTTGTTGAGTTAATATTTATTTTTCTGGGAACGCCTTTTATAAAAGATCAGTCCACAGCAGACTTTCACCTTACACACAGCTACCATGAAGCTGGGACAGCATCTCTCTTTTTGTGTCCTGCTGGTACTTTGTGCAGCACAATGCACAAATGGTGGGAACATTTTGGTGTGGTACACCGAAGGCAGCCACTGGATTAACATGAAGCCAGTACTGGAGACATTGATCGACAGGGGACACCAGGTGACCGTCCTGGTCCCAAGCACGTCTATGTTCATGAACACTAGTGAGCCTTCCCGCTTCCGCTATGAACCCTTTGACGTCTCAATCTCAGTGGAGGCCGTGGAGAAGTTCTTTGACGAGTGGCTAAATTTCTCCATGTACGAGATGGATTATATGAGCTACGTGCAGATTTACCTCAGATCCATAGAGCTGATGAAAAGCGACACACAGTATTCTTTGCAGTATCTGGATGGCGTGGTGAAATCAGACACGATCATGAGGAAACTGAAGGAGGGAAACTACGACCTTCTCCTGGCTGATCCAATCTACGCTGGGAGTGAATTGGTAGCAGATATTTTGGGCATCCCTTTAGTCTACACCTTGCGCTTTTCCCTCGCCAATAACTGGGAGAGGCAGTGTGGTCAGCTACCTGCTCCACCTTCATTTGTCCCTGGCGCTATGAGCAAACTGACCGACAAGATGGACTTCTCCGAGAGAGTGTGGAACTTTCTCTTCTACGCCTTACATGACATACTGATGACTAAAATTTTTTGGCAAGAAGTAGATAAATATTACACAGATGTCAAAGGTGAATGACTCAGCTACATGGACTGTTGATGACTGTCTATGTTCCTATTAACTGCTATGCTTTTATATCAAAAACTTTTGGCAACAATTTGATGTTTAAAATTAATCAAGTTTGAAAACCAGCAGTCTCATCTACAGTTCTGGTAATATTTTGCTTTTGCATTGTGACAGGGACGCCCACAGATGCCTGTGAGATGATGGGTAGAGCAGACATCTGGTTGATTCGAACCTACTGGGATTTTGAATTTCCTCGTCCTTTCCTCCCCAACTTCAAATTTGTTGGTGGGATCCACTGCAGACCGGCTAAACCCTTACCAGAGGTAGCACTAACTCCCCTGTTATAGGCCTTGTCATTTTTTATATTTTGTATTAAGTAAACAATTACAATGACGAGGAAAGAAAAGAAAATGTTGGTTAGTTTACACTAGGATGACAATTCTCTTCTTACAGGATATGGAAGAGTTTGTGCAGAGTTCTGGAGATGATGGTATTGTGGTCTTCACTTTGGGGTCCATGGTCAAGAACATCACCTCTGAGAAGGCAAACATGATCGCCTCGGCCCTTGCTCAGCTCCCACAGAAGGTCAGAGTACAATCTTTAAGTGCCAACTGCAATAAACTTGAATGACCCCAAAAACGCAGTTTTATCAGTTGTCAGTTGCAGAGCTTGTGCATAGCTCACACATGTGAATTTGTAAATTTTTGGTAATTAACAGCAGATTGCTCGTACGTTTTGGCCATTTCGAACAGCATACCATCAGTTGCAAGATTTTGGTACAACATGAAAATCAACTTGTAGAAAACTTGAAAATTGCTCAAAACAGTCAATCCATTATTGTAAACATTTTGAGCTTTTTGTGTTACACTGCTTGTACATGGCAATGCAATAGTAAGAAAGGACTGTTATGCAAACTTATTGATTTTCCAACAGCATAGTTTGTACATTCAATGCTTTTTGACCATTAACTTGAAAAAATTGTTCACTTTGATATATATATATATATATATATATATATATATATATATACACATATATATATATATACACATACATATACACATACACACACACATATATATATATATATATATATATATGTATGTGTATATATATGATTTTATATTTGTGCCTAAAACCAAAGCACTAAAGATAGACCCTTCTCAATATAAAAGTACTTAAGTTTTAATATACAAATACAATTCTTACTTTTTTAGCATTTATTATTAAATTTACAGCTATATAGTCAAATTATGTCATGACATTTATAGACTTTTTAACTTCATGATTAACATTTTTCTTTGTTTTCTATCAACTGAGTATGTGGTTGCTGAGCTGCTGCATAGTAATGCCCTTACAGGGAGGGAGGGATAGATAAGATAACAAGATAAGTAGATGGATGGCTGGCTGGATATTGAATTGAACTAAATGATGATAAGAAATTTGCAATGACTTGGTCTGAAAGTCCTTTATAATTGTTTATAGGTGTTGTGGAGATACAGTGGAGAAAAACCAAAGACTTTGGGTGCCAACACCAGATTATACGACTGGATCCCTCAGAATGACCTGCTGGGTAAGTAAAGCTTTTGCAAAAGCTCCCAAACAGACCTTGAACAGTGATCCTTAAGTGCTGCTATTAACTGAAAGAGGGTATCCATCACACAGGATCTTTTAGATTACTTAGTCTGAACTGTTATTTATCCAGGGAAAGTTAACTAAGTAAGTAGAATGACTTCAGCAGAAGTTTCTGAGTGAGTGGCTAGTGTTTACTATTGTTTTTTGTCCAGTTTTTCCCAACACAGTCTAGGATCTGATCTGGCAAGCTTTCAGTCATAAGCCTCTGTCAACACTTATTTTTAGGCACAATATCGCACACAACTGATAAGTGCACTGTGATAGCCTCTCTTGATTCACAAAAGTCATGATGTATGTTTCAAGATTCAAGATTTAGTTTATTGTCATTTTGCTGTGTATTTGCATACACACAAAAAACTAAATGCTATTCCTCCCAGCCCACAACAATGCAACAACAGAAAGGATAAAGAGAGTACATGTCTCAGTTGGATGTAGACAGCTCTTGCATGTCAACGAGTAACCAGCACTGATGGAGGACTGAAATAATCCATTTTACTGCCCAGAGAACATCAGGCAGCATGACTGTTGGAACTGCTGGTTTGTATGGGTTAATAATTAGCCTAGCTTGCACTCCTCATGCTTGCCCAGCTTCCGCATCCTGTTGCACTGCTTTCGATGTTTCCTCTCTGGCACAGCTCCAGGCAAGGCCGTGGTCTCCTTTGGGCATAGCAGACCAAGCACACTCCCACACGAGCACACACTGATTTAGCTCCCAGACAGTATTTCTCGTTGCAAATCTTTGTTACAAATGTCCAAAACATACTGACGATCATAAACATATTCCAAACGATAACATAGATGTAGACATAGACATGAAAAAACACAGCACATAAACAGAACTAGGAGAGGCCGCGGCAAACGTTGCACCGCAATCGCACCAGGGACCCTTCATTTCTCTTCTTATCTTCACAAAATAACTCTTCTGTTAGCTTCCTCAGTGCAGTTTCTCCTTTGGAAGGTTGGTAACAGTGGCAGGTAGCAGTTAGCAGTTGACAGCTAGCTAGTTGTTTTGATTTAAAAAATATGGCCAAAGATGATACTTCCTTTTCTGTTCTTGCTGATTAATGCTGTTACCTCTTCTTTAGAGTCCTTTCTGAAGATTATTTGAAGGTTATTTTGCAAAATGTCCCACTTTTTAGGTCCAAGTTTGAGATGTATTCAAGAGATCATCTCTGGTGCAGCCAACCAGAGTGAAATAATGCTTCATGTTTTTTGATCAGGTCACCCAAAGACCAGAGCTTTCATCACTCATGGTGGCACAAATGGGATTTATGAGGCCATCTACCACGGTGTTCCTATGGTGGGAATACCCTTGTTTGCTGACCAGCCAGACAACCTGGTACATATGAAGGCTAAGGGCGCTGCAATTATAGTGGACCTGAACTTTATGAAGACTGAAGATCTTAGAGATGCAATCAACACTGTCATCAATGAGAAATCGTAAGTTGTCTTACCACCAAGTAAAATGATAGGTTCACCATCTTTCAAATCTATCTTAAAAAACAATGAGGTGCTGATATGAACATTGAAACAGGTTTTGCTCACTATAATCATTCCCTCTAATGACCATTAGAAGATCACTTTATGATGCACTTTCAATGTAAGTGATGTGGGACAAAATCCACAGTCCTTGATTTGCACAAAAAATGTATTTAAAACTTTATCTAAAGCTAATACGAGGCTTCAGCTGTCTGAGTTAGTCAAACAAAGTTGACATCTTCGTATGAGCTCGGTGGACACTGTTTTTCTGTTCAGATGCAGTGAATAGCAACAAAAGGGACTTAAGTACTAAAAAGACAGTAACATTGAAATACATTGATTTGCTTTGACTAATATGGGTGGCAGATTCCTCATATCAACCTCAAATAAACTTTGAAAGCACAGTATGAAGGGATCTTCTAAAAGTCAATATGAACAGGAGGAATGATTACAATAATAATAATAATAATAATATTAATGCATTTTATTTGGAGGCGCCTTTCACGACACTCAAGGTCACCTTACAAAGGATAAAAGGAACAATAACACCAATAGAATAAATAAAAGAAAGAAAAACACACATCAGTATAAAAAGAAAAGGGCAAACAGGTGAGGTGCATTGAGTCCAGTTATATTGAGTATGCCAGTTTGAACAGGTGAGTTTTGAGGTAGGTTTTAAATGAGGTGATGGAGTCTGACTGTCTTATGTGTGAGGGGAGAGAGTTCCAGAGCCTGGGTGCTGAGCAGCTGAAGGCTTGGGCGCCCATGGTACTGAGGCGAGATGTGGGGGTGGTCCAGTAGTCCAGTAGAGGATGAACGGAGGGTGCGGGAGGAAGTGTCTTCTTGAAGGAGGTCACGGAGGTAGGTTGGAGCTGAGTTGTGGAGAGCTTTGTAGGTGAGGAGGAGATTTTTGTATTGGATGTGTTGGGTTAGGGTTAGGGTTAACAGGGAGCCAGTGAAGGTGGATGAGGACAGGGGTGATGTGGTTGGATGATTTGGTGCGGGTGATGATCTGGGCAGCTGAGTTTTGAATCATTTGGAGTTTGTTAATGAGTTTGTTTGGAAGTCCAGTGAGGAGTGCATTGCAGTAGTCTATGCGGGATGTGACAAAAGAATGAACCAGGATTTCAGTGCTGGATTGAGAGAGTCTGGAGATGTTATGGAGGTGGAAGAAAGCAGTCCGGGTGATGTTTTGAATATGTGGTGCAAATGAGAGGGTGCTGTCCAGGATGACGCCGAGGTTCTTGACTTGGGGTGCAAAGGGTACGGGGAAACCGTCAATGATGATGGGTGGACCTGGGGTGCTTTGGAATTTGGTGATGTTAGATTTGGAGCTGACGAGCAGGGCCTCAGTTTTATTGCTGTTCAGCTTCAGGAAGTTCTTGCTCATCCAGCTCTGGATGTCGTCGAGGCAGGTGATGAGGGAGGTGGGGGGGTGGTAGTGGGGGGTTTCGAGGAGACGTAGACCTGTGTGTCGTCGGCATAGCAGTGGAAATGGACCCCATGGTGACGGAGGAGAGTGCCAAGAGGAAGGAGGTAGATGATGAAGAGAAGTGGACCCAAGACTGACCCCTGGGGGACACCCAGTGAGACACCCGCAGTCCCAGACTTATAGTTCCTTAGTTGTATGAATTTGTTGGGACTCGCATAGGAGTGCGTTTGGTTATTAGCAATAATTCATAATTGTCATAGACAGTTATGAATTGTAAGGAGAAAGATTGTCAATGTTGATTAATAACTCTGGCATCAACTGTTAAAGCACCTCACCGGTGGTGAGAAGCACAGTTGATAAAGGGCAATAATTAGCAATTATCAAAGATAATCTATTAATTATTAAAAATTGAGAGAATTATTAATACCAATTAACAAATACGGGGCACCACCCGGAAACCGGGACCAATAACCAAGCAGGATAGTCTCATGAAAAGTTAATCTGGAACATCAATATCTTAAGGATATCAATGTTCACAGATAACAAAGAAGGGTGAAGTCGAGCTCTGACTCCTTCAATCAGCCACCTTTTAACAATATGTTGCACAATAATCACAGAAAAACTTCTCTTTACAGACAAAACAGTATTTATTAAACTTAGCAAAATCAACAAAGTCAATAAATGCTACAGTTAATAAACGACTAGTCTAGATCTAACTACACAAGCTATATACAAGTGTAAACACATGTATGAGAAGGTGTGTGTGTGTGTGTGTGTGAAGAAGAAAAAGGAAGAAAAGAGGTGTGGGTGCCAAGATGGCGTCTTGGCCTGACGTGGTGACGTCAGCGGTCTGCGACGGGACGTGACTATGGGAGGAAGTCACGTCACACCACGCGAGAACCGGATGGCGGAAAAATGGCGGTGTTTTGGTCACACTAGCAAGATGGCGCCGCCTGGCGGTCGGCGTCTTGCAGTCACCAAATTCCGTTAAAAATACACGTGTCTGATGGCGGATAAGGAAGGACAAGTGGTGCTTGTTCGACGTTATCTGACCATCAGATGTGCCAACGAGGTGTCGGTGCGTGTATGTGTGTGAGTGTGTGTGTGCGTGCGTGCGTACGTGTTAGTCGCAAGAGAGAAAGGAAGGAGAGAAAGCGATCGTGAGGAGCATGAAGCGGTCACTTTGTCCACAGAGAGCGTGTGTACGGACGACTGTCTGAGACACACGTTGTCTGGTTCTGACTGACAAAGCAACTTTCTCTCACTCACGGTGGCACAAACACAGAAAGTAGTCCCGAGCGGGACAAACACAAACAACAGTCTAGCGTGGTGAACACTACTAGACAGGCAGCAAACTTTACATACTCCTAAGAGTAGGCACGACAAAAGGACACGGTCCGTTATGTCACTAGCATTATAGCTATAAAGCTGAGAAGCTTTATGCTACACGACAGCACTGTTGCTGTCGAACACACACAATGAAACACTGCCTCTGCCCAGACTTATGCCTCTTACGTGGTCGCTGCGGAGAGCGAGCAGGGTGTGTGTGATCCGTCGGTCGGTCCGGCTCGGTTCCTCGGCGCGGACTCCTGAGGGCGCCGATCCTCGCGCTGTGGGCGATTCTCTAGGCGGGCTGATCCTCGGCGGCGTGGCGGGGGAAGCAGCAGAGTCGACTCGGTCGGTAGAGGTAATCCGTGGGGCAGAGAAGTCCGCGTCCTCGTAAGAAACTCTGTTTCTCACTCCTGCAGACGGTGCTGAGCGGTCGCTGTGTTGCAGCACAGGCGACTCTCACGGATCCAGAGTGTGTTCGGGTGAACACGGCGAAGTCTCGGCTCGTCCGGCGAGAGGAAGACTTCGGTGGGGGAAATCACATGCACGTGGTGTTTCCTTTAGTCTGGCTGACTCACCGCAAGAACGCGAACGTCCAGGTGCTCGAACCAAACGGGAAGACGACTTGTTGCAAGTCAGCCAGAGTTTTTAAAGGGGCAGTGACGTCAGAGCTGCATCTGCAGGACCCTCCGCTGTGAAGGAGCGTCTCTGCCAGTGAGCAGCGATCCCCTGCTGAGGTGTAAAAACTGTGAAGCTTGCTGGGAAATGTAGTCTGAAGTGGACTCCCTTTGTCTTGAACAGCATTTGGCACTCTTCCTTTGTCTCAGGGAGACAAGGGAACATGCGGTCAGGCTTTTCATGTTACATGTAGGCCCTCTCTGTGTGACCACATGGTGCAGGCCCCAACAAATTGTTGACGTTACTGAGGTATGATGTTAACCAGGAGTGCAGTACCAGTGATCCCAATGCCAGCCAGGCGGTCTAGAAGTAGTGGGTGGGAGATGGGGTCAAATGCTGCACTGAGGTCGAGGAGGATGATTGGTGATTTTGACCAGGGCTGTTTCAGTGATATGATTTGTACGGAAACCGGATTGGACGGGTTCATGTAAGTTGTTTGTATCAAGGTGGGACTGTAGTTGTGCGGCAACCACCCTTTCGAGTGTTTTGGAGTTGAAGGGGAGTTTGGAAATGGGCTGGTAGTGGTTGAGGTCAGTTGGGTCAGCAAGAAAAGACATGTTAAAAATTGTAAACCAACCTTGGAAGCCTGTTTTAGGCTTTGAGAGATTATCTTGGCAATTTTGCCTTTTTAGAGAGTTCATATTAGTAATACAGAGGTAGGAATTATGATATGCTATAAAGGAGCCAGAGGCTAATAGAGTATATCAGACTTTGATTATTACCAGACTGTCATGGTCACAAAGACATTAGAAAACCACTTGAAGGACTTTTCTCCTCACATAGCAGCTTTCCTCTTGTAGATTTAAACACATTAGACTAACCAATTCAACCTTTTCTCCTTTCTATCTCTATTCTTGGTAAATAAATAAATATTCATAGGTACAAGGAAAATGCCATGCAGCTGTCCAGCATCCACCATGACAGACCCATGAGTCCTCTGAACGAGGCGGTATTCTGGATCGAGTTCACCATGAGAAACAAAGGTGCCAAGCACTTAAGGGTCCAGGCACACGAGCTCACCTGGTACCAGTACCACAGCCTGGATGTCCTGACCTTCCTCCTCGCCATCGTTCTGCTTCTCATATTTCTCTTCATCAAGACCTGCAAGTTTTGCTTCCGGAGATGCTGTGGCAGGAAGGGAAAGACGAAGAAAAAGGCTGAGTAACGGACTGATTTTACATCTAATCTAAAAAAAAAACTCTAAGTCCAAAGCACATCATGTAACCTGATGTCCTAGGTTTGAATATGACCCAGGACATCTTCATTTCAGTATTTTCCATCACAAAAAGTGACGAAACAAGACATTCTTTCAAAAGAATCTAGAGTACATTCTCTTAAAACTCCAGTTTTGTTTGTACTTGTTATCTTTATGCCAAAAGAGAAAATATTTTGTTGTACTCTTTTTGATTTACTTGTTTTGTCACCATTAACTCAGGGTCAGTCAGCTTCTACTTCAGCTTGATGTTAAAGCAAACACAGTTGAACTCTACACAGACAAAGTATTTGTTTTCCTTATAAGTGGACATTTCTCTTGTTTCCTCCTCGATGTATTGCCACTAATTAGTGCAATTGCATGCAGGTACTCACTCACTATTTGCATAATTGCACCTGATGTCTACATGTCATTAACAGCTAAATGTTCATTGGTTGATGTAATTTAAAAAAAATGCACACAGACAAAGGAAATTCCTTGTACGTATGTATATATGATTTTAAATGCCCAAATAAGAATAAAACAAACAATAAAATTAAGTAATTATTTATTACTCATTTTAAATGTATGCATATGTTAAAAGAATATTTATTTGCCTTTTTGTCTGAAACAACTGAATGAGCTGTTTTTCAGTTGTGACATAAATTTCCTAAAATGTGCTATGGTGCTCTCTGCTGTACAACACTGAAATGCAATTCACGTCATCGCTTTGTTTTCTGTGTTTGGTGATTTCAATGTGGCATGGAAAAGTTGTTGAGTTGTTAAAAACAAAGAGCTAAATAATTACTCTTTTAACATGTTTTTCGTTTAATGATGACACAGTTAAAGGGAAATATATAACAATGTGCATTGTAATGTATATTTTATTGTTTTGTTTTAATGTAGGCATTTTAAATCTTCCATATCTTTGAGCCAGGCTGCTACAGTGATTAAAAGTAACAGGATTCTTCCACTGTTGTAAACAGTTTTGCACTCTGAATCCTGACAGACTTTATCAACACACAAACAATCCTAAAAGTATAATAAACTTACATCTGCACTCTCCACAGATGTGTTTGAGTGTGTTCACTAACACTCTTCAGTGGTGTGTAGGGAAATTCTTCCACAGGCACTCACATGTAGTCACAACTTCCTTAGATTACGCAAGTGTGTACAAGCCCATTATCCGTTTGAGTTATTTTACTCTCTCTCTGCAGCTACCGACTACAATCTTGTGTTTTGAAGTCTGTTTTAACATCAAAGGATTTTGTGGATTTCTAATACAGGTTGGACATTATTCTTTTTTTTATTCTGCATGTTAACTTTACAACCATTACCTTTTACCTCTACACACTTGCTTGGGGTGAGTCCATTATCTAATATAACGTGCAGCACAAAGAGGAATGACATGTCAGAGTCCAGCTTTGTTTAGTTAATAATTATTTTTCTGGGAACGCCTTTTATAAAAGATAAGTCCACAACAGACTTTCACCTTACGCACAGCTACCATGAAGCTGGGACAGCGTCTCTCTTTTTGTGTCCTGCTGGTACTTTGTGCGGCACAATGCACAAATGGTGGGAACATTTTGGTGTGGTACACCGAAGGCAGCCACTGGATTAACATGAGGCCAGTACTGGAGACATTGATCGACAGGGGACACCAGGTCACCGTTCTGGTCCCAAGCACGTCTATGTTCATGAACACCAGTGAGCCTTCCCGCTTCCGCTATGAACCCTTTGATGTCTCAATCTCAATGGAGAATTTGGAGAAGTATGTTGCAGAGTGGCTTAATTTCTCCATGTACGAGATGGATTATATGAGCTATGTGCAGATTTACGTCAGATTAATAAAACTGATGAAAGTTGGCATGCAGAATTCTTTGCAGTATCTGGATGGCGTGGTGAAATCAAACGCCATCATGAGGAAACTGAAGGAGGGAAACTACAACCTTCTCCTGGCCGATCCAATCTACCCTGGAAGTGACTTGGTAGCAGATATTTTGGGCATCCCCCTGGTCTTCTCCTGGCGCTTTTCCCTCGCCAATTACTGGGAGAGGCAGTGTGGTCAGCTGCCTGCTCCACCTTCATTTGTCCCTGGTGCTATGAGCAAACTGACCGACAAGATGGACTTCTCCGAGAGAGTGTGGAACTTTCTCTTCTACGCCTTACAAGACATACTGATGACTAAAATTGTTCGGCAAGAAATAGATAAATATTACACAGATGTCAAAGGTGAGTGACTTAGCTACATGGACTGTTGATGATGATCTATGTTTCTATTAACTGCTATGCTTTTATATCAAAATCTTTTGACAACAATTTCATGTTTAAAATAAATCAAGTTTGAAAATCTACAGTTCTGGTAATACTTTGCTTTTGCATCGTGACAGGGACTCCCACAGATGCCTGCGAATTGATGGGTAGAGCAGACATCTGGTTGATTCGAACCTACTGGGATTTTGAATTTCCTCGTCCTTTCCTCCCTAACTTCAAATTTGTTGGTGGGATCCACTGCAGACCAGCTAAACCCTTACCAGAGGTTTCACTAACTCCCCTGTTATAGGCCTTGTAATTTTTTAAATTTTGTATTAAGTAAACAATTACAATGACGAGGAAAGAAAAGAAAATGTTGGTTAGTTTGCACTGGGATGATACGTCTCTTCTTACAGGATATGGAAGAGTTTGTGCAGAGTTCTGGAAATGATGGTATTGTGGTCTTCACTTTGGGGTCCGTGGTCAAGAACATCACCTCTGAGAGGGCAAACATGATTGCCTCAGCCCTTGCTCAGCTCCCACAGAAGGTTAGAGTACAATCTTTAAGTCCTTGTGCATTGCTCACACATGTGAATTTGTACATTTTTGCTAATTAACGGAAGATTGCTCGTACTTTTTCTAACAGCATACCATCAGTTACAAGACTTTCTAGCTTTAGATTGCAATAGATCTCAAGTTTATTTTGGTACAACATGAAAATCAAAATGTAGAAGACTTGAAATTTGTTCAAAACAGGATATCCATCATTGTAAATACTTTGTGAGCTTTTTGTGTTACACTGCCTGTACATGGCAATGCAATAGCAAGAAAGGATTGTTATGCAAACTTATTGATTTTCCAACAGCATAGTTCGTAGATTCAATGCTTTTCGACTGTTTACTTGAAAAAACTTGTTCACTTTGATGGATTACCCATCTAAAGCAAGTCTGAAATATATTTTCATACCAAAATGGTGCCAAAGATTTGCAGTTGTTTGACAACTATATACAAACAAGCCTTTTTAATTTTTGTAAACTCATAAAATTGTAAAAAAAAAAAAAAAAAAAAAAAAAAAAAAAAAGTATAATATTTACCTAAAACCAAAGCACTAAATATAAACCCTTTTCCAAAAAGAAGTGCTTAAGTTTTAATATACAAACACAATTCTTACTTTTTTAGCATTTAGTATTAGATTTAGAGCTATATAGTCAAATTATAACATTTACAGAGTTTTTAGCTTCATGATTAAAATTGTTCTTTGTTTTCTATCAACCGAGTATTTTTACAGGGAGGGAGAGATAGATAAGATAACAAAACAAGTAGATGGATGGCTGGCTGGATATTGAATTGAACTAAATGATGATAAGAAATTTGCAATGACTTGGTCTGAACGTCTTATATAATTGTTTATAGGTGCTGTGGAGATACAGTGGAGAAAAACCAAAGACTTTGGGTGCCAACACCAGACTATACGACTGGATCCCTCAGAATGACCTGCTGGGTAAGTAAAGCTTCTGTAAAAGCTCCCAAACAGGCCTTGAACAGTGATCCTTAAGTGCTGCTATTAACTGAAAGAGGGTATCCATCACACAGGATCTTTTAGATTACTTAATCTGAACTGTTATTTATCCAGGGAAAGTTAACTAAGTAAGCAGAATGACTTCAGCAGAAGTTTCTGAGTGAGTGGCTAGTGTTTACTATTGTTTTCTGTCCAGTTTTTCCCAACACAGTCTGGGATCTGATCTGGCAAGCTTTCAGTCATAAGCCTCTGTCAACATTTATTTTTAGGCACGATATCGCACACAACTGATAAGGTGCACTATGACAGCCTCTCTTGATTCACAAAAGTCATGTATGTTCCAAGATTCAAAATTCAGTGTATTATCATTTTAGTGTGTATTTACATACACACAAAAAACTAAATGCTATTCCTCCCAGCCCACAACAATGCAACAACAGAAAGGATAAAGAGAGTACATGTCTCAGTTGGATGTAGACAGCTCTTGCATGTCAACGAGTGACCAGCACTGATGGAGGACTGAAATAATCCATTTTGCTGCCCAGAGAACATCAGGCAGCATGACTGTTGGAACTGCTGGTTTGTATGGGTTAATAATTAGCCTAGCTTGCACTCCTCCATGCTCGCCATGCTTCCGCATCCTGTTGCACTGCTTTCGATGTTTCCTCTCTGGCACAGCTCCAGGCAAGGCTGTGGTCTCCTTTGGGCATAGCAGACCAAGCACACTCAGCTGATTTAGCTCCCAGACAGTATTTCTCGTTGCAAATATCTTTGTTACAAATGTCCAAAATAAAATGACAATCACAGACATATTTCCCTCGCACTCCAAACGATGACATAGATGTAGACGTAGACATGGAAAAACACATCGCATAGGCAGAACTAGGAGAGGCCGCGGCAAACGTTGCACCGCAATCGCACCAGGAACCCTTCATTTCTCTTCTTATCTTCACAAAATAACTCTTCTGTTAGCTTCCTCAGTGCAGTTTCTCCTTTGGAAGGTTGGTAACAGTGGCAGGTAGCAGTTAGCAGTTGACAGCTAGCTAGTTGTTTTGATTTAAAAAATATGGCCAAAGATGATATTTCCTTTTCTGTTCTTGCTGATTAATGCTGTTACCTCTTCTTTAGAGTCCTTTCTGAAGATTATTTGAAGGTTATTTTGCAAAATGTCCCACTTTTTAGGTCCAAGTTTGAGATGTATTCAAGAGATCATCTCTGGTGCAGCCAACCAGAGTGAAATAATGCTTCATGTTTTTTGATCAGGTCACCCAAAGACCAGAGCTTTCATCACTCATGGTGGCACAAATGGGATTTATGAGGCCATCTACCACGGTGTTCCTATGGTGGGAATACCCTTGTTTGCTGACCAGCCAGACAACCTGGTACATATGAAGGCTAAGGGCGCTGCAATTATAGTGGACCTGAACTTTATGAAGACTGAAGATCTTAGAGATGCAATCAACACTGTCATCAATGAGAAATCGTAAGTTGTCTTACCACCAAGTAAAATGATAGGTTCACCATCTTTCAAATCTATCTTAAAAAACAATGAGGTGCTGATATGAACATTAAAACAGGTTTTGCTCGCTATAATCATTCCTTCTGTTCATAATGACCATTAGAAGATCACTTCATGATGTACTTTCAATGTAAATGATCGAGGACAAATCCACAGTCCTTGCTTTGCACAAAAATGTATTTAAAACTTTATCTAATGCGTATATGAGGCCTCAGCTGTCTGAGTTAGTCAAATAAAGTTGATATCTTCTTGTCATCTTGACAGAAACTGTTTTTCTGTTCAGATGCAGTGAATAGCAACAAACGGTACGTAAGTACTAAAAGACAGTAACATTGAAAGATATTAACTTGATTTGACTAATAGGGGGGCAGATGCCTCATATCAGCCTCAAATAAACTTTGAAAGCACACTATGAAGGGATATTCTAAAAGCCAATATGAACAAAAGGAATGATTACAGCAAGAAAAAAACATGTTAAAAATTGTGAACTTAGCCTTAAAGCCTGTTTTAGGCTTTGAGAGATTATCTTCTTTGTGATTTTACCTTTTTAGAGTTCAAATTAGTTATACAGAGGTAAGAATTATGACATGTTATAAAGGAGCCAGAGGCTAATACAGTATATCAGACTTTGATTATTACCAGACTGTCATGGTCACAAAGACATTAGAAAACCACTTGAAGGACTTTTCTCCTCACATAGCAGCTTTCCTCTTGTAGATTTAAACACATTAGCCTAACCAATTCAACCTTTTCTCCTTTCTATCTCCATTCTTGGTAAATAAATAAATATTCATAGGTACAAGGAAAATGCCATGCAGCTGTCCAGCATCCACCATGACAGACCCATGAGTCCTCTAGACGAGGCGGTATTCTGGATCGAGTTCACCATGAGAAACAAAGGTGCCAAGCACTTGAGGGTCCAGGCACACGAGCTCACCTGGTACCAGTACCACAGCCTGGATGTCCTGACCTTCCTCCTCGCCATCGTTCTGCTTCTCATATTTCTCTTCATCAAGACCTGCAAGTTTTGCTTCCGGAGATGCTGTGGCAGGAAGGGAAAGACGAAGAAAAAGGCTGAGTAATGGACTGATTTCACATCTAATATATAAAAAAAAAACTCTTTGTCCAAAGCACATCATGTCACCTGATGTCCTAGGTTTGAATATGACCCAGGACATCTTCATTTCAGTATTTTCCATCACAAAAAGTGACGAAACAAGACATTCTTTCAAAAGAATCTAGAGTACATTCTCTTAAAACTCCAGTTTTGTTTGTACTTGTTATCTTTATGCCAAAAGAGAAAATATTTCGTCGTACTCTTTTTGTTTTACTTGTTTTGTCACCATTAACTCAGGGTCAGTCAGCTTCTACTTCATCTTGAAGTTAAAGCAAACACAGTTGAACTCTACACAGACAAAGTATTTGTTTTCCTTATAAATGGACATCTCTCTTGTTTCCTCCTCGATGTATTGCCACTAATTAGTGCAATTGCATGCAGGTACTCACTCACTATTTGCATAATCGTACCTGATGTCTACATGTCATTAACAGCTAAATGTTCATTGGTTGATGTAATTAAAAAAAACACACACACACACACAGACAAAAGGAATTCCTTGTATGTATGTATTTATGATTTTAAATGCCCAAAATAAGAATAAATTAAACAATAAAATTTAGTCATTTTCTAAAGTGTGCTATGGTACTCTCTGCTGTACAACACTGAAATGCAATTCACGTCATCGCTTTGTTTTCTGTGTTTGGTGATTTCAATGTGGCATGGAAAAGTTGTTGAGTTGTTAAAAACAAAAAGCTAAGTAATTACCCTTTTAACATGTTTTTCATTTCATGATGACACAGTTAAAGGGAAATATATAACAATGTGCATTGTAATGTATATTTAATTGTTTGATTTGTTTTAATGTAGGCATTTTAAATCTTCCATATCCTTGAGCCATGCTGCTACAGTGATTAAAAGTAACAGGATTCTTCCACTGTTGTAAACAGTTTTGCACTCGGAATCCTGACAGACTTTATCAACACACAAACAATCCTAAAAGTATAATAAACTTACATCTGCACTCTCCACAGATGTGTTTGAGTGTGTTCACTAACACTCTTCAGTGGTGTGTAGGGAAATTCTTCCACAGGCACTCACATGTAGTCACAACTTCCTTAGATTACGCAAGTGTGTACAAGCCCATTATTCGTTTGAGTTATTTTACTCCGTCTCTCCGCAGCTACTGACTACAATCTTGTGTTTTGAAGTCTGTTTTAACATCAAAGGATTTTGTGGATTTCTAATACAGGTTGGACATCATTCTTTTTTATTCTGCATGTTAACTTTACAGCCATTACCTTTTAAGTCTACTCACTTGCTTGGGGTGAGTCCGTTATCTATCATGCACCACAAAGAGAAATGACATGTCAGAGTCCAGCTTTGTTTAGTTAATAATTATTTTAGTGGGAACACCTTTTATAAAAGATCAGTCCACAGCAGACTTTCACCTTACACACAGCTACCATGAAGCTGGGACAGCGTCTCTCTTTTTGTGTCCTGCTGGTACTTTGTGCAGCACAATGCACAAATGGTGGGAACATTTTGGTGTGGTACACCGAAGGCAGCCACTGGATTAACATGAAGCCATTACTGGAGACATTGATCGACAGGGGACACCAGGTGACCGTCCTGGTCCCAAGCACATCTATATTCATGAACACTAGTGAGCCTTCCCGCTTCCGCTATGAACCCTTTGATGTCTCAGTCTCGATGGAGGCCATGGAGGAGTTCATTGAAGAGTACCTTAGCTTCTCCATGTATGAGATGGATTATATGAGCTATGTGCAGATTTACCTCAGATTAATGGAGTTGATGAAAGTCAGCATGCAGAATTCTTTGCAGTATCTGGATGGCGTGGTGAAATCAGACACCATCATGAGGAAACTGAAGGAGGGTAACTACGACCTTCTCCTGGCCGATCCAATCTACCCTGGGAGTGAATTGGTAGCAGATATTTTGGGCGTCCCCCTGGTCTTCTCTTTGCGCTTTTCCCTCGCCAATAACTGGGAGAGGCAGTGTGGTCAGCTACCTGCTCCACCTTCATTTGTCCCTGGCGCTATGAGCAAACTGACCGACAAGATGGACTTCTCCGAGAGAGTGTGGAACTTTCTCTTCTACGCCTTACAAGACATACTGATGACTAAAGTTCTTTGGCAAGAAGTAGATAAATATTACACAGAGGTCAAAGGTGAGTGACTCAGCTACATGGACTGTTGATGATGATCTATGTTTCTATTAACTGCTATGCTTTTATATCAAAAAAATCAAGTTTGAAAACCAGCAGTCTCATCTACAGTTCTGGTAATACTTTGCTTTTGCATCGTGACAGGGACGCCCACAGATGCCTGCGAATTGATGGGTAGAGCAGACATCTGGTTGATTCGAACCTACTGGGATTTTGAATTTCCTCGTCCTTTCCTCCCTAACTTCAAATTTGTTGGTGGGATCCACTGCAGACCAGCTAAACCCTTACCAGAGGTAGCACTAACTCCCCTGTTATAGGCCTTGTAATTTTTTTATATTTTGTATTCAGTAAACAATTACAATGACAAGGAAAGAAAAGGAAATGATGGTTAGTTTACACTAGGACGACAATTCTCTTCTTACAGGATATGGAAGAGTTTGTGCAGAGTTCTGGAGATGATGGTATTGTGGTCTTCACTTTGGGGTCCATGGTCAAGAACATCACCTCTGAGAAGGCAAACATGATCGCCTCGGCCCTTGCTCAGCTCCCACAGAAGGTCAGAGTACAATGTTTTCAGTCCCAACTGGAATTAACTTGAATGACCCTGAAGATGCACTTTTATCGCTATGAGCACATTCAGTTGCAGAGCTTGTGCATTGCTCACACAAGTGAATTTGTACATTTTTGCTAATTAACAGCAGACTGCTCATATTTTTTGCCATTTCTCACAGCATACAATGAGTTTTAAGATTTTCTATCTTTAGGATCTCAAGTTTATTTTGGTACAACATGAAAATCAACTTGAAAAGACTTGAAACTTGCTCAAAACAAGCAATCCATCATAATAAAGATGTTGTCTGAAGGAGACATGGTTGGCTAGATAGCTAGATAGATACTGAATTGAACTAAATGATGATAAAAAAATTTCCAATGACTTGGTCTGAAAGTCCTTTATAATTGTTAATAGGTGCTGTGGAGATACAGTGGAGATAAACCAGAGACTTTGGGTGCCAACACCAGACTATACAACTGGATCCCTCAGAATGACCTGCTGGGTAAGTAAAGCTTCTGTAAAAGCTCCCAAACAGGCCTTGAACAGTGATCCTGAAGATTTGCTATTAACTGAAAGAGGTTATCCATGACACAGGATCTTTTAGATTACTTAATCTGAACTGTTATTTATCCAAGGAAAGTTAACTGAGCAAGCAGAATGACTTCAGCAAAAGTTTCTGAGTGATTGGCAAATGTTTACTATTGTTTTCTGTCCAGTTTTTCCCAACACAGTCTAGGATCTGATCTGGCAGACTGTCAGTCACAAGCTTCTCCCAATTTTTAGGCATGATATTGTACACAACTGATAAGGTACACTATGACAGCCTCTCTTGATTCACAAAAGTCATGTATAGTTGTATGTTTTGTGTTTTTTGATCAGGTCACCCAAAGACCAAAGCTTTCATCACTCATGGTGGCACAAATGGGATTTATGAGGCCATCTACCACGGTGTTCCTATGGTGGGAATACCCTTGTTTGCTGACCAGCCAGACAACCTGGTGCATATGAAGGCTAAGGGCGCTGCAATTACTGTGGACCTGAACTTTATGAAGACCGAAGATCTTAAAGATGCAATCAACACTGTCATCAATGAGAAATCGTAAGTTGTCTTACCAGTAAATAAAATGATAGGTTCACCATCTTTCAAGTCTGTCTTAAAACAACAGTCAGATGCTCATGTAAACATTAAAACTCACTGTAATCATTCCTCTTGTACAGACCATGAGAGAATATCCAAATGCACTCAATGTAAGTGATGGGGGACAAATTTCACAGTCCTTATTTTGAGCAAAAATGTACAGTGCTGCTTGAAAGTTTGTGAACCCTCTATTCGCTCTATTTCTGCATAAATGACCTAAAACATTATCAGATTTCCATTCAAGTCCTAAAACTAGATAAAGAGACATCAGTTAAACAAAAAAGACTAAAATCTTACACATCTTCATTTATTTTTTACTGAAAAAAATGATCCAATGTTACATATTTGTATGTGGAAAAAGTATAAGTATAGATAGTTAGTATAAGTAAAAAATTTGGTTGTTTCAATCAATGGGATGACAATCAAGTGTAAGTCCGGGAGGCCCTGCCTTATTTAAAGAAGAGAAATCTGGGTCTTCATGATCAAAGTTTGAGCTTCACAACACAGGTTTGTGGAAGTGTATCATGGCTCAAATAAAGGATATTTCTGAGGGCCTTAGAAGAAGAGTTGTTTATGCTCACCAAGCTGGAAAGGGTTAGAAAACCATTTCTAAAGAGTTTAGACTCCACCAGTCCACTGTCAGGCAGATCGTGTACAAATTCAAGACGTCCAACACCATTGTTACCCTCTCCAGGAGTGGTCAAACAACATTGATCACACCAAGAGCAGGTGTGTAATACTACAGGAGGCCTCAAGGGTAACGTCTAGGAAACTAAAGGCCTCTGTTGCAGTGGAGAATAGTGAAAATCAATGGTGTGCATGGCAGAGTTGCAAGGAGAAACCCACTACTGTCCAAAAAAGAACATTACTGCCATCTACGGTTCACTCAAGACCATTTGGATAAGCCAGAAGGTGATTGGAAAAATGTTCTGTGGACGGAAAAGACCAAAATTGAACTTTACAGCTTGAATGAGAAGCACGATGTTTGGCAACGACCAAACACTGCATTCCAGCATAAGAACCTCATCCCATGGTGATGGTAGTATCATGGTTTGGGCTGCTTTGCTGCCTCTGAATCAGGACAACTTGTAATTATTGAAGGAGCTGTGAGTTCTCAGTTGTATGAGCAAATTCAGTAAGACAACAACCTTAAACACACAAGTCACTCTACAAAAGAATGGTTATAGCAGAAGAAAGATAAAGTGTTGGAATGGCTGAGTCAAAGTCCTGACCTTAATCCTATAGAAATGCTTTGGAAGGACCCGAAGCAGACAGTTCATGCAAACAAGCCCACCAACATCCTCAAGTTGAGACTGTCCTGTGAGGAAGAATGGCCTAAAATTCCTCCAAGCTGATGTGCAGGACTAATGAAGAGCTACAGGAAATGAAGTTACTGCTGCAAAAGGGGGTCACACCAGTAACTTAAAGCAAGGATTCGTGCACTTTTGCCTTACACAAATATGTCAGACTGGATAATTTTCCCCTAATAAATAAATGAAAATGTTTATTTTTTTGGCTCATTTGTTTAACTGGGTTCACTTTATCTAGTTTTAGGACTTTTGTCAATATCTAATCATTTTTTAGATCATATTTATGCAGAAATACAGAAAGTTCTGAAGGGTTTACAAACTTTCAAGCGGCACTGTATTTAAAACTTTATCTGAAGCTTATATAAGGCTTCAGCTGTTTGAGTTAGTCAAAAGTTGATATCTTCTTCTTCTTCTGTTTTTCTGTTCAGATGCACTAGATATTAACAAAAAGAGAGACTTCAGTACTAAAAAGACATTTTGAGATACATTAACTTGATTTGACTAATGTGGGCAGAAGATGCCTCATATCAGCCTCAAATAAACTTTGAAAGCACACTATGAAGGGATCTTCTGAAAGCCAATATGAACAGGAGGAATGATTACAGCAAGAAAAAACATGTTAAAAATTGTGAACCAACCTTTGAAGCCTGTTTTAGGCTTTGGGAGATTATCTTCTCAGCAATTTTACATTTTTAGAGAGTTCATATTAGTAATACAGAGGTAAGAATTATGACATGTTATAAAGGAGCCAGAGGCTAATACAGTATATCAGTCTTTGATTATTACCAGACTGTCATGGTCACAAAGACATTAGAAAACCACTTGAAGGACTTTTCTCCTCACATAGCAGCTTTCCTCTTGTAGATTTAAACACATTAGCCTAACCAATTCAACCTTTTTTCCTTCCTATCCCCATTCTTGGTAAATAAATAAATATTCATAGGTACAAGGAAAATGCCATGCAACTGTCCAGCATCCACCATGACAGACCCATGAGTCCTCTAGACGAGGCGGTATTCTGGATCGAGTTCACCATGAGAAACAAAGGTGCCAAGCACTTGAGGGTCCAGGCACACGAGCTCACCTGGTACCAGTACCACAGCCTGGATGTCCTGACCTTCCTCCTCGCCATCGTTCTGCTTCTCATATTCCTCTTCATCAAGAGCTGCAAGTTTTGCTTCCGGAGATGCTGTGGCAGGAAGGGAAAGACGAAGAAAAAGGCTGAGTAACGGACTGATTTCACATCTAATCAATGTCAAAAAAAAAACTCTTTGTCCAAAGCACATCATGTAACCTGATGTCCTAGGTTTGAATATGACCCGGGACATCTTCATTTCAGTATTTTCCATCACAAAAAGTGACGAAACAAGATATTCTTTCAAAAGAATCTAGAGTATATTCTCTTAAAACTCCAGTTTTGTTTGCACTTGTTATCTTTATGCCAGAAGAAGAAGGATTTTGTTGTACTCTTTTTGTTTTACTTGTTTTGTCACCATTAACTCAGGGTCGGTCAACTTCTACTTCAGCTTGAAGTTAAAGCAAACACAGTTGAACTCTACACAGACAAAGTATTTGTTTTCCTTATGAGTGGACATTTCTCTTGTTTCCTCCTCGATGTATTGCTACCAATTAGTGCAATCACATGCAGGTGCTCACTCACTATTTGCATAATCGAACCTGATGTCTATATGTCATTAAAAGCTAGATGTTCATTGGTTGATGTAAGCTTATCAAGGGAATCCCTTTATGTATGTAAGATTTTAAATGCCTAATTAAGAATTTAAAAAAAACAATAAAATAATTATTAATCATTTTAAATGTATGCATATATTAAAAGAATAATTATTTGGCTTTTTGTCTTTGACAACTCAATTAATTTCTTTTCATTTGTGACATATTTTCCAAAGTGTGCTATGTATATATATATATATATATATATATATATATATATATATATATATATATATACACATACATACATACATACATATATGTGTGTGTGTATAACACTGTGCATTGCAATGTGTGCACAATTGATTGATTTGTTTTAATGTAAGCATTTTAAATCTTCCATATCTTTGAGCCAGGCTGCTACAGTGGTGAAAAATAACAGTATTCATCCACTTTTGTAGATGTTCTTGCACTCTGAATCCTGGCAGACTTTATCAACACACAAACAATCCTAAAAGTATAATAAACTTACATCTGCACTCTCCACAGATGTGTTTGAGTGTGTTCACTAACACTCTTCAGTGGTGTGTAGGGAAATTCTTCCACAGGCAGTCACATGTAGTCACAACTTCCTTAGATTACGCAAGTGTGTACAAGCCAATTATCCGTTTGAATTATTTTACTCCGTCTCTCCACAGCTACTGACTACAATCTTGTGTTTTGAAGTCTGTTTTAATATCAAAGGATTTTGTGGATTTCTAGTACAGGTTGGACATTATTCTTTTTTTATTCTGCATGTTAACTTTACAATCATTACCTTTTAAGTCTACTCACTTGCTTGGGGTGAATCTGTTATTTAATGTATCATGCAGCACAAAGAGGAATGACATGTCAGAGTCCAGCTTTGTTTAGTTAATATTTATTTTTCTGGTAATGTCTTTTATAAAGATCAGTCCACAGCAGACTTTCACCTTACACACAGCTACCATGAAGCTGGGACAGCGTCTCTCTTTTTGTGTCCTGCTGGTACTTTGTGCAGCACAATGCACAAATGGAGGGAATATTTTGGTGTGGTACACTGAAGGCAGCCACTGGATTAACATGAAGCCAGTACTGGAGACATTGATCGACAAGGGACACCAGGTGACCGTTCTGGTCCCAAGCACATCTATGTTCATGAACACCAGTGAGCCTTCCCGCTTCCGCTATGAACCCTTTGACGTCTCAGTCTCAATGGAGGCCATGGAGAAGTTCTTTGAAGAGTACCTTAATTTCTTCATGTATGAGATGGATTATATGGGCTACGTGCAGATTTACCTCAGATTAATAAAACTGTTGAAAGTCGGCATGCAGAATTCTTTGCAGTATCTGGATGGCGTGGTGAAATCAGACACCATCATGAGGAAACTGAAGGAGGGTAACTACGACCTTCTCCTGGCCGATCCAATCTACCCTGGGAGTGAATTGGTAGCAGATATTTTGGGCATCCCCCTGGTCTTCTCCCTGCGCTTTTCCCTCGCCAATTACTGTGAGAGGCATTGCGGTCAGCTACCTGCTCCACCTTCATTTGTACCTGGCGCTACGAGCAAATTGACCGACAAGATGGACTTCTCTGAGAGAGTGTGGAACTTTCTCTTCTACGCCTTACATGACATACTGATGGCTAAAGTTCTTTTGCAAGAAATAGATAATTATTACACAGCGGTCAAAGGTGAGTGACTCAGCTACATGGACTGATGATGATCCATGTTTCTATTAACTGCTATGCTTATATATCAAAAACTTTTGGCAACAATTTCATGTTTAAAATAAATCAAGTTTGAAAACCAGCAGTCTCATCAACAGTTCTGGTAATACTTTGCTTTTGCATCGTGACAGGGACGCCCACAGATGCCTGTGAGATGATGGGTAGAGCAGACATCTGGTTGATTCGAACCTACTGGGATTTTGAATTTCCTCGTCCTTTCCTCCCTAACTTCAAATTTGTTGGTGGGATCCACTGCAGACCAGCTAAACCCTTACCAGAGGTAGCACTAACTCCCCTGTTATAGGCCTTGTAATTTTTTTATATTTTGTATTCAGTAAACAATTACAATAACGAGGAAAGAAAAGAAAATGTTGGTTAGTTTGCACTGGGATGATACGTCTCTTCTTACAGGACATGGAGGAGTTTGTGCAGAGTTCTGGAGATGATGGTATTGTGGTCTTCACTTTGGGGTCCATGGTCAAGAACATCACCTCTGAGAAGGCAAACATGATCGCCTCGGCCCTTGCTCAGCTCCCACAGAAGGTCAGAGTACAATGTTTTCAGTCCCAACTGGAATTAACTTGAATGACCCTGAAGATGCACTTTTATCGCTATGAGCATATTCAGCTGTAGAGCTTGTGCATTGCTCACACATGTGAATTTGTACATATTAACTAAGCTGGGTTTTAAGATTTTCTATCTTTAAGATCTCAAGTTTATTTTGGTACAACATGAAAATCAACTTGAAAAGACTTGAAACTTGCTAAAAACAGGCAATCCATCATAATAAATATGTTGTCAGAGGGAGGGAAGGCTGGTCGAATAGATAGATACTGAATTAAACTAAATGATGATAAGAAATTTGCAATGACTTGGTCTGAAAGTCCTTTATAATTGTTTATAGGTGCTGTGGAGATACAGTGGAGAAAAACCAGAGACTTTGGGTGCCAACACCAGACTACACAACTGGATCCCTCAGAATGACCTGCTGGGTAAGTAAAGCTTTTGTAAAAGCTCCCAAACGGGCCTTGAACAGTGATCCTGAAGATTTGCTATTAACTGAAAGAGGTTATCCATGACACAGGATCTTTTAGATTACTTAATCTGAACTGTTATTTATCCAAGGAAAGTTAACTGAGCAAGCAGAATGACTTCAGCAAAAGTTTCTGAGTGATTGGCGAATGTTTACTATTGTTTTCTGTCCAGTTTTTCCCAACACAGTCTAGGATCTGATCTGGCAAGCTTTCAGTCACAAGCTTCTGCCAACACTTATTTTTAGGTGCAATAACGTATACAACTGATAAGGTACACTATGACAGCCTCTCTTGATTCACAAAAGTCATGTACAGTTGTATGTTTTGTGTTTCTTGATCAGGTCACCCAAAGACCAGAGCTTTCATCACTCATGGTGGCACAAATGGGATTTATGAGGCCATCTACCACGGTGTTCCTATGGTGGGAATACCCTTGTTTGTTGACCAGCCAGACAACCTGGTACATATGAAGGCTAAGGGCGCTGCAATAACTGTGGACCTGAACTTTATGAAGACCGAAGATCTTAAAGATGCAATCAACACTGTCATCAATGAGAAATCGTAAGTTGTCTTACCAGTAAATAAAATGATAGTTTCATCATCTTTCAAGTCTGTCTTAAAACAACAGTCGGGTGCTCATATAAACATTAAAACTCACTGTAATCATTCCTCTTGTACAGACCATGAGAGAATATCCAAATGCACTCAATGTAAGTGATAGGGGACAAATTTCACAGTCCTTATTTTGAGCAGAAATGTACAGTGCTGCTTGAAAGTTTGTGAACCCTTTAGAATGACCTAAAACATGCATAAATGACCTAAAACATGATCAGATTCCAGATTTCAAAACTAGATAGAGACATCAGTTAAACAAAAGAGATTAAATTCTTCCTATAGGCTAATCAATTTAGGCTTTTTGAAGGGTAAATTAGGGTCAGGTGTTTCAATCAATGGGATGATACTCAAGTTTGAGAGGCCCTGCCTTATTTAAAGAAGAGAAATCTGGGTCTTCACGATCAAAGTTTGAGCTTCACAACACAGGTTTGTGGAAGTGTATCATGGCTCAAATAAAGTATATTTCTGAGGACCTTAGAAGAAGAATTGTTTATGCTCACCAAGCCAGAAAGGGTTACAAAACCATTTCTAAAGAGTTTAGACTCCACCAGTCCACTGTCAGGCAGATCGTGTACAAATTCAAGATGTCCAACACCATTGTTACCCTCTCCAGGAGTGGTCAAACAACAATGATCACACCAAGAGCAGGTGTGTAATACTACAGGAGGCCTCAAGGGTAACATCTAGGACAGTGTTTTTCAACCTTCTTTGAGCCAAGGTACACTTTTTACTTTGGCAAAAATCTTGAGGCACACCACCAGCTGATGTAATGTTAAAAATTTAAACTCTGTAGCCTATATTAACAAAATAAAGTAATTCTCATCAAAGTTTCTTCAATAGGAATCAAATACACACAAAGAAAAAAGTATTTTTTAACTTTCCTTTTGAGGTCACTGTCTTTGTTTTCTTTTGACCTCCACTCATACAAGGCCTTCATCTGCGTCAGAATTTTGTCCAGGGTCTAGTTCGGAGTTAGCATTTTTCCTTTTCAAAAACTTTTCCATCACTGTCAGTCTCACTAATCACCACCACCACCTGTTACCATCCATACATCACAAATTCTTGTCTCAAAGTTCAATGCAATCAATGTTAGGTAGCTGCTGCCGTCTACTGGTGAAGAGTAGGCTATTTATTACATGATTACTCTGTCACCACACTGCTGTCGCAGCAGACAGCGGCGCATTATTGGCAGATAATCATTCTTTTGCTTTCAGAAAATGTTTTTTAGACCTATTAGATGAAATTGGATAATTCCCCACAGCACACCTCACTATATCTCAGGGAACACTAGTGTGCTGTGACACTGGTTGAAAAACGCTGGTCTAGGAAACTAAATGCCTCTCTTGCAGTGGCTAGTCAGTGTTCATCAGGAGAACAGTGAACATCAATGGTGTGCATGGCAGAGTTGCAAGGACAAATCCACTGCTGTCCAGAAAGAACATCACTGCCATCTTTGGTTCACTCAAGAACATTTGGATAAGCCAGAAGGTGAATGGAAAAATGTTCTGTGGATGGAAAAGACCAAAATCGAACTTTTCAGCTTGAATGAGAAGCGCCATGTTGGGCGATGACCAAACAATATCTTGTCATCTTGACACACTGTTTTTCTGTCCAGATGCACTAGATAGTAACAACAAGAGAGACTTCAGTACTAAAAAGACAGTAACATTGAAATACATTAACTTGATTTGACTAATATGGACAGCAGATACCTCATATCAGCCTCAAATAAACTTTGAAAGCACACTATGAAGGGATCTTCTAAAAGCCAATATGAACAGGAGGAATGATTACAGCAAGAAAAAACATGTTAAAAATTGTGAACCAACCTTTGAAGCCTGTTTTAGGCTTTGAGAGATTATCTTCTCAGCAATTTTGCATTTTTAGAGTTCAAATTAGTAATACAGAGGTAGGAATTATGACATGCTATAAAGGAGCCAGAGGCTAATACAGTATATCAGACTTTGATTATTACCAGACTGTCATGGTCACAAATACATTAGAAAACCATTTGAAGGACTTTTCTCCTCACATAGCAGCTTTCCTCTTGTAGATTTTAACACATGAGCCTAACCAATTCAACCTTTTTTCCTTTCTATCCCCATTCTTGGTAAATAAATAAATATTCATAGGTACAAGGAAAATGCCATGCAGCTGTCCAGTATCCACCATGACAGGCCGATGAGTCCTCTGAACGAGGCAGTATTCTGGATCGAGTTCACCATGAGAAACAAAGGTGCCAAGCACTTGAGGGTCCAGGCACACGAGCTCACCTGGTACCAGTACCACAGCCTGGATGTCCTGACCTTCCTCCTTGCCATCGTTCTGCTTCTCATATTTCTCTTCATCAAGAGCTGCAAGTTTTGCTTCCGTAGATGCTGTGGCAGGAAGGGAAAGACGAAGAAAAAGGCTGAGTAACGGACTGATTTCACATCTAATCAATGTCAATAAGAAAAAACTCTTGGTCCAAAGCACATCATGTAACCTGATGTCCTAGATTTGAATATGACCTGGGACATCTTTATTTTAGTATTGGCCACCACAAAACATGACCAAACAAGATATTCTCTTAAAACTCCAGTTGGTTTACACTTGTTAACTGTATGGTAGAAGAGCAAATATTTTGTTGTACTCTTTTTGTTTTGTCACCATTAACTCAGGGTAAGTCAGCTTCTACTTCAGCTTCAAGTTAAAGCAAACACAGTTGAACTCGACACAAAGTATTTGTTTTCCTTATAAGTGGACATTTCTCGTTTCCTCCTTGATGTATTGCCACCAATTAGTGAAATTGCATGCAGGTGCTCACTCACTATTTGCATAATCACACCTGATATCAGCATGTCATTGAAAGCTGGATGTTCATTGGTTGATGTAATTAAAAAAAAACAGACACAAAGGGATTTCATTTTGTGCATTTACTTTGGTAATATTTATAACACTTCATACACACTTCAGGTTTTCTTACCACACAGTTACAGTGCATTAACACTTATACAAGCTCCAAATCAAAACTTAACAGAGGGGAAAACACTCTTAACATAAAATTAATGAACTTCAACAAAAAAGAAAAATTATATCAAACAGCCCTCCCAACAGCAAACAACAGCTTGTATAACAGCATCTGTCTCATTGTGTACAGTATGAAGTGTGGAGGATAATTTTGTTTTATTTCCATCATTTTTTCAGTTTTCCATCTTCTTTGACCTTCCATAACATGAGCTCCATGCAGGCAGCAGCATCCTCTGCAGTATCATGGCCACAAACTGGGAGAAATAATACAGTATTTAAAGTATACAGTACTTAAACACAAGTACACAACATCCTCAACAAGTAATCAGTCACTTATAGTCTTACAAATATGTAACTTTAGGTCATTTTTACACTCAAATTTATTGAGACCGAATAGTTTATTTGAGAACAGATGCAACAAAGTTCAAATTTCATATCAATCAAATAAACGTGTCTGACAGTTGTGGTTATCCTCGATGACCCACCGCTCTCTTGGATGATCCTCCTGAGATATTCGGCAGTGAGGTTGTTGAGGGTCAGCTTGTTAGGGGGACCCAGACGGTGCGGAAAGATAACCGATGTGTCCACCACCGTCCCGTGAAGCAACTACAGTACAGAGGAACATACTATCTGAAGCTCCTAAAGTATCACTAGGGGCAACAATCTTTGAAAATTAAACGGAAAAAAAGTACTCTAGTGGTCGATAATGAGAGGTCCAGGGGGGGGGGGGGGGGGGGAACAAAATGACTTTCATCAATAGCAAGAAGGATGTAGGTCCCAAATAACATTCATTCAGCATGGCTTCTGGTCTCACTTTAGGTTAATTTTTACACCTGTTAGATCACCATGGTAACTTAACAGTCAATAGATAGTAAAGGCATAAACAAAACAAAAACACCTGATGAAAATGAACCTAAATTTCCAAAGAAACAGTTTTACACCTTACATCAGTCACACACACACACACACTTATACAATCATACACCTGTAAGTTTCAACATGTGACCACTGATCCTCTTTGTTGATGCAGTAATGTGTGTTTTCTCATATTTTATCATGCATCATCACATTAGTTTTGCAGTTTTCAAAGCTCTTCGCGTGTTGTTTCTCCTCTTTAAAAGCTGATATAGCAGGTCATTAGCCTTCAAACTGTAACCCTTTGTCACAGTGTTTATAAATGTGATTGTGAAGTTATTTCAGTTTGTCCAACAATCCTGGTACGGGTTATTAGAGTAATTAATCTATAAAAAGAAAAAAAGAACATCTCCTTACCTGTCAGTTGTCTGGAAAAAATGGCACTATTGTTAGATGATCTTTGACTTTTTCCAAAATAATAAATTGTTCCTAAAAATCCCTTATAAAACTATGGACAGAAAACATGGCATTCAAATGATTAAATACGTGATAACGAACTGTTACTGAAACTACATCAAAAGAAAAGCTGTTAGTGAGGAAATGGTGGCAGAAGGCCATGATGAAATGTGATTTTTTTTTTTTTTTTTTTTTTTAAATGCAAACACTCATAGATCAGTTTAGAAATTCCACTTTTATAGTCACATGAATCGGCTTAGTCAGGATTGCAACACGGAGATGTTGTGAAAGAAGCTTTGCAAGAAAACAAAAAAAAGAGGAAAGGAAACAGTCAAATAATGTTGGGAAAAGCTTGTAAAAATCACCTTCAGGGCACAGAGGTCTGTTTCCAAGCCGTGGCCAATCAGAATAGTGTCGGCGCTGATGAAGCTCAACAAGGTCGCCTGCACCTCTGTGAGAGAAGTGTGGTTTCCCTTCACGTCATCCTCACTGATGCCTGAAAACCTAGACGGGTAAAATGTCACAAGCTTTCGATGGAGTATTGATCAACATTAAGGTAACACTTCATATCGTCACCCTTGGACATATTGGGCACATTTTCCAGTCAATTTTTTTCTTCTTCCTGGGGCTCTACTAGATTTTCTTTGCATGATTTACAGTTTAGAAGGAAAAAAAAAACCTTCTCATGCAACTTACAGTGACCCTTTCATTTCTCTTCACTTTCACTTTTTCTTCTTCCACTTCTCAAATACATCTGTACATGTTTGAGTCCAAATAAGACTCAGATTATGAGAGTGGATACAAGCTACAAAAGAGTCAATTTTCCCTCTTAAGTTCTCATTTAAGACAAAGCAAAGTGTTTAAATATCAGATTCTTGGTTATTACCAGAAGGGCCATGTGTAAAGAATATAGCATGGCATTAAAATAAAACTAAAACTTAAAAAGAAAGTGTGTGTCATTACCTGGTGTTATAGTCGATGACGTCATTATCAGGTTTGATGAAGGTGTCGTAGACAACTTGAAGACTAGAGTTGACCACCGTTACTCTGGACAGCTCCAAACCATGAATGGTGTAACACTGTGAAGACAAACATTTAACGGAATATACAGAACCAGTCGAAAGTTCAGACGCACTCTCTCACTGAAAGGAACAGGAAGATGTGACAGGTACTGTACGTCGTTTCACTGCATACAGACGTCTGACAGAATCAAGACCGACTGATCAGGTGTAACCGCACATCAGGGTGTTTGTAGGAAAAGCTGAAAATCTCTTAAAAATTATCTATACAGTATCCTTTATTAGGAATAAATACTGCAAGAGAGAAAGAAAGTGTGATGTTGAAGCAGTATTTGTCCAATAATGTTGAGTGTTGATAAAGTCTGATTTAAAAATGGCAAAATACTTTGTATTTCTTACTAAATGTATCTGGCATATCACCATTTAAAAAAAAAACAAAAAAAAAACACTATTGTAAAAAGAGTTGCTGGAGGCTTTAAATTGGGTTTAGTGCTTGACATAGAAAGATTTTAGAAACCCTGGCCCTCGAGGAAGGTCATATCACCATTTCACAATCCACAGAGTAAACTCCAGGGCAGCTTGTATCTGACGGACGTCTGGGGACGGTTGCCACAAACCCGTCCAGGCTGATGGAATCGTGGACATGTAACTGGTGAAAAGAAGAAAACCAAATCAAACCCACTGATACAGTAAAAGTTATTAGAGAATAAAGTTGCAAATCTCGGTTTTCCCACCTTAAACAGCTGACATCCAGGTGCTCCCATGACTCCCTGACAGCAACTGTAACGTGTCTCCACTCCACCGGGCACTGCGACATTTCAAATAACACCCAAAATGCTTCAAAAATGTTTACAATGGAGCTTAAAATCATCATATATACATATAAATCATCATCAGAAACAAAAGGAGAGAGCACATTAGTCCAGTTTTAGCTGCTCTCCACTGGCTTCCTGTAACATTTTGTCCTCAACAGTCAAGGACCAAATTATAAATTGCCAAATCCTTCGATAGCTACATGCCCTCAAGAACACAGCGATCATCTGCTGCTGGTTTATTGGAGGTTCCCAGTCGAAGATCTTTGTCAATTATGCCCCCAAACTATGAAATAGACTGCCGATAGATATCAAAGCAGCCAGCTTGTTAGATACTTTTAAAAGAGAGCTTAAAACTTCTTTTTACTCAAGCATTTGAATAGCTTCACACTTCATGCTTTAACTTGTTTATCAAATTCTTTTATTCAGTATGCATTCTAGTTTCGCTTTAAAAAGTATTTTCTTATTTTATTTTCCATCTTATGTTACATCAGTGTTTTTGTTTTTTTTAACATGCTTTTACGTTCTTTTATGTCCTTTTTCCATGTAAAGTATTTGGTGCATGTAATTTCTCTTGTTGTGAAGCACTTTTAGCTGCATTTCTTGTATGAAAGGTGCTATAAAAATAAAGTTATTACCACTATTCCTATATTTAAAGCATAAACCTTTGATACATTCACCTCTATTCTCAACTCCTTTCCCATAGTGGTAGTTGCACTCCTCCTTGCGGGTGTGTTTTCCCGTTTGGCTCACAGAGTACGTGGCCCCACAGCGACAGCAAATCCTCTTGAGGGCTACAAGACAGAAAAAACATCAGTGAGGTGCAACATGCTGAGAAAAGAAACCCTCAGTGCAAAAAATGAGCACAGGTGAAGTGCGCCCTCTAGTGATAAAACACTAGAACAGCTCCAACTTTTTAAACTTACGGTCCGTGTGTCCTTTCTTATTGTCAGCAAAAAGAGCAGCACAACCAGGCTTCTCCGGGTGCTGGACGGGATAGTTACTCTCAATCAGCTTTTCCTCAGTCAAAATATAATCCTTCAAACTCTCATACAGTGCTTTATCATCTGCCGGGAAACAATAACACATTGAGAACCTTTTAAAATACTTGATTGAAATAAAAAAAAAAAATCCTTAAACACAATTAACGCTGACCATTTCCTTTGAGCTTCTTCAGGTTCAGAGGAATGTTTCCTTTGGATCTTTGGTTGTTGACATTTTCATCTGCGCCAGAAAAAAAAAGGATAAAAAGATTAAAGTCAACTGAGTTATTTGTTTCATCAACATTATTCACACGTTGCAAAAGGAATAAGCACTGAGTTTCCCTGAGATTCTCACCTTTGGCAGCAGCAGCACTTTGATTTTTGAGCTTCTTCAGCGCGTTCACTGCAACACTCAGATATTTGAGTTTGTTCACGCTGCGATTGTACACAGTCTTCTCTTCAGCAAGTGCCTACCGACCGCAACGTAAGAGGGAAATAAAATAAATACTCGGACTGTAGTTTGACAGCGATTATCACATTTAGTGGGAAGAGACAGAACCAGTTCACCTTTTCAAAGGCATCATTAACGTCGGCTGTCGTTTTGAGGAACTCCTCTGTGAACATGTTCACGTAACGCTGTCGGACGTCATGAGGCACTTTGTCTTTGGATGCCTCACACAGCTGCTTCACTTTACGCTTCGTTGGCACTGGCTAAAAAGGAAAAAGAAAAAGTTGATTATTACTACTTAAAAAAGGAAGAAACATTTTAAACTCGCATCAGAAACAGAATCTTAAAAAAAAAAATGCATCAACAAATTTTTACATTTTCTTACCTTAGCAGTAACATTAGCAGCTTGAGGAGCGGTGGGATTGGCTGTACTTGAATGTGCCGATGCAAAGCCAGAGGTCAGTGAAGGTTTACGAGCCGGAGCGGGAATGAGCAGAGGTGGTGCTGCGCGGTATCTTTGCACGGGTGTAAGTGCAGACGGATGGTATGTTTGTGGATGGTATGTCTGTTTAACGGTAACAGGGCTCGTACGCACTTGACTGATCGGGGTTAAGACTGAAGTGACCGGGCTGGAATTGGAAGAGACGGGCAAAGGGAAGGAGCCCTGCGGGAGGATCAAGTGCAAGTTGTTGCCCACTTCGAGGACCGCAGTTCCCACAGGTATGTAGTTGATGTAAGCTGTGAGATAAGACAGAAACAGGTACAGATAATAAAAACACACAAGTAGAAATTCTGCTCAATTTTGTCTAAAAAAACAAACTAAAGAAACGTCGCTTGATTTACATGTATGAAAGATGAATAAGGATATTTAATCAGAAGCCACAATCAAGATTTCTTTTGCAACAAAATTAAAAAACAAAAAACAAAACAGACAAGATGGCATAAAAGTCCTTCACATAAGGCAATTAGGACTGCAACTAACAAATTCTTAATAAATCACCTTGCCCATAAGAAAACAGGGGAAAATGCCTATAATTTGTTATAATTGTTATAATTTCATAGAGACCATGGTGATGTCTTCAAATGTCTTGTTTGAACAGTCCAAAAAGATACTCAATGTACTGTCACATATGACAGAAATGCTTCAAATCCTCACTTCTGAGAAGCTAAAATTAGAAAATGGTTTGGCATTTTTTACCTAAAAAGTGATTAAAAACAATTACTATTTATTTGGTAATAAATAGTTGACAATTTTCTGCCAATCAACTAATCGATTGTTCGACTCATCACTGTGGTTTTAAAGCTGATAAAGTGCATAGCTTTATGATTTTTTAATATATTGTGCAGGATTATCTTAATGGCTTCTTACTAAAAAGATAATTCAGGTCACTACAGCCGACAGATGCTCACCGTTTTGCACAGGAATAGGTTGTGTGTTTACTGAGGTCTGAGGAAGAGGAAGAGGAAGAGGACGAAGAGGAGGTGCAGCCATCATCTGGGTCTCTTGTTTCCTCTGACAGGCGGAGGAGCCGAAAGCCTGACTGTTCTTGACTGACGAGGTCAGCACGGAGGGTCTCTGCTGTACCTGCTGGATCTTGGAGGTGATGGAGGGCTGGGAGGCAAATCCTGATGCTGCAGGCCCACGTAGCGGAACCAGGACCTGAGGCTGAGGTCGGCTCTTAGCCGCAGGCTGCTGAACAGAGCAGGTCAATCACAAAATGTTATCAAATAACAATTTGAACTTACATTTCTGTTCTTTCTGAGACATTTAGCTTTATAAAATTAAAGTTGAATACATTTATTATATATGCAAAAAATTAAATATCACTGACAGACCATTATCTTAAAATTCTGTACGCTATTCAAACCACTATCTTCATAAACACCAAGCTTTAAATGTTAACGGTAGTCATTTTATACCTTTTAATTTTATGGTTTGAGATTGAAAAAAGCTGCAGTGTATAAAATGTGTGTAATTTTAAAGTAATACTAGAAAAAGTTTAACAGAGTGTTGTACAATTAAAAATATTTAGATTTAATTTGGTGTAAAATTTTGATTTTTCGTATTTCTGTTATTCAGGTAAATGTAACAAACTGGGTTTTTGAGGCAGAGACTGAAAAAAATCTGGACGTTATTAATCAGCCAATATTAATATTCTTCACACAACCCATGAAGATTTTTGAAAAGGGGTCTTTTTAAAGCTGTTTTTATAACAATTGAGAGCAAGAAATATGCTGGGCATGGACATTTATCCATAGTTGACAAATAAAGTTGTCACTGCTATTGTAAACTATAGACCAGTGACATTTCAAACCATCTTTCCTTCCATTTATCAGCTGAAATACACAAATACAACACATCTGAAATGGCCGATATAACAAATTAGTGTATTATGCGTATGTGTGCCAAACCTCTGTATGTTTGGCTTCATGAGCCGTCCTCTTCTTTCCCAACAGTCCTTGTGGTTTCACATTAACCTCTGGTTTCTCCACATCCGTAGCTCCAACCTATCAGTGTAAGAGAAAACGCTCTTTACTCAACAAAAAGAGACTTTTCTTCATCTTAGTTCTGCCAACAGGATACTTACAGACACTTCAGGCTGCCCTTCGTTTCCTTTCTCCGCGTTATTTGCCTCCATGAAGATCCTGTAGCATTCCTCCATCGGGTCGCTGTCCGAGAGCTCCACTTCTGAGTAGTTGAGCTCTTCTTCTTCTTCTTCCTCGTCGGAGCTGGAGACGATGATTATAACCTCGCCGTTGTCCATTCTCACCAAACGCTGCGCAGTCGATGCAGATGATGATTCAGCTTCGTTTGTCAAATGTGAGCCGACAGGCGCTGCTGAAACGTACGGAGCCGGACACTCTTCTTCTGTTTGCGTCAGGTAGCCGTCAGGTGAAGCATGTTGAATACCGGCTTTATTCGGTCTCTGCAGCATTTTGTTTAACGTTTTCTGAACTGTGCACTGAGCCGGCTGCTCCGTTTTCTGGCCGTGCTTTGAGTGTTGTTTAAACGGCGAGTATGAGCTAGCAGTTTTATAAACAAGCGAATTTGTGTTTGGGAGATCACGCGGCTGCTGTGGATTCATTTTCTCAACACCACAGGGCGGCTCACGCTGAGGCAGTTCAACACAAAACGTGTTTTCTTCCTCTCTCACCTCCGAGTTTTTCCAACTGTGGTCTTGCCCGTTTACGGTGGCAGGTTTGGGACTTTTCGCCACTTCTGTTTCAGCAGCCTGGAAACAGGTAATTTTCTGACGTTCACCTCCGAGATCCTCCAAACATCCACGAGTTACGCTTCCATCAAGTGCTATAATTTCACATTCTTCGTTTTGATAAAGGTTAGACGGATCTTGATCGTTTTCAGTGCTATAAACTCTGTTTACGTCGACCGCGGGTGGAGATGTGACCTTAAACACCTCATCATTTGCAGGTCGCCGTGGTGGGGAATCAAGTAAAATAGGTTCTTGTTGGATCCCCTTGAGTTCCTTCACTGTATCCCGTGTTGTATAAGGAACATAGTGAACAACTTCCTGAGATCGACCTCTCTTTCTGTCAGGCGAGAGAGGAATATCAATAATCAGGATGTCGTCATCGTTACAGTCATCAAGTAGCTCTGGAGAAGGCGATCTCGAAAGTTCGGCCTGATGTGCGACTGGTTTCTTTTGGTCACTTTGAACGTTTCTTGCTCTTTTCAAACCTTGTCCATTCTTCACTTTCAGCTCCTTACCTGACGAGCTGTAAGACTGCAGGTCGGCAGAAAAGTTGGACAGAGGGTCATATTCCAAATCAGTCCTCGGTTTTGTGTTGTCGACGACGTACTTCCTGCCTTTGGAGTTCGTTTTAGTTAAGTCTGTGCGTGAAGGCGGCCCGTAACTATCTCTGTGCGTCTTTTTACCTGCTGTCTCAGACTTGAAAGCGTTCCTGCCGTCTGCCTGCACAGTCTGGTAGCGCGACAGTCGTCTTTGCTCCTGTTCCACCTCGTGTTTTACGGTTTCAATCTCCTTGTTGAGCCGCTCCAGCTCCTGGAGGCAAACCGTTTTGGTCTCAGTCACTCGTGCTCCGCAGACAGCAGACGGATAGCCGTTTGGTGCTCCTGTACAACAGGGAATATAAAGTGGGACTTCTCATTAGTATCAATGATATGGTGGCGAACAATACAGAGTGGGAATAGTTAAAACGACCCTTCATTTGTTGAATGAAGAGAAAAGAACGTTGCTAGAATAACCCACCTATATGTTGTGTGGTAATTTGCTTAAACATTAATTTAGGAATATCCAATGTTTAACCACAAAACTGTAATAACAAATCTTAAAATTGGGGATGGGAGGATATAAGATTGTTTTCTTATTTTGGGTGTGTGTGAATATCTACAAGGGGAAGCTCACATCTTTCCAGTCATTCGTCAGCATGGCTGAAGGCTCCAAATATGAATGCTTGGATATCAGATTGATAGGTTGGTTGTTTTAATTGATGGATTTTTTTTCTTTCATGGTGATTATCTGCTGTGTGTTGGCATGACTCTGAATCTGTCCGTTTGTTTTTCAACAAAATATAAAGGTAAATTAATTCCAGTATATTTTAGCGCCATTTTAAGAGTTTTAAGTAACGTTGTATTTTAATGGTTATCAGGAAATTATAATGTCGTAGTACTTACGATAAAACAATTTTTAGAAAGCTATGTATTTATTACCAGCTCTGTTAGTAGTAATAATAAACCAAAAAATGTGCATATATGTGATGACCTACTTTTTTAAAAAATGAAAGTCTAACAGTTAATTTGAATTACTTCATCTTTAAGCTAACTTATTTCCATGTTTAACCCACTTCACCTTAAAGTTTGTTTCTTTGTTTCTTATAATTCATATTCTGACTTTTGAACAATTAAGGTAGCGTCAACACCACAAGCTAACATTAATACATCGCTGATACTAACCTGCAAAGTCAACTATCGATGATTTGTACGAGGCACCAAACATGTCTCGCACTTTTGTAGCATGTTTGTACCAACAATGAGGCCGCTCACAAGGCCCACGTTTCAAAGAGGGACAAGTTATGTCGACAAAAAGACCAGACGAGGGAAACATTTGCACACAAAAAACCCGCCACTTCTCACGATGCTGAAAACCGTCTAGTTTGATTACTTAGCTGTCGGCCAACAGGTGGAGGGCTGGAAGGCTCTAATTGAACCTAAAATGGCGTCAGTCTTAATTTTATAACCTCCGCTCGGGTCACGAGACGACCGTTACAACCGTTGCTGTTGCTAATTGGTTACATTTATTTTTAATTCCTGCATTTATTTGGGGATTAAAACTAATTTAATCACAAAATAAAGGTGTTTAATGATAAATTGGTTCACCTTTGTTAACTAGAAATGATATCTGGTTATTTTTAATTTATTGTGTCGCAGTAAGTCCTCCGTGACGACAGATGTCGCTGCTGCGCGAAACTGAACTGGAGCTCCACAACAAACGAGTAACGGTGTGTAACCACTTTCCCACAACAACAGCACTATCTGGCATATTTTATACGTATAAAACACAGACGCCGTGTTGTTTGACATGGAAAACAGCGAGGATGACATGGAAGAGGATGACACCGAGTGGAAGAGCAGTTTCACGGACTTAGCACCGCTCAGCCCCGCTGCTGCTGCTGCTTCTGGTAAAGTAGACTAACTTACTGGCAGAAACTGAAACCTGACCGTTTCTGGAGTTTTGACATGTATAGAAAAACACTGCTATGTTTTACTGGTATCTTTACGTGTCAGGTTCTAACTGTTTTATTTATAATGCTTTCTGTTTCAGGGTCAAACCTCAGTAGGACACCAACACCTGCACATAGAGTCATTCTGCATTTTGACCTGGACTGCTTCTATGCTCAGGTGGAAATGATCAGAAACCCAGCACTAAGAGATGTCCCATTAGGTAAACTGATTAAATACATATAGTACCCTGTAATGAAATAATAATACCCAAGTTTCTGTCAAATATATTTCTGTTAAATCCTGGTTTGAGGCCCAGTAATGTCTCTCATCTCATCAGGTATTCAGCAGAAGTACATCATAGTCACCTGTAACTATGTGGCAAGACAGCAGGGAGTCACCAAGCTGATGTCTGTTACTGATGCGAAGGAGAAATGTCCTCAGCTAGTGCTGGTTAAAGGAGAGGACCTGACACACTACAGAGAAATGTCCTATAAAGTGACAGGTAGGTTGGAGTAATGTTTCACCTGGGCGCTGCACAAATAAAACTCAGTTCAGTGGTTTATTTTTTCATAAAGTGACACATGACATGAAGGAATTTAAGGCCCAGCTACTATTATTTACTTTAATAGTAGAGAATAATTAAGCTATCTTGACTTAATATTGAAGGATTTGGTCTGTTTTAAAACAACAGTCAGGTGCCCAAAGGAATATTGAAACAGGTTTTTCTTGCTATAATCATGCCTCCTGTTCATACTGACCCTTATAAGATCCTTTCATTGTGTTCTTACAATGTAAGTGACAACAGACAAAATCCACAGCATCCTCATTTTGAGCAAAAAATGTATTTAAAAGTTTATCTGACGATAATATGAGGCTTGAGCAGTCTGAGTTAGTTAAATAAAGAGGATATCTTCCACATTTACAGTCTTTTTAATTAAAAAAAAAGTCCCTCTTTGCACTTTGACTGATGGTGTTTTCCTGTTCAGCCACAGTGGAAGGATCGTAACAAAAAGAGGGAATTTGGTACTAAAAAGACATATTATAGATATATCGACTTGATTTGACTCTGGCTGACTTCAACATAAATACACTGTCCGATGAGACACAAAGAGGGATTCCTTTATTTTATTTGACTAACTGAGACCGCTGAAGCCTCATAAAAGCTTCAGATAAACTTTTAAATGTGTGTCAGTTTTTTAGGACAGTCTTGAAAAACTATGAACCTGTCCTGACAGTCTGACTCTTGAAATTAAAGATAGCTTCTTTCTAATCTTAACATTTTACACCAGCTGTCAGCAGTCGTACAGGGAGAGGATGAAGAGAAGATATATATTCTTCAACTTAGAGTAACCTTAAAAGACTAAAATACATGTAGTGTCATGGTGTGTTGCTGTAGATTCTCTTCTCCTGTCAAGTGTTTTCTTTAACATCATGTCATTATTTTTCCAGTTTCTCTGTCAGTAGCAATCGCTCACCTTGCTTTACCTTTTTTTGTCTTCCATCCAGAGCTGCTGATGACCCACTGTCCATTGGTTGAGAGGCTTGGATTTGATGAGAACTACATGGACGTCACAGAGATGGTGGAGACGAGGCTTGCACTGACACCGGAGGCTAACAGCTATTCATTTCAAGGAAATGTCTACAATCATTCCAGTAAGACACATTTGTTCTTTGTGCCTGTATAGCTCTACGTGTACATCTGGTTCATGGAAACCAGGAAATGAGTTGTGAAACAAGCCAAGAAACTCAAAATCGTAAAACATTTGCATTGAACTCTCAGTTTCCTGCATGCATGAAATGTTAACTTTTGCATTCTCTTGAAGAAAGTCGGTAAATAACATGAAGTCCTGATGTTCTTTGCCTGTTCAGATGCAGACGCTAAAGCCGCGGACCACCCAAGGTTGGCGTTAGGTTCACACATTGCAGCAGAGATGAGAGAAGCCATCCACAGCAAACTGGGCCTGACTGGCTGCGCTGGTGTCGCCACTAACAAGCTACTGGCCAAACTGGTGTCGGGTAGCTTTAAACCCAACCAGCAAACCACCCTGCTGCCGGAGAACGTCAGTGACATCATGGGCTGCCTGAGCGGCCTCCGCAAACTACCAGGTATATAGATACTCTTAATTTACTTGTTTTATACATTTGTCACTCGTAGCAAGCCAATAAATTAGCGGTTCATCGTGTCTCTTCAGGGGTCGGACACCAAACCGCTAAGAGACTTCAAGCCCTGGGATTGGTCAGCCTGAAAGACCTGCAGCTCTTCCCGTTGACTGACTTGGTGAGAGAGTTCGGAGGCCCCAGTGCTCAGCGCTTGAAGAATCTGGTCCTCGGTGTTGATGATTCTCCTGTCACCGCCACTGGGGCCCCTCAGGTTGGGTAGAATATCCCCGAAAGTGCATCATATTATCATCATCTGAGTTTTCAATTATTGTCTCTCTTGGTGTGTAAAGGTTTATTAGTATCCTTTTCATCCGTTTCAGTCTCTCAGTGATGAAGACTCCTTCAAGAAAATGTCATCAACTAAAGATGTGTCGGAGAAGGTTCAGCAGCTCCTGAACAGCCTCGTGGAGAGGTCAGAGTTTAATCCTTAAACTCCTGAATATCTGTCAGTTTGTTCCTTAAGACGTAAATCTAATCTTAATCATCTGTTTGAAAACAAGGATGCACAAAGACGGCAGGCAGCCTCAAACCTTCCGACTTACCGTACGTAGATACTCGGCAACCAACAAGTGGTTCAGTCGGGAGAGCCGGCAGTGTCCGATCCCCAACCACATCGGACAGAAGATCGCCTCTGGTAAGCCTTCACACATATTGTATATGTAGACACTTTGAGGGTTGTTACTCTCTGAAAAAGTATATTTATTTGAAGAAAAATAAAATGTCGTTTTAAGCATGCTTTAAAATTAATGGAGAACCTTGAAATCACTTTACTTTTTCAATTAAAATATAGATCATTCATTCATTCTCTTTATTCAAAAGTTTTTAGTTCCTCAGGAAAAACTCTTTGATGAAGATTGAGGTTTTTTTTTTATACAAAAGCAGATCAGCACTCTTTCAACAGCTCCAGTGGGTTTGAAAACAAACAATAGTAGTCGGATTTCACTTCTTTTTCCAGTTCTTTACTCGAAATATAAACTTCTCAAATCACATCCATACATGTTGGAGTCTGAATTCAATCCAAAATATGAGAGAAGACAACATGAACAGTGGGAGCAATCTGTGTTTGGAGCAGGCTGACATGCTGGCTTTGGACTTGAAAGCAGCATTTTATACACATTCACCTCCTGTTTTGGAATTTTGACCACGTTTAACATACCAACCAACTGCATAACAGTATATAAACGTCGGAAAACCACGTTATGACCCCTCAGAATATTTCAAATGTGAGTGTTTACAATCAAGTCCTTGAATTTGATACCAATATGTGTGTTAAAACCCTGTTTGGTTGGGTTTTTTTAGTCTCTATAAAGGCAGTTATAACTTTGTATATTACCAAAATGGTTTTTAAAGCACTTTTAATTTTCTGTCTCTGTTAGGCAGCGGTGATGAAGCTCTGGTCCAGCTGGTCCCTTTGGCCATGAAGCTTTTCCACAAGATGGTGGACACCAACTCAGCTTTCCACCTCACCCTCATTAATGTGTGCTTCAGTAACCTGCTGGCCAGAGGACCTGCCGCCAGCGGGAAGGGCTCAATAACGTCTTTCTTTGCTCACAGCACGTCTCCCACAAAAACACAAATCCTAACGTCACAAAGCCAGGTAGCACAGTCAAGTTATGATGTATTATATTGACTCTTATTCTTTCACACTGTGCTGTTACATGATGCCTGGTGAATCTTCTCTTCCTAGAAATAGTGTCTTACTACTCTGAAACCCTGGAAATCATTTCCTCCTCCTTTTTCCCCCAACAGGAGAATTCCTCTCGGAGCAATGATAGTCACCACGCGGATCATCGGTTCGGTGCCCACAGCGTGATTACTCAACATACCTCACAGAAGACAGTCTCCACAAAAAGCCCCTCTAGCTCTGAGGCAGCATTACGTGGGTTCAAAAGAAAACAGAGCGCTATTGTCCCATCAGAAGCACCTCAGCCTCGGAAAGTATCCTGCAGCACAGTGGGGTCAGACCCTGATAAGACAAATAACACTGTGACATATCGACTGCCCCCAAATGTTGATCTGGAAGTGTTCAGGCTTCTCCCTGAGGAAATTCAGAAGGAGGTGTTATCTCCCGCCTACGCAAACTCCCTTCCCAGCTCTCTCACAGCTACTACCAGCCAGTCCACATCTGCTGCAGTTGCTGATGTCCCCCACATGTCAGAGAACACCTCTCTGCAGTGCCCTCGACCCTCCAGTCCTGTCACACAGTCATTTCCAGACTCACAAAATCTCACAAACAAGAAAGAAGATGTAAACAAACTGGAGCCATCTGACAGAGAAACCGCCATGAATCACCAGCGGCCTTCGGGCACAAGTTCAGTTCCAGGAGAAAACATGACGGAAGAAGGGAGACTGTCATTCCCTCAGTCTTCTGACTGTGAGTTCCCAGTAAATGTGGACCCTAAGGTGTTTTCTGAGCTTCCGCTGGCTGTTCAGAGGGAGTTGATGTCTGAATGGAAACAACAGAAACCAGTCCTGAAGACCCCCGCATCAAAGAAACCAGGGAAAAGCTCAATGACCAAAGACAAAAAGTCTGCAGGCAAAAGCAGTCAGGCAAACAATTTATTGAATTATTTCAAACCCAGTTAGTGAGACACAAGTTACTTTTGTCAAGTCATATATGATGATAATACTGTATTTTAATGTTATTTCTCTTGAAGATAATTTTATTTGTAATGTTTGAGATGTTTCACTAATACGCTGCATTATCACTTCAGAAAAAACAATTTGGTGAAGCTGTTTGGTTTTTGGGGACACTACTGTAAAATAAAATAAGAAATCAGCAATCCAAATTAATTGTATTAAGTTGGACACCAGTTAGCAGTATGAGACAGTTTTAATAAAGGTTACATTTGTACAAAATGACCTGATTTCTGGAACTTTGCTCACTGCAAAATAATGTATAATAGCTGAAAGTCTCAAAAATCATGCAGACATACAAAAACAAAATAAGAAAATTGTGTTAAAAAATAGTGAAAGTGGTAAAAGTAAGATCCTCACCAGAATAAACTGGCACAATTAATCAAACTACCTAGTTGATTAAGTCAATGAATGACTGACAGTCCCAACAAAAACCAAACATTATGAGCTTGACCAAGCTGGTAAACTTTGTTTTTCTTAATTGTTTGTCTGTTTTTTGTCCAGAATAGTTGCCTTTTTGAAAATAAAAATATATATATATATTGTTAAAGAAACTTTATATTGATTTGAAAACATCTAAAAACTGCTTAGTTTTTTCACCTGAAATGACCACATTAGTTCAGTCCTTGTAAACATAAAATTCACAAGATATTGTTGATATTGTCCTAAATCTTGGACTTAAAAGAAGTCTTAAGCTCTTGATTCATTGTTTTCTTATTGTTTTCACATTGTTTGGAGAAGTAGGATTACTGGGCTGAGCCTGTAGAAGAGGGGCCCTTTCTTTGGTTGCACGACTTCCACTGAAATCCACAGAGGCACACATTATTCGTCGTCAGGGACACAGTCCAGTTTTCAAAGAGCCTTTTTGCTCATGAGAAATACCAGAAAACACAAGGTCTTGTAAGCACAGCCCCACTTGGTTCTTGCTGGTCTGAAACTCCTCCCCGGATCACATGTAAGAAGGGGGGAAAGGTTCAGGAGATATACTATGTGCCATCGCATCATGATAGTGATAAATTTATTTAATCGGGACGAGTCGAGGGCCCTCTGAATGGACGTTGGCACCTTTTTGGGATAAATAGGTAAGAAACTCAACTATTTCTCATCAGTTTAAAGGAGCAGTGAATGTTTGTGGTCATGTTTGCTGACGAATATTTGACTGTGTTGCTTTCAGTCAGTCATGATGTAGTTTAAATTGTGTGCAGATATTTCAGAAATCACCAAAATACAGATTGATAGTGTTTTCATCTTGGAAATATGTTTTGTCAGATGAACAGAGAGACTGTTTCCATTAATTATACACATAGGAAACTACTCCTCCTCTTTTCATGGTGGTTTAATTATGGTGATAATATCACACATTTGTTTACCAGAAAGCAGATTTTATTTCAAAGTAAAACTAAAAGAGATGATAGTCTTCAGGATTGTTTGTGCCCATGGGGCCTCTCAAACACCTCTTACATAAGCAAATCTGATTTGCCATGCTGCCTTTCACCGGCCCGCTTGGCCCCGGCTGCAAGTGCAACCGAAACAGTGTGGTGGTGGTGGTGACCTGAGTGGTGTCATGCAATGTTGAGCTGTCTGCCCGTAGCCCTTTGAGTCAATAAAAGGAGTTCTGTCTGCCAAACAGACCGTGTTGGTTTTTTTTTTTTTTTTTTTTTTTTGCTCAACAAGTCAGAGAAAATTCTGGAGAAGCATTTGACTGCTCATGTGGAAGCCAGCTCAAGTCATGTGCTAGTCCCTCTCTGATCAGCGTCTAATGAGTGGGGAGTTATGACGTCCCGCTAAGCCTGTGTGATGGTCCTGAACCCCTCAGACTGAATGCTGCTGGAAGTGCTTCACCTTTCTTTTCTAGTTTCTAAAGAGCCCTTGTCTAAATCTCTCTTGACACATCTGTGATTTCAACGGCGGTAGGTTGAGCGCTCAGCTGCATCATGGCTGACTGGGATTATGATTATCTGATCAAGCTGCTGGCGTTGGGGGACTCCGGGGTGGGGAAGACCACCTTCCTCTACAGGTACACCGACAACAAGTTCAACCGCAAGTTCACAACCACAGTGGGAATTGACTTCAGGGAAAAGAGAGTGGTGAGTGATACAAACACAGGGTCAGTCCAGTCATGGATTTTGTTATGTTTTACTGGACTTGATTGCTTTTATATCAGAACTGATGTGTGGTCTCCCATCAGGCAGATACTACAGATGAATCCAAATACACTGAAAAACAGCTTCTTCCCAAAAGCTGTGGCTCTAGACATCTCAGTCTGACACTAAGACTGATATATTAATCTGTTGCCCAATATTTCAGACTGATATGCTGCCATTATTGGACACACTTAATATTTATCTAACTTACATGTCACTTTAAGCACTGATTATGTTTAATGCACCATCACTTTACTATTATTACTGATGCTGTTGCACCTTATTTGTTGTATTTTATCACTAGTTGCATTTTTTCTTTATATTATATTATTATATTTTGTACTTATATTGCTTGGTTTCTGCCATCTTTATTGCTGATATTTTTATATTTCTGTCTTATCTCTTCTTTGTAAAAATGTGTGAAGTAAAGATGTGTTAAGTCTTTAATGAACCATTAAATGCAATTTCTTGGCTTCTTGACTGGTCAGGTCAGAGGTGGGACAGTGTCTGTTGTTTTTTTTTTGTTAGTAGACTCTCATGCTTTATGGTTTTGTTCAGATGTACATGGGGATGGGTGCTGATGGGACAACAGAGAGGAACTTCAAAGTTCACCTTCAGCTTTGGGACACAGCAGGACAAGAGAGGTGACTATAACCTTCACTATGTTTTACATTTTAGGCATCGAAGGACAAGTTCACAGTTTTTCAATTGTGTTTTAAAACAACAGTCGGGTATTCATATGAACACTGAAAGAGGTTTTCCTCGCTGTGATCATTCCTCCTGTTCACAATGGCTTTTAAAAGATCTCCTTAAAATGTGCTTTCTATGTAAGTGATGGAGGCCAAAATCAGTCATTTTGCATTTAAAAGTTTATCTGAAGCTTATATGAGGCTTCAGCAGTCTGAGTCAGTCATATCAAGTGGATATCTGTCACATTTACAGTCTTTTTGGCATCAAATTCCTTCTTTGTGTTTCCCTGTTGAGCTGCAGTGAAAGCATAGTAATAAAAAGAGGGACACAGAGGGAACAATATCTACTTGGTTTGACTCATTTGGACGCTGAAGCTTCATATTAGTTTCAGATTAACTTTTAAATACATTTTTGCACAGAAGGAGGACTGTGGAAGTGCATCATGAAGGGATCTTAAGAAGGCCAGTGTGAGCAGAAGGAATGATTACAGCAAGAAAAACCTCTTCCAGTGTTCATTTGAACATCTGACTGTAGTTTTAAGACACACTTGTGAACCCATCCTTTAAAGCTGCTTTGTGTAAGAGTTGAACATTTCTGACTATGGTATCAAAAGTCAGAAATGCGAGAATCCGCCTCGAAATGACTCTAAATATGTCAACTTGTCAGTGAGTCAATATTTTTTTTTCATTATGGTCAGGCCCTATAATAAATGCCTTTGGTCATTTTGGAAATTATTGCTCGGTAAATAAGATTTGAAGACTTATAGCAGGTTATTATGTCTGCCATGCGGCCGTTGATTTACAGCTGGCCTTTAACTGCAACTCTGCTTCAAACCAGCTCCAATGAAAACCAGTGGGTGACGTCACACCTCGCTACATCTATTTTTATGTGCAGTTTTTTCATAAAACCCACAGAAAACACGGGCTGACAGCAACACATTCACCAGTATTGACACATTTTTTCTACAAAGAAAAACTTAAACCATCTGAATAATTACAGAAATCTACTCTTAACAGCTTTAAACTGAAAGCTGTTTGCTTGTTTTCAGGTTCCGCAGCCTCACTACAGCTTTCTTCCGAGACGCCATGGGCTTTCTGCTGATGTTCGACTTGACCAATCAGCAAAGTTTCCTCAACGTCAGGAACTGGATGAGTATGTGTTATCTCAGCAGCCCTGCTCTGTTCTGGATCAATAGTCCTTTTGATCGATGTCGTCTCTCTCTTGTTGCCACAAAGACTGAAATCTGTTTGGTCAGTGTCAGTGAGAAACATGACCAAGCAAATTTCTGAGTTCAGTTTCACATTGGTTTTTATATATATATCTGTGTGTTTGCATTAAATGAGAGTAAATGACTTCCTCTGTGTCGGCTCAGGTCAGCTACAGGCCAACGCGTACTGTGATAGTCCAGACATTGTGTTGGTGGGCACCAAGGCCGACCTCAGAGACCTGAGGGATGTTCACGCCAGGCAGGCCAGAGATCTGGCAGACAGATACGGGTGAGGCGTTATATACTGCACTATTATGTGTGACTTCCACAGACACAGTGTGAGACTGTAGGAAGCGCAGATGAATATCAGTTCAGTTGCACCTGATGTGGCTGCTCTCAGCCTCTTCTATGTTGGCTTTAGTGCTGATTCCTAACGGCACAATAAGAAGTTTCATCAGATTCTGTCTCCTGAAAACAAGAATCAAATCTGAACGGAGGTAGATTTTGCACTGACATACAAACAAAGCTAAAAAAGTGCTTTATATGGTTAAACCAGGATTAAAACATTTCATCAGTGAGGCAAAAAAAATCCTCTTCACTTCCTCAAAGTCAGACTGAGAGAGATAAGACCCAATCTTTGAGATGCTTCTCAGTTGATAAAAACATGACTGAACAACTTTTGTAACTTGTTTTACAAAGGAAAGCTCACTGTCAAATATTACAACCTGTTCTCTGGCTGCAGTTTTGACGTCTGTAGACAGGAAGCTGATGACAAGATGTTTTTGTATAAATAACTGTTTTTCCTTGCACATACAGTGGGAAAGATTTAATAATTCCTCCCTAAATGGAAGATTTAAAGGCTCAGTCAATCATATTTTAAATACACGCACATTATTGAAGAATTTCACTTTCAGATGAAGATTAATATTCAGTCGATCAATGTGAGTGTCATCACAGTTTTTCAGTTTTGGGTTTTGATTTTTGGTGATAGGGCTCATCTTTTGTTTAAGTTCCTGTTACTATGACTTGTAAATTATTTGGTTTAGACCTTTTTAGGAGTGTTTCTAATTTAGATGAAGTGTCTCTTTTAATCAGGTGTTGACAATATTTTGTTTACCATTTACATGGCACCACTTTCTTTGACTGGTTCACCACAGGATGGTGCTAGTGAGCTGTTTTCAACTCTGCTCCGCTGATTCTCTCCTAAATGAGGCCTTTCAATTTGTATGATTATCTGATCATCCCCCCCCCAAGGATCACAGGATAAATCTGACAGGTCATGAGATTAATAGAGGTATATAAAAGAAGGTAACATGTGCTTACCTTTCAAAAATTTTGCTTTTTTTCTTCTGAAATGCTGAATAGATATACCTCTTCAGGCCTCTGAAATGTATACAATCTTTTTTTTTTGGTTGAACTGCTCACGATGTATAAATAAATACAAACTTTGATAAGTAGATATTATTCTCACATGCAAGAAAATGTTGTGAAAATGAATTTTACAGTTACAGATATATATAGTCACTAAAAGTCAGTGAAAGTCTCATCCAGTTGTTTCTTTGAAGTCTCCTCTCTCTCGCTTCTCCTCAGCATCCCCTACTTTGAAACGAGTGCAGTGACGGGTGTCGACGTGGACAAGGCAGTGACCACCCTGCTGGACCTGGTGATGAAGAGGATGGAGCAGAGCACCTATAGGGGCCAGAACTCCGAACCCAACGGGAGCCCCATAGCCAGCCATGAGGTGGAGGAGGCCCCCGTCAGGAGGAGGTGCGCCTGCTGATGTTGCCGCCAGCAGCGACTGCGTTTTGAGATGCTACTGCCTGCTAGATGAGGTGGTAAAATCTACTAAAATATGATCCATACTTGAGCGCTCTGTAAATCTGGTCCATTTCAGTGAACAACAATATTGTTTATTCAGCATGAATTCAGGGTTTCTGCAGTGTTTGCCACATTAAATTCAAAATGTTTTCACACTTTTTATACAATTTAGCAGATAGGACACCAGTTGGGACAAAAAGGCCTACAATTATGTATTAAGTACACAAATTTATTGACATATATATCACATTCTAATATCAGTACTTCCCAACTGTATATAACAATTTACTAGTAATATCAATCACAGGTCTGATGGTGCTGAATAAAACTCCACAGAAAAAGGATTTAAATAGCTACGATCAGGAAGTCACTTGTAGTTTATAGATGTTTACAAAAAAGTTATAACTAATAACTTGTCTACAGCAGGCAAGAACAATATTCACAAGTTTAAATCCTCTCTTAGGCCTTCAAGGCTTTTTAAGACTTTTCAAGACCTGCAGACACCCTTCCTCTTGATATTATATCTGTCTGTAATGTTATTTATTCACCCGCCTGTTTTTATCGTAAGATGAGACGAAGGAAAGAGAGGACAAGAGTTTAAAAAGTGTATATAGTAACTGAATAGACAGATAGATATTGTTATAAAAGCGGGATGTTTTAAAGACACCACACAGTTGTGATTCAGCAAAAAAAAAAAAAGACAAATGATCCTTTTCAAATGGGTCACGTCAGAGAAAAATACCATTTTTATTTGACACAATGAGGCATTGATGGAAGGAATATGCAGGCACATAACGTATATTTATCATGAAATATAATCAAAAAACATTTAAGACATGGTTACATTTCTTATATGAATGATTGTTTTTGTTAGAACAACCAAGATAGCAAAGTCCCTTACATGATTTATGACTTTTATACGACATGTACATAAGCAGCCAAGCTTTTTTTTTTATGCCTTATGGAACAAAGTTGCCATGCAGATTAAACAAAGTACAAGAATGTTAAAGGGTTGTTGGAACGAATCCTGCTGCATTTTTGAATAAAGACATTTTATGTTTAAAGTTGAATGTCACTGTATTGTTGTTTAAATGTAATGCACAGAGAGCTATACTGTTATTTTGACTTGAATAACAATACTGACAGACTTTTGTTAGCATCGTTATCTTTTACACACACATTCTACACAATGATTTTGGAAAATCAGGAGAAACATGTTTGGAGAAGGAAACATGTCCAGCATTCATGTCAGTGGTTTCGTCAAACACCAAAAAAATCTGTAGGAGGACATTCATGGAGTCACAAATAAAATGCACCACATTACCTTGGCTGAAACTTAAAAAAAGCAAACATTTTAAATAATATTTGTGCCACAACAAGTGATATTCAACATCAAATTCACAAAAAGGTATATTCCATTACATCTGCAAAAATACCTGTTGGTAATACAGCTCATACAGCTTCCAAAATCCCGAATCATTCTGCATCCAGCTACGTGATCTTTGGTGTACCTACAAAACATTCCTACTGTAGTGACTACAGCCATTATTATTCAATGTACACATCCATGACATCAATTTAAATGGTCTAAAATTCAGCAACTTTTTAAAAAAAAATTCAGATTTGTGTTTTAATGGTCGTTTTTGGTGACTGTGCTGTGATTCGAGACACGTATTAGCTGAAATGCTCATCTCGCCTAAGGAGACAGACAAAAAAAAAAAACGCTTTGTGTGTGGGGAAAAAAAAAAAGATGGCAAGCAAATGCCTACCACACTAAATCTGAATGAGCACAAAAGCACACACACATTACATCTGGTCGATTTGAATGACTGCATTGCTCTGTGTATTAAACCTCATCCGCGGCCAGAATCGCAACAAGTAGCACATGTTGCAGAGTCATGAGACGGTCATGTGGCTAGCTTTCAGTGTTTGGGCTCAAATCATCCTCAGTCACCAACCCTGACCACCAGTCCTGCTTCAGTCTGGCATGATAGGGTGGTCTGATTTTGAGAGAACCCAAGATTATCTACAGATATAAAAAAATAAAGTTTGTTCATTTTTAAGTCATCTAAGACAAAATGATCTGTAGAGGTTTGGTCCCATGTGGAGTATAGCAGTAGAGTAATTTTTTTTGTTTGTTTTTAGCCTTCAGACATCTCTCATACAAAGTCACTGGTGATATTGTTCAGAAATACATTGTCAGGAATACAAACAATAGCGAAGAACTAAATTTTACCCTCAAAACAATCTTCAAAAAGGTTGTATAAAACTAGCCTAAAAGATTTGTAAGTGCCTCTCTCATGCAATGTCATTTAAATGGATCATGCTCTTTATACAAGATGCAATAAGTCATATAACATTCATTCATTTCTCTGCTTTATGTCACATATTGGAATTGATATATGATTACATGATGAATAAATAACTTTCCCCCCAGTCAACAAAAGCTCTATAATAAATAATGTGTTCTCTTATTTAATAGTTTTAGAATTGAAATATTATTAAACTTCAAGGTCAGTTGTTGTTGTATATTAAATTATTGACAAAAATGTGTCCAAAATCTTGAATTTCCTGATGTTTTAGCCATGTTAATGCTATTATTTGGGTAGGCTTTAAATATTACAGCTTTTTGTATTAACTAGCGGTAAGAATAGCAAAAAAAAAATAGTCTCCGTTTTTCTTTCAAAACAGTTGCAGCTGTTCATGAATTCAAACTTAGCTTATGTTTACCAAGTGGAGATTTACACATCACTAAATTGAAACATTTTTCACCAAACAAGCTAGTTCTTACGTAAATATTAGTTGTTACTAAATATTTACACCTACTAAACTAAAAGACTGTAACTGACGAAATCAACGTTAGCTAGCTTGCTAATATATGACCTGTTTGATGTAAAAGAGACAATATCATTTGGTTGACACATCATAGCTGTGTAATAATGATGTAAACATGAGAGATTTTAAATGACATGACAAAAATAACACAATATATACAATACATAATGTCAGTAAAAGACTAAATGACCGAATAATGCCGGTTAGGTTAGCACAGAAAGGCTCCCGGTTAGCATAACTGGATGTTTTCCACTCTTGCTAAACCGCATGAATACTACGCCGAAACACATATTCCTCCTTGTATGCACATACATTTACAAAGAATTGGCAGTTTTCTAATTTACCTAAAACTATTACATTAAGTTATGTTACAGCTTACGTTAATAAAGTCTTTCCTAGCTAAGACATTTCTGAGTGTTTAATAGTGCAAACCAATTTATAGAGTATATCACTAGTTTGAAACTAGCTTGTAGTTAATTTGGAAGGACTTTTCGCAAACTTAGTAATAAATTTACAAATAGCTGGTGCAACCCTAGCATCCAGTTGTCCAAAAAATAAATACCCAGCGATCTTTAAAAAACCCAGAAGGTCTTCTGACAGCATTTAAAGGACCAGTATGTAAGATTTTGTTGCACCTAGCGATAAGGTGGCAGATTGCAGCCAAATGAATATCCCTCCTCTCCCTCCACTTCCAAGTGTGTAGGAGAACCTGCAGAACTTGCAAAATACGTGAAAGGACCATCTAGATTTTAAAAATCTGAATGATAAAAAATATATTTTAACCAGCATTTTCCCCAGTTGTGACTCTTTTTCACAATTTAAACAAAGATGGTAGCATGTACTCACTTAATTTATACAGATTGAACGAAAATTTAACAATTGTTAACATCAATATAGATAAATCTGTTATTTTAAATTTTCAAACAAATTAAAATTGAAACTTGGAAAATGGGTTGAAAATATTTTTTAAAGTGCAGTGGACGTAATATTTTTGTAACCCAGATAGTTATAAGTAAGTTTTGTTAAACAACCTTCTGTGTTTTTCAACGATTGACGGATATTTACAGTATTTTCAGAAAACTCAATGCTTAGCTTGTGTGACTCTAATCTATTAATGGTAATATCTCAGAGCCACAAACTACGACAAGTACAACCCAATCCATAATGAGCATTACAGCCTAGCTAGCGTGGCTACAGACTTGTAGTCTCATCGGAAGGTATTTTAAATGTCTTATTGTCTCAAAACCTAATGTAGGCCGATACCACTTTCTCAAATTCTGTATTATAATGACAGCATACTTTCCTCTGCCCATGAATTTATGGCTTATTGTTGGAATGTCGTTTATTATTCCAAAATTTTAAAGAATCTCAACAAAATTTGAAGTGGACAGCTACACTGTCTACATAGAATAAAAGACACAAGTATATATATCTAACTCATATATATATATATATATATATATATATATATATATATATATATATATATATATATATATATATATATATATATTACAGTCTTGTAAACAAATACCATCTTCCAGAGCAGTGCAGATTGTCTGACACCTCAGGGGGAAAAAGGCCTGAAAACAGGAACTGCACCTCTCTTGAGGTGTTGAATCTGATTACAAAAAAACACTGATCTAACTCCTTCCCTGAGATTAGGCAGTGATTTCAGTGTACAGAATCAGTATACTGTTGTAAAAGGCGGTTAATCAAACGACACTGTATTGAACAGAACTGGAAGATTTGACTATTTATGTTTTCACAGCTGAATCCCCAGCAGACTCCAGTTAAAATAGACGTTTGTTCTGTTCAAGCTGTTCAGCCACGGCCCGCAGCCATGCAAAGGAGTAATGAAAGCAACTGAGCAACGGAAGTCCCAACTGTAGTACTGAACACAACGATACCGAATGACACCGAGTGAATCGGACATTCATGTGAAATTACAGCTTGACATGAGTGTGTGTTTTTAGAAGGAGGATGTCATAAATTGCGTTAACACTTATCATGCAATGTGGGTCACAACAAAAAAGTTTGAGCAGAGCTGATGTATCTGGGTCACAGTCTCTGGAGTCACCCCATAACTTTCCAACACTTCCTGTGTGTCTAAGAGCAGTGCGTCAGGCTGAGTTTGATCACGCCCTCCCTGTGTAGCTTGTACAGCAGCTTGAACTCAGTGGGAAGCTGGTGGGTCTCCTGCCACTTGGTGGTGAATTTGGTCCCTTTCTTGTCGTAGTAGTGGTAAGGCAGATCCTTGCCTGTGTTGGGGTCCCAGCCGAAGGGCCAGAAGCCGTAGAGATGGATCTCATCGCACATGGCGGAGGCCAGCGTGTACATGAGGATTCCAGTGCTGAGACGTTTGGGAGAGAGGTTTTTAGTCTTCCAGTATCTGTGAAGAAAATGACAAATCAGTCATTAAAAATCTGAAATTAAATCCAGACACCTTTGATATATCACGATTAATCCCTCATCACCTTTTAAATCTAGCCCATCATAACCTCACTGTCTTTATACTTTTTTTGTTCTTTGTCATTTTGGGTGTGTGGTTATGGCTATACTAGCCAGGATTTTTAGAAATACTGAGGTCATGAGTCCGATATCCCAATCGATCCTTTTCACAACAGACATTTTGACCTATCAAAACAGGAAAAGCACAGGTGTGATAACATTAATGATAGTTCTGGTGTTGTGCATAATCACTCACTGACATGGATCACTGGAACAATTAATGTAATGGAGCCATTGTTAATGTTATTATTTACACCTGTGCCTTTTCTGCTTTGACAAGTCAAAAAGTCAGTCGTGAAAAGGGTCCGTTCCTCCGTTGTGTATAAAGTATACCATTTAAGCTGCTGTAATCTATATTTTTATACTATCAATGGATCAAATGACTGTGTGTATGTAAAAAGGGGGCATTCAAGTGACAATTCCACATATAATCATCACCCATCTCAGAAGTTCCCCTCAACTCTATGGAGGGTTTTAGCATCTTTCAGCTCAGTTTTGGTTTTCCAGCCTGACATCATCAGTGTTGTTTCAGCGGCATCAGCAGGTAGTTGTTTTCACCCAAAAGCTCAACTAAAAATCTTACATTGTATCTGCTTAGCACTAAACAACAAACTAACAGAGTTAGCAACTAGCTGGTGAACACAGTACAGCATTTAATAGTTATTAATAATTAATTATAATAATAATTAATTTAGTTAAATTATTTTCTCAAGAGTTGGTGGAGACCAAAAAATGAGCTAAAAGGAGAATGACTATTTGAATTTCATTCATCATAAATGTTAATGTTGCTCTGTATCTGCTTAATGTGTAGATACGTAACATGTTAACATGTTTGCCATATCAACATTATAAGGTGATAAAATATCATTGTTGTGTTTACAGCTTATTTCCACTGGTGGTCAAAAATCTGTTAATGCAGGTTTAAAGGGGACCTATTACGCTTTCCTTATTTTCAGTCATATATATATATAATGTTACAGTGTCAGATATTCATATTAAACATAGCCAAAGTGTCAAATAATGAGTTAAACGTATGTAGAATTAACCCCTATGAGCAAAAAGCAGCATCTTCAGACTGCTCTGAATGCTCAGTTTCCGTTTTTTTTTTTACTTTCAGCCCGAGCCAACACTAACTTGTAATGGATTTCTTTCTATGGTCATCTACTCCACATACAGCCTGCAAGTTCACTGCTGCGCTCCGCTAACATTATGGTATTTTTCCATTGTTTTGAGGGTAGTCATGCCGAGCCATGACTTCAGTTAAGCTGGCACACTGTGAGTGTTTTTCCATTACACAGCACTGCAAAGTAAAATAAGTAGTTTACTTGGAGGTGTGCTGGTCGTCTCGACTTCTCATTATCAAACATCATCATCACTTTGGCTGTTTCTGCTTGTACTATTCCTCCATGCAACATTTAAAACTGACCTGCTGAATAAATATCCATATCCATGGATCCATATCTTGTTGTTTCGACTGGTTTTTAGTGCCGCTAATGAAGCTCTGCTAATTCCGTGAGGAACACGTTTTATTTCCTGTGAATTCTTCACCACAAAAGTCTCCTGTTATTTCCTCATTTAAAAGATTTTAATATGAAGCTGTAAAGCAGAAAATGCTGGGTTCACATCAGGGGTAACTTAACGCAACTCTGATATGGCTGCCCCTCAGGCTTCTGGAAAGCTGGCCAATCAAAACCCCAATAGTTCATCAGGAGGGGGGACTTAAAGACATAGGAGCTTAACTGCCTGTTAAGAGATAGAGGCTGAAGTGAAGGGTTGCAATACGTTTGTACAGTGGTACATAAATACGTTTTTTGAACCGTGAATCATCCAAAGCTACTTTAGTAGAGTCCCAAAATAAAAATATAGAGCTGGAAATAAGCATTATAGGTCCCCTTTTAACTGTTCAATCACATTATCTTATCTTTCATTTCAGTCTTCACGAAACTGCTGGGAACATAAGCTGAGTATTGAACATCAATACTTTTTTTTGTGCAGTCCAAAATGTGTTTGTAGCATTGAGTATTGAAAAGTATCAAGTATCAAATCCTTGAAGAGATTCTTTGGAGACTCTTCTTATTCTTTTTATCTGATATTTCCTGATGTCAATAAGAAGAAGGAACCCTGTTACATTTATTTTGGGATTGTCCGATACTAGATTTATTTTGGTCTATATTTTCAACCTGTTTTCTCAAGTATGGAAATAAACTGTCCTTCCCCACAGAGACTCTGTTATTTTTGGATGCACAGAGGACACTGGATCACTTCCCTCTCATATACAATCAGCTTTGATGATGGGAACACTGCTAGCCAGAAAACTGATTCTCAAAGACTGGGAGACAACAATTTGACCTTCTTTCCACAGACGGTACAAGAAGTGATTTTTTTCTGGACCTGGATCTGGTGTCTGTATTCCCGTTGTTGTTTTGTCTGTCTTTCTTTCATTGTTAATTCATACTTATCTATGATTAGGGTATTTTGTTGCTTGATGTACCGAATGAGTCCCTGTGTTCCAGTGTCTACTGACGTGACAGTATATTAAAAGCTCATGAATAAAAACAATTACATTTTTAAAAATCTGGAGATTTTAGTCTGTACATTATATAGCTTTATATCTAACACTGCTGCATTGTTGTTTGTTGCTTATATTCCCCAAAGCAAGATATCATATAGGCACCAGTATTACTAATCCCTAGTACACATAATTATTCACATAATTATTTAAATTTCTCATATTTAAATATATTGAGTCTAAGTATACTGAAATCAGCCTGTAAAACAACAACCACATGGAAGCTTTTAATTGCTTAAAGCCCCAGTTTGCTAAAACACTGAAATTGATTTTCGTGTTCTCCATGGTAGCTGATTGTGGTACCTTCCAGTTATATTCTTAATAAATTAAATTACTTAACAAATTGCCCACTCAGAGCCAGGTTCTGCCTTAGGTTTCTTCCTGTTAAAGGGGAGTTTTTCCTTACCGATGTCACCAAGTGCTTGCTCATGGGGGGGAACTGTTGGGTCTCTCTTTCTGTAAATTAAAGAGCATGGTCTAGACCTGCTCCATGTAAAAGTGCCCTGGGATGACTTTGTGTTGTGATTTGGTGCTATATAAATAAAATTGAATTGAATTGAAATTGAATTGAATCTACATTCTTACTTGTTGACATCGTGCATGATGTTTCCTGGCCAGGCCAGTTCGATCTTCAGTTGGCCCTTGTGCTCCACAAAGAAGTCCACCAGGGTCCGGGTTACTGTAGCTGAGGTATGGAGGAAGAAGGCCGGGATCCACAAGATGGCTCCCTCCAGCTTCTTCAGGTTGAGGAAGAAGTTATTCCTGTCTTGAATAGTCAGCAGGTTATTGTAGTACCTCTCCAGGATGCTGGGGTTAAAGGTGGTCAGGTTGGTCTTCCTGCCCACGTCCTTGGAGTAGACCTCTGTTGGGGCGAAGTTACAGCGGAAGACAAAGTCGGCCTGGTCAATTTCCGGGCCGCAGTGGCTTCCTGTTAGGATGCCGCTGTTGCCCACCACGGCACACATGCTGTAATGCTTGTTGAGGATAGGAGAGATGTCTGGGAGCAGGGACTTAAAGTTGTTGCTGATGGAGAAGACATACTTGTGGCTGGAGTAGTCAAAGTGCATCAGCTGGCCAACACGCACGCTGTTCTTTGTGAGGGAGAAGTTTGTGGGAATGTCAATGTAGCTGAAGATATCTTTCCTGGAAGAAGAAAACATGTAAGCACTGTTACAGGCAGCTACTGAAGATGCAGATTCATATTTTTTGTTTGGTGGTGTGTTTTTTATTCTGATGGATAATGACCAGCTAAAACAGTAAACTATGGGTACGTATAAGAATTACTTATATATTATACAACATCTTATAATCCCGTGTCGTAGAAAATGCAAAGAAAAGGGCATCCTGGTAGCCTTGCGGTTTAAATGCGTACCATATAACTGCAATGTTCCCAGTTTGATTCCATACCACTCTTTTCCCTTCATTTTTTGTCTATATTGCTACTATCAACTATCAAATAAGGGCAAAACACAATCTCTGTTAGAACAAAGGAAAGAAATTGGAAAGACACCAATTTCTCCACTGACCACAGCCTCCATAAACACAAATGTGATGCAACCACAAGGATCACTTATTGCTATTGACTTAACCTCATAGACACTTAAGCCACTTAAATATCACAAACCGATGATGTGTAATTGTTTAAAATTCTCCCTACTGCCCAGTTATATGTGGTCAGGATGCAGTCTCAAGCTCGAGTCATGCTTAGTCTTTCCCTTTGTTTGAAGGAGCATACAGCAGAATCTGTTATCTATATTTGCTCATTGATTTTCTGTCGACTGTTCACTGGATGCATCATTTGTGTATGTTATCAGCATTTATGTTTGTTTTCCAGTAGAATTGCCATCAATCAGTATTTCACTGTTATTTATTTCAGAGCTATTTGAGTGTCTTTCTTTTATCAATTATTGTTTTCATTACAGCTTCACAATCTGTAACAGTTGTTAAAGTAAAGTGGAAAGTGATCCTTGAGAAAGATAACGATAAAGATGTTGAATTGCTTTTTCAAGGTCCTCATTTAAGTCCAACTGAAATCACAACCATCCCTTTTTGCTGTAAATTAAAATGTAAATTAAGTAACTTGTCACTTTCTCAACCAGCACTCTGTGCACTCTTCACACCTTTGCATTATTAGTATCCTGTTTACAGTTCACAGAAACGGTTTCACCTGTATAGTGATGTGTATCTGAAGTACATTGAGAGCCACGAATCAGGAGTCAAATTTCTTGTATATTTAAACATACTTGGCCATTAAAGATGATTGTGATATCTGAAATGTTCCTTTTTTTTATCTCAGCCTCAGGAGGGGCGTGTCGATGTCTGTGTTTGATTGACAGCAGCTGGCAGGCTGAGAATCGGTGTTACACCATAGGGAACAGAGACAAACTTGCGCTGTAGCTGTGAGTCAGACAGTGTGTTTCTAGTAGTCAGTTTCAGAAAGTTTCAGAAATTACCCTACATAAAGTCCCTAATCCAACATTGGAGAGGTGTGTAGAGGAGGGGGTTTCCGAAGCTATTTGACCGACAAGCTCTTCTGACGGAGAACAGGGCCCCTTAAAGACCACACCAGTATCTAACAGGACCAGGAAGTAGTAATGTGCTGAGCAGCAATGTAGCCTGCAGACTAACGTTAACAGTGCACTTTTCCCCAGTGACTGCTCTGACTCGTTCAACAAGCTACGTTGAAGGACAGTTGTTCATGTTTGTTTGTTAGATAAGAAGGAGATTAACACAAAAGCTAATGTGGGTTGTTGTTCAGAGTCTGTGGCGCTTGTGTTGTGTAGCAGGATGCTATCAGGCTCAGTGTGACCATCTGCTCTGTCTATGATAGAACGCCACGTTACTGCTTGATATAAATATTTGATTGGCTGCATCAAAGTTCTCCATCTACGCAGACATTTAACCGGTTTAACTAATGGTATTCTGTCAAATTAATGCAAAGCTAGGGGGCGCCATCACAAAACCAATAATTTGGATATAAGCTGGTTTGTCACAGCAAAACTCTTTAAGACACTGCTAGAATCAGCTACTAGAAACCTGTGTTTCTTGATTTAACAATGAAACAGCATTCAGAAATAGGTTTTCCTCCATTTTAAAGCCCTTTAAACTCAAGGCCACCATGCTCCCCAAACTTTAGCTTTGACAGTGCAAATCATGCTTATTGCATATACTGCAGGATGAGAGATATTCACACAGAGACTTTCACAAACTAGAAAACAAAAATGTCAGATAACTCCTATATCTTACCTCTGCTGATAAAACGCAGTCTTGTTGAACTTCCATTTGGACGGTTTTCCTTGGAGCTCCTCATTTAGGGCATTGGTTAAGGGGATGAAGGAGGGGTCCAGAAAATTCATGGCAAACTGAGACCTGAGAATAACAATGTTATAAGAAATAGCATGCTGAATCAACATACTAGCTGAAAGCATTGAGATGTTTTTGTAGAAGGAAATCCACCAGATCTGCTCTTGACTATCTTTGGTTACTTTGAGATGACCAAGAGCTCTTTATGTAGCCCCCAATAAGCACTGATGTTTTGCAAGGTCACACCCCAAAAATGTATACTCAAAGACTGAAAATCATCAGATTCTCCATTTTAAACATAGTTTCAGGTGTGTGTGAGGTTTTCCTCAACCATATATTGGAAACCATTTTGAAATCACGTTAGATTAAGACATTTATTTATTTTAGAATTATTTAAAAATCATTCACAAAGTATATCCCTGTAAACAGTATGATTGAAAGATTTACTGACATTGATAACAGTGTTGTAAGAAAGATGAAGAGTCATTAATACAGTTATTCTATAATTGTGCATCAGAGGTTACAGAGCTGGATAGATTTTGGCAATCTTTTTCATTTGGCTTTAAAAGTACCGAAGGAGCTGCAGGTCTTCATGTCTTAAGGTAGGGCATTTCACTGAGTTGTGGCTTTTACAGAAAATGCTGACAGCCCAAATGCAGTGTGACAAAATGGTAGGGTACAATCTTGTATATATAATACATTCCGCAGGATTTTCATCCACAGAACGAAAATGCACATAATGGAGGGGCCAAACCGTTTCAAATTTTATAAACAAAGCACAAATTTGAATATAATCTAAAATTCTTGAAATTCAAGAAATTGTATTTCTTAAGTATCCTACAGTGATGGTAATGCATCAGCTTTTTGTCTACAATTTTTAGAGTTTGTTTGCATAATGACTGTCTCACCAGTCTGCCCCCAACATGTAATATAATAAGACATGTGAAAGGATTGTAGCATGAATAAATGTCTTGGCTGCGTCCAGGGAGAGATAATTTCTGATGCGTCTTAAGTTTGCCAGATTGTACTTTATGGTTTTTACCATTTTTTAAACACGTTTCTTAAAATTAATCTCAGTAACATGATGAGATATTTAAAATCAGTGACTATGTCAATCCGTTCACCTTTGATGAAAATATTAGCGTTGTAGGCTATACCGTGTTGTACCTTCTCATTGCAGTCGTTAGCTTAGCAGCTGCTACCTCAACTGTTTTTGCGTGTGTGTACATACATTTGAAGTTCTACTTCATGACACTGTTTAGGGAGGTCATTAATATACAGGCTAAATAATAGGGGACCGAACACTGATCCTTGTGGAACACCCATTGTACACTTCACATTACTGGACAGTGCGTCAAAAACTTTAACACATTGTATCCTATTAGATAAATATGTAGACATCATGATTGACTGAGTCAAAGGCCTTACGCAGATCTAAAAATACCGCACCAACCACTCATTTCATTTGCTCTATTAAGTGCAAGGCTGCAGTTTCAGTGGAATGATTTGCTCTAAAGCCGAATGGCATGTGATTTAGACAAAAACTGCTTGTGTTAAGTTGTCAATTGTTCATCAGCAACTTTCTCTGCAACCTTTGAGAGTACTGGCTGTATACTTATTGGTCTATAGTTACTGGCTTCAAGGTGGTCTCCAGATTTAAATTTAGGTGTTACAATAACACATTTCCAGTCATAAAGGAAGGAGCTGTGTTTAACACCCAAGTTAATTAAGGGAGCAATGGGAGGAGTTAAAATATCTTTGTGCGATTTATGTGTGATTGGAGCTTTCCAAACAGCTGATGATTTTGTTTAGTTGTGTCTCAGTGGTCTCTCTCAGCTCGAAAACCTGGCCTGTAGCATCTATAAGGACAAGATCCAACTCCCTTTTAGTAGATTGTTTTTTACCTAACTAATATGCAGACTCAAGGAAAAGACAGAAGCAGTAGAAAGATGATTTTCAATTAATTCTCTCTGTACTTCGAGGTGATAATCTCCTAGAAACGTTGGGGCCCATCTGGTGAAATTATCAGTATTGTTCCATCAATTTAATATTTCCTGTTGCATCATTAATTATGTTAAGATAAAAAAAAAAGATTTATTTAATCTCAGCTCTTGGATAACTTTGTTCCTCAGACCTTTATAAATCTGCATATCGGTGTCTCTTCCAGATTTCATTGTTTTCCTCAGTGCTGCATCTCTTGACTTCATTGGTTTCCACAGGTTTTCATTAAATCAGGGTTTTTCTCTGGACCCTTACAGTAAATCTTTCCCTGACAGAATTAATTCTATGAGTAAATGTTACATCCGCAATCCAAGTCATCATCCCATTTCAAATTAGCAATTTCACTGTCAAATTGATCTTGCTTAGCTTGAGGAATGCTGTAAAAAGAAGTTTGACTTAGTGGATGCAGTATTCCTAAGTCTATGATACGTCAGTTTTCTCACAAATAGAGTTAGATTGTGATCAAATTAGCCAATAATTAGATTATAACTTTTAGTTATTTTTTCCAGTTTGTTACTAAATATCACGTCTATTTGTGTACTTGAGAGTTTTTGCAATTCTTGTTGAGTCTTTTACTAATTGTTCAAGGTGGAATTTCTCTGTTTAATGTTAAAATCAGCTTATCATCTGTTAATTGAGGTCAATCAACACTAACCACATCACAACATGAAGTCTCTGTTGGAGCATCTTATTTATTTATTTATCGTCTTTTTTTTTTAACAAAATGTTCTGACCACCCTTTTTATTCTATTTTTACATTTCTATTTATTTATTTTCCTTTTAGTAAAAGTAAAAAAAAAAAGGTTTTATACTGTACTGTATGTCATCAGCACCTGGGGAATGTCACCAGTTAGATTGACAGGAAGTATTTGGCCCAAATTGAAGGGGAAACTGAAGTGTGGAGCTTGTATACAATCACATCAAGGTTTGAATCATGTCCACTTTAGGCCACAGTTCCTGTGTTTATTATTATTATTATTATTATTATTATTATTATTATTATTATTATTATTATTATTATTATTATTTGCACAGCAGCAGCATCACTACCATCCACCACCTACAAAAAAGACATCTCTGTTGGAAAACGAGCACTCACCGAAACCCTGCATGAAACATAATCCTCGGGCCTCCCATGTAGTATTTTGAGGAGGTGAAGAGGCTGTCTTTTCTCAGGGATACATAGCTGATGAGCGACAGTATGAGCACGGCGACGCAAAGGATGACCAAACCCAGGGCCTTGGCGATGCGGACCATCTTGGGAGCGTTTTCATTCCCTGTATGGATCTGGATCGAGGCGTCGGCCTATGTTGTCATCACCGGGACGTGCACACTGCTGCCTGCCTGTCTGCAAGATACAGACACAGTGGTGGTGGCGACGGCGGCGCTCATCAGCTCATATAATCGTATAAAATGGACGGCTGGTGGTCGTCGGCTGCATGGTGGTGGTGGTGGTGGTGATGATGATGATGATGCCGCGGCTCGGTGCGCTCTCATTCCTGCCCAGCCCCCGGCTGCTGCTGCTCCCCTCTCCGCCGCTGCTCCCCTCCAGGCTGCCGGTTTAATCAAGGAGATGGAGCAGAAATGCGTGTCAACACATCCAAGCCCAGCGAAAGACAAGCCCCGTCCTCCTCCTCCTCCTCTTCTACCACCACTACCACCTCTTTCCCCCTCCTCCTCTTCCTCCCCTCTCTTTTTCTCTCTCACAGACACACACAGAGACTCAGCTCTCAGCATGAAAGGAAAGCTTGTCCAGTAATAAAATGAATGGGTTAGAAATGGTATGAGGCTCTAAGGGAGGAAACATCATCCCTTAATTTATGCCCTCTCATCTTTAATCTGAGCCTCTTTGTGATAAAGAGTACAAAGAGTACACAGACATGTTTCAAGATATTAAACAATACTCTGCTTTGAATAATTTGTGTCTGATATGAAGGGGGTTTTTCCCACAAAAAAAGTTCAATTGAAGTTTAAAACTTTCAAAAATGACATCTACTCCTATTCCCTCATTGAAAAATGTTTTTTTTACTTCCAAAAACCACAATTTGGCTTGTGGTGATGTCATAAATCAGGCCCATACAGGTACAACTTAAGATTTAAGCACAGACCTGAACATTTGAAAACACAGTGTTGAGTGTGACAGATGTCTGGAATAATGAATCAAGTGGTAAAATGTGTCCAGAAATAGCCACATAATCCAGTGTAGATGTCCACCAGCACCTCCTCCCCTTCCATCTCTCTCTCTCATACACACACACACACACTGTCCCGGCTCTCAGCATAAAGGAAAGCTTGTCCAGTAATAAAACGGTGTGAGGCTCTAAGGGAGGAAGCACCATTCCCTAATGTATGCCCTCTCATCTTTAATCTGAGCCTCTTTGTGTAAAGAGTAAAAAACAGATGCTTAAGGACTCCCTCCAGACATGTTTCAAGACGTCGAACAACACTCTGCTTTGAGTAATTTGTCTCTGATATGTTTGTTGTTTTTCCCCCCACACACACACACAAAAGTTCAATTAAAGGTTAAAACCATTCAAAATCCAGATTCAATTAATATATAAATGGTTTTTTTTATTTCAAAAGTTTATCTGCTGGATGCAAGATTTCACCTTTTCACAGTCGAGTCTTGAGGTTTGTACATCACACTGAAGTTTTTTTTTAGCATAATTGGCTCATTGTGATGTCACAAATTGTGCCCATACACACCTTAAAAATGAGATTTAAGATGAGCACAGACAAACTTTCACCCTTCAGCAGATAAATGTGAAAATATCCCTTTGGTGTCAAACATCCAACTGAAGGAACAAGAAGCCAAACACACTGGAGGACTTTAAATAAAGCTTAATTAACGCGTGACATGGTCATGAATTACATTAATCAATGGAGGATGTATCATGAATCCCTTCTGCTCAACAGAAGGAAATGATCGGGTCATTATGAGTTTATATGATTAGATGTTGCTAAATGAATCACCAATTAGTGATTGTTACTTAGTACATTCATTTATATACAACAAAATTATCATTAACATAGAAAAAGTGGGTGCATGCATTTCATCAGCCTTTAAAGTCCCTCATGAGTAACGAGTGTTTCTTAGTTTAGGTTGTTTTGTAGTTCATGCCAGTACTGGAAACCAGTCTCTAAGATTAACCCATCCTGGTGTCACAGATGTTCACTTTGAAGTTCACTAAAGATGTTAAATATCCCTCTGGATGACGGTCTGAGTGCGACAGATGTCTGGAATAATGAATTAAATATCACTGTGATAAAAGGTGGCAGCAGAAATATCCCCATTAATCCAGTGTGCAGATAGTATAACGGATTGTATGATGGTTTTTCTGCTTTGAAAGGAGAGACGAGTTCTGAAGAAATCGATTTGAACTTTTTAGTTTTTGACTGAGGTGTTCTAGATACGATTTGTAGGAGAATCTAACTTTATTCCTAAATATTTTTTTAACGTTGCACTGTATCGATTATTCCTTTCAGAGCAGGGTAGGAGCATCAAAGAAAGCTCTGAGCTTGTTCTTGGTCTCATGTGAAACTGATTCTGGTTGCTCCTCACTGGCTCCCCATCAAATTCAGAATCCAAAGTCCTTGTGATCACCTATAGAGCTCCACGTGGTCCTGCACCTGCCTACATTAGAGATCTACTGCAGCCCTACGTCACCATCAGGTCTCTAAGCTCCTCTGATCAGGGTCTGCTGGTTGTTCCTCGATCAGCTTAAAACTAAAGGAGACAGTGCTTTTGGGGTTGTGGCTCCTATCTTTGGAGCTCTTTCCCTTTGGATTTAAGATCTGTGAACACCTTTTACACCTTTAAAAAAAAAACAGCTCAATTTTATTGTTGTTTATGTTTATGTTTTATTTCCTCAGAAACAGTTTGTTAGGTCTCTGCTCTCAAAAGGTGCTATATAAGTAAAGTTACTTACTTGTTACACGTATAGTTTTAGACTTTTTCTGAGTTTATAACAAGCTTTAAATGAATAAAAGATGCCCAGAGGTCATGAAAAACGGACTGGAGAAAGTCTGGTCTTGGTAGAACCGGTTTTCACAAAGGTTTCCCCTACAAGACAGGACCTGCCCTCAACCTCATGTTACACTTTAGTGGTGCATTTCATCAAATAACTACAACCTAATTGCCACTCCTGACTTCGGTTCAATACTGCTCTAGGATGGAAACTTATGGATGTTTTCATTAATCGATAGTCAAGTATTTTCTTGATTAATTGATTGTTTGGTCTATAAAATGACCCAACGTCCGAGGTGATGTCATGAAATGTCGTTTTGTCCAAACCAACAGAACACAACCCAAATATATTCAGTTTACTGTCACAGAAGACTAAAGAAAGCAGAAAATATTCACATTTGAGAAGCTGGAATCAGAGATTTTCTGAATTTTCTTCTTAAAAAAACAACTTAAAATAGTTGGTGATTAATTTGAGCTGTCAACTACTCGATTAATCGACTAATTACTTCAGTATTTAGTGTTAAAGTATGAACAAAAGTTTCTAAAATAAAGATACAATGCCTCAGTTCACAAACACTATAGATTAACTAATGACAGGAGTGAATTGAATAAAACAAACAGAATAAAAAGTATATATTTTTTTTATTTGGAAGGATTATTTCTGACCCTTCCGACATATTTCATTTGTGATATTATATCCAGATACAACACACATTATGTCGCAGTCACAAAACATAAAATTTTTTCTTCATTTTTTTTTACACATTATGTACATTTTTTTAAAACGTTTTTTGTTTTTACAGTAAGCTTATCTTGGTAAACATAATAAACAACAACCATTCATAATCACATATGTCAACGTTTCCATGCATATACAGTCTGCTTTTCACACTACAAGGTTTAATAAGTCACATTAGAATCGTGTACGTACATAAACATTTGCAGAATACTGTATATATATGTGTGGTATTGAGTATAAAAACAGTTTTTAAAAAAAAAGGATGTGCTAGTATGTTAGCTGGTGTAAGTGTACCTCATGACATCTGTAAGTTCTCCCTTGAGCGTCACTATTTTTCCTGGAATGTGTCAAAACTTTGAACACAAACAAACACAAAAGTCTTGGAAAAAAAAAAAAAAGACATTCTGATGTGTTGCCATCAAAGCTGCCGAGATTGATCAATTTTCCATTTTTGCATTATTACGATATGTTTTGTAACGATAAAAAGACACAGACAGTAAACCGAAACACAGGCACTTAAATGATCAAATCCCATCACTTGGCTCATCTACGTACACGTGGCAAGTGAAACACGGTGACCACCTTAAAAGTTAGTTACAATTCAGAGGACAATCGCACATCTGTCGATACTGCATGATGAGGAAGCGTCACTTTCTGTAGTTCAGAAAGGCCGATGGGAAGAAGGCTCCTTCGCCGTCGCTGCCTAGCGAGCCGCACGGGCTGTCTTCTCCACAGCTCATGTCCTCGCACGAGTCCTCGCTACGAGAGAAGAAGGGACCATAAACCATCAAAACCAGCCCTCGTGTAATCATGTACGACTGTGCTGCTGTTGGACTACACTACTACTGTTAATATGTGATGACGTTCACTGGATTAATGTGGACGGACGATTAGTAAGAACAGTGGGGGAGTGTTTTTTTTTAGCAAGATTAAAACATTTAGTGGCTGCATTGTATCCTGGTTCATTAAAGGGCAGGTTCACAATTTTTCAAGTCTCAGTCAGGAGCCCAAATGAACACTGAAACAGGTTTTTCTTACTATAATCATTCCTCCTGTTCATACTGACCATTAGAAGATCCCTTCATAATGCACTTACAATGTCAGTGACGCTGCAAAAATGTATTTAAAAGTTGATCTGAAGCTTCAGTCTTCAAAATGAGTCAAATCAAGTAGACATCTTTCAACATTACAGTCTTTTTAGTGCCAAAGTTCCTCTTTTTGTTACTATACTTCCAGTGCAGCTCAACAGGGAAAAACAAAGAGGGAATTTGATGCTAAAAACACTGATGTGACTGACTCAGACTGCTGAAGCCTCAAATAAGCTTCACATCAACTTATAAATGTAATTTAGCACAAAAATGACCTAATTTGACCTTCACTTACACTGAAAGTACATTTGAAGGGGATCTTTTAGTGGCCAGTATGAACATAAGGAATTATTAAAAGTGAGGAAAACCTCTTTCAGTGTTCATTTGGGCTCTTGACTAATGTTTTAGGACACACTTGAAAAATAGTGAACCCGTCCTTTAAGGAGTTCAGGGTAGTAGCTCCCAGTTCCCACTAACTACTTCTTACATAGAGATTAGTTGCGTGTTTACACTAACTGTCAGGTTTAACAGCTATGCAGCTAAGTGACAAAGCAGTCTTGACCCCTGTTTAGGAACCACTGTACTAAGGCAACTACAAGGTCAGTGGGATATATTAACACCAGCTCATCAGCTGAATGGGAGCAGAATGACTAAGGTTAGCAAGATTGTCTTTGCCAGCAGACACCAGACATTGTATTGATTACAGATCTAATTCAATACTTAAAATGTAATTTAAAACTAGTGGCACTGACATTCAGAAATGACCATTTTGGCATTCTCTCAGCATCACAGCATTGTGTTTTCAGGTCAAAAGAAGAAGCAAGCAGGTAAATTAAGGAAATGAAAGTGGATTATTAACCTCTCACTCTCATCCCAGCTTCCTTCAGGAATAGTTGGCAGACCGGGTACGCTGAAATGACTGGCCTGGAGATTCTGCGCCGTTCTCCTGGACACGATCCAAACAAGCTTTTTGTTGTCAGGTTTGTTACATTCGCTTGAGCGGTACTCGGTCATGCACTTGGCCACAAGTTCTTTCCAGTAGTGCAGCGTGCCGTCACTAATCTGTGAAGAAGTCAGATAGAAAACATATGAGAGGCCACGGACAGAAATAGTCTCAAGAATATGCTGACAACAATAAGTCAAGTGATGTTTTTTTGTTTTTTTCCACACATCTGGACGTCAGGCAGTGATGTCGTCATGCCACAATGTGCAGTTTCAACATGTGTATTATAAGAAGCAAAGAAATGCTGGAGTAAAGAAACAAGATATCAGTGTACAAAGGGTTTATATGCTGCTACATACACAACTCTCATCTTAAAACTTAGTGTGGCGCTCAAAAATTGACACAAAGCGGTGAATTATAAAAGAAAGAGGACATAAATGTCAATAGAAACACAGAGAAATCGACGTTATATATTGAGAATTTAATGGAAGCATTTTATTAGAACTTCAACAAATTTTTAAACCCAAATTCACAAGATCAAGTTAGTCTTTTATGATAGTAAACTGTGTATCTTTGGTCCATTAATTGGGCAAAACAAGACATGTGTCAACCCAATGGACTGTGGGAACTAATGATGGGCTATTTTTACCATGTGTTGTCATTTCGTGGACCAAACGATTAATCAGAAATATAATCAGTAGATTAATCGATAATGAAAATGATCTTTAGTTGCGACCATACATTCATTTTCTCTTTTTAATACCTTTAAATGTCTTTGGAATTGCTGGACAATCTTCAATGAGGTGATGGACTGAAGGGCTTCAAACTCCTGAGCAATGAGGGACAGTGCCAGCACTGATGGCTGCGGAGGAGGAAAAAAAACAGCAGATTTATGAGACATGGGACTCAAAGTGAGTTGCTGCAATGCTTTGAAATTGTCACCTGAGAACAATCCTTACTTTTGCTTTAGAGAAAACAAGCCGGCATAAGCAGGCTTTTAGCTGGGCTTCCAGTCTCCCAATGCTTGGGATCTCCTCCCTTAAAATATAGAGGGAATCCTGTGATCCGCCATTACAAACCTCATAAAGCAGAATCTGTTTGACCAACTCCATGCAAACTGGAGTAATGCTTCAGCATATAACAATAAAAGGAGATAACGGAGAATTAAACGCTTACCTTCCAGCGGTCAGGGACGCGAAGGCCGAATAGTAGAGCTGTAGAAAAGTTAAGGCCGTCACTACTTTGGGCTCCACGCTGAGCTTCTCTGAGATGATCTTCTCCATTCGACAGAGGTCTGACACAGTGAACTTGCTTTGGCTGATGCGAATGAGTTCATGGATGGGTGAGATATTGCTCTCTTCCTCAACCATTTTGGCAGCAATGTGGAGACAGCAGACTCCAATACAGGGCAAATGTTTTGGCTGCACCTGTGACAGTAACACAAAAGCGAGAAGTGAGTCAACATCCCGTGATGCAAAGTCAAACAAGGTCGCTGTTGTCACGTTTTTCATACATCGATGAGAAGAATCTAATGATAAAAACAAACTGTAATTGAGTTGTATGATGAATCGTAACGACATTGTGTGCTTGAACGCTTTCATACCTTCATAATGGCGAGGAATCTGTCAAGCAAATTGACAGCTTGCACAAAAGTCTGAGTGCTGTAGCCAAAGAAACTGGTCAGACCCCATAACTCTTCCACTCTGGTGTCTCTGCATTTCGCCGACACACCACTGTGATTCTGAAAAAAAAAAAAGCACGATAAAATATATTAGACAGACATCACTGGAAACGGCCAACATTTTAAGCCTACTCATATAAAATTTATGCCTGCAACAGACAACCAAATATAGCAATATGGGTCAGTGGGTTACCTCTGTGGAAGCAGACTCCATCAGTTTCAGGCCAGTCTCTCTTGGAAGAAAGTTGTACTCTTTGGCACAGCATGACTTCAGCTCTTTCAAGAGCAAGCTGTCGACGCCTTGGAGATCCCTCATCCTGGAAAACAACATATTTCACTTGTTCTGCATTGCGGGCCAAGTGATAGTCAACAGATGTTTCCATGCAGTGAAGTGAAGTGAAGACAAGAGAGAGTAACTGTTGTCTTGTAGACCACACCTACTGGGTGTCAAGTGTCATAGGATCCCCCCCTCCCCACCGCCTAAAAACTTAAAAATACTTTGCCTTAATAGATTAAAATGCAGTTGTTATCGTGTTATACACCAATTAATTGGGATAATGTGCAAGAAACAACATGCTAAGGCAACATAAACACAAACAAAATGACAAAATCAACGCTGATGTTGGCATTAGTTTGTGTTGGAAGTAGTTGACTTTAACCTATATGTCTACTGCAAAACAGAAACTAGGTCAACTAAATAATTAAATCAAGGATAATGCCAAACATTTCGCTCGACTAAGGCGTTTTAACTTCCTGTCAAACTCTCTTCGGCTCTGATCATATCAAGTTCAGGGAAACAACAACGTTCATAACCGCCACGAAAACAAATAACGTCAATGTTAGCAAGTTACATCCGCTAGCTTCCTACTGAAAACCATGAAACCGCTTTCTTACCTTGCCCCAAAAGCCGCGGAAGTGCAGGATAATATTAGGGCTGCAGCTTAATTACGCTTCTCGGTTATTCATGTTTCCATTTTGATTCTGAGGTTGGGGGGTAAATGATGAAAAACACAAGAACCTTGAACCCTGCTCAAAGGAGTGTCCGCCCCGAATAAACAAACAACTGTCCGTCTGCTTGTTAACTACAATGACCATCATGCATCGCTGCAAACGCCTTTGCGTTGCGTGGTTGCGTCATAATCAACTGACGGGGGTAAAAAAGCGGATGTTGACGGATTGTTTAAAACGGTCGGCGCCAACGTTTCTTTTATATATAATATACTATAATTTTAATGTCATCATACCAAGTAACTACGTTACCATATATTCCGGCTAATGTACCTAGCTAGACAATGTTAACTGACGATTGGCGCACAAATACGTCATATTATCGGCGGTCTAACGGTAGCTAGGCTAGTAAAGGATGCTGTTCCCATGGTGATGAAACTTAAACGATAGCGTGCGATCTGGTGGCGTTAGCTTCGAGCAGCTGTCATTTCATGTAGCTAGACCAGTAAATAGATATATAAAACACCGTGTCTACTAATGTGAACAGAAATGTCATCGAGGTTTCAGCCTTCTGAGCCTCAGAGTATCAGGCTTTCCAGGAACAATGGCGCTAACGTTTTAAATCTGGAAAACACTGACTTATCGTCGCATCATATGAACCTGCGAGCAGCAGCAACAACAACAGCAGGTGAGCGAAAGTTTAAGTTGAGGATAATCTGTGTCAGCACGGTAGTTAGATTACCAAGTGCCTGATTTTCGTTAACTTACTGTTATTGCATTGTTCAGTTTACAAGTCATTTATTTAACTTACTTTACAGACACTTGTTCTCCACTGAGATTCAACAGTCTGACGCTGGATGAGTTGAGGTAACTTAGCTGCTGTTATAGACCACTTATTATGTATTAATGGATCTAGGAAACACAGTAAGTTAATCCAATAAATACCACATTAAAGTGAGAACACTTATATAACCCTAAACCATAAAATAAATTTCCACATCAAAACATGCTCTAAAATACAACAAAAACATCAGTAGTCTTTTATGTCTTCCCAGTAATGAGCTTGATAGGCGCACCAAGGAAACCCAGAGACTTCAGGAGGAGGTGGAAACTGCCACCAAAGTTGCTTTTGAGAGGTTTGGATGCACATACGGCATCAGCAGCACACCTGAACACAGCGGCCACAACCATGGGTTTAACGCAGGTGAGTGCAAACTGCTTCACCCAGCAATTTGCTTATGTAGCAGCAGCAAGGCAGATGAAAGACGTGACGTTTGGTTAGGGTTTTTTTTTATATATATATATATATATATATCATTTTCCTTTTCATAAAACCAATAAAATGATTTATTGTTAAGAAGTGAATCAACTTAGAATATATAGACTTTGGAGAGAATGACATATAAATTAAAAACTCAAATTGATGTCTTTGATGAAAATTGGTCAGAACGGACCTGTGTGTCAACTATAAGGCCTGATTTTATATAACATTAATATCCTTTCTATCCTTTATATCCTTTATATCTTCTCATTTAAAACAATTTTCTTTTTTCCCTTCAAGTGTAGAATTATTATGGGTTGATATGAATGTATATGTATGTATATAATTTATATTTTCTTGTCTATTAGAGAGATTGATCCTCTCCTTGTTGTTGTTTATTTTACTTTTTTCTTTCTCTAAAGAGTGTGTTTTGTCTCTGATTGGTACATGTACCACTTTTCTTTGTATGTGTTCTTTAAAAGAAAACATAATAAAAAGTAAATAACAAAAAAAAAGTAAATTAATGATTGAAAAACACCACCACTCAAGCTTGAGCCTACTGTTATGTTAAAGAAAAACTCCCAAAAGAATCAAAATATTTTTAAAAAATCAAGTTGAGCAGAAGTTCAGCCTGTGTAAATGTTGCACGAAAGCATGTTTCACCAGCCCCGTTACCCCTGACAACCTTAGCATGTATATTTTAAACTTGCTTGCTTGTTTTGCAGACTGCTCACTTGGGGATTCAGCTGTTCTTTCAGCCCACCAGCAGGCAGTGACTCAACCTCTGGTCTGTGGTTTGGACAGTTTAAACCAGGAGGTCAGCACTCACGGAAAGGAGGTGTCGGAAAACGTGTTAGACGACAGCCTTCAACAGATGTCTAACTTGCAGCTCAGCGAGGTTCAAAGTTTTATTCCAGTCATGAATCATAATAGTTTGATACTTTATAAACAACTGAAGCTGTGATACGTTCTCATGCTTGTATTATTTTACCTTCTGAAACACAGACGGGTGACCGACATGAACAAGAGGCGTTCAGTTTTGACGAGGCCATCGTGAACCTGCAGACCAAGCTGCAGAGAGTCCAGATAGAGAAGGATGTCCTGTCCGACCTCAGGTGAACACACTGATTTCGAAATTTTACTCGAGTAAAGAAAGTGTTTAAAATCACTTTGACCCACGGATGTTTTGACTCGTAGAATGAAGGATTCGAGGAAACACGTTGATCAGATGGAAAAGATGCTGCGCGTGTTGGAGGAGATCCAAAACATCAAAAGGTCGGGCGACCAGAAGCGGCAGGAAACGGAGGACGAGGCGTTGGCACTTAACAGGAAAGTAGAGACACTGGAGCGGACGATAAAGGATTTGTACAAAACACTGTTGTCCCACGAGAAACAATGCGGACACAAATCTGTCAGCAGTCCCAGAGACACTGCTGTTCACAGACGGCGATCGCTGCCTGTCGATGTAACCGAGGATCATTATGAAGAGACAGAAGAGCTGCAGGAAAACACTGTTTTGGTAAGTAATAAAAGTCAGTTCATGATCATGTTTAACGTAGTTTGGATTGTGAAACTTCTCCACTTTCATCTGATTATTTTCTTTATTCATTTGTTTTATGTCAGTCAATAGAACATCTGGAGAGTGAACAATGCAACGGAGTCAATAAGAAAAAAGAAAGGTAAATAATTATTAATATCAACATTTAAAAAAAAAAAAAAAAAAAAGTATTTCTATTCTTGTAATGCACTTTTATGCACCTGTGGTCACTGTTTAAGTGGTTCATTGTTTAAATGAGAATGTTAAAGTGTAAGTGGAGTTTGACCTTAATCATAAGTCAAGGAGTGTTTCCTGATCACTGAGTCATCTCACTGTTATACAAATATACAGTTATACGCTCACCGGCCACTTTATTAGGAACACCTGTGCAATCTGATTCAATCCAATACAAACATTGTCAGAAAGGAAATAATTCTACTTTAAAGTTATTATTGAGGTTGTAGTGGTAACGCATTATATTGAAAAATGTTCCTGATACTTTGCTTCCCTCATCTAAATTAATGGGACACAATATAAATATAAAGCACTCCAGTGCAGAATCACCACCCACTACGACCTCAGTAATAAACATAAAGTAGAATTATCACTTTTCTGACAAAGTCAACAAAAACTGAAAAGTCGTAAAAGTAGAATTTCTGGCAGAGCTGTTTGTATTAGATTGAATCAGATTGCACAGGTGTTCCTAATGAAGTGGCCGGTGAGTGTGGCCAGACAGGCGGCTTTCCTTCACTGTAACTATTCCTCTTGTTCATTCTGGCTGTTGTGGATATTTTGAGTGATGGTCGGCATCTTCAGTGGAGAAAACCGCAAGCGAGATTTTGATGTCTTAAAGCTGAAAATGTTTATTTAAAGTGTCTCTAAGTGGAGAACCAAAACAGCAAACACCAGAGTGTTCTGCTCCGATGCTGTCTCTTTCTGATTCTGAGCCCTGAAAGTCAGAGACTAGTCCTTAACCCGAGCAGAAATATTAATCTAATTTGTTCATCAGTTTCAAATCATAGATCTGTGACCTCTAGTTACGCTGCTTATCAGAGCGACACATACAACTATCTTCTGCTTGAGAAGACATAAAGTGCAGCTTGACCTCACTAACTTTGTCACCCTTTAGTTATGGAAATTTCCATAACACTGGCTATGAAAAGATCCCCTTCAAATGTGCTTTCAATGTAAGTGATGGAGGCCAAAATCCACAGTGTCATTTAGTGCAAAAATAGGTAAAGTTTATCTGAAGTTTATATGAGGCTTCAGCAGTCTGAGTTAGTCATATCAAGTGGATATCTGACATATTTACAGTGTTTTTAGCATCAAATTCCCTCTTTGTGTTTCCCTGTTGAGCTGCAGTGGAAGTATAGTAACAAAAAGAGAGACTGTGGCACTAAAAAGACTGTATAGTTGAAAGATATGATGGCTGAAGCTTCATATTAGCTTCAAATAAACTTAAATACATTTTTACACAGAAGGAGGATTTTGTCCTCCATCACTAAAGGGCATTATGAAGGATCTTCTAATGGTCAGTATGAACAGGAAGAATGATTACAGCAAGAAACACCTGTTTCAGTGTTCATTTAGGAACCTTGTTGCTGTTTTAAGACCGACTTGAAAAATTGTTGAACCCGTCCTCTAAACTCTTGACATCACTGTCACAGAATGGAGCAGCTGATAGCGAGTCTTGGCCAGGAGATGGCGATGTTGACCGACAAACTGACTTCATCCAAAGACAACGGGGTCAGCCTGAGTGTCAAACTGGAGCTGCTGAAGTAAGCGTACACATGGATCTATTCGGTTGTGTTTGTTAATCAGCAGTCGTCCTGTTACCATAGTGATCGGACATGAATTTCAAGTGTGTCAGAAACCATAGTAAGTTTTTAAACATTCATTCTTATTCCCAGGAAACTTGCAGAGGGGCAGGCATCACTGCACCAGCGTCGAGTCAGTGAGCTGGAGTCGACTCTCTCCGGCCATAAAGATAAGGTAAAGAAGTATGTAAAATATTACAAGCGATGAGTCACTGGAGCCGTTAAACGTTCATATTAACCAGACACATTTTATACACTCCACTGAGATGTACAGAGCACAGTGAGGCGTCAAAATCCTGTCTGGTTGTTTGCAAAAGTGGCTTAAAGATTACACAAACATAACAGTCACAACCTACAGTAAGTTTTCAGGATTTGGCGGGTCTTAAATTCCAACAATGATTTAATTTATTGAATGTAGAGAACAGCAACAGAGTTAGAAACTCCTGTTTAGACATGAGAAAGTGAGTTTTCCAAATTCTTTTTTTTTTTTTTGTACATTTTTTTTATTTTGTTAGTTCATTTGTCAGGGCTCTGATGGAAAAAGCTTGGTCACCTTTAGATTGAAGCCTCGACTTTGGAACGAGGGCCCCACCTGAGGATCTCAGGCTGCAGGCTGGCTCATACGGGGTCACCATATCTGTTATGTAGCTTGGAGCCAAACCCAGACGTGCTTTAAAAGTGATCAATAAAATCAATTCTAAAATGAACTAACTGTGACTTTTGACGTTGTAGGTCAGTCGTCTGGAGCAGCAGCTCATTCAGGCTCAGACGCAGCTGGTGAACGTCCAGAGAGAGAACGAACGATCGCTACGACAGGCCGAGGAGCTTCAGTCCCAGCTCGGCCAACTGAAGGTGCGGCGACCGATTCTCAACATTAGTTTTTCATAACATTGAAGGGCTCGTGTTTAAAGTGGCGGCTGCAGCGTCAGGTTTGTTTTCCCGTGATGTAATTTGAGCGATACCAAAGTTAAACGCAGCCTCATTATGCCGGAGCTGCACAACAAGCTGGAGGTGTGTAATCTGATGGTGAAAGAGCTTAAGACGCAGTCAAAGAGGATTGCTGGGCTCAGACGGAGGCTCGGGTCCGGGGGCGGGTTTCGCTGACTGAGATCACGCTTCCTGTCCCAGTGCGACGTGCATTTACTGCACTGAGTGGAGACAGCTGTGTCATTTTGTGATTTGATTTCAGCTGATGGAAAATTTGAGAGAAAACTCGATGGAAAAGACTTTTTTATTTTTTTAAAGTTATACACTTGAGTAAAAGAATAAGTGGATTGTACCCTTGTACTAAAATCCAGTGTATCTGTTCATGTTGGTGACATTTTTACCGTTTCACTGCTCAAACTTCCTTTGTTTAAACAAAAAGCATGTCTGGTCAGTCAGCCATGCAGGAGTAACAACAGGTGAAATGTCAAACCGGTTTCTCTGCCGTCATTAAGATTATAATTCTTTATTATTTCTTGTCCGGCTGACCTGTGCCGCTGTGCTTTTGTTTGTCTCACAGAGGAGCGGAGAGGAGCAGCAGAGTGAGCTCCGGGAGGAGGTGAAGGCCCTGAGAGGACAGCAGGAGGTGGCCAGGGAGCAGCTTCACAGAGCCAGGGAGGAGAAGAGCCGTCTCCTGGCCCTGCTGGAGCAGAGAGACCAGGAGGGGAGGAAATCCCAGGAGGAGGAACTCCAGCGGAGGAAGCAGGAAGCCATACAGGTAACACACCTTTTTAACCATCATCATCAGTTATGAAACATACAGACTGAATGTTTTTGATCGCTCGCTGAAATCAAAGTTTAATTTTTTTTCCAGCATCTCTCCAGGTTGGAAGACGCTCTGAGCCAGTGTCAGATCCTGCATACAGAAAGAGAAACGCTGAAGCTGAAACTGAGCGAGAGAGACAAGATGGTGGAGTTTCTCAGGTTGCAGACGGAGAACAGCGCCCAGACGACGGCGCAGCACGGCCGTACCATCGACGGCCTTCACCAGGAGAACAGCCTCCTCAGCAACCAGCTGAACCAGCACAAACTGGAGGTTCAGCAGCTCAGGGTGAGCACACTAAACCCGAGAAGTTAAACCTTTTCCAGACGCAGTGCTCTACGCCGTTCGCCAACTTCCCTTCTTCTGTCTGTCTCTCTTCTTTCCCCTCCCTCATCAGGCTGATCTAGACCAACACAAGTCAGACCTGGCAGCCGCGGAGCACGACAAACGCCGGCTGCAGGCCTCCGTGACGGAGCAGACCCGGCGCGTTCAAGAGGAGACGCTGGAGAAGCAGCAGCTCAGCACCCGGCTGGAGGTGCATCGCACGCAGCTGCTCACCCTCACCAGTGAGTCGAGCTTCACCGAGTGTTTATCACCACACCGGACGCTCATATCCATCATATGAAGGAAACTTTTAGTTATAAAACCAAACGGAAATGTTCTTAGAGGACTATAAATCCTTTTAAGCTGGTAGTCTTGGGCTGAGAAGCGACAGGCTCCTGCATAATTTAACACTTGCCACGAAAATAAAATATTCTGACTGTGAATTTTCACTATTTTCTACGATGTGAAGTGAAGAAACCACTATGGCCTGCAGCAGACGACTAGAACAGGTCCCTCCTCCAATCTCTAGGAATTATAAACCACAGCGCTGTTTCTAGAAAGAGTCCAGCTGTCATGTTTTTTTTGGCCAAATCAAATGATCTTCTTGTCCTGCTGTGTTAAGAAAGCAAAGAACCATGTTTGGTATGTTTACATTGTCAACCAAGCCCTTCTATTGTTGCGCGTGTTTTCTTATGTGTGTCTGTGTGTGTGTGTCTCTCTCTCTCTGCGGATGTAACGCATGTGTTTTTGCGGGCGCGATTTCAGAGGAGCACAAGGAGTTGCAGCGGCTCCACAGCTGTAAGAACGAGGAGCACGAGGGTGCGGTGCTGAAGCTTCAGAGTCAGCTGAGGAACGCCCAGGCGGATCTGGACCAGGTCAGGAGCACCCTGAGGACCCTGGAAGGAGCCGATGGACACGGTTAGATCCGAGTCATTATTCAAACGGAGACTTAATTAAAAGATCAAGAATGTGCAGAGAAGCATCTGAGGTCTGATCAGGTGTACAGATAGCGGTGAATTATTTTGGATCTTAATGAAATCTGTGAATGTCAACAGAAAAAGAAAAAGAAAATATACATAAATTTAAAAGAAACTGCGTTAATTTCTTTCCTCCTCCTGCTGCGTCCCAGACTGAGAGATGTAATCTGACACGTGTAACCATTAACCTTTGACCTTGAAGTGTACAAGGAGATCAAAGCTCTGTGATTCATGTTCTCATATATCTTATGTTCATGATGTTCTTTCCTCACTCGATAACCTCACTGCCTTCTTTTTTTTTTTTGTCTGTTTCTCTCTCACGTTTGTCTCCATGTCAGGCCTTCAGGTGGCCATGAGCATGCAGAAAGAGATCACTGCCAGGAGAGAGCAGGTCGACTCTCTGCATGTCAGAATCCAACATCTGGAGGAGACGATGGAGAAGCTGTATCAGGTGAAAAAGTTTGATTTGATGACGTACTGCTGTTTGTTTGTTATTGCAACTATCAGTCAGCAAAATGGACTTTTACACCAGAAACTTTATTGTGTTGGTTGAATGTCTGGACAGCAGACAAGTTAAATTCAACATTCACCTCACAGAGATCCTGATGTCTCAAATCAGTCACTAAAGAAAAACTGCTAACCTTGTAACTTTTACACAACAGGCTCTTACTCAGGTAGAAGTGAAGCACTAACCACATTTGAGTGCTTCCAAAGCAGAGTAGCTTGATTAAATCATTATTATCTTTTAACGTCTGAGGTGTTTTTGCTTGGAAATTCAAATTTGTTCTGTTGAGACGACATTTCTGAGTCCCACAAAAACATTTCAGATGCCGGTATTGTGTCACCATTCTCTCCATTTCTATTTTTTCTCCCCGTCCAGGAGAAGCACTACCAGAACCAGGAGAACCAGCGGCAGCTCCAGGAGCTTTCCTTCGCCAGGGAGGAGAAAAGACAACTTGCTAACGAGTTGGAGGCCCTTCACTCCAAAGATAAACAGCTGAGGGACAGAATCAGCAAGCTGGAGGCGATCCTTCACAAGGTGGCGCTCGTTTACACCAAATATTAGTCATCATACCACCGACAAATGAAATCTGGCTCTTAGAGAAGCCAGACCGACGTACATACCGCACACACAAGTACTACTTCAACAACGAGGAATCAGATTTTATATTAAAATAGATTCAATTTTCAAAAACACACGATTGGAGCGACCAAGAGGTTAAAGTGCCGACAATGAACCACGACATCTGCAGTTCAAGTCCAGTCGGGGAAGTTTATCCTCCGTCATTTGGTGTCACTTCTCTGCTGTCAGCTGACTAAGGAAAGCATAATTAGCACCAAACAGTAAATGGTTAGAAAAGGTCACAAAAGGTCAACAAACACATGAGTTTTACTTTTTTTCTTTCTCTGGAAAAAAACTGAAGTTTGAGTTTATAAATTCAGGTAAAAAAAAAAAAAAAGAACCATATCAGTGTTTTTTTCTGTTCTGTTTCTACTCTGTTTGTCTCATCAGCACTTTGTTATTGTTTCATCTGCTCTGTATCTTACCAAAGATGTCAGAGAGCTTTACAGACTGTCAGGATTTTATCCAGCTGCAGGAGCAGGAGTTTTTCCGACTGAAACTCAAACATGCCCTGGACTTGAAGGTAGAGCTTATCATAGACAAATAGTCTTTTTATCTACATATATTTATATATGTAAAGAAATACGTCTGTTTTCTCTCCATTCTGCGTGTGTCATAGTAACATCTTAATCTAATTAGACTCTATGTATGACGAGATATAACCCGTTTTATCTTTTCTGTAGGAGCTCCAAGGTCAAAATCTACGCACCGCTCTGAACATGACTCCACCTGTCCTGGACTCGGTGACCCCTTCTGCACCCGCCGCTCCACCCTCCTCCTCCTCCCAGCACGTCTCCAACACCCAGATGAAGGTACTCCCTATATCTCGCCCGTCTCCCATGACTCCGGCCCGTCCAGCGCATGTGTGAATCGTTGTTTATTTGGCTGCGAGCAGACACACAAGCTCAGCACATCTGCTCGGCCTTTAAATCGAAAACATACGCGGCGTTGCATTCCTGCGGCACGGAGAGAAACCAGACAGTGAAACATGGCTTGTTTGTTTTATCTGATAGTGTCACACCACTGATACAGAGTTTATGTGACTTTTTATTATGATAAAAAAAAGGGTTTGTGTGAGATATTCTCTGGTTTTCTCTGTTTTTATGGTATTGACATCACTACAGCGGCACGTTGACATTGTCTCCGTCTCCTCTGTCCTCCTCCTCTGTCAAAGGAGCAGCAGCAGGAGAAGAAGAGCCCTGCCCGTGAGCTCCGGTCTCTCGTCAAAGAGCTGCGAGGAGTGATTTCGGAGAACCTCAGACCACACACCGACGACGGCGCTGCTGGCAGCGGCTTCCACAGGAGGAGGTCTGCGCCGGAGGGAGCCCAGAGGACCGCATTGTACGTCTAGCTCCGTTCCCACACGCTGGAAGGATTAGCTTGGTCCTTTAGGCTAGCTTAGGTCATAAGGTCACATCTGAAAGTCATATGATGCTACTAAGTGAGGGGGCGGGGGAGGTCGGGGTCGGGGTCTCCATACACGAGTGGTTTCATTGACCACACTGTGATCCATTACTGTACTCTGAAAAGAGTAAACAAGCTGTCGACCTTGTGCAGTTTAATCTCTGTAGGAATGTGATACGTTCCTCCCTGTAACGTCTCTCTCTCATGTTTTTAATATTCCCGTTACTACAGCAGTGCTGACGAGCCAGAGGAAGGAAAAGACGGCACCAGATACAGAAGGAGGACCTGCGGCAGGTAAGGGTCCCAGCACAACCTGTTCTGAGTAGGATTTTGTCTTGAAGCTACGAGACGGTCACATACACCGCAGACCCATGTGACCTGTTTACCACTCATGCAACATGCAAGGAGCCGCTAAGTGCTACAGACTGTGTAATGTGTTGTAATGCACGTGTGTGTGTGTGTGTGTGCTCTGTGTACAGTGAGCCACATTTCCTGAAGACAGCTGAGCTGAACGGGAAAACAATGAACGACTCCTTCAGCGAGAGTGAGTCTTCATCACTAGTTTTAATGTAATCCAATGAAGAGTTTCCTTTTTTTCCATACATTTTATATCATATATTTCAATTTCTTGTTACTACCTTCAAAAAAATAATTATATATAATAATTATATTTTATATATAAAATAAATTCATACAACATAATAATTGATTAGTCAATTGACAGAAAAGTAATCAGCCACTGTTTTGATAATTAATTAATAATTTAAGTTGTTTTTTTAAGCAGAAATGTCACCTCGGACTGTGACGGACATTTTCTATTATTTTCGGACATTTTTGAAACAAATGATTGATCGTTTAATATAGAAAATTGTCAGCAGATTCATCAATAGTGAAAATAATAATTTGTTGCAACGTTAAATGAGATGGACCAAGTAAATGAAGCATCACTATGTAATTCTCTAACATGGACATTATGGTTTTTCTAGGTCATCTAATATTAAGTCCAGCGAAGTACACTTCCTCCCCAAAGCTACACTCACAGGGCCGCAGGTCGCCAGTGCACTCTCTCCTGACCTCTGACCCCAACAGCTAACAGGGACACATTGCACCACAACAGTCCTGAGGCTGGCTCCTCTACCAGTAAGCTGTTTTTGTAAATATATATGCAGACTTTATCATGTCACTAGGAACACAGTGACAACCGAGATAACTGAGTCAGACTGAACTTCCGCACAGAAGTCAAAAACTCAGAGCCGAACAATAACAGATACGTCAAACAGACTTCATAATGTCGCCATAAATGTCATAGGGTGAGTCTGAGGTTTGAGATGATGTAATGAACAAATCAAAGTTCCCGTTTGTTTGTTCAGTCGTTCCCAGACTTAACTGAAATTGTGTAAATGTTATTGATCATAATCTATGTAATCTCATACCTCCAGTATTAATGTTGTCATTTTGTTTGTTTTGCAGAAAGCTCACTGGATGAAGTTGGAAGGTTTCATAAAACCACCAATTATATTTTATTGTTTAAATAAAGTTTTTTTTAAAACTCTAAGTGTTCAAGTACTTATTTCAAAAGAGCAATGTTGCCACTTAAGTAACTTCTATATATTTATGTTTAATGTTCATTTACTTCAGTATTCACAGTTAAACAAATGATACAAAAATAGTCTAAATAGTTCATACTGTTGCAGCATCGACGGCACGTTGCTTCTGTTTTCTTCTGAGTTCCTTGTTTCTTCTCAGAAAAGATAAAACTCAGAAACCACAACAAGACAAGACAAGACGTAACTTCTCTTTTCCACGTTTTTGCATTTCCTGAATTCAGATGCTGCGTTCACAACCAAACCAGACACTGGTCTTCTAACTGTTTGGCTTTTTTTTTACCTTTGACACTCTTGGTCCATTGTGTGCAGTTACTTACGTCTGTTTCAGCTCCTCATCAACAAACCAACTGTTTCATACAGAATGTTGAACAGACGATTATTATTACTATTATTATTATTATTATTATCATTAATGTGCTTTAGGTTTTATGAGCATTAAAGTTCCCCTCCACTTAAAAATATGTTTTCTTATTGTTGTTTCAGTTGGATGTTTGAGCTTCGTTGTGCAGATGGCGGATGTGCAGTTTGACTCAGAAACAATATGATTAAAATTGAAAAAAAAAGTGTCCTTTGACCTCATTAAATAACCAGAATCTGTAAACATGTCATCTCACAGGATGTCTCCTACTTCACTGTAAAGTCCATTCTGAGTATTTGTGTGTTGGAGGCCTCACGTTTCCACATCACACTTGCCTACACATGATTGGCTCCGAGTTCGTTGTGATGTCACAGATGGTGCTTGTCGGTAAATTCCCTTAAAATCATAATAAAGGAAACGTTGCACTGCCAGCAGATAAATGTGAAAACATCCTTCTGGTGTCAAACTCTGTGCGTAATGTCACTGTGCGCGGTGAAGCTCAAAACATCCATGATGAAAAGCGTGTTTCTGAGTAGAGGGTGACTTTAATGGTTTTCATTTAAATGCTCTTTTTGTGCTTAAATTTTTGCTTTTAAAACGTCACAACGTTGCCTGTTTGTAGCTCGACGTGAGAAATTGTTTGCTTTCTCGTCTTGAACGGCGAAGAGTCTCGAAGGCCGCTGTCAAGATGTCCCGGTTGTTAGTCTCTCTGTCCCGCAGGGGTCAAACAAAAGTCCCTTGTGTGATTATTTCAGCTTTACGTTGGTTATTGTGTGAAGTGTCAGGAAAAACATGTCGTCATTCCACTTTGTTTGCCGTCGGGTATTGCTGATAGGAAAAAAGGATTCGGATAATTAATATGTTTATTTGTACCACGTTATATGTAAACTTTTGTATTACTGGCAGGACTTTGTTCTGTCCAACACTTCCTTACTTGGCTCTGTGTAGTTTCCTCCTCCTCCTCCACATGTCCTAATGCAGGTGCAGGAAGTGCAGAGGAGCTGATTACGCACGTTAAGTCCGGGTCCAAAACATATACCACCTTATCAAATAACTGGGGAAATAAAAACCAGACCCTAAAAATATGTTGTTAACACAAGATGAACTTACTCTGCTTCGTTTCAAGGCCTCGTTCGGTCTCGTCTGCTCTGACGTCTCCACTCACCTCTGGGGGCATGTGGTCCTTGTAATACGGGTACAAGGCTAAAGGATGCTGCGTCAGTTTCTCCTCCAAACCGGCCACGTACTCTCTACGTTTCTGCTTTCGAATCATCTGCTTTGAGAAGCACACATGCGTTTTAGAGATGTGATTGGAGATGTGGTTCGAAGGGCTTTCGTTTAACCCGTCGAGGCTCCTCATGTTCACAAAACACCAGCGACCGTCAACTGAGGACGAGGACTTGTTGGTCGGGACTTTAAGATACTTGTTGTGCAACCTCTCCTTGTACCTGAGAATAGACAAAGAAGAGCTTTAATAATACAACCAAGTGATTCACTTCCTTTTACTTGTCAGAGCTGACAAACCACTTTTTTTGCACACGCAAATTTGTAAAATAATAAAGATTAAAGTTAAGAATGATGATGGACGAGGGCAGTTTTCAAGTAAACAGCGGCAGAAATGAAGCCTCGCCTCAGGGAGACGAACACAGACGCTGTAATAAGGTCACTGTACGTTTGCTTCTGAGCATCTCTCTGTAGAAATAATGTTTTTGTTTTTTATTAGTCACACGCTGTTAAGAAGACCATGTTCCATAATACACACAGTGTCTCAAAATTATTAGTTTATCATGAGATTTAAAAAAAAAAAAAAAAAAAACCCAAAGAAAAAGCAACTGAAACACAGTTTGAGTGTGTTTTATCAAGAAACCTAAACTATCCAAAGTAGATTTAATTAATGAATCACATTATAAATTTCGTGTGACTCTTTTATAGCAGCAGATAAACATTATCTGCTGTTTTTCCTTCAACTCAGACGGTTTTTAAATGTTCAAATGTATTTCACTTCTAGAATGAGCAGAACTTTACTGTATTTGAGCATTTTTCCGTATTTGAACAGGAAGAGTGCATTTCTGTTTCAACCTTGCTTCCTCCTCCAGCACAAAGCTTTGCTCTCTCTCTCTCCCTCTCTCTCTCAGTTGTCTTTTTATATCTGCCTTTATCTTTTGCCAGTTGGACGCTCAGCTCGTACTCGCTGAAAGATCCATCTCAGCATCATGTCTCTGACAAAAAGAAGGAGACGATAAGAGGATTTATATTTCTCCGTCCAGGGCCCGAGAACGATTCTTTGATGTGTCGTTCTTTTCTTGTTGTTTCACATAAAGTCAGTGTTTTGTTTTCATAAATGAGTTTATTCTGCTGAGATCAGATAGATTGATAGATAGATGGATGTTTTTCTATATTTTCACAGTTTTTTTGCAGGAGGAAGTTTAGCTCATAGCGGTGTCTTATTCTGCAGCATCAACGAGCAGTTTGAACTCAGGTCAAGTGACGCTGTTTCTTCCTGAAGTAAACTGAAGTAAAAGCTCTTTGTAACTTCCTTTTTCCCAATTTCCTCCAGATATAGTTATGATTTGCAACGAAAGTGTGTTTGCTGGTAGTTCAACTCAAGACTGCAAGATTTAAGATATAATGGACAGACAAAATACTGATAATGAAAGCAGGATTACAAACTGTACCCTCAAAAATGAACCATAAAAGTGTCTTAAAACCTCCCGACACTGTCAAAAAGTTAATGTTATAAACTTCACAAAGATAGTTTAGTTGTAGGTTGACTGCATTGGACAGAATATTTGGGAATCAGCTTACAGACTGTTCAGGTCACATTTGACTATTTTTCTTCACTTGAGAGCAATAAAAACACCACAAAAACTTTTTTTTAGTGCAGCCTATATAATTTTTTGTACATAAAGAGTGTTTCAAGTTAAATTTGACCCGTATTAATTCAAACAATGTTTTTGCATTCCCACAAATTCAATACATTTCATTAAAAAAATAATCAACATTACTGTTTCAGGTAAGATGAGACCATAATATGGTGTGATTGTGAATGTTTTTTCTGCATAAAACCTTAAGAATAGCCTCTCTGCTCTCTGAAAGCTTCATTAAGGATTAATCACCAGTTTATTAATGACTAATAATGAATGAAAAATAAATTTGTGGGTTAGAAATTTGCCCTAGAGACTAAGTATGAGGCGACAGTGTAAAGGATCTGAATATGAACAATATATAAAGGTTGGGCAATGTGATGATATGTATAAACCACAGAATAGATGTGTCAATTCTGCATATGTAACCGGTGGTTTCTAGTTATGAGGAAGAGGGTGGAGGAGGCTCAGACAAGGGTGTTTTTTTCATTTATTCCAGCAACTGACGTTCTTATTGCTGTAAATCCTCCAGTCAATTGTGACAAATAACTACATCAGTTATGGGGGGGGGGGGGGGCATCTTAAATATTCCACATATTGACCCTGGAGGAGTAGCATGGATGTAACTATTTAGAATTTTTTTCTGTAATTATAATACATATGCTGCATAGTTGACTCTGTTATTGTTATTGTTTGCATTAGTATCAACTAAATCATTTACAGTTATGTATCTATCCTATCTATCTTTCTCTGGGTATATTAGGATTTATTCATATCAATATTAAAATTCTCAACAAATTTTGCAGCAATAAGAACCACCTCGATCTGTTTTGTGTTTAATCTGATGGATTAGCAAAAATGTAAAATATACAATCTTATCTGCTTATTTTATCTATAAAGTTTCTTAATTTACTTTCCAGAAAGTCAATATCGTGATGTAAGATTAAAAACATACACTGTTATGGAAGATTTTTATGAATATCTCACTATCTCAGATTCCACACTTCTGTCTCAGGTTTCCTTTTTGTTTTATTTTTTTACAACATTACTCTTGTCCTGAGGTGTGTTAGTGTTGTTTTTTTGTTTTGTTTTCTTAACCATAGTAGAGGGAAGTCCAGCTGCATCACTTCTCCTCAACAGGCACAAAAATACACCAGCCTGCTGCTCCTTGACACACACACACACACACACACACACGAAGGTCTAAATGAAGCAGCTCGGTGACTATTTTGGTTAGTTATCTGTATATGCTTACAGCGATTAAGGGGAATATGTTTGTTTTATCTATTCCTGCCTTCCCGTTTCCTCCCATCCTGAATTCCAAGCATTTCACTCCCCACTCTCTTTCTGTTCTTGGGCTGGTTAGATCAGGTGATCGAACACAGACGGAGCAGCTATAAAGGATGAAAGCAATTTTCCATAACATGTTCATATATATATATAACTCGTGTAAAGTGTCTTTATTACATCTGGTATGCTAGGCAGTATACCACAGTGGTAGACAGCACATTAATCTATGTAGACACAATTAAATACAGTTTTTAAGTATTTGTATTTAACTTTATACTGCTCCTTCACTACATTTCAGAATGGAAATAGTTATCTGATAGCTGTAGTTACTACTTGTAACTTTGCAGATTCAGATTTTCCATAGCCTATAAAACATAATCATCTTATAAAAACATGATGTAATGTTATAAGGTTAGATGAAACTACCCAGAAGTATGCTAAGTAGTTAAAATTAGCTAAAAAATAAATGCTTACCCATTAAGGCACTGCTATTAATAAAACACTAATATTAATACTAAAACACTGCATATGAGGAGGCTACGTTTACTTATGATAACTTTTAAGTGGCTACATTTTGCTGATAATACTTTCACTTAAGTAAAACGTTACTCCCAGAAGAAAGACTTTGCCACTCACCAAGGGAAAATTGGTCGTGTGTTTTTTGTGTCCATTGCATCTACAATCAGTGATTTAATCGGTGATTTTAAAAAAAGAGCTTACTAGCATAAAAACAAACTGTTACTTTTCTTAGACCAGTCCCAGAGTGCGATATTTTTTCCCTAGGAGGGTGAAGTCATGACCCGCCGTACTCTGCCTTTGATTGGCTGACACTGATATTTTTTACCCTAATCCTAACCAATCTCATTCCTCATGTCTAAACCTAACCAACCCAACTAAGGAAAGCAAAGAGTATTAGCCAATCAGAGGCAAAGTAAGGCGGGCCACTACTTTGCCATCCTACGAAACAAAACATTTGCCTCCCAGGAAAAGTAGTTTGTTGCATGGTAACCATGGTAACGGTGGGGTGGAATTTGTTTGACCGTTGAGAAGACGTTAAACAGTCATTTTACATGAAATTAAATGCTTACACCCATCTTTACAGGTGGTTAGTAACGGTGAAGCAGTAAATACATCTTGGTAAAAGAGGGAACATAAACCTAGAATAGATGTTCCTTTTAAATTAATGTTATTCTTTTGCTATGCTGGGTATGTGTGGACTTAAATGGCGCGTAGATGTGTATATACCGGTGGTCAAGTGGTTCAGTCACTACAGCAAGAAGTTATATTTATAGGTCCATTAATAGGGTGTTAAACTATGTAGTTACAGCTGTTGTGTTGTTTGAGTCACAGTTACTATGGTATAAACAAAACTCACCCAGAATAGGTATAGTAGTAGGGATTGCAGGTTTAGCTGTTTCACTAATTTTACCATATGACTGCACAAGCCGGGAGCACATGCATAGTCATAAAGATGAAGTTATAAAGATTCCTTTGTGTGGAGCTTACTGTGCGGTATTTGAACACTAGGGGGCTCTCATTGTTAGAAAATTTGTCAGTTAAATGTATGCCATCCTGACTTCTGAGCCCAATCCCATGCAATTATGGCATCTTTAATCACTGTCAATAAAATGTGTAATTGTTGAAATATACCACCTAAATACTACTTAGTTTTTAGATGTTGTTAGATGTAGGATGTAATCAGATCTTTCATTTAAGTAAAACTAGACAAGTCATCATGTAAATATATTCAATTACAAGTAAAAGTCCTGCTGCATCCATTTTACTTAGTCTAAGCACCATCAGCCAAATGTACCTAAAAACACAAACCACAGGAAGTTAATGTTGTAGCTGGTTGAAGGGGAGATCATTTCAACTGCTTTATTTCCTTGCGTGTACTTTTAATCTATAACAAAGCCCAATAATTTATAAGATGAAGGTAACTGTAGCTGTCAAAATGTTGTAGGGTAATAATAATAATATAATAATAATCTTTATTTATATAGCACCTTTTAAAAACAAAGTTTACAAAGTGCTTTGACAGCAACAGCAGAAAAGCAAAACTAAGACATAAAACAAAAAACACTCAAAAGGTCAATCAAGAAATTATAAAAGTTTAAAATACAGATGGCAAGTCATAAAAGGTTTAAAACACAGATGATTAAAAGATGATTAAAAGACAACATCACATAAAAGCCAGTCTGTAGAAATGCGTTTTAAGAAGTGATTTAAAAGAAGTTACTGAATCTGCAAGCCTTATCTCCTCAGGCAGGTCGTTCCAAAGTCGAGGGGCTCTGATCGAAAAAGCTCGGTCACCTTTAGATTTGAGCCTCGACTTTAGTTACCTTATTTGTCAAGAACAATAAATTTGTAGTTAGGTACAGTACAAAAGTACTTAGTTATTCTCCACCACTCCTTAATTTGCTGTATGCTAAACAATTTGCTTTTGCTTTTGTTATTCTTTGTATCACTGCAAATTTACCACAATTCTTTGTTCTCTGTTGTTGTACTTCTCATAGTAGATAGTTCCCCAAGTTTACAGTCATTGTCCGAGGATGCTGACATGATGCACATCCTGATTTTGTCAAGTGGTTGTTGTCCTGAGACCAACATTTTGTATGATAACCCCTGGACAACGACTGCCTCAGCCAATCTACGTTTGTAATGTCATCACAGAGAGCCCTGCTGTTTGCTTTTCACGTTAGCATTTTGCCACCATGGAAGTAAGCTAACATTAGCTTGCAAATGTGAGCTTACAGTTAGCCAGCCAAAAGTGATGAGCATTGTTATCTTTCTGGCTCAAACTGAAACAATCTGAAAGAAATATTTAGATGTTGATATTTTTATAGTGTGCCTAGCCAAAAACGTTAAAAATTTAGTTAGCTAGCAAACATGAGCAAGCCCCAAAGCAAATACTAAACTTTTAATGTTTACTGTAAATATAGATATAATTTGACTCAAAACACATCTAATTTATTTTCATATTTAAAGGCCACTGGCAGAATATCTAGTTTCAGCTAACAAAGCATAAATATCTTTAAACTTGTTATTGATGTTGAATGAGCTTAGTGTAGTGATAAATTCTGCAATTTTATGGGCAATGCTACAGACAACAAGCAACAATGAGATCTAGGGTCAAAAATCTATTCAATATGCTGAGGCAACTCTAAGGGTAATGTTAACATCAGATGTTGCCTGTGATATTTCGTCATCTATTGCTATCTTTGGGTTAGGGAAACTCAGGGGAATTTTTTGGGCATCACAAACGTTGATTGGCTGAGGCAGTTGTGGTCCCAAAATGTTGGTCTCAAGACAACAACCACTTGCCAAAATCAAGATGTGCTAAGATTATAGAGACATTCATGGCAAGTTCTGTTGCACAGAATAGTGCTTGTTGTTGACTGGATGTAATCATGTCATTCCCTTCAGGGCTGGTGAATTAACTAATTAGCCTTAGTTCAGGTCCCCGGACTCTCCTGCTGTTCAGCCACCAGGGAAAACACTGCTGAGACAGAGAGACTTCTGTTCCCCCTTCTTTCAAAGCTGATGATCCCTATTTATAGCAACAAACTAACTTAGTAAACGGTTTCAATGCAGCCAGTGAACTATCAAATGTGCTGTTTTAGTATGTCTGCCAGCGACACAGCCAGCTTGAATGCAGCCATAAAACAATGAGATTTGAATAAACATTTGAGATTTGAAACCATCACAGGCAGCTTCAATTCACTGTGTACTCAGTGTTAAATTTGGCGTAATAAACCTACAAGATCCTGTTTCCGATGGAGTAGTTGGAGTATTGTAGCACCTGTTGAGTTATCATCTAATGAAAGACAGTATTGAAAGCAACTCTCCTAAGAACTTTTAATTAGAGCAATGTTTGTGTGTTTTGGAAGAGAAACCATCAGCTGATTGAAAGGTCAGACAAATTGTATGATTCTTATTGTTCGTCTTTTAAATTTGTTCCCAAAGAAACCATTGAAATATAATAAATACACAGCATATTATTATTATGCTGTTATTTCGATGCCAGCAGCTACAGGCCCCCCTTGACTGTAGGCTGTGAATGGATTTGTTTATCTCTCCAGATGTCCTGAGCCTCCTACTCTTGCCTATAGAGTCCTCGTGCTGTCACAGGACTGCTCTGAGGCGACATGATGCAGCAGCTACGTGGATTAATGAATGGATGATGTTGTCGTGACCATCTTACGTCACACTATTGCACCATTTTCTCTGAGGAACTTCCGACTTTAAACTGCTGATGAAACTTCACTCATGTGAGTCTACAAAGTGTTGTGACATCTTTCTCCCATGTACTTTTGTCAGACGGGGTGAAATACTGTTTAGTGACATGCAAAGGCCAAGTGTCAGGTCAGCTGAGCCCCTTCTCCTTTCCATTCTGCTGATGACTTGAATTTTCTGTTTCTATTTTTCAAACTTAAGCATGTGTCAAACCTTGCACACACGTTGATATATACTTTGTACGTTGACATTTGAACCTTTCAGATTTCAGTGTATCCTCAGTGTGAAACTGCCAGCTTAGTTTCTAAGCAAGCTTGTCATAACGGGAAGAAAAGCAAAGGAGATTCTCTGTCTAGCTGCAGCTGATATTGGAAAACTTGTGGAGATTATTTTCATGTTTTATTAACTCACATTAAAAAATATCTGGCCTTCTGAGGAATGGGCAACTTCTACTAGTCTAACCAGTAAAATCCATTTATACCTTCCAGGATAAAATCAAATACACATGTTGATCGGTTATGAACAAGGCTTTGTAGGTCCTGTACACTCACAAGGAGCACGGTCTCATTTCCTTATCTGTCTTCTTGATTGCAGTTAGGAAACGCCTGAGTTTGTTTACCCTACGTTTTACATACCGTACCTTTCTTTCCTCTTGAGGAGGATTTCCTTCTCATGTGCCCTGACTCCTAAATATTGAAATACAACACCTGGGAAATCAGTCATTGTCTACAAACTGCCCTCTAAATGGTTGGACAGAGATGGCCTGACTTTGGAAAGCTCAGCCCCTTTAGAAAAAAATCTGGACAACCATATCTACTGTTTAATTGTATTTACTGCATGTCTAATGTGATCAATGCAGTGGAGGTGAATGGATACAATTTGAAAACAAACACTTTTATAAATCGATCCATAAACAAATCCAAAATGACACCGATAATAGTAATTTATTACATTTATTTAGACCAGAGAGGGTAGAAAAAAACGAATAAACTTGATGACACTTTTGATTGTTTGCTAGATGACGTGCATTCTTCTATTTGATTATTTATTCAACACAAGCACAATAAAATTAAAAAAAATCAAAGCAACAGGACAACATTAATTTTCCTCCAGAGACTTTCTACTTCTCATCAACAGGATGAGTACAATTGGGGGAAACTGGTGTGATACACAGGAAATGTTTTTGTTTATGGTAAAATCAGAGGGTTTAGCAGCATGCTGGCTTTCCAGTGAAAACGTTTACTGCCATTTTTAACAGGCTCTCACAGTCTTAAGGATGTTGAGCAACTATAGAAAACAATACACCAGAAAGGATGTGCAAACCCCCTAACACTCTATCTGTACAGGATACAATACAGGTGGGGTATGATAGATTTCCCTTTCTTCTTTAAAGTCATGTGGTCAAGGTCCTGCCAAATTTTAATATGTTGAAATTTATTTGGCTAACCTTTATTACACATTTTCGTCACAAGCTTCACATTGGCACAACATGCTCAGGCTATTGTTTTGAATATGTTTTTGTATATTTATATATTTTTGACGAATCTGGTGACTTTTTAAAAACGCATTTATGAAATAATCGTTGCTCTACAAAAACTGTCCATCACAACATCACAGAGTCAAAGGTGTCTTCTTCAAGCAGTCCAAAAAATTAAAGATTTTATCATGAAGCAGCAAATCCTCACATTCGAGAAGCTGAAACCAAAGGGTGTTTGATATTGTTGCTTGTTAAATGACTAAAACAATTTTGATTCCCACAATATTGATTACCATCAATAGATTATCACTATCAATGCTTATTACTTTTCTGTCCATCCACTATTAAATGAACTGACTAGCACTCACACATTTTTAAGGCTTGTAGGCTGCCGGTTAATGTTGCAGATTAAATAATTTCTTATTTAAGAAATAATATAGTATAAAGTTGTTGTTTTTTTTAACATTCCCTGTGCCTGCGAATGACTATTAGTTACTGTCACTGTCTACTGTTATCTAGCCTCCCAAAGCCAGAGTACATCTAGCAGCTTCAGTTCTTCCCTTCACAATTTAATGAGTGAAGCTAAATTGTGGGCTGGCTTTGTCAGGCTATGCCTAATGCACAATGCATATATTGTTGCATAACTCTACTCTCAACCATGGGTACAGTAGGGCTAAGCAAGGTCACCACAATTTTTTGTTGTTGTTATTGTTAATCATGATGAACACATATGATGTTTTGAAAAGATATTATTTAGATCAGCAAGATTGTCTCTCTGCCATCGTAAAGTGGTGTGACTTCGGCTCCTCCTTGAATTCTTAAATTAACACTTTGTTGCTCTGTGCGGGAACAATGACTTGCTGTCTCCTGTTACAAAACAGATTAGTTGAATGGTGGGAAATGAACCCCACCTAGGGGGACAAAGGAATGCTATGGTCAGTCCATCACTTAACGGCTTTTGAGTAAATAAACTAAAAAGTCTGACCATGAGAAAGTGTATACAATACATGCAAATACAAAGAAACAGCTTCCATCTCTCAGCTTTTCTTTTCACTCATTTTGGTTCCTTATTTTACACTTTTTTTTCTGCTGCAACCAGAGGTGGAGGAAAAAACCAGATCCTTTACTCGAAGTATATGTACCAATACAACAATGTGAAAATTCTCAGTTTCAAGTAAACGCCCTTCATTCAAAATTACTTGAGTGAAAGTACAACATATCATCAGTATAATGTGCTCAAGATATCAGTATATAATATTATCAATGTTATATTATGTTTTTATTTACAATATTACATTAACATACTATATTTTAAATAGTGATGTTGTTGCTGGTTGAGCTGGAGCTACTTTAAACAGTTTAAATAGTTTTATACAATGTTAAATAGTTTAGTCCATTGGTTCCCAACCCAGGGGTCAGGCCCGATCTGGTGACCCAGGGTCACCAGATCGTGGGATGATTAATGAAGCAAAAAAACAGAAAAATGTGTCTTTGTTTTTGGGGCTTCCCCCTTTGTTGTTTTTGTGAAATATTGGGTAATTTTACCCCTTTGAACTTTAATATTTAAATGAAACCAGCTGAGTGGAAATCTTTCTTTGCTGCAACAGCTAACAACTCATAGATGTTTGAAACATGATGAGAGGCCCCAATAAGATGCTGTTTTTCTGTAAGAAGTTGCAAGCCAAAAAGGTTTGAAACCACAGGCTGAACCTTTTGAAAATGCATTGTATTTCATAAGCTTATCAATGTTTTTTGTAAAATCTTAATGTGACAAGTAGCTGTCAGATCAATATAGTGAAGTAAAAAATACAAGTTTCCTATAAAATGGAATTACTGAAGTAAAGTAGGGCCAACAAGTACATCAAACGTATACTTAAGTACAGTACTTGGGTAAATGTACTTAGTTATTTCCCATCACTGGCTGCAATCCAGCAAGTTCTTTCGGTCACTGTACTTCTCTCCAAGGAGAACATGAAATAAATAAACGCAGGAATAAATTCACTGTAGTGTACTCTTCCCATAGCACTTAATGACTCCGTTTGCATTCATCACCTCCAGTGAAAAGGTCTGGCACTCCTCACAAGTCTCCACCCCCACAACTATGCCTGTATATCAGTCTCTTGCCTTACAAAGCCTGTCTTAGCCTCGAAAGTACCGTGACTTAATGTTCAGTACCAGGCTCCACCGCGGTGCAGGCCCGCGGGGTGGAGGGCAACGCTTATGTCAAGCAGTATTTACAAAAAGTGTTAATGTCGTTTCTGTTGTGTTGATATAAGGAAAGAGCTGCATATAGGGAGGATAGATGATGGAATGTGATTGGTGACTGGACGATGGGGTTGGTTTTCACTTTTTTTTTTAAATCTTGCAGACAGCAGATTGTTGCTGTCAAGTGAAAATACTGCTCCTCCAACATTTTATGTATAAGAAAAGCTGCCTTGTTTTGTGCTTTATCACAGTGTAGTTTTTGCATCACCTGGTTAGGATGGTAGAATTTCTTACTAATTATAAAGAACTAAAATATGCAAATATGCAAAAAAATGCAATATTTAAAGCTGATATAGAGTATTGTGTTGTATGTTAAACTGCACTTAAAGAATTCATTTATCTTTTGCACTGTGCAAGTGTAGTAGTGATAATACATTCAAGTAATCTTATCATTTTAGATTTGACAGCAAAAAAGCTCAACTTAAACTCCTCCAGCTTTTTCTAGAGCTTTCAACTGCATCCAAAACTCAGTCCGCTGAGACAGACTGCTGATTAAGAGCTGTGGAAAAAAGCTGTTGATTTAACCTTAAGTGGACCATGGTCAATGATGAACTTTGACGAACAATGTAGTTATTGATTATAGCTGTACAAGTTTCACATGGCACACACAACACATGGCAGAGGATGTATTTATCTAAAATGAATGAGATGTTTGCCTGAACACTTAAAGTTACCTTTCTGTTCTTCTGCACTTCACCTCAATTCAAGCACGCCTGTGTATCCTTGTTACCTTGTTGATACATGAAGGCATGACCTCAGATAGCTTTGTGACTTAAGGGCGTCGGCACCGTTATTTGTACAGTGCTGCAGATGAATTCAGCATAACAATTTTTTTTTTCATTTATTTGAAGGATATGTTAGCCTTAAATGAATCAATGTTTGCATACTGTGTGTTCTCATGCAAGCTGAAAGTAGTTTACATTTAACCTCTGCAAAGTTCACAGTGAATCCACCCATCAACCTCAAACATGATTTTCCTGACAGTTGTGAGTATCTCTGTAGTCAAACCAACACGTCTTTTACTGGAAAGCAAATTTGTTCATCATATGTGAATAAACCTAAGGTCCTGAGTTTCTGACTCACAATAGAGTTCTTATCATAATTATTGGGTGTGTGAGGACGGCGACCTTAAATTGCTCCTAAACACAATGTTGAAGTAAAGCCCACGTGAGTTCACGCATAACCCATTTTGCACTGTTATCACGAACAACTCAGAAAATGTTGACTGCGCAGAATGTATGAAACATTCAGAGAATACTTTCTTTTCCTAACTCATGAATAGACACTTGTGTCCGCATAAATGTGCTTGCTGTTTAGCCACGTTTGCACTTTAGCCGCGTCTTCAAAGTACAAACTAAAAAGCTATTGGTGCTTTTTTTGTTTTTTTGTGTTTTGATGGGGAACAAAATGCGTCAGAACACAATGAATGATTTGTGGAGACAACAGACACCCGGATCCATTGGAAGAACTTGTCCAAAATTATTTACCCTTTGGATAAAGTCTCCTTGTTGTGGCGTGTATGAATGGTCGCCTTCTTCTATCCATGAACCCCTTTTATCGTGCTGTACATAGAGATATTCGCATAAAAATGTTGATCCCCAGTCATCAAATAGCTTTGTGTAGCTCTTCAAAGCTGGATATCTTCAGCTTCCAACAAGTCCAACAACAAAAAAAAAAAAAGAAAGAAAAAAATCAGTGTCGCTCTGTTGACCAAACATAAAAAGAGACCATCACAAAGGTTGAACTGTTTTACCCCTCTTCACCCTCCCACCCTTTCTTTTGGCAGAAACAATGTTGCTGCATTACTTGACTGTTATCCTTCCCCCCTGATGATTTTCTTTAGCATTTTTTACTTCTCTTGTTTGAACAGATGCCGCCCCCCTCCTGCAGCTCCCATCCTCTGGGATTGCCATAAGGCTTAGCACAATGAGGTAACACTCAATTACATTAATGTTAAGAGTCCAGCCCAGCCAGTTCCTTCCAGTAAGCAACATCAAATGATATGATGTATATCACTTCCTGAGGAAAAATGGTATTCTTTTGTCTTGCTTTATTTAGGGATGGATTATGCAAGAGGTGACTGCATGACCGTGCTCACCTTTCAGGCCATCCATTACTGCCTATGCAGTATTTTTTTAATAGCAGGAAGTATCCAAATCTGCTGGCCACCAACCAAACCCCAAATAACTCCCAGTCAATGAGAAACAGATCGCTGATGAGAGAGGATAGCTTCATTGCTCCTGATTCAGATTTGTTTGTGAAGGCATATAAGAGCTGCAGCTGGTTAGATGAAGGACTGGTGGAGCTATTTGAGTGGTGACAGATTTCTCATTAGGTAACCTTGTATCTAAACTGGAATCTTGTCCACCAGAATTGTGGGTAAAAGCTCTCCTGAGATAAGCAGTTGGTGTTGTCTGTAAATAAGGATGGTGGTGGCTCACAATTCCCAGTGTCCAGTTTCAGCATTACAGCAGATAGATGCTTCGAGTGCCACAGAATCCAAAAGGCATTGTAGAATCCCGAAGAAAGTCACCTTTGACCTTTTCTGACATTTAAAAGTGAAGGCCTGATGGTATTTAGAGGTGTGAAACTTTAACTTCAGCAAGCCTTATATGGCATGTTGTCCATTAGGCCATCTGGACTGGTGCTTTTTTCAAACTGGCTTGAACAGTAGCCACAAGCTTGTTAGTTTAACACTTAATTGTGATGACATCGTTGAGGTTTCCCATTCAAGGAAATCAGAACTGCAATTTGTACTGTTGCTATGTTTGACAAACAACAACGTTGCCATAGAGAACACTGTAGAGTACCACTGTATCAGTTGTTCCTATCATTGCTAGAATCAAAATATAGTGAAAAATGAGCACTCAGATAAATTTCCTTTAAGAAAAAATCAATATTGACTGAACCTAAGCTCTGAAAAAAACTGTCCAACCAGCAGGCAAGCGTTGCATAGCACAGATCAGTGTTTGCTGCGCTGAAACAAATGGATTTTTTCGAGTGTTGCTGCAAACTTAATGTCATTGCTGTTTTTCCTGCCTCGTGTCACATTGAGAATTCACACCATCTCCACTCCCACTGAAACATTAAAGGCTTTATGATAACACGAGGGCCTGTAAATGGTAACTATGGTATCATTTATAGTTAGTATATGATGCTGCAACATCCTGCTAATTACACGTGCAAGCATGTGTTGTAGATACACTTTTTTTTAAAATAGATGAAACCACTCATTTTAATCAATTAAATCACTTTATTTCACCAAGGTAGTCCCAACATACTACTTTCTAGTGAGTCATTGAAGGTCCTCTCAAAAAAGAGAACTGTTTTTGTGTAGCTCTGTTATTACCAAAACCTTGAGGCAAGGTTATATTACATTATGTCAACAATACTGTTGATACTTTAACTTCTGCAGTGACATTTCTCCTCTATGGACAGTATATAAACGCTCGTTTTTTTTCAATATTTAGTGGCCTCATGATGAACATAATGCAGTCTATAAATCACCCGCATTTCTCTGGTATTTCACTACATCATCCGTGGTTAAAGTGGGCTCCGTTATGACTGCCGAACATCCACTCAACTGCCCAGTCAGAAGCGTCACGCTGTCGGTTCCCCCTTTAAAGGAGCCCCGCCCCGAAATCAGTCGATCAAATTCAACATCGCACTCACCAGCGTCTGACCAATCAGAGCCCGGAGGGGGTGGTCTCGAGACGGTGGTCCGGGAGGGCGATAGCCAATGAGAAGCCGAGCTGGTCGGACAAAGGGCTCGCGTCAACGATCGTTGGTCCCTCGAATGGCGCATTATTCATGTCCACGCGGAGCTTATTTAAGGAGACGCGATGAGGCGAGATAGCGGATGCTTTATAAAAGGTAACGGATCTCCCGCCTGCATATTTCCTCTGAGAGAGAGCGAGAGAGAGTGTTTAGAAGCAGAAAACAAACACTGCAGTGACATATTTTTGTTTTTAAAAAGAATGAATTTATAATGTTTTTTTTCTTCTTCTACGTCTGCCTCAACACAACCCTCTCCGTTAATCTCATTAAATAAAGTCGCCAGGTGTAGAGTACTACCATGCGGATAAGCACGCTACTGCTAATTCATTCATAATCCTCGTGCTTGTTTTATCGCAAACATGCCATAAAACTTCATGTATTTTCACAACAAGAAAAGCATTAAAGTATCAAAAAAAGTCAAAATAAAGCTCCTAGAAGTTACCTAACAAGTCTAAATGCATAATAAATAGCGTTTAAAGGCGTGCATGTGAGAGAAAATACATGTTTTAACCGCTTTAAATGTATATTCTTCTTTTATATTTTTATTTATTTTCTTTTTTTTTTTGCACTGGTGACATCAGGCATGTAAGCAAGGCACCCCCCCTCCCCAAACACACGCCTTTTCCCCTCTCCTCTTCTTTTTTTACGCACACCCACCGCCCATGCAGCCACAGCAAAAACGACGCTTTTCGCCTGACTGAGTTCATTAATGCGTAGAGGAAAAGGGGAGGAGGTGGACGGCTCTTCATTTTACGTCCCCCGTATGTGCTCAGAGCTGCTGTTTCATTTCAACCACCGCCTCTGAGCAGCTCGGTCCAAGCCGACACTGTAGTGTTATTATTATCGGAATAAAGTGCCAACTGTGTTTTTTTTTGTTATTTTTCATTTTTGTGATACTCCCAGCTTCACCCGGAGACCTCACCAAGGCGGCGAAGAGAGAAGTTTAAACCTCCCCCTCTTCAACCTATCGAGCCGGCTGATCCGAAGTCTTGACGGTCCCCCACACCTCGCCTTGGCTGTCTTTAGTTGTTTTAATTGTGCGTGAGGTGGTGAAGTTAAACATCGACTTCAGTGAAGTTTTTTTGTGTGTGTGTGTGTTCGTAAGAGAGGACAACACATTTAAGAATAAAAAGCCGGCATCATGACTCGGAGATCCTGTGCCATTTACGCCACCGGGATCGTGTGCGCTCACCTCCTCATAGTAGGGATCGCCCTGGTCGTGGCTCAAGTCTTCCAAACAATGATTCACAGCCGGTTAAAAAAGGTGAGTTTCGCTTTATCTTGATGCTTTAATGGAAATTATTTCAGCTGACGATTCATATATATGTATGTGAGCTATGTGTGTGTGTGTATGTTCCCCTTCCTCTCTCTCTCTCTCTGTCTCTCTGTCTATCTATCTTTCTGTTTCTATCTTTCCACACTTCTTCCATCTGTCACACTTCAGGGGTTTAAATGTTAAAAAACCATTTCATCTGCAGTGGCTAATCATGCGCATTCAGCATCTCACTGGTGGTACAGCACATGCAGAGGTCACAAGATCAACCCGTGTAAAATTGTCTTGAATCTTACTTCAGTGGTAAATATATATATATGTGTGTGTCTATTATATGGCTATTTTATTTATTTTTATAACCGTGCTGCTGCAGTATCAGCACCTTCCGCTTCCAGCTCTGCGGGGATGAAGCTTTTCCCGTCATGAATCCGCATGATCCGAGTCTGTGCAGCCTGCAAGCAGCAAGCAGCATGGTTGTGCAGCTTTTTATTTAATGCTTGTGTATGTATGTATGTGTCTGTGTGTATAGACCGATGATTCAGTTGTTTGTACAACCGACCAAAAAGTACAAGCAGTAATAGACGCTTAGCTCAATGTTAGAAACAAAAAAAAAAGAAAAATTCCCCTTAACTCCCATAAGGGGACTGGTGACTCTTAAGAGGTGAGTCATGACCTTTCCTAATATTCTGGCATTTGTATATCCACTATTTTTATAATTTCCTTTACGGATATCCAGCATTTTTATGATTTCCATTTATCGCAGCTTATTTTTTCTTGAATAGGCAGACACTGTGGAAAAAAAAAATAAGGAAAGAGGCATGATGTGATCTTTCCTCTTGGCTGATAACTGTAGGGATTTTTCTGTTTTGATAACCTGTCCAGCAATCCGAGCCTGACCTGGTGACACATTTCTGATGATTAAAGGCTTGATAATGCCACAGTCACTCGATGGCTGGCTATTCTGAGGTGATTTACCGGTAGTGATAGTAGTAGAAATCTCAGTCAGCCAGGGATGTTGGGTAGGTGGGTGGGTGGCTGGGTAGGGGGGGTGGAGGGAGGTGTGCAGGTCTGGAGGGATGGGGGAAGGGAGTGAGGCGAGTCAGGGAGTCCCTGACTTCCAATGTTGGATCTAAAAGCAAGTTTTACATGGTTGTGGTGAGAGGATCATGTGTTATGCTTCCCTTTTTTTTTTTTTAAAATGTAGACAAACCATCAGTCTGTCAAACGCAGGCGAAAAGGTGAAGTAAAATGTACGTGTGTGTCTAAATGTTTGAGAACATAAGCTCCAGATCCAGCAAATGCACCGGTTTGTATGCATAGAAATCCAGCACAACCTGCGCAATATCCTTAAAATCGCAGCGATGGTCTACAGCTGCCTCACAGATCAATCACTGAAAAAGCAAGACCTGATCAGTTTCACCAGCGATGCATCCGTCCTGAGATGAATTCTGCTGCTTTACAACAAGTTACCCGACAACACATGCATCTTTTTTTTGTTGTTGTTGTAATGAGTCAGCGAATATGTTGACATTAAGGCATCCACTCAGGCTAAACATTAATTTCTGACTTGAGTTGTATTTAAATCTATGCAGTAAACTTATATTCTTTCATCCTCACCTCACGTTAGGAAGCTCAGCGTTTATTTTTTTATGTGTTTATTGGCACCACATACCATGTTAAACATAAATGGTACCATTTTCATTTGAAGGTCACAATTAAAACATATAACAGCACAATAACAAACAGTATAAAGCAAAAAAAAACCTCACACAAGACAGTTAATGCATCATAAAGCAACATTTAAGTGTCACTCAGTTGCAAATTTATTTGGTTTTGTGATTCCCAGTGAATTGTGTGGGAGGGAATAAAGGTTTGACGTATGAATTAGTGCAGTGGCGTGTCTTCGTTTCTGGAGACTGCTGGGTTGTTACTGTTGAGGCGTACTGAAAAACTGAATTAAGAACCTTCTTCCTGTTGCTTGTAGTTATGTAGGGGTGATGGGGTGGCAGCTCAGTAGGGTGGGGAGGGGGGTGTGTGTTGGCAGCTGACACAGTATCCCACCCTGCAGACCCGCCACTGACCTTTTTGAAATAGTTCGCATTCCTCCTCTTGACATGAATCGCAGTGTTGGTTGGTCAGTCGGATGCTCTGTGCAACTGATAATCTGTGCTTTTAAAAAAAAAAAAACCTCTCTCTCTCTCCCTCTCTTTCAAAGTCGCTCCCACTCGCCCACCCACACTTAACAAGAAGAAGAAGAAAAATCAGGAACAGCTCAGCAGAAAGGCTTGTTTTGTCCGAGTAAAGGGACACGCAAACAGCTGCCTCACTTACATGTTTCGGCCTCCAGAGGTTAAATTTAGGTCCACGTCTCATATTTTTCCTCTCATTCTGAAGCACAGCGGTGTCCCCAAATTAAGAGAGTTCATCAACTGAGGGGGCGGAGGGGGGGATAACTCTGATGTGGCTCGCGATTACACAGAATGACAGCATAGCTAATCCTCTTTCCACAGTCTTCCCATTGAATTAGGCGGGCCCGGACATGCTGAACTGACTCCAAAAAAAAAAAAAAAATCTACCTAATCTGATGTTTGCATGTGGCTCTCTGTTAATAATGATGTAGCCTAGTTGTTTGGGACAACTCAAAGCTACCTCCAGGACACAGACTCTTGTGCTTTCTTGATGAGATGGGTGTGGAGGGTTTAGAAGTGGAAAAAGTCATGCGAGGAATTTGACAGACTTCTTAGCCTCCAGGGTATGATTTTTTTACCTCCACAGCATTGTTGTTGTTGTTCTTGTTCTTCCTCTTCTCAGCCTATCCCGAGTCGTTCTACTGAGACTAAGGAAACTGGAAAGAAACACTCATCCAACCCTGCGCCCTCCCTGTACACACACACACACACACACGCACGCCACTCCTCTCTCTCTCTCTGCGGTTTTTTGGAGAGAGCGCACCTTTCCAAGGTAGTATGACTGATGATGAGCAGTCAAGGAAAAAGGTTGCGCTAGTAAAACACTCAAAATGTGCCATGGACACGCAGCTTAAACTGAGAACACAGAGGACCATAATCATGATAAAACATCTTCTATTTGTTTTTGTTTTTTTTTTTAATTAATTTTTGTATTTTGTCCTCTTTACTCGCACTGATCAAAGCAGGATCTTGTCACGCCGCACCTAAAACTGCGCCTGAAGTTGTTTGACTAAAAGCCGGTTTCACATTGCCGTCAGTGTTTAGTTTAAAAGCTTCAAACTCACTCAGCCTTGCCTCCAGCGAACAGTTTTTTTTACTTGTTGTTGCTTTTTTTTTGATTACACTGACCAACCAACTTTACTTTGTCCCTCAGTTGTGTTTTTATTGGTGATAGATCAAGGTTTTTTGAAGCGATAAGTGGTGTTGATATATCTTTTGAAGGCCTTTTTTTGAAAGACCTTTGTTCAAGGTTGGCAAACACACGGATTCACGCTGACCGCAGTCACACGTTAAGTCTTTCCCTAAATGCTGCGGGGAAAAGAGCAGACAAGACTGTTTGAAAAAGTGATAGAGTATGCAACTTATCTTTTAGAAAAGGGAACAAATTATGTGTTTTTGAGGGAGTTTTCTTTTTGCTGGTTTAGCACAATTTCCTTTAAGTCCATCTTAATGCACTTGACAGCTCGTGATGGTCACATGCCTCTGCGGAGTGTCCTTTTGCATTACCTGGCTTCACTTCAGCTCTTTTTAATTAATGCGGAATGATTAAGACTCAGGAGATTCGCAATTCTTAAATACCCCCAAGTTCGTCCTAAATATGTCATCTCTGATTCTGAAGACGCTCCTTTTTAAAGTAGTTACGCAGCTGTGACGTCAAGCATGACAGTGACGGTTACCTGGTTTGAATCTGAGAGATTGGGCTCTTCAGTCATTTAGAGAGACAATATAAGTCGAATAAAATCAATGTCTATATCTCATAATCATTCTGTAAATGTGTGTTTTTATGCACAAAAGGTATATGATTCATTTTAACATAACCAAATCAGCCAAATAGGTCTTTTTTCTTTGCATTTAGTTGAACTATCTTAATGCAAATCTATCAAAGTGTCTATTTTGGCTACCCCTTCAAGATCAAACGTGGGTTTTTTTGTGAAGTATCAAATGGGGGGAGGATGCGACAAACCCGGCAAAACAATTCTATAGATAAGCTGCAAAAAAAAAAAAACCCATGTTTGAATGTCGGAAGTTGTAAGCCAAACAGGAACTTCGAGCCACACCTTTTTAAAAAGCTATATTTTTCTCAGCAGCGAGTGGCCTGTCGTGAGAGTTCAGAAGACAATGTATGACTCTCTCTCAAGTGTACTTCACTTCACTGTGCCCTTTCTGGCGACAGTTTGATTTTTCAGGAACTCACCATGAAACAGACACGAACGGAAGTGGATCGTTATCTGCCCGTCAAGGTTAAAAATACGCCCTTCAAGAATGGCTTAAAAACAAACAAACAAGCTGTTCCTCATCTACAAACACCTCAAGTCACTTTTTCTAGCGTTTAATCCTGAAATTAAAAGCTTGTTTGTGCTATTTTTGTGTACAGTTGAATGATCTAGTTTTAAGGTCACTCTTGTTAAGACATGTGGCAGCCAGGTTTATGTCACACACGGTTAGCAAGCTTGTTTTTCTCCACCCCATCCGTCGAAGCGTCAGAATGAAACCATCTACTACCTTTTTTTGTGGTTGCTTTGGCTTTCATATTCTGAATTCAAAAAAAAAGAAAAATATCTTCACCTGCCATCTCATTTAACGGCAAATGCTGCGGAGACGTCACATCTTGTTGTTGCAATACGTTTGCTGGATTGTGTGGGCCGGACGAGCCCACGGTCAGATTCTTGTCTAGGTTTGCTGAGGTCAGGGATGTTGTGCAGAGATTTTTCTGCCTGTCCTGACGGTTTTTCGGCTATGAAGGACTTTTTCTCTGCTCCCCTCTGGGTTTTTTTTTTTTTTTTTTGGGGTCTTGGCCCGGCACCAGCTCTTCGCAGAAAGTGCCATGTGTGCTCTCAGATGGCACTCGTTCAGAGTAGTGAAGGGCTTTTGAAAGTGCCTGAATGTGAATAAAACATTATCCTACCAAATGCTTTTTTGGCATTTCTTTAGATACGCAACGCATAATGCTCTAGGAGGTGTCGCTGTTGTTTTTTGTTGTTGTTTGTTTTGGTTTTTTTTTTTTTTTTTTGCGGTTTCTCAATCTGAAAGTGTATTTTCTTCTTTTGCTGACAGGAAATTACTCTGACGGAGAAGAGCCAAGTGTTTGAGTCATGGAAGAATCCTCCTCCACCTGTTTATATGGAGTATTACTTCTTCAATGTCACCAATCCAGAGGTGTTCCTAGCGGGCGGAAAGGCATCTGTCCAACAGATCGGACCCTACACTTACAGGTAACTTTTAGAAATGGTGTCTTTTTTTTTTTTTTAAATGTATGCAACACATACTGATGGGAAAGGAAAACCGTTCGTTAGGTCCTGTTTAAGAGGAAGCCATCTTGCGTTTGGTCCATCTGGGATCATTTTGTTGTTGTCGTGTGAAATCAAAACAAAAGACATCTGGACTAACTGACCAATGTAAATTCTGTTTTTTTTCCCCCCCTCGCTCTCTCTCTTGCACCCTTTCCGCTCCAGGGAGTACAGGCCGAGGGAAAATGTCACTTTCCTGGAGAACGGCACCAAGCTTTACGCCCTGAACCCCAAAACTTTTGTGTTTGTGCCCGAGAAGTCAGCCGGTGACCCCACGGTTGATGTCCTCAGAACTGTCAACATCCCGTTCGTGGTAAGAAGACGTCGTGTCTGTACAAACTTACGTGTGGCGTTATTACCTTTTTTAGCCGCCACTTAATCTGACAGACAGTAGTAATTTTCTGTCAACATCACTTGTTTGCGCTGGAACATTTTATTTTGGCACACATCTTTCATCTTTCCACTAGCACACACTCATATCTGTTGTCCTCTTAAGTGTTGTTGTGACATTTTGATATCTTGAACATATAAACCTCCATCAGGTCAGGCCAAGACAAACAAGCCAAGTGCAAAGAATTTATCATTAGCTCTTCCACCAAATGACAAAGATGGAAATTAAACTTTGTGTGGTGAGAGTCCTCACGACCTTTGCTCACAGTCTCCCCTCCCTCCTCCCTCCCCCAGGCGGTGATGAACGAGCTGAACTCCTACAACTTCTTCCTGCGCTCGTTTATTTCCATGTACATGAAGAGCCTGGGCATCGAGCTGTTCATGACCCGCACCGTCCACGAGATTCTGTGGGGCTTCGAAGACCCTCTTCTCACCAAGATCAACGGCATGAAGCCTGACGTGGATAAGCACTTTGGGCTGATGTGGAAGGTAAGCTGGAGATTTTACTCTTTTAGGTGTTGCTGTACACATTTTTTTTATTTCTTAACTTTTAAGGTCATTTTAGGGCAAAAACTTGTGTGTGCTGGTAGTTAGGGGTTACTAGCACAATAGACAAGAGGAAGCCTGTGGTAACGTCATGTAAGAGAAGTGAGATTTACCACATGCTGATGGAAGATGCTTGTACTTCCTGTTGTTGTATTAAGTAACGTCTGTGACTTGGCACCTGCAGTGACAGCACCCGCCTTGTGGCTTTTGAGGTTGAAATGGGTAAATGGAGCCATTTGCTTGATAAATCCAACAGTTTTCATGCTTAAATCCATAAAACTCACTCGCTTTCAGCCTCTCAAATGTGAAGATTCAATGTTTTTTTTTTTTTGTTTTTTTTATCACATATGATATTAAATAAACTATCTTTTGGATTTGGACCATTGGTTGAACAAAACAAGCAAATTAAAGAACTTTGGCTCAATTTCTTTCAGACATTTTGACACAAAATGATGAACCCACAGTTAAAATATTAATTAATTGTATTCCAAATCCTAAAGTAGAACATCAGTGCAGCTTACTCTGAGGACAAAACAGCCACTAATTCTAATTTTTTTGTTGTTATGTTCTTCAATAAAATGCTAATGCCTTTATTGTGTAAAAGTCTGGCGAGAAGACACTGAGGGGCATGTCAATAACAAACACAAAGCAGTATTTCTTTTACGTTCTCCACGCTCCTTTTGTCACCAGACATAAACACTGTTTCTGATTCAGTGCCGCTCCGCTGTATTGTCAACACTTGTCCGTTACAGCAGCTTTTGTCTGGACCTCGTGTCTTGTCTTGTCTCCCCACAGAAAAACGGAACCCATGAAGGAGAGTTTGTTTTCCACACCGGCGAGGAGAACTACTTGGATTATGGCAAGATCGACACGTGGAACGGTCTGAGGTAAAAACGCTGATATCAGGCAGTGTCAAGTGTCAGACTTTTCCTTTTTCCTGCTAACTCAGTGATAGGGAACCCTTTCCTGTCAGCACATAGCTTCCACTTCCTCCCAGGCATGAAACTTCCATCTACTTTGTTACACAATGTGAGTCCAGAGGAGAGAGCCTTTGCTCCCTGGCTGGAGGTAGAACAGGATTGCAAAATAAATATTTGGATATCCAAAGTGACTTTGCACTTTTTAGTGTAATCATCTTTAGTAGGTAGATTCTTGTGGTGGTGCAAGTTTTCAGATCCTTTACTTAAGCAAAAGCTCTGAATCTAAAAGTGTTAGCTGCAAAAAGTACCTAAAAACATAGTTTTCAAAAGTGAAAGTAGAAGAGGAGGTTGATTTTAAACTACTGTTTATACAGTTTGGTTTAGTTTAGTTTAGGTTTCCGACCTCCAAAGATTCATAAGATAAATCAGAGCGGTCGCCAGATACACAAATTTGTTTTCATCTTTTTAGATTTTGGAAACTTTTGGGGGGTTTTGCTAGTGAAATATTGGGGAGTTTTACCTCTTTGGGGCCTGAACTGTTCAATGAAAACACCTGAGAAGTAAGTTTAAGAAGTTTCATGCAAGAGCCTAAAACATTTCAGGATGTCACAACTAGAATTTTTTTGTCAGAGGTCAAAAGCCAAAGAAGTTGGTAACCAGTGGTTTTATGTTTAATCTTAATCAGAAAAGTAACGACTGACTACACCTGTCAGATACATGTAGTGGTGTAAAAAGCACAATATTTCCTCTGAAATGTGGTGGAGTAGAAATATAAAGTAGTTTTAAGATGGAAATACTCCAGTAAAGTTTAGTTCTTGAGTAAACGTATGAAGTTATTTTCCATCACTGGTAGATTCCTGCTTGTAAGTCAAGGTAGCTTCAAACCAGCCACTCATCCTTTTTCTCTCTTTTTCTCCGCATCAACAGGGAAATGTCGTGGTGGTCTTCCAATCAGAGCAACATGATCAACGGTACAGACGGCGCAGTTTTCCACCCTCTGATAAACAGGAACGAGCTGCTTTACATCTTTGCTGCTGATCTCTGCAGGTACGCTGATACGGCTAGAAATTTGTTTATAGTCAAAGCATCGAGGCAGGGCGAGAACCAGAACTTCCAGTATGGTTTTATCTGCCGTGGAAACGACAACTCAGTCATATAAGGTGCTTATGAATCCACCGATAAGGATAACAGCTTCTGATAAGACTGTTGCAAAACACACGTGGGATGTTTTTGAGGAATGTCAAGAGCTTTTCCTGAATGATCATACAGGAAGTTAGCAATTTGATTCTCTTGTGAATAACAGTTATTGTTTTATGGTTATAACGGCTTGATGATTTAAACAATAAGAACATGATAAGAGCTCTTCCTTGTTCCTGAGAACTCAAGAGTCAAGAAGTTTTTTATTGGGACTTCTTATATGCATTGACAACACTTGAGAGTTGTTATTGTTTCCCTGAAGTAGGCATTGATGTTTCGTTTCCTAGGTCTATCCATCTAGCCTACGTGGAAGATGTAGACGTGAAAGGCATCCAGGCTTACCGCTTCGCACCCCCCAGTGACGTACTCATGAGCCCCAAAGACAACCCCGCTAACGCCGGCTTCTGCGTGCCAGCTGGAGACTGTCTCGGCACCGGGGTGCTTAAAGTCAGCGTTTGTCGAGAAGGTAGGAGCACCGCCTGTTTCCCTCCCACCCCCTTGCCTCTACCCAGACCCCCTCAGTTACCATAGCGCCTGACCCAGTTCCCTTTGATGACTCTAAACCAGCCTCATGACATAGCCCCCCCCCCCCCCCTCCCTCTAGCCCCCAAAAAATGTCCTTTCAGTCAGCGACCGCGTCCCCTGCCTGGTTTCTGATATCTCCCACTGTTTGAGCATGCCAGATTTTACTCAATACATAGTTCAATTATTAACTCTGCTGACCGTGTGTGGCGGCTATTGAAGTAGTTTATAGTAGCCATTGAGTGGGGAGTGATTGCTCTGATAAGGTAATCTCCAGGGAGCTTGACTCACATGAAGATACTGTACTATCTGCTATCACAGATAGAAATGCTACTGTTAACACCAGGAATGTGTTTGTTATGATTAAGTGCTTTTTCATTTAAAATCCTTTTTTATCATCAGTATTTTGTGATTTTTTTTTTCTTTCCTGCATACACTGTCATAGTTAAATTTATTTGTGAAAGTAGGTTGCCACTGATTAAAACTGCTATAAAAACCACATCCGATTGGCTGTCTTTGCCAGCTCCTCTGACTCATCTCAGGGAAATGCGCGCGATTGGAGGGATTTTAGTGATGCTTCATTGAGAGCCAATCGAAGCCCAGCTCTGTTGTCATGTGTTAACTGGTGTCATTCTGCAACTGCTTGTGTGGTATCAAAAAAAAAGAAAAAGAAGAGCTTCAACCGCAGAAAGTCATATTCAAATCTGAACTGTCTTTATATCCGCTTTCATAGTTTCGAATTACAATGGAAGAAAGGCAGATTTCACTGAGCAGAGCTACCTCCGGTTTTGTCTTTAAACATCTATAGTTGAAGTTTAGTGCAAGAGAAGTAAATATATAACCTGGCTTTAGCTCACACTGATGACACAAAGGTCTTTTTTCCCCCTCAGTTTTAGCAACAAAAGCAGTATTTTTCAGGTTAATTCCAGTATTTTTGTAGAGTCAGTATGTTTAAATTTGTCTACTTTTTGAGCAAAAACATACAAAATACAAGGAGATTTCACCATTTCTGCCCCAGAATTTGAATCCCTGTTAGTGCAAAAATGTAAAAGAAAGTACAATCAGACAGTTAAGTAAATAAATGAGATATGAATAATCCATATGATGAAAGAATGGAGCAGAAAAAGGACCAGAAATCTTTGAGGGTGACATCAGTATTTCTAAGGTAAAGGAGGTTTGTTTATGTAGGCCAATTAACTCACTGAGGCATCGCTTTACAGAAGAATCAATCCAAATTTAAATAAAAGATTGATTAATTAAAAAGGCAACGTTAAAATGCTGCACATAAAATAAACAATTAAGGATGATACTTTATCCTTGGAGACTGAGGTAGGCAGATTTATAGCCTGAGGAGTCTTAATGTCTTTTATGTGATCTCGTGGTGTTTAGGATGAATCTCATTATTTATTTCAGTGTGCAGATTGTACAGCGACCTTAAGATCTCAACAGTTTTGAAAGAATCCAGCAAAAAAAAAAAAAGTCTGGTTTAGTTTGGTTATCTGAAGGATACGTGACGTTTGGAGGAAAGTTTTGTTCTTCATGTGTCCTTCGTAGTTTCTGTTTTGTAAAATTTGCTTTTGAAATCGTCTCTTTTTTTGAATTTGAGTGTGATCATCGTGGTCGTTGGCAGCAGGTGGTTCAGGACACTTAAGTCAATCAATCGATTTTAATAGAGTGAATTTAAAACGGTAAATTGTTATGCGCCTCCAGCAGATGTTTAGTTCCTCAGATGCTCTCTTGTTAGAGTTAGCTGAGTTAGCTAATCATTATTTGGACTCATTACAACCTGAAACGGACATTCTTCAGCTATCTGCCACCGTATATAAATTATAGATACGGCTCGAATTCCGACTTCTCGGTTTTATCTTATCTCACGTTTCTTCTTTTATCTTTTTTTTTCTTTTTTTTTTTTTAGCCTTTGTTGTTGTTGTTGTTAATGAATCAGCGAAGGATATGACTGACTCATGTGTTTATGTTTTATCCTGTTTGTTCCCTAAAGGCGCTCCCATCGTGGTGTCTTTCCCACACTTTTATCAAGCTGACCCCAAATACATCGAAGCCATCGACGGGCTCCACCCCAACAAGGAGGAACACGAGACGTACCTCGACCTGCAGCCAGTACGTATAATATTTAATATCCCGACAGATTGGAGTCACGAGGTCGAACCTGTGTTGAACCTTTTGCTCTGCAGGTTTTATGGCGGTCTTATCTAAATGAGAAATGTTGTTTTGATCATAATTTAAACTAACACACACATAAATAGTACACAACAATAAATGACTTGAAATACAGAACATGGCAGTCGGTTTTTATATTTCCAAACCTACTACTTTTACTAAAAGTTATGTTTTTTTTGTCTTTTCTAGACCACAGGGGTTCCCATTCGTGCCTGCAAGAGAGCTCAGCTCAATATCATCCTGAAGAGGGTTCAAGGCTTCCCGTAAGTCGAACTTTGTTGAACTGTGACCCACATCGCTGTTGACACACACTGTCCTTATTTCAGCCACATGTTGAGCCAGATGTCCTCCCTGACCTCCCCGTGTCTCTCTTTCTGCCCCGCAGGAGCACCAAGCACCTCAACGAGACCATTTTCCCCATCATGTTCGTTAACGAGGTGAGTGAGGAACCCGTTTCAGTATAATCTGAAACAAATCCTGTTGTGCCGATTTTTAAGTGAATCACAAGGCAATAACCATCTCTCTCAACCCCCCCTAGACGGCGACTATTGACGACGATTCGGCATCCCAGATGAGGACATTGCTTTTAATCGTGACTCTCGTGTCAAACTTCCCCTTGCTCATTGTGGGTTTGGGCGTCATCCTGCTGCTGGTTCTCGTGGTCTTGTTCTGCCGAAACCGCCAGAAGAAGGTAGGAAGTAGCCCTGCGGCTCCGGACTAAACTGTAGAATTAATCCACACAGTTATCCCCCCTGGAGTGAAAAGTGTGTGCTACCCACTGACATTAGCTCACGGTGTAAATGTGACCTAGACTGATATATTAGTAGATATTAGTAATGTGTTTCAGTTTGAGTTTGACTGGGTTTTTACATTAACTTCACTGAGCTGCGGCAGGTTTAACCCTCGAGCTACGCGCATGTTAACTAACACATTGCATGATTCCTGCATATCAAAGCCAGCATGAGCAGTTTTTCCCCCCAATTCTGGATCAAATGGTGTTTGTTTTTGGTTTTTATTTTGGTTTTTTTTGTCTTTTTGAACATTTTCTAACAGTCGATGCCTCGATGAATCTTTGTATTCAGGAAGAAAGCATCAGCTTAGTTGCCTTTTTTTAGTGAGTGCATCTTATGAGTGCTAAAGTGCACTGAACTACAATAGTCCCCAGAAGGAAGTAAAGCACATGTTCATCTCTTATCTTCAGTAGTGCAGGATTGTTGATATGAACCCTCGCCTCCAGATTAGCGAAGTTCAGGTCAATCACTGTCCAAAGGCAGGCCTGCAAGTGATCAAAGGAATAGTTTGACATTTTGGGAAATATGACTATTAAATTTTCTTGCTAAGAGCCACATGAGAAAATTAATATCACTTCCACATCTGTGCAGTAAATATGAAGCTCTAGCCTGAAGCTGCTTAGCTTAGCTTAGCTCAATGGCTGGAAACATAGAGAAACAGCTAGCTTGGCTCCGTCCAAAGGTAACAACAGCAACTAATCATTAACACATTCAAATAACTTTATTTGTATAGCATGAATTAAAGCTGCAAAAATTAGTCGATAGATTAGTTACCAACTATTTTGGTAATTGATTAATCATTTTAAGTTATTTTTGTTAAAGAAAAAAATGTACAAACTCTCAGATTCAAGCTTCTCAAATATGAATATTTTCTGGTTTCTTTAGTCTTCTATGACAGTAAACTGAATATCTTAACAAGACATTTGAAGAAGCTTTAGGAAATGGACCAAACAACTTGTTGACTAATCAAGAAAATGATCAACACATTCATTGATAATGAAAATAATTGTTGCAGCTATATACAGTACTTTTCTAAATAAAGTGATTTTAACAAAGGACATGAGAGACTGTAATGAAATTCAACAGTAAAAAGCAGATAAATGACATAAGAATATTAAATAAAACAATATAACATTATCCAGGAAATATAAAATATAAATCTGTCTAGAAAGGTGTTGACATTGTTGGTTTAATTCACCTAAAAATAACACATTGTGGTTCAGGGTGGATTTTGTTACCTGTCGACAGACCCAGGTTAGCTGTTTCCTGCTGTTTGGAGTCTTTATGCTAAGCTAAGCTAACTGTACGGACATGAGAGCGATAACGATCTTTTCATCTAACTATCAGCAAGAATTCTTATCTCCCAAAATGTCCAACTCTTGCTGAAACGTCCACACATGCGGCAGAGTTCGAAGTTGACTTTAGCGTTGGGACGATGTTAAAAGATGCTTAATTGCAATGTGAAGAAGTATTGTATTAACCATGTTCTAATTTTAATTTTCTGTAACCCCCCTTTTTTTCCTTTCTGTTTTTAGAATGAAGTAAAACGTATTGATTTTACTGAAGCTTTTCATTCTTTTACTGTAAGTCTTCATTTTTGCCTTGTTTGCTATTCTCCTTTTTTAATTTGTTATCCATCATCTCTTTATTATCATTTTTAATTATCTTAATTGCTCATGAGTTCCCGCCTCACAGTGTAATTGCTTTATTTTTTACTTTAAGTTAATATTTTCTGTGGTGGTTTTTGTGCTTTTTATATTTAGATTTGATGTGTTTTTTACTGTGAACATTTCAGTCAAAACATTTACTCCCATTTTAATGTCAGTGTTAAATATAAACCAGTACTGTGTGTGTGTGTGTGTGTGTTTGTGTGTGTCTCTGTTTGGACGTCTTGTCACTCCAGTGGTTTGTAGTAACGCTCTCTTTCTTCCTGACTCTTTCCCCCCTTCACCGTTCCAGACGGCAAAAGACGACACAGCCTACACTCAGGTCAGCGACAAGCCCGACGAGTCGTCAGAAACGCCGGCCAGTCAGCCGATGAGGAACGGCTCCTACATTGCAATGTCGCCAGTGGAGGCCCAGAAGTGTTGATCGAGGATCTCCTCCCCAAGTCTGGAGCTCAGGAAGGGGGCTGAGGGAGCAGTGCGGGGGTGCTACATTACCACGGGTGGGGGTTTACACACACCGGGGCTCGTTTTCACATGTTTTGGGTGGGAAGTGGGGTGGTGGGGAGGATAAGGGGGAAAGTGGGTGGGACACAAGCCCCAGTACATGTTTAGTCAACAAAGACATTGCTCCTCTCGCTGAGCCCTCTTATGACTGTCTGTCATCCTCTACTCTACCTGCTGAGCATGGCCCTCACTGCCTGCCGTACTGTAACACAACAAACTCCCACACTCTAGTCCTCATTTCCGTCCTGGTCGGGCCCCTAAACATGAAGGGACTACTCTGGGTGGGTTCGACCGGGACAAGCCTCTTCTTTTTTTCTTCTCCGTAAAATCTTGTGAGGGAACACGGTAGCATAGGTGTCGCTGTTGCACACGGATGATGCATGATCTTCTGAGCAGACTCTGCCAACTAACGTGGCTCAAAGAGTTTATGTTGTTTTTTGTTTTTTTTTTTTTGTTTTTTTTTTAAGTATTCACCTGAACGACAGCAGGTGTTGTTACAGTCGTATTCTTCGCTCTTTTTCTCTCCATCGGTGTTGTGTGAGGAGAAAACGCTAAGCCAACAGATTAAAAAAAGAAAGAAAGAAAAGCCCCTGTTAACTGAATTCTTAGGACAGAAACTCTGAGCTCCCGGTGCTCAGAGGATAACATGGTTTTGCTAATAAACTGAACTTGGCATATCCTTTTTTTTTTTTTTGTAAAGAAGAAAAAATAACAAAAAACAGACTGAGCCAAACTATTTATAGCATTTTTGCCTTTTTTTTTTCCTAAGATGAATTAGCGCAACCACTCACACTTCCAGGATCAGTTAGTGAATTTGTGTGTGCGCACCTTTATCGTACACTTCAGTGTCCTGTTTTGACGGACAGTGGGCAACTATTTTTCTTGATGCAGGCACAGTGTAGTGTGACACCTGGATTACTTGTGATTTTTGATCCCCCCCCAACAACACCACCCTCTCCTTTTGTTTTTCTCACCTTTTTATCCAAAACACTAGTTAAAAACAGAGATATTCAAAGATCTCGCCTACATTTCAAAGTCCACACTAGCTAGCTGTGAAATTGTTAGTTTTGCCAACTGTAGCTTGATCAAGTTGCACCTGTTTTTTTGTTTTTTTAGGCTTCATCACACATATTCAAAACAAAAAGGAAAAAAAAAACACCCACAGAACTTACAAGGGAGACTTCTTGAACCTGCTTTCTGCCTTATAATGGTTCAGTGTGTTCTTTATGTTCAAACATTGTTCAAATAAGCTGGAAAATCTCTTCTGTCGTTATTGTACATATGTAAAAGGGGAAATGTTGAGATACCTCTGACCAAATCCAGCAAGCAGTCCTCCTAGGTGTGCTGAAAGACACTTAACGTTGCTCTGGTGTCGACCGCTCCTGCACGTCTACACTGTTTCTTAGACAAAGCACAATTTGGATTGAAACCAGTCCTCATACAAGGCTACCAGGTTTTTTTTGTCCTACACACATATATATATATATATATATATATATATATATATATATATATATATATATATATATATATATATATATATATATATATATATATATATATATATATATATATATATATATATATATATATAAAAATATATAAATATATATATATATATATATATATATATATAAAAATATATAAATATATATATACATATATAAATATATATCTATCTATATATCTATCTATATATATATATATATATATATATATATATATATATATATATATATATATATATATATATATATATATATATATATATATATATATATATATATATATATATATATATATATATATCTATCTTTACAGTCAACCTGTCAAAGACACTGTCAAGTGCCGTGACTATTTCAAAAAAAAAAAAAAAAGTGGAATCATTGGGTGTAAACGTCGGAGGGGAGCCCTGTGTGCGCCACTCGATGCTGTGCAGTCGCTCGGGTTTGCCAAGGAGCTGTAGGCATTCAGGCAAACGCAGCACGCAGCACTTGAATCACTGTTTGTCTTACGTTTCATGTTGTGTTTTCTTTTTTTTTTTTTCTGTCCAACCACACTTGTCCTGTGACATGTCAAACCCCAATTGGTCGTCACCAGTGGGAAGTGAATTTAAGGCCATAAAACTGTCAATGTGGAAAAAAAAAATCCCTGCACTTTGCCTGGAAATTGTGCCCTGTGTTATTTTTGTTTTTATGTTGTTTTTTTGTTTTGTCCTGGTCATTTCAGTGAAGGTGGTCCATATGTTCAGTACATTTCACTGGTTTGTCCTGGCTAGTATTACTCATAAAGGATGTTGCTGCAGTTGCAGACATCCACGCCTCTGTGTTACTCGCTTTTTCAGCACATGGAGTGTCTTCTTTTGATATACTTTTGTATTTGTTATTGCTGCTAGAAAATGCCATAACCTATGGACTTGTATTTGTATATGGGTATTTACCATAAGGTGCTGGTATTCACTTTCAGGTTGGTCCACAGAGACTTTTTTTTTTCCAAGTCTTAAATTTTAAAGGCTCTCTGTGTTTTAATTTCCAACCGTTTGACACCTGGGAATACCTGAGCACAAGATACAAAGCCCAAAGCTTGCTGCCATTTATTGGAATTAGCAGTTACAGTTATCACTAGCAACATTTCTGTAAAGTTATCACACTTAACCACTCATTCCTCTATTAGCAGATGATTTGACCATATCATATCTATCGCTGGGGGATTATTATAGAGTTAGTAAACTTGACAGTTCGCTGGAGGTGTCCCAAAAAGGGCGAGCCGATTCAGCACCGTGTAAGAGCGGTGCTCAGAGGTCTGATTCTAGGTTTAATAACACTGTGGAAGAGGGAGTCCTTTTTTTTTTTAAAAAAAAAAAAAAGAAAGTAGAATCAATTCACTAAAGGCCTTTTTATTCCACCTACATGCAAGTAACCGCAGCCTTGTGCAAACTCTTCAACATCCACCTTTTTAAAGATCTAGACTTGAACCTGAGAGACCTTAATACCCGAGAGTTGTGTGTCTGTGTGTGTTTGTGTGTGTGTGCGGGTGTGTGTGTGTGCGCCGCTTGTACAGCGTCTGTTCAAACACACACCTTAGCCGTCACTCCTCCAACTGACTTCTACTACAATGACCTTTGAGTCCAATCCCTCAAGCCCATTGGCTCGTCCCTGCTTGACCAAAGATAACCCACATAGATCTGCCCCAGCGCCGTGTTTACTCTCCTCTGCGATAACGGCCGTGCCACAAACCCCTCCTCTGCCCCCCCCCCCCCCCCCCCCTTTTTTTTTTTTAAATCGTGCCACCACCTTTTGTGAAGTATTTGCAACAGTGTTGTGTGAGCGTGAACACTTGTATGTGTGTGTATGTGCCTTTTTTACATCAAGGCAAGAAAAAGAACAGAAAAATGTCACACTTGCTAGTTTGATTGGTATTGCTTTTTTTTTTTATTTCACCCGGTGCAAGAGCAAACAAAAGTAATCAATGCTCTCTGTGAGCATGAAAAAAATCTCAGTATTATGTAAGACAAAGCAATACAGAGTTGTGTAAAATAAATTGTGGATGTTTTGTAAAGGGGCCACACAATATTTATGTATCTTATGTTTTCCTGAATTTGTGATTTTTGTTAGTGTCAGTCATGTAGAAGTATTTCTTTTAGTGTGATTACGTTTTTTTGTTTTTAAATATTCAGTTCGAGCACATTTCATTTCTGATCATTTCAATTTTATTTTATTTTCACACTGAAAATACAAAAAGAGTGTAAACGACGGACCAGTATGTCACACTGCAAACAGTCAGAGCCCTGTAAAAATGTCTAAGAGTGTTTTATGAATGGGTTTAAGATGTGGATGTCTGTGATGGATGAGAATGATGAACATGTGAGTGAGTTGACTTGTGTTTGTGGAGCTGATGCACCATTTCTGTCAAACTGGAGTGATTTTTACTGGAAGGCTGATTATCTTGATGAATGAAGTAAAGCGTTATATGCTGTGTAAACTATCTAGATGAATGAAGCCCTCCTTCAGGGATGAGCACTAGTGCCATACCATTATCCTATTGTTGTTATTATTATTATTATTATTATTATTATTTTGTTCCTTAATTTGCTCTTTGGTGTAACAGCCGCATCTCCCCATGACAATGTTCTGAAGTCACTAACAGATGTTTCCTCTTGAGATAGACTAATTTGTTTTGCTGCTGAAAATGACAATCCCCCTTGTCATGTGAGGTGCAAAATGATTTCAAAGTAATATCCATTTTTAGTTTTGATAATTTACACTGCACAGATGTTTCTACAGTGCTTTTGTAAACATTTCTAGTGTATTTGCAAAAAAAATAAAAGTTGCCATCAAGTGCAAAGTTCACACAGTTGTCTGCTGTTTTTTTTTTTTTTTTTGTTAACTGTTTGACATGAGAGAGTGAAATATTAATCCTATGTAAATTACTACAAAGAACTTTCATTTTTATGTTGATGTTAGCAGCCACTGTGGATGAAAGCAGTAGTCTTTTCTTGGCATGAAAACTACAATTCCCATGAGCACCACCGCCTCCTTTCATAAAGATCTTGATCTGGCATTTGTGAAAGAGAAAGAAAATAGTACTTTTCTTTCTTTTTTTTTTTTTTTTTAAACAGCTGTTTGTAGGACACACAGCGATGAGGTAAGGTATCTATTTGCAGCTGTGTGAGATTAAAAACTGTAATATGATGATGGTGAAGCAAAGTGAACTTTGTTTTAGCACCGTTCATACACCAAAGTTACATCTAAGGCTGGATTCACACCAAATCCGGCAATGCGGGACCTTCCTGCAGGCTTGTGTGGAGATGTGTGTGTTTATTTGTGCTTTAGAACATAAAGGCTGTGAAACAATCAGAAAATAATGCTTTCTTTGATTCACTGCTTTGTTCTCACTACCGCTGCTCCCTCTCTTCATTCACTCGTTTTCTCTCGTCTTTTTTTAAAATGAGTCGAGAAGCTGACAACAAGTCTAACTTTACTTTTCACGTTATTAAACGATGAGAATATCCTCCCGTCGTCCTGGTGCTACAATGCTACATGTAATGTAAACAGAGGCTCTTCTGGTCTGTGTGCCGTAAATCTTTCATCTGATGTCGCAGGAAATCTGACCCCTGGCAGGAATTTAGAATAACTATATATAAATAACCAATGTTCTCGCTGATGGTCTTGTTTGGTGATGTAGAGGCTCCATGAGACTGTTACATAACCAGTTACATGTTCCTTGTAGTTGCTTTAAGTATTGTACTTAAAGGGTGGGTTCACAATGTTCACAAGAGTCTGTATTAAAACAACAGTCAGGTTCCCAAATTAACATTGAAACAGGTTTTCCTTGCTGTAATCATTCCTCTTGTTCATACTGACCATTAGAAAATCTGTTCATAATGCACTCACAATGTAAGTGATGGGGGACAAAATCCACAGTCCTCCTTCTGTTTAAAAATGTATTTTAAAGTTTACCTGAAGCTAATATGAAGCTTCCGTTGTCCAAATGAGCCAAATCAAGTAGATGAAGTTCCTCTTTTTGTTACTATACTTCCACCACAGCTCAACAGGGAAACACTGTCTGTCTGTACAGCGAGGAAAACCTCTTTCAGTGTTCATATGAACACCCGACTGTTGTTTCAAGAAAGAAAAATAGTGAACCTATCCTTAAAGTAAAATACTTACTACTTGAAATTACATATTTCCATTTTATGCTACTTTATACTTCCACTCCACAACTTTTCGGAGGAACATGATGTACCTTCAGATGAAGATTTGACACAATGGATAATATAGTAAAATATAAAATAATAAGTTTTTAAAATACAACACAAAGTTAAAGATTAAACCAGTGGTCTCCAACCACTTTGGCTTTTGACGTCTTACAAAAAGCAGTGTGTAGTCGGGGTCACATTTCAGATGTCTATGAGTTGTTAACAGCTCCACCAAATAGTGATTTTTCCCTCTAAACTCCACACATGGTTTAATTTCAATAAATGTTCAAATGATCCAATATTTCACCAAAAATCAAAGATTAGAGAAAAATTCCAAAAATTGAAAACACATTTGTGTATCAGAACTTTGTTTTTTTCTTCTTTCCTCTCCCATTTATCATCTCACGACCCCTCAGATTTATATGGTGACCCTTTGGAGGGGCCCAAACCCTAGGTTGGACTAAACTAGCTAACTGAATATAAAGTAGTTGAAACTAGCTCCACCTCCAGCAGCTACAACAGTAACATGCTGCTCTAACACTGATGCTTCAGTATTAATAATCTAATGATGTCATATATAATAATATATCAGTCAGAGGGACCAAACCACTACTTTTACTGTAATGCTTTAACTATATTTTACTTTTAATACTTAATGCAGGACTTTTACTTCTAATGGAGTTTTTTTTTTTACATCGTCGTATTGGTACTTTTACATGAATAAGAGATCTGAATACTTTTTCCACCTCTGGATTAAACTAAAGTCTTGACATGTTTTTGGAGATGAATGTTCTTTATAACGATGACTAAACATTCGGTTATGAGACCTTGTTTTTTTTTTCTGTGAAACCTCAACAGAAAAACAAACAAAGCTAAAAGAACAAGGACTTTTCTCTGAACTCAGTCGTTGTAACATCCAGTAATTTTTTTCTTTCTTTCTTTTTTTAAAGATCATTATGTAATGCAGTACCAAGATTTGTTATCTGAACAAGCTGTGACTCATCGCTGTTATGAATTCTCCTGCATTTTAAACTCAGAAACTCTGAACTGGAACAAGTCCAGGCAGGTTTTTGTATGTTCTTGAGGAGTACATTTCTGTCATTTACTTCAAAACTGTAACACATGAATCCAAACATATTACATGTAAACACAGCGGCAGCTTTCTGTTCAGTTTTCTAACCTCAGGCGGTTTACGTTCTCCCTGTTTGAACTCACATCATATGTTTCTGCCCGCCAGATGATTGTTTCAGGATCTACAGGCATCAGCACGTACGCATCAGGCTCTTTCAGTTTATCCATTACATGTGCATTAATCACTTTTTCTGGAGAAGTTGACCAACCTTTCTGCTGACAGTGCAGCTCTTCTCGGCTGATTGCTTAATTCTCAAACCAGTGTTTCCTTTTAGTTTAAACGACAACAGATCACTGAACTTTTTAGCCCACTTTTGATGTAATTATGTGCTTTTGTGGTGTTGGATACTGTTGCTCTTCCAAGTCCAATTAGTCTATTTGAATCAACTCATGGTCATATTTATATTGATAGATAGTTTTTCATGTGTGTGAATGAGTAATTTATATTAACTTCTGTTTTCCAATCACTTCCTAAACGTTGCCCTTTGATAGACAAATAAAATGTTTTGAACTGAACCAGAACACACAACAAAAACTGAACTAGTCGTGTTCGTACACGGCTGCAACTTATGGTTATTATTATCAATAAACCTGTCACTTATTTTCTCGAATAATAGATTAGTTGTTTGGTCTTTAAAATGTCAGAAAATGGTGAAAAATGTCAAATATCTTGTTTTGTCTGATCAGCAGTCCACACCATAAAACATATTCAGTCAAAGAAGATTAAAGAAACCAGAAAATATTCACATTTTAGAAGCTGTGATGAAAGAATTTTAATATTCCTTCATTGTTTTCATTGTTCATTGTCAAATTAGTTGGTGATTAATTTTCTGTTGGTCGACTAATCTATTAATTGATTAATTGTTGCAGCTCTATTCTGAATTGAACAATAAAAAACATTAAAAATGTTGAGTCAATACCTGCAAAAATTCATGTTAAATTTCTAATAATTTATTATACTTCAGGTGCTGAATTACACAGAAATGTGCATAAAATGAAACGGTAGATCCCAAAATCGTCAATTTAGTGCAATTAGTCTTTAATTTGACTCAATATGGAGCTTCGTATTAATTCAATACAGCCCCAAAATGAGCAGAAACAGTATAAAATATGTTGTATACGTCAGTGTTTCCCAGCAACACAGAGTCTCCTCATGACCTCATGGAAAAAGCTGGATATGTATACAAGTTGCAAACAGCTCAAGAGCAGTAATGTTCCCTTCTCCGACTCTTTATTTATTCATTTTTTGGCTTTCTTTTGCCTTTATCAGACAGAGGAGGATAGTGAAGCAGCAGACTGGAAACCGGGGGAGAGAGATGGATATGACATACAGCTAACATCGCTGACTGGAATTGAACCACAGGCGTTGTGATTATGTGTCATGTACAGTAAATGTTCAGTTACCAGGATGCTTTTTGGAGGCCTGATGAGGTAAATTTATCCAGTATTTCACAATAAATAAATGACAGATGTATGAAAAGTCAGAAAAAAAGAAGCACAAAACTTGTGTTGCAGGAAAATGTTTTGTCATCTCATCATGACTCCTCAGATTTATCTTACGACCTCTTTAGGAGTGTCGGGAGCCTTTTCTCTGTCTTGGTAACAGTTGGTGTAAACAGGAACAAAAATGGAAGTAATATGATGAGTAATGTTGCATTTCTTTTTACATATAAAGATGTCGTCAGTAAACCGAACCGCAATGTTTAGAGCCCCTCTTAAACTGTATATGAAACTGTCAAACAGACACTTATTCGGGTTGTTTCACTAGTTTATAATCTAAAGCACCCTCAACATCTCATTTACTTTCCTCCAGATTGTCTATTTACAGTGAAAATACTTTATTTTACAAATCTGTCTATTCTCTGTTTCCTAGAAAGTTTCCTGTAAATAATTTTGTGTTTTTTTGTGACAAGCTGCAGGTAAAATACTGTAGACACAACGCTCAGCTGGTATTAAATCCATTGAGCTACCAGCGTAACCTCAAAGTCAGCACACAGCAGGTCAGCTGAACATGCAAAAATATGAAATTTGTCTGCAGTCAAACACACGATTAACCATACTGTATATGGAGAATAAAGTGTCCAATAATACATTTATATTTGGGTTTAAATGGTCTTTGTTAAATGGTTTATTGTGCAGAGCTTTGTCATCACATAAGCTCTGCACAATAAACTAAAAACTGACTATAATAACAATCGCAGAACTTTTATTGGCCTATAATTAACAACTTAAGTTATTCTTTCGAAGGAACTTCGATAGGAAATTATTCAGAAATTACTGTCTCCTAAAATAAATCATTGCATTTCCCCCAAATGTTCCATGTGTCCTCAAAACTGGGGAGTTTCAAAAGGTATTGTGTGGGAATGTAAAAAAAAACAACAAAAAACTGAATGAATCGGGTGAAAATAAAGTATTCTTCAAACATTTATGACCCCTGGAGCACACCGAGCTTTACAAAGTAATAATATCTAAATGGTATAAATGATTCGCTTTAGGACCTCTGAGGCACTTCTAGTTAAAAGTACACTGAGCTCTTCAGCTGATGCCAAATCTATTAGGCGAGATCACAGCGGGCGCTTTGAGACGCTCCACTTGACTGATTCAAATGTCTTCATCAGGATTTGAGCTCCAGCAGCTTTACAACTGTAAGACCACCTGCAGACAATGAACAATAGACACCTCCTCCTCCCCCCTCCCCCCACTCCTCAGTACAATGGAAAACTAGGTCTAACTGCTTTCCCCTTTGTCCCACTTGTCACCAGCGTGTGAGTTTTCATGTCGGGGGCGGTTGGTGGATGTATGTAAGAGGGCAGGCAGCAGCACGTCGGCCTCCATCTTTGACATTTTCTAGTTCATGCAGAGCGATGTGGACGGGGTTAAAGAAATAGTCCCACATTTTGGGAGACTTTCTTGCTGAGAGTTAGATGATTTATTGATATCACTCTCCCATGTCTGTCTGTTAAGAATGAAGCCACAGGTTAGCTTAGCTTAGCATGTCTATCACACATGTTAAAGTGGTATTGATCCTCTCATCTAACCTAGATAACTCCCAATATGTCAAACTATTCCTTTTATGAATATGTTCATATTATACATTTGTCAGGACATTACAAGACTTTGGTTTGTGTGATCTTTTAAAGGGCAACTTCACAGTTTTTCAAGTGTGTCTTAAAACAACAGTCAGGAACCCAAATAAACACTGAAACAGGTTTTTCTTGCTGTAACCATACTGACCATGAGAAGATCCCTTCATAATGCACTTACAATGTAGGGGAGAACAGGGTAACATGAGCCACTTTTTACATTTGATGATTTTACTACAAAATGAAAGTGTATTTGTTTCATATAATAGTTATCATATATCTAAGGTTGTTGTGTACCCATGGAAATTAAAACAAGTTATCTAATTATTATGGTTTTAGAACAATGACTCATCAAAAAAAGTTAGTCCTATGGCACAACTTACCCCAAAGGTAGAGGTAAAATGAGTGCTCTATGGGTAAATACCATCAAATACTGATATAAAAAATGACAAACATATCAACAAACATATTTGAGATAATTTTGAACTTCATTAATTCCATCAATGTAACAAAGGCAAAAACTCACACTTTTAAGTAAAAATGATATGTTTGTGTCCTGTTGTTCAACATGTTACCTGAACATTTTCAGTAAAATGTGTAAATGTGCTTTTGTGTATACAGACAGATGACAAATTAAAGGAAAAAGCTGGTCCAGGTTTGAATGCTTGACCCCTATAGTGAGAGGGTCTGGTGGCTCTGGTATGCATTGGGGGGCGTTTTGCCGGTATGGTTTGGGTCCACTTGTTCCCTTAGAGGTGAAAGGTCACTGTGAATCAATACAAAGTTGTTCTGAGTGATCACCTTTATCCTAGGATGCAACATTTCTAGCTTGATTGGAGTCGTTTCTTCCAGGATGACTGTAGTTGGAATTTAAGATTAATTCACAGAGAGCAAGTTGTTTGTCAGAGTTTTATTGTAATATCCAGGATATATATTTGCAAGTCCAGATCTCCCAGTTTGCTAGGAAGTTTGCTAATCATCTCATATTCATCACCCTAGCAGTTATTTTTAATTAATTCATCATATCTCTAGGGAGTTTCGGTCTCTGCTGAGAATTAAGAGTCGAAGGCCAAATCCTTATCTGCCTTTCCTCCTTTGACTTTCCCTCCCTAAAGTCACAGTAACCAAGTCCCACACCTCATCTTTGATAGTACCTGTTAGGGAAATTTTCACATGGGAAACAGAGATCATAAAGTCTTAAAATGAGCTTTTGGCTATAAGGCAGTGTAACATAATCTTGAGACAATAACATAAGTGTATATGTGTCCATTTCAATGACACTTCCTCCATTCACAGGGCATGAGGGGTCACTGAATGGTTTGATGAGTATAAAAATAATGTGAATCATATGCTATAGCCTTCACAGTCATCAGATCTCAACCCAATCGAACATCTATGGGAGATTTTGAACCAACGTGTTAGATAGCGCTCTCCACTACTATCATCAAAACACCAAATGAGGAAATATCTTTTTGAAATATGGTGTTCATTCCTCTAGAAGAGTTCAGAGACTTGTAGAATCAATGCCAAGGTGTATTGATGCTGTTCTGATGGCCCTGCACCTTACTAAGAGACTTAATGTTAGTTTTTCCTTTAATTTGCCACCCATCTGTATGAACAGCATGTTTGTGTGAGGCTGAAACTTAACATTAGTCAACAATTAGGTATTTATTCATCTACATTGTACTTGTAATATGGATCAAACATGAACAGTGCCTCTAGCCAAATTTTTTTGGGGGGTAAATTGAACCGACTCAAACAACACGTTTTACCCCACAGCCTCCATTTTGACAAAAGTGTTCCACACAGTGGCTCAGATCTACAGTTATGCTAAGTTTATAATCTTGTATAGTAGCTTAAACTGACTTAAATTAACATGTAATAATGTAAAAAATGTATCTATTTCAATTAAGATACAAGACTGATCACTTTAATAACATGATGAATTCACTTGGCATGACAAAAATCTTTTTTTTTTGCTCTGTTTTGCTGACCACTCTCTCCATGTCCTCGAGTCCAAGATGGATTGTGGATTGATTAATGTGACTTTACTTACCTTGATGAAGGGGGTGGCTTGATTTACCCCGTTCTCCCCTAAGTGATGGGGGACAAAATCCACATCCCTCCTTCTGTGGAAAAATGTATTTAAAACTTCATCTGAAGCCGATATGAAGCTTCAAATAAATACATCAACTATCACCTGATGTATTTTATCCCTCTGTGCCACTGTCATCCAAAAACTATTTAAAGCACATCAGTGAGTCGAACTGTCGTGCTGCGTAACAAGTTTCTTCATTTTAATCGACAGCAACAACAACAGTGTGGTTTATTTAGACTCAGTCCTACGAACACCGTCTTGCTGCTGTAAATACTCACATAAACAACAAACGTTTATTAAAGGACGAGTTTTTCTTGCTTTAATAATTCCTCCTGTTCATACTGACCATTAGATGATCCCTTCATAATGCACCTACAATGTAATGATGCTGCAAAAATCTATTTAAAAGTTTATCTGAAGCTAATATGAAGCTTTGGTCGTCCAAATGAGTCAAATCAAGTAGATATATTTCAACATTAAAGTCTTTTTAGTGCCAAAGTTCCTCTTTTTGTTTCTATACTTCCACCTACAGCTCAACAGGGAAACACAAAGAGGGAATTTGATGCTAAAAAGATTTTAAACGTGTCAGATATCCAATTGAAATGAGTAACTCAGACTGTTGAAGCCTCATATAAGCTTCACATTAACTTTTAGATGCATTTTTTTGCACAAAATGACTGTTTGAATCATTTAATATCCAGTATAAACAGGACGAATGATTACAGCGAGGAAAAACCTCTTTCAGTGTTCACATGGATGCCTGATTGTTGTTTTAAGACCAGAATTTAAAAAATTGTGAAACTATCTTTTAAATACAAGTTTGTGCAAACTGCAGGCAGCTCCAGACAAGATATCGCCCACTTATTAGGAGATCATTTGATAGGGAAACTATTGTCTCTACCACACTGGAGATTAGGGGGATAACGCAGTTAAAACCACAGGACTTTCCATTTACTGTTGCTGCAGCTGAAATGCAAGGTTGCTTTTTTATATAAATCCTTAATGAGTCATACTCTCAGCCAGTTATCCTGTGAATTATCTTTAAAATTACAGAGTCATTTTAAAACTGGGCTTAGTGAGTTGACATCCAGACACTAAACTGTACTAATTGGTCTTTTGTGCCCCCTGGTGGTGATTCTGACAACTCTTAGTTTAGTTAGTAGCGGCATGTACAGTAGTTGCCTCATAAAATCATGTGTATGCAAAAGAAACAAACAAATAAAAAGTAAATAAACACTTGAGGCGGAAAATAGCAAATTATTTTAATGATCAGATCACTGAGTTACTGGGTATTGAGTGTTTTCCTCCTCAATATGACCACTTCTGGATCAATGATGGTTCTTTAAATTGCGATAAAAGTCAAACACACACAAAATAAATACTACAAATGTAACTTTTGTGATGTATGTACAGTAAACGTTTTACATGGTCAGCAACCTAAAAAACAAACAAACCATACATACAAATTTACATTTAATGATTTTTTTTTTTTTAAATGTCTCTTATGGTTAAATAATGTTGGAATTAAAACTGAGCAGATTTAACTGAGAAACAACTGATCTCTGCTTCAAAAGCAACAAGTTGAAGATACATCATACGTCCTAGAAGTCAAATAAATATGTTTGAGTTCACATCCCGACTGAGACGAGCAGGGACCGCAGTACTTTGTTGGCAGTTGACACACTGTGCATACTAGACTTAACTTCATCACCGGAAGTTAAAAACGCTCCTACTGCTAAGGCACTGGCAACTTTTAATTGCGATTCATTTGTGCATATGATGTACAGTAGAGCTGCACAATTACAATGTTGTTGAATTTAGTTTCTAGTATCTATAAAGTCTTTCGAAGGAGTGTAGTCACAGTTATTCGCACATCACATGTAGACGCAAGGCTACTGGAAATCAGTGGGCGTCTACAGTCCGACTCGCTTTAAAAAATACTGACCGTCGTGCATCTCACAGAGGTAAAACATCCTCCCTGATATACAGTCAGAGAGCAAGAAGAAGAGGAAGAAGAAGAGGAGGAGATGTTTATACTCTTCTTCTACAGTTTAAACTCAAGTACACAGATGTCCAGTGGAAGAAGAAGCACTCAGATCCTGTACTTAAGTAAAAGTACCAATACTGCAATGTAAAAATACTACATTCAAGTAAAAGTGCTGCATGAAAAATCCTACTTAAGTACATAAGCAGCATATTAGCAGCAACATTTATTTAAATAATGCAGTAAAAGTACTTGTTTTGTCCCTCTGACTGATATTATTATATACGACATTATTATATTATTAATAGTGATTTACTATTGTGATAATCTGAAAGTTTAGAAACCACTGGTTTCATCTTTAACAAAGTGTTGTACTTTAAAAACTTGTTATATTATCTATTGTATCAAATCATCTGAAAAGTAACTAAAAATGTCAAATACATGTAGTGGAGTAGAAAGTACAATATTTCCCTCTGAAATGTAGAATAAAGTATAAAGTAGCATAAAAAGTAAAGTACGAGTACCTAAGTACTTGAGTAAATGTACTTTCCACCACTGCAGAGGTCAGCAGGTCTGAACCAACAATAAGAAATAAAACATTTGTTTTACATCTAGAATTTGTTGATTTATTTATGGCTGCAACTAACTAACTTTCATTATTGATTATTTCTTTGATTAGTCGTTTAGCGCTTATTGATTGTTCATTTACATGTTTGAGCTTCACTCTGCGTAATAATCTACGTACAGTTTGACACTAAACGGCTGTTTTCACATTCATAACTTGTGTTTTTTGTCAATGTTTTTTTGTGGAAAAACCTTATCAGACAAAAATTTATAAGGTAAAAAAGTCTATTTATATGTTTTAAAACATGTCTACAGGTAATATTTAAATAACTTTGGGGTGTGGTGTTACTCTTTTCACCTTTAAAGTCTTTTCCTGTTAAAAATAATGAAAGATGTGGATATAAAATTCAAAAAATCCTCAAAATAACTGTGATCAGAGTATCTAGTATTATTATTCTAATAACAACGCCTCTTTATTTCTGTGTTTGTGGTTTTTTTTTTTTTTGCAAAGTTTATCACTTTTCTAACTTGATACGAGAGAAATATATTCTTCACGGTGTTCGGTTTCTTTTCACAGACACTTCCTCGGTGAATAAAAATGGCTTCGAAATATGAAACGAGCATTCGCCGTCAAACACCCTGAACTCTGACCTCTTCCTAATCCCATGTGATCCACACGGCTGTTGCTCAGCAGCATCCTACATCTTAGTGTGCGTCATTAAAGCGGCTTGCGTCGGCTCCCACCTCCCCACCCTCTCCTTCGCCTGCCTGCCTGGCGAGGAGAACGAGGTCGCTGTCTGTGTTCAGTCTCTCTCTCTCTGTTCAAATGTTGGGGTCTCCTTCCAGCTTGGTGAGGTCGGAGGCCGTCCCCATGAACATGCTTCGTCCTCGCTCCAGGCGGCTCTTCTTGTCCGTGAGGCGGAATGCCTCCATGAACTCCTCGATGTCGATGCTGCCGTCCTGGTTGCTGTCGATGGTGACGGCCAGGTCGGAGATGGCCTCTTCCGTGATCTCCATCTTTAGGTAGACGCTCAGCAGCTTCCACGTCTGCCGGAAGTCCTCCATAGTGATGAAGCCTGAGGAGGAGGAGGAGGTCAAAAGGTTAAAAGATGCAGGATAGAAAAGAAGCTCTTATGGATGGAGTGAAGAGATTATAAAAAGTGGAGGGAGAAAGCAGAGCAGGAGAATGTGTGAGATGAGGGATGGGGGGGCTGAAGGGGGGGATGGAAAGACCATCAGTAGATCAGTGGGTTAATCCTCGTCTTAACTGGGAGGATTCCAGAGGACGTAACCTGCTGTGGCCTCGTTTGAGAGCCACAGGTGGATTAACGGAGGCTGAACTCTGTAGCTATCTATCTGGACACAACAAACAAATTACAAGTCTCTGACACACTTTACATCTCCAATGAGACGGAGGGTCTTTCGTTAGAATGTCACTGCAGGGATTTCATCAAGTTATTGAGCAGAAGGCACATTGTGACACATTTTATCCAAAAAGAAACGTGTTTGGAGATTTACTGCATTCTGGTGCAGGTTAATGTAGCTCTGCATCTTTTTGGTGCAAAGATACGGAAAGCTACAAATTATGAAGATCTTGCTGTTATATCAACATTTAAAAAGGAAATGGCCGATAAATTCAAGTTATTAGATTCATTTTGATGATATGCGATTCATCTTTTTACATTTGTCTTTCTTTTTTGTGTGATTATTGTCAATTAATTGTTCTGTCTGTCTCTCTTGTTTTCCTTTATGCTGTTTGTATTTATGTGTTTTTTATTTTGCCAATTTGTGTTTTTATATCATTTAAAAAAAAATATTATACTTGATTTCTCAAGGTGGTCCACTCCAGCCTCTCCTGTCTCAACTGTTTTATTTCTGTTTTCTCTTTTTATGCTGTTTAAGTGCAAATAAACTAAGTGAAATTTATTTTTCCATTATTTTTTCCGTAAGAAGTTGATGCACAATATTAAGTCTTAAGAAAATCACTTTGATTCCTGGAGAACCAGCAGTAAAACCTGATATTTCTTTACATTATGAAGATGATTTCATGTAATTTGTCTTTTTGCCACTTCGAAAAATACACAAAAACAGCAAAACAGACCCAGAAATGCAAGATAACATTTTAAAGTGAACTGTAAGAGAGCGAGAGAACAAAATATGTTCTTTTTTGTTGAAAATAAAAAGATGCCAGTGGTGTGTACAGTGTGTTTTACCTGAGTTGTCTGTGTCTACGATCCTGAAGATGGTCTCCAATGTGGAGCGGTGGCGGTACAAAGTCTCAATCAGACCCTGGTCGATATGCTGCGAGGGGAAAATGTTGAACACAGAGTGAGAAAAATCCTGATAGAAGTCCTTAAATGTATTCAAAACATCATTCATCAGACACCAGTATATCTCTAACTACTGCAGACTGCACTCATGTGTCATTACATCTGTGTTAGGTCCTTTGATGGCGAGCTCGTTGAACCACTCGTGGTAGTCTATCATGCCTTCGCTGTTCTTGCAGGTGACCAGCTGACTACGAAGCATCCTCCAGGGCAAACTGAGGTGCATCACGCTCTCCACTGCAGACGCCCAGTCGTTCAGAGACACCAGACCTGACGGAGGTGGAAGGAGAGGAAATACTTCAGTGGTCCGTGAGGAAGATGAAGAAGTTTACCATTATTTTACTTAATTACTTAATTAAAACATTCAATTACAGCAAACATTCAAGTCCCATCAGATGCTTAGATGTTCATGTTTAGTGTTCATCGCATCCATGAACTCAAATATATTACATTTAGTTTAGTGCATTACTTTCAGAGCGGTAAATAAAGACGAAAAGAAGAAAAAGAAACAGATAGAATCAAAGCATAAATTAATCATAACTGAGCAAAGCAGAGTTCACTTTTCATTTATATCTTTTCACCAATCTGTCTCATTACAGACATTTCAGTCAGAGACACATACGTCAGAGGAATGACCCTTTATAGCAACGTGTTTATGGTCATGTATGGTTACACAGAGAGTTATTCCTCTTTACTAAACATACATGAACATTAAATCTTAGTTAAAATCAACAATATGAGATACCACATAAGGAGGAGGTGGAAGGAGCTGCAGCAGCAAACTGTGACAGTGTCGTGTTGTTGTACACCTGCATGATGCGACTGGATGTTACCGGCCACACAGCTGTGGATGACTCAGTGATTGTGGAGCGTATTGAAAACAGCTGAGATCAATCAGTCGAAAACTAACGAGAACTATCGCTTTGCTCCATGAAGTAAAATCTTTTGATGACAAAGTACGAGCGTTGCTGCCTCCTTTCTCTCCACACAGAGTTTCTGCAGCGTTCATCGAGTTGAACTTAAGACTTTTAAGACCTTTTAAACACCACATAGAACGCAATTTAATACCTGTTTCACAATCCTATCGGCCAAAGTGTGAAAGTACGATGGAAAACCACCGGTGCGTTATGAGTCGATGAGCTCCTGCAGCTCACAGTAGTGACAGTGTTTGTTACAGATCTGATGGTGTTGAATGAAACTCGTTAACTCAGCATTAAAGCTCCAGGATCACTTGTAGTTTATAATGTTTCCCAACAGCTCGTTCACTGATCAGATACAAAAACATTTTATAACTAACTTTCACTGCTAAAGCAGGCGAGAGCAAGAGACTTTTGTAAATTAAACTTAAGGTTTTTTATTTCCTTCTAAAGTCTTTAGGAGGCTGAATTCAGTGTTTTTTTTACAGATATTACACACAAACACACACACACGCACATTTTCGAAGTTGATTTGTGTTGTGACTCTACAAGATTTGGTCATATATGATTTCATGAGCAAGTTGTCTTTGCAAGCAAAAACAAAGGTAACTCTGTGGTGAAAAATGTAGGTGTTTTATGATGGAAAACTGCTTGTTAATTATTATTTCCTTTATAAACACAAACACTGAGTGAACAAAATTAAATCCCTGAACTGGTTGAACAGTTTCTGTGCTCCGGGATGGACGTCATGTTTTGTTTTTTTCCCTGAATGAGGATTATGATGCTCCACACAAAATACAAAGAAGCGATCTCACATTTCTTCCCAGCCAGACTTTGTCCTCTGAGAAACACGAGGAAACCGGAGGCACAAATGACATCGGCGATAAAAAACAAACACCTGGGAAGTAACACCCGATCCGTTGAGGACTGAACTAGGCGGTGAAAGTCACGCTACACACACCTGTGTTGTCTCTGTCAATCTTTTTGAAGGCACAGATGAGGTCAGACTTGTGTGAAAACAGCTGCTCCCTCAGGACTTTGAGGGCAGAGCGCTCGGTCCGTCCCACACTGCAGATGAGATAACAGCAGATACAGAACATGATTAAAATTATTGAAGGCAGGACAGTGTAGAGAACGATGTTATATTACAAGAAGGATGTCTGAAAAGGTAACGTATGTCAGGATATAACAGCATGTAACAGCTGCAAAAATAAAAAATGAACTATTTAACTATTTTAACAATCAATTCATTATTTAAGTCACCAAAAAATGTCTCAAATGTGAGAATTTGCGGATTTTCTCAGTTTTAAATCAGTGTAAATTGAATATTGTTGGAGTTTTTCTAGACTAAATAATTAATCTATTAATCTATAAAATCTAATCTAATGAAAACAAGACAGTAATTAGCTGCAGCTCCACTAGGATGATTCACTAAGTAAAAGGCACCTTTGTCTCACGGTGAGCTCTCTGGTCATGCTACTGGTCTGGTACTGAACCAGATAAGGCACAAGGTCCGGACCCAGCTTGACGTAGGCCCCCCTGTTGCTTCCCACGTCGTAGTAATTGGAGGCAGAGAAGAGAGTGAGGATCTAAAAGGAAATGAAAGAGACGATTGTTGCGTTTTTAACAGCTTCTCAGCGCGTGCACACTGTGAGAGGAAATGTTTTGATTTAAGTCACGTCAGACGAATCTGGTCTGTGTGTCGCTGATCATATAGTGAATTAAGACGACGGAGAAACTTCATCAAGATGCTAAACAGATGTCTTTTTGTCACTCAGACAGAGGAGACTTTTATGTTAATGTTCCTTACGGCTTTATTCGTTTAGAGACGATGCTTGTGCAATATTTGGCTCCTGGTGGTGCAAGAGGGAGCAGAGAGAGAGAAGTAAGTTGAAAATGTTATGAAATGAAGGAAGAAGACGTTTTTTGTTCGTTCACAAGCTGCATCACTGATCAAGTCGAGTCAGATTTATTTGCATAGCCCAATAGCCTCAAAATCTGTGTAGCAATTAAAAAAAATCATCTATCTTCAGGCGCTGATGGCATTTTAAACTTATTTTGATACTGACGTCTTAATTAATGAACATCGTGAGCGCGAAGGATGCTCGTCTCTGCTTCCCTGAATGAATCCACTCACATGCTTACTGTCGATTTCATCATTTAATGTTATTTGAGAGAGAATTCTGCTGCCTGTTTTTATAAAGTCTGACATGTGCAACCACTAAATGTTAGTTAAGTTGTTGCTTTATAATTCCTATTTACTTAAATACTGAATGTGTGCTGATGCAAACTCACTGAATGCCAGTTAAGCTGTTACTCTGTAATTCCTGTTTGCTTAAATACTGCATGTATGCTGGATAGTCGTTTATTCAACAGTTGGCTTGAATGAAAATTGAAAACTGGGAGGTCTGATTGTTTCTGTGAATGTTGTATGAGGGGTTTTTTTTCCGCACCACAAATGGAGAAGTGATGTTAGAAGGTGAAACATTTCTCTCTCTCTGCATGTTTTTTATCGTGCTGCTGCTGCAGCCTTTATGTTGATCTGATGGTTTTCAGTTCAGACACTCAGATAAACAAATGTTACGTAAAAGTGAGCAGCGTTCTTATTCAGACATGAGACCGACATGTTAAATTGATTAACATAAAGATTAGATTTAGATCTAGATTATTAGCTCACTTTACGGTTGTGGCAGAACTCGTAACCGTCCTGTTTACACTCGTGGGAGCGGATGATGAGCTGCAGGTTGTGTCTGTTCAGGAAGTCCTCGGTGACGTCGGGGCCCCAGTAGCAGCCTCCGCCCCTCAGCTCGTTGGGAATGCAGCCGTCCTGGGACATGGGGTCGCTCCACAGCAGGTCCAGGATCTGGTGGTGCACAAGAGGAAGAGTTTTCAGTTTGAAACTACGGACTCTGGTGGAGAAATTATTTTGTTTTATCACATGTAACTCCACCAAAACGTTGGCATTGAACAGCAAATCACAGAAATGTTGAATATCTACGTTTCAACACATTTAATACGTAGCATATTAACATTTCTACCCGTTCAATAATGATGCTTTATGGTGTGACAAATGAACAAAAGAAGAAGAAAGATCATAGTTTGGGTTAAAATTATATAAATAAAATAAAATAAAAATGACTAATGCCTCATTAAAAACACCTGCTTTTGTCAGTTGAAACAGGAAGTGGGCATTTGGAAGAAACATTTTTACCATTTAAAAATCTGAATTTTCAGATTTCAGACGGTTCGCTGTCGATATTCCTCCGGGTGATTTACAGCCGGCACGTTTGAGAGTCAGATGAGATCACTGACTTTCACAGCCGCAGATTAAGGTGGTGACGGCCAGTTTGTAAAGAAGATTGAACTCAACGTAGGGGGATTAATGACGTGGTGGATTACAGCATTTTAAGGCCCATGTAGGCAACAATCCGCAGCACCTCCTCCGAGCTGAGTGTTGATTACTTGTTGTGACTCAGGACTGTTTTTAGTCCACTCGGACGCCGCCAAGGAACAAAGATTATGATCTCACTAAAATAACACCCCCCAGATGACAAAATCACCATTTAAATAGCACAAATGTGACACTTTGAGGTCTGAAAACAACAAACAACAAGTTGACACTCATAACTTCACTCATAGTGGAAATAATAACTTCTAAATGTTCAGCATTTTAAACACTGACACATCTTCTAACAAAGTCATTTTGATATTATTTCAATTATAATAGTGTTTTGTACTTGATTGTAGTTTTATTTTCTGGTGTTTGTGAAAAAGAGTGATCTGGTAACACAAGGTTTTAAATAAGTTTGCTTTTGGTTTTAACCAAAAGTAAAAGTATTTTAATACGTGACATGGCTTTAATTCTGTATTAAAAGTGTAAGATTAACAAGTCTTTTCATGACGTACATTTCCTGACCTGTGCTTCTTTCAAACGTTCTTCTGTACATTCATACGCTAATTTTGCCTCGTTAACGTCACTTACAGTAATTCAGAAATGTTACTGAGCTGGTGAACAAACCCTCACATGCCTGAGTGCACTTTTATTTCATCAAATTCCTCTCCTGCCAACCTTCTTGAGGGGCGTCATCTTTTCATTCAGCATTTGGATTAACGATCGTCTATAAATGTCATCTCCGCTACACCTTTTTGCATTCAAGCAACACGATTTCAGCACACTCCCACCTCCATGTTAGCGTGACCAGGTCCAAACTAAACATGCTGGACTCATCTGATCCAAACTAAGTTATTTTGTTTTTCTTGTTTAATCTTGCAGTTTTGTGCCATTTGTGGTTTTCTTCTTCTTCTTCTCCACAGATCCCTTGTGTCAAGCCAGTGGCAGTTATCAATTTCTCAATGCAAGGTTGCGTAAAAATTTTCAAGGAGGCCCACTGCTCCTTCTGTTATTAGTGGTCTGGGTCTTCCTGTATCTCCCAACCGCTGCTGCATCTGTGTTTTAGCTTCTGTTCAGTAGTCTACTGATGATCTTCTACCTTCTCACATCTTTATGAAGTCTCACAATCTGGCTTCTTCCTTGTTCAAGCAATTGTTTCTAATTATAAATAAGATCAAATACCCTAAACGTCACCCTGAAAATACTACAACTATTGTAAGATGATCCAATTTTGAATCATTTAACATTTTAGTGATATTAGTGACATTTCACAGAGGTGTCAGTTTTGTTTTATACTGTATGTACATGGCGTTTGACATCAGTCGGCCGTGCGTGATTAAAAATGTGTCAGTGTGAACTGCTGCATTTTCACTCTCACCTGCCGCCACTCCTCCTCGGCGTTGTCGCTGTTGATAGAGTCGGTGGGTGTGGACTGGGGCGCCACGTTTTCGATGAAGATGGACGCTCTCCGCTGGCGTATCTCCAGCTCGTCGTCCACGTTCCCTTTGATCCGGTCAGAGAAATCCTGCAGTGAGCGGTTCTGGAAGCTGTTGCGGGCGCCCAAAGGTTTGGGAAACACCAGGGAGTTCCGGCGATGGAAGGGCTTGTTGGTCCATTCGCCGTCATCCACCTCGGAGTCGATGGACGTCCTGGCTGCACTATGGTGTCTCTTCTTCGGGGGCCTCAGAGCTGAGACGTACTAGAAAAACATAATGTTGTCTTAAGATCTGCATGTGTGTGTGTGTGTTTATCAGAGTTCATCACACTCATATCATCTTTCCTCACATTGTGTCTGTCCACTCTGGCGAGGACGCTGAGGTCCGTGGTGTCAGAGATCCCTCCGTGGAGGACCAGAACCTTCTGGTCAATCACCGTCGCTAAGGGCAACCAGCTGAATATCTTCTGCAGCAGCTTCAGGATCCGTTTTCCGTGCATCTGTGGAGAAGAACAAACAGAAAGTGACTTTCTGATCATTAAATTCTTCTTCTTTTTTTTTAAACAATTACTTCTATATTTTTCTATTTTTCATTGTTTGCAACCTTTAAAACTTTTACTTTGATTTTTGACTAATCAGAGGAACTTGTGTAAGAGAGCTGATCTGTGAGTTACAGCTGACAATTTCAGTTTTTGGTATTTTTCTTTCACTATTTATCAATTTTAGGAAACTTTTACTCCCAGAACTGCAGCTCTTAAATTCTTCATTCATATTTAATCCAAATAAAATCAGGAAAAAAGTTACAGTACATTTAAATGTTTGGTTTCCTTTGTGAGTCTTTGGACCAACATGACCTAACTGACTCAGAAGCCAAGAGAGTCAGATGTCTTGCAGTCAGCTGGTTTAATGACCTCAAATTCTCTTAGCTGTGAGGACGACTGACCAGTGTTTGGACAAGGAAGATGCTGGTCCATATGAAGCTTTACTGCGACTGCAGCCATTTTAATTTGTGATAAGATAAAGTCCACACAATTGTAACTTACCTTGTATTTCGACAACACTTCTTTAGTGAAGCCGTACCTGCAGCAGCCAAAGAAATAATAAGATAACTGTTAGAAACTGATGATTTAATTACACCTGCTTATAACTCTCTCCCTAAACAGGAAGATCAGATCATACGTGGGACTTTGGGGTTCAATGTCTCCCAGTTTTTTGTTTTGTTCACCTCAAGTTGATGATGTGATCCTCGTGGTTGCCTCGGTTGAGGTGGACTTCGGTGGGATAGACCAGCAGGAAGGAAAACAGAATGAGGAGGATCTCGATGGAGTCTCTGCCTCGGTCCACAAAGTCTCCGTTAAACACGTAGGGCTTCTCCATGGATGGCATGCCGTTCTGCAATGTAGACAACAGCGAGAGAAAGAAGTATTAAAGAGTCGTTCTGTCATCCAAATGTAAACAAATGATCAGCTGCACAACTGAGAGAAAATCACCAGACTACACACACACAAGCCCTGTTTTATTTGCAGCGAAGCTTCTGTTTTAACTAAAAACTCTAAAAACTATCGCTCTCATTTATCAGACAATGTGTGATGGGAAGTGACAGGCTCTGAAATGCTGTAAAATCAGGTCAGACAAAATAAGAGTATTTGAACAATTTACACAAAAATGTCAATCTGTAAGATACACCTTAAGTTTAATAAGATAAAAAAGAGGAAATTGTCAATTGTACTTCTAAATTAAAACATGTTTCACAAGATTTCAGAAGACAAACCTTGTAGAAAATCAGCAGCAGGTCTTCCAGCTGGCCATGTAAATCACCTGTAATGAAGAAGAGATGCAAACAGCACATGAACTAACGCATTTCATCCATAACAAACAAACAAAAAAACAAAAACAATACAATACAAATACATTGGGATGCTAAAAATATCAAACACTAAAACTTTTATTTAAACTCACCACAGATAGTGATTTCTTTGCTTTGGCAGGTGGAGATGCGACTGATGTTTGGAAACATCCGGAGCAGTTTCCACGTCTCCAGGAGGAGCTGGAGGACGTAACGCGAGTGCAGCTGCTACTGGGAGAGAAACTCGTCAGCAAGAAGGTTCAAACAAAGAGAAACAAACAGATCAACAGTCTTAACTAACCGCCTGATAACTAGCTGATGCTTTCACGAGACATAACCGGCAAATATCAAATGATTTAAATATAATAAATTTTCTCCAAGATGCATCCTTCATCTTCCACAGTGGAAATGTTTTTGCCTCAGCAGAGTAAAACTGTTTTATCTTCATGTTTCTGTCAGAATTTCACAATCCTGCTTTTAGGAAATTCAGCGCTGAATCCAATAATCAATCAACACAATATAGTGTGACACCTCGAGGAAAGATCCTTGAACTCATATTAAGGAAAAACGTAACATTCACAACTTTCTTCTAGAGCTGAAACTATTAGTTGATTAATCAAATGATAAAAAATTAATCTGCAACTATTTTGATAATCGATTTTTTCGTTTGAATCATTTTTCAAGAAAAATCCAAACATTCACCTGTTCCAGTTTCTCCAGGTTTAAGATTTCTTGCTTTTCTCTGGTTTTACATCATTGCAAATATAATATTTGTTTTTTTTCTGACAGTTGGTTAATAAAAGACATGACTGACAAGACACAGTTACCAACTATAATTATATATATTAAATCAATCGCCAACTATTTTGATGATCGATTAATGATTTTGAGTAATTTTTCATTTCATTTTTCTTCTCAAATGTGAATATTTGCTGGTTCTTTAGTCTTTTATGACAGTAAACTGAATATCTTTTTAAGACGTCATCTTGGACTTTGGGAAACGGTGACCAACATTTTTCAACGTTCAACAACTAATCGATTAATTGAGAAAATAATCGACAGATTAATTGATAATGAAAACAATCATGAGTTGAAGCCCTAGTCCAATATTTTTGTTACTTTCTGATATTTATAGACAAAACAGCTCATTGATTAATCAATAAAGTAAATAGTAAAATTAACTGATAGTGAAAATAATTACTTTACTTACTTTGTTTTTTGCAAAAAACTGTTTGCCTGTTTTAGACATTTTCCAGTTGAGAGTCATTCACATAGATACATCAGATCATAAGTATAACCTTATTATTTTGATTATTTTACATGCTGATGCTATTATTTGTGTCCAGTCACACTGACTCATGACTCGTGTTTTACAAATAACCACTGGCTGAAAACACAAACTGGGGTTTCACGCTGGTGAAGAAGCTGGACCAGTTGCTGGTTTGCACGTACTTTCTTGTTTCTGAACGCCTCCACCAGACCGACCGCCTGCTCCACCGTCAGCGGGAAGGTGAGGTGAGGTCCCGAGTAGATCTCTGGCACCTCGATGTTGTCGAAGCCGAAGTACCTCTCCCACTCTGTGTCCCGACACACCTCGTTCTCTCTGAAGATGTGCGAGATCAAATTTCCTGGAAGATCGAGATGAGAGTTTGAATTCAGAGGTTTCACAGAAAGAAAGAATCTGAACATATGAATCCAAAAACTCCTGATCAAAGCAGAAATCTTACGTTCGTTGCTTGACGGTGTGAAATTATCCATGAGGTAGCCGAGGAAATTATAAAGCTGCACAGATAAGAGACGCAAAAGTTGAGCTTGTGGTTTTATTCTTTCTCTGTAGCAAACATCTACAGAACTGAACTAAACTGGATAATCTGTTGTAGTTTCTCACCTTGATCTGAGCTTGTTCTCCAGAGTATTCGATGGACTGGAAGATATGCCAGGTGTACCTGCGTCTCATCTCTGTGCGGGCTACATACTGCCGGTACCATTGCTGGATCAAGACGGCAGCCTTTATAGCTGAAACACAGAGCAAATACGACAGATGATCGGAAAATATCTCCAACTTCTCAGGAGTTCAGTTTGATTTTTCTCAAAGGATGAAAACTGCGCATTCTAAGATGAAGAAAGTCAAGGAAAAAGATGTCACATAGGGACATTTGACTAATATTACAACTACAGACAGCTGTTCTAGCTCCTCTGTCAAATATGTAGCTTTTTCCTCTTAGTTAAGTAGGTTTTGTGTCGTTTGTTTACTTCTACAGAACTTGATATTATGTTTTTTTTCTGCTTGAGTTGGACATTTTTCCACCAGAGGTTCTGATCCTGATTTATCTGATTTAAACTTTGCAGTATGTTCAACATCTGGCTTTTCCTGTTAGACAGAAAACAACAACAAACATGACAACAAAAAGGATGGAGGATGTGGCTTACATGTGACGGCTGCATGCAGCAGAACATAAAGAGGAAAAGAAAGACAGATTGATTAATACAGCAAATATAAAGAGGGAGATTAGAGTGATAGTGAAGTGCTGAGCAAATAAAAACAAGACAGACAAAAGGAGGTTCAGAAAAGCTGATCTCAGTGTGAAAAGTCACATTTCATAAAGTCATGTAATGTCGTGTTTCATAAAGCTGATGTGAACAGGTGAGTCTTGTTTAAGAAATGACTTTGAAAGACAAATCTGAGTCATCAAACACAGATCACGTCAATTCATGAAGATGAAAACAGACACAAGACACAAAACTGTGATGTTCACATCCACAGAGCTGCACAGATTAATATAATTGAAAATGAAATATTAACAGACAAAAGGAAATGAATCACTGCAATTAACAAAGTAAGAGAGAACTTCTGGCAGCATGTTGTAGCCCAGCAGTGAACTGAGAGCCTGAGACGAGTACGGATGAAATCCTCCGCTGTTAGCTCGGTATCAGCAGCACTCTGCTGTCGTCGAGTCAGGTGATTTATTGTGTTGAAAGAAAATAATTGGTATTTTCTAGCTGTTGTATACTCTATATGATGGAAATACTGTTTGAATACCTTCAGATTGGCTCTGTGCCTTACTTGTGTTTACACTTTTTTAGACGTCTGTGTGTCCAATTTAATAAAAGTGACATTTTTGATGAATGTAAGTGACATTTATAGAGAGAAGACAAATGGTGAAACTGCGACTTAAAGTACCATGAGGCTACAGCGATGGGAAAATGTTGTTTATTAGGTTGATTTTAACAGCAGTGCATTTAAAAGCGTGTACGTCGACCGGAAGATAGTGCAGATGTTTAAGGTTAAATAAGAGAGCGAGTTTAGATGTGCAAAAAGCGCAATGTGATAACTTTGACGTGTTCTGTAAACACACCGAGCAGTAAAGAGGAAACTGTGTTTTAGTCTGACAGATTGATTATAACATTACTTAAACTTGAGGTGAAGCTTTGAAAGCTTGTCTGACCTGAACCAGCCTCATCTTGGAGGGAAATGTTTCCATGGTAACTTAGGTCAGACTCATTGAAACCTTGTTTATGAAACTGAATGTCCTGAAAAATAACTCTGATTAAACTGAAGTAAAATAGGTCGATCCGGAAATCTTGCTTTATAAAACATCCCTCAGGTTCAGAAATGGGCGACCATGAGGTTCTTCCATGTAGGCGGATGACGACACACTGTCTTATCTCCATCGGAAGATCTTAAAAATACTAAACTGTCTGTGTTCGGAGCTGTCTGGAGGATCACGGTTACCTTTTTTGGAGTGTTTGTGGAACTGGTTGGACTTTGTGACGCCACATCCCATGACTGTTCCTGTTAGAAACACCAAACACACGTGAACAACTGAGTCATTTATCTGCAAGATTCAACATATGAGCATGAATTCATTCAACTGTATACTTTAAATACTACAATAAAGTAACTTTGAATTCAAAGTTGCTTTATAAAAAGAGATAGATTATTATATGAGTCACAAATCTGAGTATAGATAGATTTAGATATAAGTTAATGATGCTCCACAACCATTCATAAATGAGTTTTCTACAGTCTCGGCCTCTTAGAAACGCCTTCATTCACAGAGCAAAAAAAAAAGCTGAGTGTGGCTCAGCAGCAGCCGCTCGAGGATGTTCGACTTCATGCCGTGTTAATCTTGTTATCTGCCGGTTCTCCCCTAACCCTGGCGGCTGGCCTCAATCCTGCGGGGGAAGACTGTTTCTGTCTGAATTCTGCGAAGGCTTACATTAAGCAATCTATATAATAAAGGCAGCAGGAAATATCTCCACAGTGCTTAAGTTAGTTTGTTGACAAGCCAACTAATGCACAAATTACACAAAGAAAATGTTATAAAACCTTTTTTAAAAAGTGCTTCAAAAGATATTTTCTTGCTTTGGAGTGTTTAAAGGAACATATAGGTGGCTTTTGTCACATGTAATGGTATTTAGCAGCAGGTTAATTTCATCCAATCAGGGAATGTTTCCAGAGCAAATCGCTGTTATATGAATGATTATGCAGAAGGCAGAAATGCATGAAAAGGAAAACTGTACTTGGTTCTTTAGCTTGAGAACTTCAGCAGAAGTGCAAAGATGTTTCAGACTTTCTTCTGACACAAAAACTGGCAGCTGTTTCTGCTCTTTTAAGGTTTCACAGGTTTGTTGACCTACTGTAGAAATCTAAAATAAAGTGTCTCTCAAAGCAGTCGTCTACTTACGTGATCACCTTCTCTATCCGGTCTCCTCTTCCCAAGTTGTCTGGCTGTCGGTTCTGTGTTTCAGTGAATATTTAGACAGACATTTGCTCTGTTTCATCCTCCACCGAGTCCACCGGGATCAGGTCAAGAACTGCAGGGCGTCAATCACATCAGCCATCGTCGGTAGATGAATGACAGCAGCGACAAAACGAACCCAGTAACTCACCACAGAGGCCTCATTTGTGCAGCTATCCCCCCTGCAGTGCTGCTCCCTCGGGACTGAGCAGAAGCCGGTTTAGACTTTAGATCGCATAATCAAGGCAACGAGCCACAAGTGGATTATTGGGCTAATGACTTGATGCGACTAGACTGGTCTTTATATAGGAAGATGGCAAAGTGCAAAGGTAAACACAGGTTGCAAGGTGGAAGCCAGCATCTGTTTTTGGAAGTGTTTTGATTAGGGTGCTTTTTTTGGTCCAGGATTGTGTGTGTTGTGGGTGTTTTTATTAGATCAAAACTCTTTCTGATTAAATCTTACCTGTTCAGGTTCAGGTTCTGCTGTTACAGGTTCAGCTGGAGACTGGTTGAAGAAAAGCCCCCCTCCCCAAAAACAAGTTATAATGTCTACTTGAGTCTTTTTTTTAAAAACGTATTTATGATTGTCTGTTGTTTATTTCTGTCAGTAATCAGTTATTTTACTCTTTCTTTTTGATACCTCAAATAATTTTCATCAATCTGATGTGATAATCAATCATAAAAAGCTTAAATATGATTCCATCTCACTTCTTTTACTTCCTCCTGATGGTATTACTTAGCTATAACCCACCTCACGAAATATAAAAGATTAAAATCTGAAACATAAGAGTAACCTAGAAATAGTGTTTACCCCATAAGAGACCACAAGAGAGATAAAATAGTAAAGTTTTATCTTTCTGGTGTCACTCAGGTTCTGTTTTGTGGTGCTTGGTTGATTTTACATCTTAAGGACCAACTTAATTCAATCAAAATAAGAAATAAAGTCACTTGTTGGTTGACCTTAAGCACAAATATACACAGCTTTTCTTTAAAGGGATCACAAGGCATAATGTTTTGGAACCACTAACCTGGAAATAGACTAATTATCCTACATGTGATTAGTAATCAAGGAATTGGTTTATTTGATTGATTCATCTATTCATTATTGATATGTCATATATGTTATAGATATGTCAATGATAATGATAAAAGTGCAAAGTTGTATTTCCTGTCAAAAAGCCAGGAATTTAATTTAACTCAGGGAAAACAAACAAATATTGCACTTAGATATAACTGGGCCATTTTTACCTAATAAATGACTAATAACTGATTACCTTAATTGTTACTAGCTAGCTATGTTTTGACAGCTATCTAATGATCTGAGTTTTAACAAAGGTTTCAGCAAACTGGGTACTTTGTCAGTAGCACAACATTTCAGTGAAAAGGCTGCAAACGTCACTCTACTATTAGCAAAGCTTAATTTTAAACATATATAATATTAAGTATGACAGACTGTTATATTTGAAAACCATTCAAACACAAGTAGACATGGCAGAAATGTGGTAATCGTCCTAAATGACTTGTAATTAGCAATTAGTAATCTGTTATTTTTAATCAATAATTGGTCTAAAAATGTCAAAGATAATTGTGAAGCACGTTTTGACCATCAAAGAACGAGAAATTTAAAATGAGCGTGACACATATTGCATTTAGGAAGCTATTTCCAGAAAATGAGTGTCATAATTACCCGATAAATTACTAATTAATTACCACAATTGACACTTACCAGCTAATTTCTGACGAGAGTTGTGTCACCATGGTAACAGCAAACGTTTCGGTTAGCTGGGTGCTAATTTCTCACTAAACTGTATATTATGGGAAGTAGTTTGTCAGTAGAGTTAGTGAAAAGTTAATAACATTCATTTACTTCACTTTACTTGTTAGAAAAGCATAATTTTAAACACATATTAAATGTGAAAATGAAAACCGTTGCTTTACAGACACTCCTGAACGCTGCCGCTCTTGAACGCTCTTCTCTTCCATCTGAACGTTTCCAAACAGCGAAGGTGAGTTATCTAATGTTGCTCTTTTTATGTTTTACCATTAGCTAGTTTGGTTTAATACTGACGCTAAACAGCCGTATGTAGGAGGTAAAACTAAATACCAACATGTAATATTTTACTATATTTACTATATTTGTTAGCTTTACGCTGTCCTGCTGAACGTCAAACCTCAATGTTTTCTATTTCCTCGAGTCAAATCCATACAAACGATCCAATAACTTGTTAAAAATCAAATGTGATGTGAGAACTTTTTAGTATTTTTAGTTAAACAGTCTAGCTGTTTCTTTATCCTGTCACTGAAATATCCTGATCCGGACAGTTTGATCAGTATCGATCCAAACTGGATGTCTGTAAGAATAGGAAACACCGTAAAATAGCCTAAATTATTTAGTGTTACAGCCCTTTAATGTCACAACACAGCAGTCAGGTGTCCATATGAATACTGAAAGAGGTTTTCCTTCACTGTAATCATTTCTCTTGTTCATACTGGCTGTTAAAAGATCCCCTTTAAATGTACTTTAAATGTAAATGATGTGGGATAAAATCCACAGTGTGTTCATAGTCATTTTGTGAAGAAAAAAAATGCATTTAAAGGTTTATCTGAAGCTTATATGAGGCTCCAGCAGTCTGAGTTAGTCATATCAAGTAGATATCTGTCACATTTACAGTCTTTTTAGCATCTTTGTGTTTCCCTGTTGAGCCTCGATGGAAGTATAATAACAAAAAGAGGAACTTTGGCACTAAAAAGACTGTAACTGAAAGATAACTACTTAATTTGACTCATTTAGGCGGCTGAAGCTTCAAAATGATGAACACTGATGTTGAATATTTTCACTCATATTAAACTAGTTCTGTCTTAAAATCCAGGTTAATTTTTTGAAACCTATACTGTATATATTTCAGGTACACATTTGTTTTTAATACTGTATATCATATTATCTGACGCCAAAACAACATGGGCTGATAAGTTTACATGACACAGAAATGAAAAGAAGGACGTTTTTAAATAACAAAAAGAAACCCATTAAACTCAAACTACACTGCAGTATGTACAGATTGGCCTCTATTTCTTGCCGTTTAACTACTTCATGTGTCTTTAATCTGTGCGTGACTTCCTGCTCGGCTTCAAGCTAGATTAATGTGAATGATTTTACAGGACAGGCTGCGTCTCGGGGAGTCATTAAAACAGCAGTCAAACACAAAAATTCTTGATCCTATCCAAGGTTACATAACACATTTTTTTCCCTTCCTTTTTCTGGGAACTGGCACTTTGCCAGCGTCAGGACAAGAGCAAGAGTACGAGAGTGCAGCTGAGCACAAACTGACCTTTGACCCTCAGTCAGAATCAGGGTTAAACCAGGTTCTGTGTCATAGTTATTGCTAAAATACTATATTTAAGTTTGAGTCCCATATTCTTTATCAACACATAATTTTTCATGTAAATGGTTCTGGAAATAAACCTTTATGATTTTGACAAGTTGTGATGGATTAAAATCGATCAATTTTGGATTTAAGTCGTTTTTTGTTTTTTTTTTTAATTTAAGTAGCAGTTGTACTAACACTAATGTTTGAGGTTTACATCTGTTTAATTATCACTCAATCACTGAAGCTACTTTTTACAATAAAAGTTATATTTTATATTTTATGTTACATTTTATATCGAAAAATCAAATCAAATTGATTAAATGTGTACACCACTACTTAAAATTCAATGAAAAACGGCCAGTTTCTTAATTATGACAAGACAAATAAGCTGTTTGGTCTGTAAATGTCAGAAAATGGTGAAAAATGTCGACCCAGAGTCACCCAAAGTTACGAAAAAATGTTCATATATTCCTGACCAACAGTCCACAGCTCAAAGATATTCAATTTATTATCACAGAAGATTAAATAAACCAGGAAATATTCACATTTGAGAGGCTTGATTCAGAGAAATCGGACATTTTCTTCTTAAAAAAAAAAGACAAAATGATTAATCAATTATCAATACAATCATCAATAGTTGGCAGTTCATTTAATAGTCAATTAATTGACTAATCGTTGCAGCTCTGTCCTTAATACACCACTGATGATAACTTCTATCTAATCTATTCTGTTTTATCATCTATATGTCTTGAACTTGGCAGCAACCGCTTTAACTACCAAGAAGTTGATCTTCTGTCATTTCTCAACCAGAATCAGCTGAGATTCAGTCGACCCTCAGTTTAATCTCCTCTGAGAACATCTGACCGAGATGCTGCTGCAGACATAATCGATTCTGTCCAGTTTGGAAACAACAAAGAGTGTCAGTGTCTTCGTTCAGTTAAATGAAGGTTTTTCATCTCCGATCCTGAGCTGAGACGATCTTTAGCACTAGATTTTTCTCACTGACATCAAAATCAAATTACAGACAAATTTTCTACCTCGTGTTTCGATCAGTCATAATGCTTTAGGGCCACATCTGACAGACATGTGGAAGGAAAGACCCGAACAATTGATATTTACAGGTGATCGTGATTAGAAATATAATGGTTTTACTGCTGCGATCACACCGATTACTAATGTAAACAAACATGACACCTAAAAAACTGTTTGTTTATCTATTAAAAGACTTTTCAACCACTTTGAGACAGATAGCATGTTTCAATCCTTCATGGAGCTGGAATGTTTAGTCGATTAATTGATTAGTTGATTAGCAGAGAATTAATTGGCAGTAATTAATATTAATTTAAGCAAAAATTGTCAAACATTTTCTGGTTTCAGGCTAGTCAAATGCAGGTTTTGCTGTTTTATATCATTGATAATTAAATATATTTGGGTTTTAAACTGTTAATTAGATTTTAAAAAAGCAATTTGAAGACATCACCTTGACCTCCAGGAACTTTTTCACTATTTTATAGACTAAACTGATTGATTAAACAAAAAATAATAATATAAATGGAATAATCAACAGTAAAAATAAGTTTTATTCGATATGTAAAACCTTTTTTGTGGCTCTAATATCCCCTGTTACTTTACTATTACAATAAAATGTGTTTACAATAATAATAATCTTTTGTTTTCAATGAAGCTTCATCCTCAGATTGTGTCTTTTTTTGTACATTATTCAATATTTTTAGATACTTTTTTCAGTTGAATCAACGACTCTTATAAAAAAAAGTTTCATTGCTTCATTTTTCTAACTCAAAATGTCAGATGACAAACATAAATCCCTTAAAAAGCTCTTTTTTTTATTGGACCGTGATAATCATGTTTTACACTTGTGAAACAGCGAAGGGAACCTCCCCGCAGCTGGGTTGAGAGGTCAGAGCGCACACAGCGCCGTCGTCTGCTGCTGAGCCCCTTCGACTGATCGCTGTGCGTCAGAGTCTGAGGATGAAGATCGCTGTGCTGGGAGCCACTGGGCAGACTGGACAGTATCTGGTCAACCAGGCGCTGCAGCAGGGTCACACGGTCACTGCTGTCGTCAGGAACCCGGGGAAACTCGCCGTGCATCATGACAATCTCAAGGTAATTAAATCTAAAGGTCGATTTGTGCCGCGTGCCTTTTAGTCCCAAGATGTGACTGCTGATCTCTGCAACGTCGAGTTCAAAGTTCACACAGTTATGTCACATGATGAATGTTTTATTGTGTCCAAAGAAGAGAAAACCTGAAGTATGTTTCTGAACAAAAGCCACAAATGTTCTTGGTGATTTTGTGCACACAGTAGTGCAGAAAACACTGTTGACTGCAAAGATAAACCTGCTGTTATTCTGTATTTGTTTTATTGTCAACAAACCCAATGAAAAGAACAAATCAACAATAATCATTTATCTTACCAACAAATATCACCTGATGTATTTTATCCCTCTGTGAGTCCCACATCAGTGAGTCGAACTGTCGTGCTGCGTAACAAGTTTCTTCATTTTCATAAACAATTGAACTGTAGTTTATTTAGACTCAATCCTACTTACACTGCTAAATACTCACTAGAACAACAAATGTTTATTAAAGGGCAGGTTCACAGTTTTTCTATTCTGTCTTAAAACAACAGTCAGGAGCCCAGATGAACACTGAAACAGGTTTTTCTTGCTGTAACATTCCTCCTGTTCATACTTACCCTTTATAACGCACTTGCAATGTAATGATGCTGTAAAAATGTATTTAAAAGTTGAAGTATGAAGCTTCAGTCGTCCAAATTAGTCAAATCAAGTAGATATCTTTCAACTTTACAGTCTTTTTAGTGCTAAAGTTCTTTTTTTGTTACTATACTTCCACCTACAGCTCAACAGGGAAACACAAAGATATGACTGACTCAGACTGCTGAAGCCTCATATAAGTATCAGATAAACTTGTAAATGCATTTTTCACACAATGTCATGAACAGGAGTAATGATTACAGCTAGGAAAACCTCTCTCAATGTTTTAAGACAGTCTTATCATATCCTAAATTACTGATCCTTTTATAAACATGACACTAGATAGATAGATAGATAGATAGATAGATAGATAGATAGATAGATAGATAGATAGATTCTTTATTGTCATTGTATTAATACACAACGACAGTTTGGCAGCAATCCTCAGTGTAGCAGCGTGGATAAAACTGATTAAATAGAGAATAAAATAAAGTAGTTAGATATGATAAAGTTTTATGCAAAATACAGATGTCTGCCTCTCCTCTAAGTCTTCAGTAGGAACTAGTGGGCTTGATACTGAAACGTGAAGCTCGTTGCTGAATCGTTAGTGTTTCCTTCTCTGCCGTCAGGTGGTGGAAGGTGATATTTTCTCAGAGGACAGTCTGAAGTCTCATTTTAAAGGACAGGACGTGATCATGTCCTGCCTCGGCTTCCCGGCTTCCTTCTTCTCGGCAGTGACGGGCTACACCCTCTCCATGAACGCGGTGATCAGCGCCATGCGAGAGGCCCGGGTCAACAGGATCATCACCATGACCTCCTGGTACACCGAGCGTAAGTCGAGCGAACATGCGACGCTTTCAAGGCCTTTTGTGATTTGATAGTGAAAATAATCCACCTTTTTAATGTTCCTATCCTCTTACATTACAATTTAGGATGTTCTAGGAGTTTGTTTTGATGCTTGTACTGTAATTTAATCTTCTGGTGCACCAAATATTTCTATTTAATCTTCTTAAAATCACCTCACACAACCTCCACAGGACAGGTGTGTGTTTGTGGCTTTCAGTCAAGCTTTTGTAGCTAATTAAACAGCTAATTTTGAACATTTGCCTCCTTGCAGAATCGTATTGTCGTCTATTGAATGTATCATTGCAGAACTGGATGTCACTACATTTTCTTTAAGGGATTTCTCCTTGTTCGAGTGCTCAATGTCATTTCAAACATCAAGACAGAAGCTCGTGATGCTTCTTATTAAAACCTGATGCTTATTGTTGTACTTGAGTGAAGAACCAATCAGATGTCTTGATAATGTAACGCTGTTATGTGCATTTATTTAACAGCACTAAATGGTCTTTATCAGTGGATGGAGTGTGCTTAGTTGTCATGGAGATGGTTTTGTTGCCATTATGCAACTGACCTGAGTCATCTCCATGACAACCGAGCAAACTCCATCCCCTGAAGACTGCAGTACGCTAGTAGGTGGACTAGAAAGAGGTGGTTTGAGATTTATTTTATTTATTTATTTATTTTTTAAAGTTCAAGGATGAACTTTCAAACTCAGCTGATGTTTATTGATGATGTTTTTATCTCTTAAAAGCAGGAGATTCACTCGTATTTAAAACACAAAGCAGCAGAGTTTCTCCAAAACAGATGGAGGCATCGCTGCGGTTTCAGTTTGATCAGATGGTAAAGCTGCTGTTTATTAGCTCTCTACCTGCTGACGATGATGATGATGACGGTCTTAAGGTAGAAATTTAACCTTGAAACTGCAACACGTTTATTGAGATCTGGACACAATAGATTATAACAACACTTCAGAATATAAATATGTAAATATACATCAGAAACACACGTTGCAGTTTCTCATTGTTAGTCACTGTTATACATATTAGATTATTAATTGATTTATAATTCCCCTGGACATAAAATAATGTATAAAATGTCATAAACTGTTGATTAGATTATGTAGTTGATGATGAAAAAGAAACTGCAACAATTCCTCTGTCCTTGGAGTAACACACAAGTGGGGTTACAGAGAAAAGGCTCCCTGAGGAGCGTTCACAGGTATCTTATATGCCTAGGCTTTCTTTTGATGCCTTCAAACACATTCCACAGGTAAAACATCTCAATTTATGGCCACCCTTAAAATACTTCACTCTAGCTAACCTCCTCCTGACCTGTCCCTTGACCCTTTCTGACCTCCTCATACATGTGTATCCTGGCCTCCCACCGTTAATCTTAACTGGTGTCACTAACTGCGCAAATTACTGAATAAAACAGAAATCTTCATCATGACATACCAAAAGAAAAGGGGCACACACTCAGTATAATCCTTTTATAATAGTTGGGATTTCTGCCACAACTTCACCTTCTTCCAAGAAGCTTTGGAGAAAGAAAGAAGTCTGAAGACTCTTTGTAGTCTCGTTGTTAACTGACCCAGATGAAGCCTAAACACGTTGGTCTCATTATTAAACGTTCTTTATACTACAAGTGTTATTGTGGAGTCTTGACCCCTTTAAAAGAGTCCTTTAAGTCAGTGTTAATTTGAGCTTTGAATGTATAATTTCACTGTGTTTTGTTTCCGTTTGTCGCTAGCTAACTCCGGAACTCAGTCGTCGTACCTCATCCGGTTCCTCCTGCTGCCGATGATCCGCAGCGTCCTCACCAACATGTACGAGATGGAGCACTTTCTGCAGAAGACCGAGGACATCAACTGGACCGTAGTGCGTCCACCTGGTCTCCAGAACCTGCCTGCCTCAGGTAAAAGCACACAAGCCAGCAGGAAGCAGAAACAAACGTATAAACAGATTCAGGAACCGTGTTTCTATTTAACAAACGCAGGAGGCCGACATCGTGACTGTGGGATCAGAAGTCAGCGAGAACAGCAGGACTTCATTCAGTAAAGACTTTATAGAGACTTCCTGCCTCAGGATCTGTTTTGTCATAGTTCAAGCTTATTAGCATGTGCTCTGACTACTTAATGCAGTTTCTGTGAGAATGAATGGGACTCATTTTTCATAAATTTCATTCCTTTCTTTGAGGTTTTCAGCAAATATCCAGTTTTACTGCTGCATATATCATATATGACATCATTAGATTATTAATACTGAAGCATCAGTGTTAGAGCAGCATGTAAATGTTGAACATTTATTGAAATGAAACCATGTGAGGAGTTTAGAGGGAAAAATCACTATTTGGTGGAGCTGTTAACAACTCATAGACATCTGAAATGTGACCCTGACTACACACTGCTTTTTGTAAGACGTCAAAAGCCAAAAAGGTTGGAAACCACTGGTTTCATCTTTAACAATGTGTTGTATTTTAAAAGCTTGTTATATTATCCATTATGTCAAATCTTCATCTAAAAAGTAACTAAAACTGTCAAATAAATGTAGTGAAGTAGAAGTATAAAGTAGCATCAAATGGAAATACTAAAGCAAAGTACAAGTATCTCTGACTCTTTAGTTTTTTGTCTGTGTTGTTTACAGCTCAAGAGTTCCTGACCCATGAAGGATACTTTGTGCCCGACAGTAACGGGCAGCCGACCGGCAGCAGAGTAGGAAGAGGAGACGTGGCTCGCTTCATGCTCTCTCTGCTCAACAGCAACGCCTGGATGAAGAAAGCAGTCGCCATGACTACTAAATGAGGAAGAAGAAGCCGGTGTTGGCATTATTAAAGGGTTTGCTTCACTCATATTACATAAAACATGTTTTGTGAATTCTGCCTCCAACCAAAATACAGTCAAGGTGAATGTAAGTTATTAATTGACAGCACTGAATAATTAAAGCTGCAATACTTGGTATTTTTATATAAACAAAGGATCAAATGAAGTTTTAAAAGTGTAATATTTAATACTGTGAGCACCACTAACAGACTTCCTTTCACCACTATTGTATGGGCAGTGGAGGCAAATCTCATTATGTCAAAAAAAAGGATGAAAAAAGCTTTTTGCTTGACTAGATAACGCTAGAAATACGTGAGAAAATATGTTTGCTTGTAATTTGGATGAACTCTTCCTCACCTTCACAATGTGCTTCATAACAGCTTTAATTAATCTGATGAATGTCTTTTATTTACTCATTTTGATGCTTTTGTCTTTGAACATCAAATCAGTAAGTGAGAGCCATTAAGTCATTTATTTATGTTTGTGTTTCTGCTCCGAGCTGTGACCACACATGTGACTGTAGTACATAATTTCAACCACATGAGGGCAGCCGAACCTTATTAAGTACAAACAAACTTAACCATGTGCCATGTGCTGTTTACATACTACTGCACTATATCTGCAACAATTAATCAATTAATCGATTAGTTGCCAACTATTACCTTAAGCGGCAACTATTTTGATAATCGATTAATCGCTGTGAGTCATTTTATAATTAAAAAAATGATTCCAGCCTCTCAAATGTGAATATTTTCTAGTAACTTTAAGTCTGAAGACATCATCTTGGGTTTTGAGAAACAACTTTTCACCATTTTCTGACGTCTTATGGACCAAACTACTCATCGATAATCGACAAAGTAATCGATAATGAAAATATTAAATTATCAGATATCTCAGGATGACTGCGGATGACGACTTTATAACAAAAACATGTAATGTTCTGTAAAATAAACATGAGAATGAAACTGATGGAGGATAATTTGTGTTGGAAATGTTGAACAGAAGCATCACGTGTGAAAATACTTTAGGCAAAGCATGTTATTATATTATTAGGAGACAGATCTTCTCCGGTCTTTACGGTGCAAATGGACGCTGTTATCACACAGGTGCAGACAATCTTTTGTTGAGTTTAGTTATTCAGTGATGTCAAAGCAGGTGTGTCATCTATAAAACACCTGGCTGTGGTCCCACCAGTCACAGTGTGATGATGCTTAAGTTCACAGATGAGTGGAGAGATCCTCGTCAATGTCACCACGGTTTGGCCACGCAAGGTCAACGTCTTCTGGAGATGGAGGAGATTACAGTAGTCAGGCCTCCTGCCATTGATGATGATCATGATAACGATATAATGATGTGTTTTCACCATGTTTATCATATTTCTTCATACTCCAAAGGCAACGCAAGTGTATTTGTCAATCACCTTTCAGCAACAAGGCAACTCAAAACGCTTTTACAGAAGACATAAAAGGCATTAAGATATAAATATGGAAAAAAATGGAATAAGACAGATTAAACAGGAGAATAAATATCAGAGTGCAGATATGAATAAATAGTCCCAAATTTAATTTAATAAATGGCAGCAAAGCAAACAGAAAAGACATTTTTAAAAGTCTGAATGTTGAGCAGACTTCAAGTTTTCTGGAAGTTTGTTCCAGATATTTCCAAAAGGAGGAGCAGAAATAAGTTTTGTTATTAGTAAACCCAACATCTATGATTAAATCATGTTCCTACAGTTAATATTTAGCATTAAAGCCCAACATTAATTAATTAGTAGTAATAGATCTGGTGGAAACTTTGTTGGTTGATCGTGGGACAAATAAGGTCCCATGGTTGTGTCCAGATGTGGATCCTACTCCCACTGCACACATTACGACAACGATTAGTTGATCACCTGAAAATTAATATATTTTGATTGTCAAATAGTCGGTTTAGTCTTTTTTTTTTTTTTTTTTAAAGCAGAAACGCTTAAAATTTGCTGTTTGCAGCTTCTCAAATGTGAAGATTTGAAGCTTTTCTATGTCATATGTGACAGTAAACTGAATATCTTTATATATATTCATAAACAACACATTTGAAGCTCTAATAAATGATACATTTTTCACTATTTTCTGACATTTTATAGACATTAATCAATAATTAAAATAATCGTTAGCTGCAGCCCTGATATGTATGTGATCTTAACTGAGCCCAAAACTTAACTGAGTGGTAGAAAGGCATCTGCCACAAAGTGCAGAAATACTAAAATGCAAATAAGATGTGGCAATAAAAACATGAACAGATGTGGAAATCTGTCACAGAGGTTTAAAGAAAGTTAAAGTGAAAATCAGGTTTGTTGAATTGACGTATTTTGACATATGCAGAGTGCTGATAGATTTATGAGCTCTGCGGAGTGCAATATATTCAGGATGTTTAAGGACATGGGAAAAAACTTAAAGCCTTTACCTGTTCTTCAAATGTCACATTACTGTCTTAAATCAGCCCAAAGGCGACGCGTCTGTTGAGCTGTTAAACACGTAGTCAGTGTTCAGTCTGACAGTCATGGAAGAAATTTTGAGATATTTTACACCACAACATTAAAATACTCCATTACAATAAAGGTCCTGCATTAAAATGTTACTTAAATACACATATAAATGTATTAATTGCAAAATATACTTGTCCACTGTCCAGTATATATATAATAAATATAAGTCAGTTTTATATTTATTTGCACTCATTTTTTGTACTATTCTCGAAACACTTTTTTGTGAAATATTACATCTGTGGGCCTCAAACAATTATTTAAATGAAACCATGTGAGTCCTTGTTTTTCTCTGAGAGGTCACAAAGCAAAAGGGTTGATGATTAAATCTTTAACAAGGTGTTTTGTTTTGTTTTGTTTTATCAAAGACACGCCGAGCACTTTTATTAGGAAGACAGTTGTGCAATTCGATACGATCGAATACAACAGCTCTGCCATAAAATCTTGAATGTTCTCCATTATGTCCCCAATGTCAACAAAAACAAACTGTAAAAGCTTTGTAAAAGTATAATTTATGGCAGATTTATGGTTGTATTGTTTTACACAGGTGTTCCTATTAAAGTGTGCGGTGAGTTTATGTTTTTAAGCCAAATTTTAATCTGAGTAATGAGTAACTAAGACTACAATTGAATGTTGTGGCATAAAGAGCATATTGTTTTCCTGTCTGGATTGTTGTAGACTAGTATAAAGTAGCAGTAAGTGAGATTAATTACTAGTAACTGGAGCAAATGTACTTATTTACATTCCACCACTGGTCAGACACGACCCCTCAAAAGTCTCAACAAACTTTCCCTTGTAAGTTCCACACATGCTTGCTCTTTATCTGGTGACCTGCTGGTTTTGACAACAGTGGAAGTACATTTAATGCACGTAGAGAGAATAGAGATGTCATGTGATTGTTTCACATCCTCTTTGTGAAAACTGCTTTCTTTACTTGAGAAAGTTGCTGCTTCAGAGACTGGACATTTGTTTCTCTATGTCGGTAAATGGTGATCAGTGTGTTGATCTAATCAAAAATCAGATATTTTTTATTGTTGGTACAGTTTGTAATGTAAAAAATGTCCATGAGGCTGCTCTGAATGTACACGTACCTAAACAATCTTTAAACAGTCAAATATTTCTGTAGGATGTGTTTAGATGTAATCTCATTACCTCTGGCTGAACTGAAGCATTTTTGCACCGAAGGTCATTGTGACTTTTATCTGTAATCACGCTCTGAAATGAGAAGCAACACAACCAGTCGTCCAAGAATGCAATCTGATATGTTCTGTGTGTTTGTGAAGAGGAAAGAGTTTGTAGTGAACGAACAGCACTGACACACCAAACAAATCACCAGCATCTGCAGTGACCTAGCCGAGAACATGTGACCTACCAGACGCCACAGATTGACACGAGCCAGAGTCATAGTGCTGCATACAAACAACAAGAAAAGTTCAAAAAGTCATAAAACACCAATAAAAACATTTATTATAAAGAACTGGAGAAGTCAGAGTAAATACTAATTATTATATTTATCCTTCTTTTTCAGGCTGTTGAGACACAATTTCCAAACTTAAATACATCAGAATTAAACAACTGTTCATATTAATAAAAAATCACCAGAATATATATATATTTGTCGAGCTATTTCATGGCATCATCATCATCATCATTTGTTCATTACAAAAATAAAATAGGACTCACTCCCTCCTTCTCTCAAATCAACAAATTTTCATGACTGAGTATTTTGGGTTTAATCTGATCTTCAGAGAAAGTTTACTTTCTTAAAACAGCTTCCACCCAAAAACATGAATTATAGACTGAAGACCATTTTACTTTAAGCTTCATTTTCATATTGAGAACTGAATTTAAAATATAAAACGTATATTTGTGTAGTTAACACTTTCAGATGTGTGTATTTTAAATAGAGTATAGCACGACTTTGAATATGCAAAGTTACATTAAAGGTGCAGCATGTAAGATTTAGTGTCATCTAGCAGAACTGAAATGGCAGAAATGGAATATAATACTCCATAAATATGTTTTACTTGGTGTATAATCACCTGAAAATAAGAATAGTTTTGTTTTCTTTACTTAGAACACTTTACATCTACAGAGGGAGCGGGTCCTCTTCCACGGAGCCCGCCATATTTCTACAGTAGTTCACATTTTTTCTTGAGTTTCATGGCCACTGTAGGTTCACCTATACTTTTGGATCACAGCTAGATGCTACTAAATCCTACACACTGAACCTTTAAAATGTATTCATCATCATCATCATCATCATCATCATTTGCCCAGTTTGTAAACCAGGTTTGATAATCTACCAACCTCAATGACCAGAAGAAGAATATCAGCTCTCAACAGTGCAACTGTGACGCACACAAACTTCTGGTCATTTGTGTTAATGTATTTTTTTTCTATTGATTTTATTATTCAATTCATGTGAATAATTATATGAAACATCTCAGGATTTGGTGAAGAAAATACCCCAACAAAATCACGCTGACTGGTGGCACCTGTAACAACTCAAGATCTAAACTTGATCAAATATGGAGTTTACATGTCCTCCTCATAGTTGCATTTAGGTGTCACCTCAGTCTCTGTTACATATAATTACGCTCCGTCCCATTGGTTTCCCATTTTCTAAAGTGACGCTCGTCTAACTGACCTCATTGGTTAATGAGGTTGTCAATAATTAAAGAGTTAAACTGAAGCCTGAGGGAACTTTTTAGACTAATTTAGGTATAAGAAACACAGACACTTAGTTTTATAATAAAAAACATACATGACAGTAGCTCAGTCCCTCCTATATACAGCTTAAATTCATTATTAAAACACTCAAATTCACACATTTTGTTGTACCTCAAACTGCATTTTATTTCTTATAATGAAGCAGAATCAGGTTTAAAACTTTTTTTTTTCATAAATCACTCAATGTTTTTATTGACAATTTTGACGGAACTTCCATCACAAAACAAAACATTTCAGCGTTTCTCAAACTGTACACAGAGAAGCACTGACTAAAAATGCAAATGTACGTTTTACAATTTTGCTCTTGATTCAGTGAATTCAGACTATTATTCTTATCAAATTTCTGCACACATTTACTTATTTTAAACATCTCTTCCAGGTTTTTGAGACGCAGCATCTGCAGCTCTGCCAGATGTTGATTATCTTACAAACATGACGACTGGAAACCTGCTGGATGAAGCTTCAATGCTGCAAAATTGTGTTGCCTCAAACATAAAATACATATGATTTTACTGATGACACCATCCAGTGTGACTCAAAAAAATACCAGGCAGACCAACATCTGGCGGACAGCTGGCTCTTATATAATATGATACTATATATCGCTGCCATGGTACTGTACAACTCACCTGTATTTGCCATAAACGGCAAGATTTGGCTATGATTGGATGGTTTATTTACAAAAAGTGCAAAGTGAAACCGTATGTACATTTAAAGGCTTAAATATTGATTTAGGAAACAAACAACAAATGGAGGAAAATGTGACATATTAAAACATAGCAGCACAAACCTCCAAATTCCCTTAAATACAAACACAATCATACTCAAGACTTCATGCCTGACTAACCGGCTAAATTAACAACATTCAGGTGAAAAGTCAACATCATATAGAGGTTTACACATTCCTCAACACGTCGGGGAACAATACAATGTTCATAAATATGTCCCAAGTTTCTCATGACTGCCTTTCTTAAATATTGTCTCATCTTTGCACAGTACAGTCTACTGTTTATCCGCGGCCACTGCATATATTTCGTTGATTTTCTCCTGGTACATCTTCACAACAATAGGCCTCCTCAGTTTCATGGTGGGTCCTGCAAAGACGAAACAGAGGAAAGGAGGGTTAATTCGATGTAAATCTGAAACTGATATTTGATCCACTGTGTTGAAGTAGCTTTTAAAAAATGTTTCAGAGCGAGAGATTGGATCACAGTCGAACCAACTTTGCTGAAATGATGTCTGGCACGCGGCACGGTCACAAGACTTGCCTGATTGTGACATGATCTTGATTGAAAGCTGATTAAACTTTACAGTAAGGTAAAACATTACAGCAGCAGCTTCAGGAAGTGAATCGAAACGAGGTTATCTCACCCAGTTCTCCTCCACCGACAGAGAAGTCTCGCTCCAATATGACCCACTTTTGGACCTTCTGGGCGTTAGATGTGGCTTTGGCGTTGACGCGCTCCATGCCCTCCTGAATGGCTTTGTAGATTGCTGGCTCCTTATTGGCTACGATCTCTGAAACCTTGGTCGCTGTGACACCGTGCTGCCGGCAGAAGTCCAACGCCTCAGGGCTCAGCTCGTCTGTGGGGTCGCCGTTGTCGTCCACGACACACTGTGGGAGAGAGAGGGGGGGGTCATTCTTGTGTTTGTTTTATTTATTTCGGAGTTTTCTGCAGGAATGGAGGCGCGGTTACTTTGAGGGTGAGCATCATGGAGAGGAACTTGAGCTTGTCTCCAATCAGCATGGCGTTGCTGATGATGGCCGTCTCTGACTTCACAGCGTCCTCGATGGGAACGGGAGGGATGTTCTCTCCACCAGCGGTGATGATCAACTCTGAGCACGAGACAAAATATGTCATTTGTATGTCACTGTCTTCAATTTGGCAATAAAACACACGCTTTGGTCATTTTTGATAATACGTTACATCATCATCACCACTCCAAACTTGAACGTGAGTTTTATTATGTACAGGAAGTGGAGTATTGAGATCTTTTACTGAAGTAAAAGTAGCAATAAAATAGTGAAAAAAAATAAGTCCTTCCTTCAAAATTTTACTGACGTATTACAGCAAAATGTACTTAAAAGTACTTGTTATGCAAAGTGTTATATTTATCTTATATGCTTTATTTTACTACTTTTAATGATGCATTTATGTGTAAGTAGCATTTAATATTGTCAAGTTGGAGCTCATTTTAACAATCTAAAGCACCAGTGTGCAGGATTTAGTAGCATCTAGTGGTGAGCTGAACTGAATACTCATCACCTCGAGTAAATTAAAGTTAAATACCTCAAAATTGTACTTTAAATAAAATATTAAGTTAGATTTCAGTACTGTTGGAAACAATATGTATGAGCATTTGATGATTTTTAAAAAAAATGCTGTCATTTTCAGAATGAAGTGTGCTTGCAGTTGTCATTTTCTTAAGAGATCTGTATTGTTTGCAAATTACACATGTCTGTTTTCTATAAATAACTATGCAGTGTTCTGACTACAGAGTCTCTTTTGCACTCTTGTTCCTGTTCCTATTATTAAATCGAAGCCAAATAAAAGCTCGGTGTGTGCTGGCTTCAAAGAGGTTAAATATAGTCCATACTTCAGTACGGTTAAGTGGGTTAAAACCATTACAGTGTTTCCACAACAATGTCATGCGGTTGAACAAGTTGAACCAGCCAAAATACCACAATGGTGTTTGTGTCATCTCCCCTGAAGTGTGACAGCTACTCTCATTGCAAGGACGGTTGCCAACCACTCAGTCAGACCCAAACACTGAAGGCCAGCACAAGGAGAAATGCCCCACATGTTTCCTTTGGAGCCGTTATATAAAACAAGTTTTTTTGTTTTTTTTTTACCTTTGATCCTTCCTGTGATGTACAGGAAGTCGTACTGGTCGTGTCTTCCCAGGTCTCCAGAGTGCAGCCAGCCGTCCTGGTCGAGAGCCTCTGTGGTTTTGTCGAGCATGTCCAGGTAGCCCATGAAGACGTTCCGACCCCAGAAACAGATCTCTCCGTTCCCGTCCTCATCTGGATTCTCCAGCTTCACTTTGCAGCCTGGCATCACTTTTCCACAGCTGGGCAGACAAACCATAAGTCAGTAACATGATACGATACAACTTCGCTTTCTATGCTGGTGTTTAACAGAGACCACATCACTCCTGTACTGGTCTCCCTCAACTGGTTACCAGTGAAATATAGAATTAAGAGTATTTGATTTGTTTTTAAAGCTCAGTTACTTCTCTTTGTTCCACGTTCCCGCTCAAAATATTAAGGTGACCGAGTTTTTCCACTGCTGCTCCCAGACTATTTAACAGTTTGAATTTAGTAACAGTAGTGAGGTTGCAGCCAATCCCCTCACACTCCCCTCCAAAGCATGAACAGGCTTACAATAACATTAATATGCTGACCTTTAACCTTTTAGCACTTTTTTGTATTACTTTCTTGTTGTTAGTGGTATTTCTAATGAACTTGTCTACTTCCAATAATTTCTTTGTTTCGTTTTAAAAACAAACTTTTGTCTTTTGTCTTTCTCTTTCCTCAGCTTACTAACGAGTTATTAATACCATGGCTGTCTTGACTTTTTATTTGTTAATTTATTGCTCAATAAAGCACAACAATAAAAACAAGTTATTAGGAATCATCATGTGGGGACCATGGATGTCTGTATAAGATGATATTCTGACTAAAAATAGTGACCATCAACTGACATTTCCACAACCTTTAAGTTCAGACACTAGAAATCATATAACATCAACTCTGTCAACTACACCGACCACGCTTGTGTACAAATATATAAACCTGCCTGACCTTTGATTATTTAAAACAATGATAAGCTACTAAACTGATAAGAGAGGTAAAAGGAGAAAGTGCACATTTAATACTGTTCAGGACACCTTTTTCTTTTTATCATGCACAAAAGTTTGATTGATCACTTCTTGTAGGCAGAGAAATTTCCAGTTTTGGTACTAACTGGAACCATCATGTTAAAAAAAGCTACTGGATACCAAAGAAAGTGAATATTGAGATATGTTGATGGTACAATATATGATTAAATTATCAAAATGTTTCACAAATAAAAGGAAGAAAAAAATCATCATCCTCATTTAGGATAGAATCTATAACAATCTTGTCAAGTGTATATTTTAAATAAAGTTTTCATCCAACGATGGAGAGAAACTCACAAAGACGCTGAATACTTTTGCATCCATATGAACGACACAGGTGATTGAGAGATGCTGACCTTGTGACGCGGTAATCGTTGTTTGTGGAGATGGTGTGTGGGCCCGTGCTTTCACTCATGCCGTACAGCTCCATCAAAGGCAGGTTCAGGCTCATGAAGTACTCCAGAGTGTCTTTGGTGATGGGGGCAGCGCCTGTGAAGAAAGACTTGCAGCGGTCTAAGCCCAGCGCAGCACGCACCCTCTTGAAGACCAGATTGTTTGCCAGCATGAAGCCCCAGGGTACCTGATTCTCCCTGTAACCCAAAAAAAAAGGAAATTATATTAAAAATACAGCAGAGTAGGAAGGTTAGAATTCTGAGGCAGGATTAGTATTTTTATTAGCACTGATGCTCGGAGTCATCTCAAGACATTTGCTTATAAAATCACTATTTTTAACACATAGTAATTTACATTTTCCATATATAATCTGATGCTAAATAGACTGCATTTATACATCGCATTTCTCGTCTACCAACCACTCAAAGAGCTTTACACTTCACATCAACATCAACACATTCACACACCGATGGCACAGCCTTCAGGAGCAATTTGGGGTCAAGTATCCCAGGAATGCTTCGACATGCAGACTAGAGAAACTGGGAATCGAACCACTTATCTTCCGATTAGTGGACGGCCCGCTCTTAACCTCCTGACCCACAGCCGCCCCATAAATTATTCATGGAATGAAAACCTTTAAATATTCACTTCAAAATGAAGCGCTGGTGCCATTGTTGATAAGATCTTTTGTTAAAATTGTTGATAAGCAGCACGTTTAAGCACGAAGTCTGGGGAATCAGTCATGTGATCAATATGTGTTAAATACTGTTTTAAAACTTGTGCAGGTGGACACAGAGACGTTTGTAGTAAATCTAGATAAAATAAAATGTTAACATGTGGCACAAACATCAGACTCACCCGCTCATGGCACTGTAGTTGTACTGCAGTCCTATGGACTTGGCCCAGTCTGCCACTCTCTTCCTCAATGGGGACGACTTGGCACCCATAGCTTTCATTTTCTCCTGCATCTTCTCCCACACACGAGGAACTCCCAGGAAAGAAGTTGGACACACCTCTTTCAGCGTTGTCCCTAAGGAACCCTGTGATAAAATAAAAAGGATTACAAGGTTAAAAAAGAGACACCTTTATTGATAATTGCGTGTTCCCACAGCTTGAAGCATCCTCTCACCTTGAGGGCATCTGGCTCTGCAAAGTAGGTGGTCCCGGCAAACCTCATACAGATCCACATGTCGTTGACCTGCGCTGCCACGTGGCTCAGAGGAAGGTAACTGATCAACGTCTCCTCGGCGTAGTTCAGATTCACCATGTTACCTGCTGCACGGGCCGTCCACGTCAGCTGCATGTTAGGAGAGAGGAGGACGTCAGAGAGGTTTTGTAATATTAGATCTGCCTGCTGCACTGAGATGTGATGTTATAGTCGCAGTCTGGAGTTCCCCAAGGCTCTATCAGGAGTCCTACTCCATTTCTCTTTCACATATATAAACACTGCATTCACTGTTGAACATTGTCAGACACCATGTTGAGCATGTCTTGGTCTGCTTTTTGAATTCTCTTAAAAAGATCACATAACAGAGTCTGTGGAGCTTTTTTATAATCTCTAAAACAATTGTTTCTCCCTTTTATTCAAATCTGTGCTCATGTTCTTATTGATGTTGTGATCATATTTACTTTATTCTTCCTCATTTTAACACACTGTACATGATGCACTTCGTTCTGCTGTCATATCACTCTCATTGTTTAAACAGTACAACACACTCCACTCTTAACACTAAAACAAATTATAAATATTTATATTAGTTTAAAATACAAAATGAGCAATAAAATGTATACATATCATCCATTGCTGTTAAAAACAATTAAGCAGGCTGCATATACTGTACATAAACCACCTGCTACATGTACATAAAGTAATGTATCACGTTTTTAACCCTTACAACACACCTTTGCACTAATTGTATCCCGTTGCTTTTCCACTTGTTGTTTCTATATGTACAAATCTATTTTTTCACCTACTTGTACATAATCATCATATGTTTATGTTAAATTATCTCTGTCTGGCTTTGTTGAGTTATCTGCTGCTTGTGCACATGTGTAATTGTTTTTTTATCTCACTATTTTACTTTATTCCAGATCACCTTCACCTTATAAATGTCTTTAAATTAGGTGAAAAATAACAATTAAATGGGGTCAAGTCACATAAATTGACAGCATCTTAGCCTACTCTAGTTACTCACATTGTCATGGCTCAACATGACACCTTTTGGGTTGCCAGTGGTCCCTGAGGTATAGATGAGGGTGCAGCACTCGTTTGCACGTAGACTGTCAATCACAGCATTCAACTGTTCATCAGGCACGTCTTCTCCCAGCTTCATGAACTCTTCCCACTACAGAAAAAACACAGACGTTACATTAATAACATATACAGGATGGTAGAAGTGTTTCTATTTGTGGCTTTGGTGTGCTGCTGTTTTTATTTTTAGTCTTTGGGTTCGTAAAGTTGCTGTTTCATGTATTTCAGAAGCTCAATGGTGCAGTCGTTGGCATCCCATACAGCACAGTATCAGATGTTTTAAAATGACCTTGTTATCTGCTCAATAAATATGTTTGTCATGTGAACATACCGTGTACAGGAATGGTGCCTTCTGCTGCAGCTCGCCTTTATACTGGACAATAGCTTTCAGAAGAGGTAGTTGATCTTTAATCTGTAGGAACAAACAATTTAAACAAAGACATTTAAAGGATCCGTTTTATCTTTGCAAGCTGCCACTGACAGCTACAGTTACATAAGTGCTGGTAAAAAAAAACAAACAAAAAAAACTCCTTACCTTCAGGATTTTTTCAAGCTGTTTATGGTTCTCCACAACCAGGATGTTGGCCTCACAGCTGGCAGCCACATACTGGCAAGCTTCGGGTGAGTTGGTTGTGTAAATGCCAGTTGCCAGGCCCCTGTGGCACAAAGCAGACATTGGTAAGTGGACTGCATTTATATAGCACTTTTCTAGTCTTATGACCGTTTCAAGTGCTTACATGCCACATTCACCAATTTAAACGCTCATGACAGGAGCTGCCATGCAAGATGCCAAACTGCTCAGCAGGAGGAGTTTATAATCATTCACATTCACATACTGTTGGCACAGCCTTTGGAGATTTCAACATGCGGACTGGAGGAGTCGGGGATCAAACCGCTTCTACATCCTGACCTACAGCCGCCTCATTTGAGAGTAAAGCCCACTGAATATGTAATTTGAAGAACTGAGTGTCAAAGTAAACTAGAGCTGCAACGATAAGTCGATTAATCGATCTACAGAAAATGAATTGTTTCATTTTAGTCATCTTTTAAGAAAATTGCCAAAAATCTGCTGGTTGCAGCTTCTTAAATGTGAAGATTTTAAGCTTTTCTATGTCAAACATGATAGTAAACTGAATATCTTAGATTTTGGACTGTTGATCAGACAAAACAACACATTTAAACAAGTCACCATGACCTCTAAAAAACTATGCATTTTATTGACAAAATGATAAAATTGACAAAATAACTGGAAGATGAATCAATAAGAAAAGCCCTAAAATAAAGCATTATCATTCGATATTTACATTTTCGGGTATGAATCACTTTGTGAAGTTAAGTTGAATAACTAGTGTATCTGTAGGTTCAATGTCATTCATTTATCTGAAGACAACAGCTGGATGCCAAATGCTGACATTATAATTCTCTAAATCCATAAACTGTGAGGAAATGAAAATCTGATATTTGTAGTGCGGGACTTTTGGCAGTGAGAGTAAAGGGGGCTGTGATTGTCTGGCATCAAGGCAGTATCGACGGTCAGTAGTTACACCGCTGGCCGTTACCTACTGTTGTGGCTGTGAAATGGTGGATACATTGTTTTGTTTTTTTCAGCCTCACCGCGAAATGACTAATTTCACTATCAAATTTATAAACATTTGGGAAGTCGCGCGATCAACGGCTAAACGGGCAGCGCGGGAATGTCGCGCCCCACATGAAATTTAAAAACTCCGTCTAGGCTACTGTGAAAGACATTTATCTGGTGGTGATTGTCTTAATCAGCATTGTGTGAACTCGTTTGGAAAGGGCTTGAATATAACGGAGCTTCATTGATATGTAAGAGTTTCGCCCGGCAGTTAAACTGGCACACCCTAAACAAGATGTAAATACAGACAGTATCAGTAAAGTGTGAGGTTAAACGGTGGGGAGGCATCTTAAGGACAAAAGTGAGCTATTAAGTCTAAGCACTCTCATTTACATCACTTTCAGTTCCTTGAACGTGATCTTACCCAGCAAAGATGCAGCCAATGTCTGAGATGAACCACTCAGGAGAGTTAAATCCCAGGATACCTACACCACGGTAACGCTCCAGCCCCAACTGAAAAAAACAACAACACACACAAAAAAGACACAAGATGTATCTTTAATGACACAGCGACACAGTGCCTCCGTCACTTTTGACCTACATCACGTTTCTAAAGCTACTGCACTTCATGTGATACGAACATGGTCGTGAAATGAGAGACGTAACATAAGCTGTGAATTCCTCACACCCAAGTGTTAGTTTTCAGCAGCCCATTCTCACACCGAGGAGATTACAGTGAGAGATGGACTAAGGTCTACAATACTGTGCTGTTTACAAACCAGGTGCCAGGAATTATAGGTTTTGTGTAACCTTTAATACCTGGAATATAATTCATGCCACCTGTTGAATCAAAGCTCATTTAGGCCGCACCTGTAGAATCAGTCGTATTAGGACAGTGACATTTTTCATCCTTTTCGCTCTGTTTTCAGCAGATTAGATTTGGAAGTAAGACAGTTTCAGCTTTAAGGGTGTTTGAGGTTGTTCTCGTCCATATTAGCTTAACAGTGTAGAAACCTGTTGAACCACAATGCCTACAATCGAGCGACGCAGGTGGACAATCATTGACATATGGACAGGAATCTTCGCTTTTAATGGCTCAGCAGTTGGAATGTGCTTCACCGGCATAAGGCGGTCACCTAGTTTCAGTTGTGTAATGCTGAAGTCTACTGTCATAAAACAAACACCTTGACACTGACAAAAAACAAGCAGAGGAGGCTCCTAAGATGCAAAAAACAAACAAACTCCAAACTAACAAGAATGACTCACGTTGACCTATTTATGTTGCCTTCACTGCGTCGCTTTTTGCACCTGAAATAAATGCTTTCTTTTCCCATTTTAGGAGCCACTTCCACTTTTTTTTGGCAGTGTGCAGGAAATCATTTTATGAAATGGGACTGTTGATTCTGGCCATCTGCACCAAACACTATCATTTAAAAAGCCTTGATTCAACAGCTTGTCACTATTCTTTACATGTATCGCTGAAAACCAGATTAAAAGCAAAATGCCGCAAAAGCAAGCAAGAAGTGAAGCTGGCTGCAGTAGAAGTGTCTTTGGATCGTATTATTAGACACGATGACCTTACAGTAACTTTTCAGTGAGTTCCCTTTAACGTTTACATGTACTTTGAGACTTCCTCTGTGCATGAATTGTGCTACAGAAATGAAATTGCCTTTCCTTTCTAAGTTTCTGTTCCTTAAAACAAACTACATGTACATAAAAAAAACAGCTTCAGTTCCTACATTGTTGATCTAGAGTGGATGTGAACATCCTTAAATTCAAGTTAAAAGGCAGTATCTTAATCTCGTAGTTAATGTTTCATTCAAAATAAAGTGAAATATAATACAAAGCCAACACAACATAAAACACGTGTTACTATCCAAATACTCTTCGATTGCACTATAGCACACAGTCAGTGTAAATAAATATAAATGCAGGACAAGTTCATCTGCAGACAAACCTTCAGAAAACTTTTGGCAGCCACTCTGCACTGTTCGTAGTATTGCCTCCAGGTCAGCGTGACCCACTGGCCGTCTTTTTTGGAAGACAAGGCTGGGTGATCCCCGTGGCCCTCCACCGTCTCCAAGAACATCTGATGGATAGTGATGGGAGTCTCCGACGCCGGTCCTGAGCCCTCCATCCTCAGCCTGACTGCCTTGTCTCTGCCGGTGCACCATAGCTGGTCAGCTGGGGCCAGAGTCGTTGCCACGCTCGCCGTCGACAGAGGAACTGCCTTGGGCTCCTCTGCTTCGGGACAACAGGGACATTTACCAGCCATTAATGACGAGTTAAACTCAGAAGACACCCACCACAACCGAGACGCAGCCAGCTCAGCCTTGAGACGGTGAATGAAGTGTGTGAGAGGACTGCAGACATCTCTAGACTGCCTCCGTGGGGGTGTTAACACAGCAACATGATTTGCAAGTTTGCAAGAAGAGCAGTGAATGCGGAAAGGCTGTTACCTGAGACAAAACAGGAAGCTGTGGAACGTCGATTCCTACCAATCAGGTTTAGACAAAGGAAGTCATGCAGATTACAGACCAAATATTCATTAGTTGAGAGCATGAAAGAACAGAATTATTATTGATTTGTTTTCCATAAATGAAAAATGCTGCATTTAAAATTCCCTCCTGTTGTTTTCCTTTTTTTATTGAATGTAGTTTTATTTTAATTTAACAGTTTGGACGTTGAGCATTTTATCTATTCTTAAAGCTCTTTGACCTCTAGTGCCCTTTTTTCTTCACGGTGAAACATGTGTTAAATAACCTGCAGCGTATATACAACGCTGCAAACTTAAACACTTCATGCAAGTTGACATAGACTCATATAATCCACTAACTATGCTTCTTCTTCACATTTTCCAAAGTGTCGTTGTAACTCTCCTCTAAACTGCTTTACGTCATGGGAATTTTTGTTCATTCATTAAAAGAAAAGGATTTTTGCTGAATTAAAGCCCCCTTTGGGTATTTTTGCATTTTTTAAATAATAAATTAGTAACACTTCAGTCTGGTTTTAAACAGTTTCTCAGAGCTGCATCTGTTTTCAATAGAGGTCACACATCTCTATCAGTTGATCCACTAATTAGTGCAAACAACTTTTGTTTTGTTTAGATTCTGGTGCATCATTGGATACAGTAACTCATGTGATTTTTACTCAACAAAAAAAGCTTCTTTACTGCCTCTAAAATGCCCACAAGGCTTCTCAGACCCACCAGTACACTGGTTCAGATCTCATATCCAAGAGACCACACTCTCTCTCTCTGTTTTTTATCCATCCTCTTCCAAACCAGTATAACCCAGTATAACCAGCAGGCTGTTTTTTTCCTTAGTTATATCGTCCACAAGCATGTATTACTTGCCTGACACACAGAAAAAATTCCATTTTAATTCCAGTGACCCAAAATATGACAGTTTGAGCGCCTCTCTGAAACTACTGTATTTAGCACCAAACACCAAACCTGAAACTGAGAACGAGGGAATAACTGATTCTAATTTAACCTTCAAAATTTACAGGATAAAAAGGCTGTGCTAATTTGGCTGTAGCTAATTTGGAAATGGTCATTCTTGCATTCATTTTTCTGTCCTAAATTGCTGCACTTCTCTGTATTTTATGTCTATAACACACCTGCAACTTGTCCAGAAAGCTGCGGCGGAGGTTGTGTAGCAGCAAACAGATAATCCACTACATTAGTTTCTCACTGGTTCTATGTTAAGTCATACAGCTCAAACTGTCATATAGTGTAGAGGCAATTAAGATGACCTTTGAACTTTCTACCAGTGAGAGAGAATTGTGAGATCATTTCATTTCTACTCCGTCGAGTTAAAAAGAGGACTCCTTCCAGAGGAGTTGCATATAATTAATCAGTTCAGCCCTTAAAATACTTTCTTCCAGTCTATTTTAAAACTTTGCTTTCTGTCTGATTCTTCTGCTGTTTTGATGTCTTTTGGTTGTGAGGAGCTTTCAAGCTTTTTTTGTTTTCTGCCTGTAATTTAATACACAGCGTATATATCTTTTAAACAACCTTTCTGACCTTTTGAAAAGACCTAATGACTTTACATTTCTTCATTACACGTTCGACCAAAGCGTGATGCTGCCTTCTCAGATTGTATGAAGAGTTTTAACAATCATTAAGAGGACAGAAAAGTACATTTGTTTGGCTTTATTTTCTTATTTGTCTTGTCAGATTTATGTTATGATCCATACGGGCTCTTACCTGGTTTAAATCCTTCAGTTTCTCCCTCCAGTCCTGGAGATCTGGGAGGTTTGACAGGTGCCTCGGTGATGCTGGGAGGACGAGTTTCCTGGTTCTCTGGCACTGTCTCCTTCATTTGTGAATCAACTACGGCGCCGTTCTGAGTCACTCTGTTCTCTGACTCTGCAGTTGTGTCCTCTCCGCTGATGATGAGAGTGGAGTACGTCTCATTCTTGATGTTTGTGGAGTCTGACAGAGTCTGTGACTTCTGGGTGACGACGCTGTGAAAGCCATTGAGAAGGCATGAATGAGAGAGCTGATATCCCGTAATGTATGAATGTCATTTATGGATATAAAGATCAAAGAGTCCTTAGATCAAACGGCAAAGAGAATCACTTGGAAAAGGGTTTTACTTTCCATTTTAACACATGTAACATTTCTCATACCTCTGAGTATCACCCTCCATGACTGCGACGCCATTGCCCAAAACAGAATCTTCTCGGTCACTCATGTTGAATTTGCTGGAAATAACAAGAGGAAAATATCTTCAATGGACGTGAAGTAAAGTGATCATCAAAACAAGCTGGATGTCCTCCACTGAGGACCCTTCACGCAGATAAGATTATCTACAGCTATGATGATGAAACAGCACCGCTCTGCTCATTTATACAAGACTGTCATTCAACCAAAGTCATTGCAACAGGTCCGAGCCAATGGCCGTCATTACTAGTAATCACGGTGTCAGCAGTGGTCTACGTGTCGAAACTGAAGATTCATGTGCCAGAAAGTGTTGGGACATCTGTGTGAACTCGTCATTTCTCTTTGCCTAAAATTTTGAACGCCTTTGACCCAAATATTCACAGTTAGGATCAGACTTTGCTGCATCTCACTCATCATCATGAGTTCAATATAAGTTCTTAAGTAACAATTCAGGCATCAAATAAAATGTAAATATTGTCAAGGAGAGAAGAACATGGCTTCTGAACTCATTCATTCGGTGCCGGCACTGCAGACAGTGAAATAATGCCATCTAGTGTGTACATTTTGCAACAGTGGAAACATTTTCAGTAGTACACACTTATCTTGTTATTACTCTTTGTACCTTCAATAAAGTACACTAGCAGGCACAATCAATCATATCAGCAGAGATAAAAATTCAACGTAGCATCACATTAACCGATGTTATTTACGAATATATATAAAATCACATCAGATTAAGATCTGTCAACCCAGCAGACACTCAGTCTGACCTCTGGATTTTAAGATAACTTTGGTCAAGATTCCTCTGGACCAAAGTTCATACGACTTACAAAACTACAGTGTGGCAATATGAAGTAGCAAAGGCAAAGTCTTTGGCCATGATTATGCAAATATCAATTAAAAATGTCCTTTTTCTGCTAAAAAAAAAAAGAAAAGAAAAGTAGATTTCAGTCTCATCAATGACACGAATTTAGATTTCTACTTTACCCAGAGTGGAAACCTTTAAAACTGAAATTCTGGTTTACAGTAGTTAGAGATAATTATATAAAGAAAAGTCCTACTTCACGTTAGCTTAGCTTTTAACTGGAGGAGGTTTGAAGCCTTAATCTGTCTCTGTTGACTAAACACAAGTCGACAGGGCTGCTGAAATCCAATGGAGGTTACAACTTTCCCCTGTGAGTCATGTGTTTGTCTCAAACACATTTACCATACATTTCCTTCAGATCGCATCTGCCAGCGTTTCAAAGACTCTCACAGTGTGAACGATGGTGCAGTTTTCTCAGCTTTTAATCTTCAATTAAAACTGTGAAATTCATTCATGTTCTGCGAGTAAAAACAGACCGAGGAAAGAGGGGAGAAAGGGCGGCTAAAATATGTCAATAAACAAAGATTTTCTATGTCTTGATGTGGAAATCCTCATATAGGACTTTGAGTCCCTGCAGCAATTCATGACAAACAAAAGTCAGCAGATCAAACTTGAGCTGACACTTTAAATAAATCACTACACACACACACAAACATGACATGGAAACAGTCTATAAATGATAGCCTACCTTCTTCAGGGACACAGCTGAATGGCATCAACTTGACAAGAGCCGTCTGCCGCGGGACGGACCGGGATGAACCTTTGCCACACGCGCAGGTGCTAGACTGTTGCCCCCTGGGGGAAAAATATCAGCCTATAGGAGACTTGCATGAGGGCATACCAAACTCCCCTCTACTCACGCCTCGTCCGGGGACTATGGAGGGGGGACTTGCGCAATCCTTTGAACACCTGCTGCGGCCGTGTTGACCAGTTAAAGATCCACCGACAAACTTGACCAAAGGTTACAGCTCCCTCAAGGTGAAGGGGACCTGACACCTAACCGAACAAACAGTCAGCAGCCTGGAAGAACCTGCTTTGTTTAATTACATCAGCTGACAACTGTTGGCATGGAGAACAGAAACAGTCAATAAAGGTTTTTAATGTGACAGGAATCAAGTTGGGGAAGGTTGTTGACTTTTATTATCTGGAAACTGTTTAATGAAGTCAATCACTATCACGTATATGACGAGGCCTGTCAGGAGAAATAATGATAACACTAGATAAGTCCTTCTCTTAGGCTGATGATGAGAAGATGAGACTTTGACCCATAAAAAGAGTTATTCAACAGTTGAACAAAAAACTTGTGCAACTCGCCACTCTTTCTACAAGATTAACAAATCAAGAAAAGGCAGTCAGACGTCAGGGAAAGATGCTGAATACACAAAATATTAAGGATATTGTGCTGATTTTATGATGGAGATTCCTTTTTTTAGAGTCTCAATTATCTTAAAAACTCACTTCCATCTATTTATTTGTGCTTGGCATAAACTAAACAAGGTAAATCAGTAAGGGACAATGATTTTTTTTTTTTAGTATTTACTCTGGCAGATTGCTTCATAAGAAAATTTCCTAATCAAACTCTCTTATCTCTTCATGTGTCACTAATACAGCCTTTGTTCTCTCTGAGCTCCGTATATCTCACAGCCGCGTCCGTCTGATAGCCAAGTTTGAAGGAGGTGAACGTTGCTTTTAAAGTAAATATGGGGGAAAGTTCAACCTCGGTCTCATATGACACGCAGTAACCTTATTCACGGGCACCAAGGTCACTGAATCATACCACCCGGTCACACCACATCTGTCTGTAGTCTGAGCCTCGCTGCTAATATCTGGGCACATGCCATCTGTGGCGGTTGTGAATGATTAGTGATGGGGGGATTTATCCCTGCCAGCAGTGTAGTAGGACACTAGTTCACACCCAAGAGAATATAAAATGTGCTGTAGGACGTAAATATTTCAGCATTGTATGCCAGGCTTTTTGTATTACTTTCAGTCAGAACCACAGTCACTTCTTTGTAAAATATTTTAGACACGTTTCAGTAGAAAATGATGAATTTTAATTAAACAATCAAAAACAGAAATGCAACTTTTTTTTATCTATTAATTTTACTAAGTCTACAATAAAGGGTATGTCTTAAAAATGTCTTTATGTCTTTATGTGGACAATTCTGCTTTAATAACACCTCATAAAGATATCATATGTCAAGTGCCTGGGTGGAAAATATTGTCCTGTTTGCCTCTCTGATAATAAACTTCCTCTTCATTAACGGAAAAAAAAAACTCAGCTAAGATAATATCCAGAACTTTCAACTCAGGCAGGTCACACAGTAAAAGCAGTAAAGACTATTATTGATTATTTAGGTTGTACGTTACATAATCGGCTCTCAGAGGAGGCCGTGGCTGACACTAGAAGCGCTTTGTTTTATATGTGAAAAGACTGGATAAACTCAACCAGGAAATCAGCCCTGTTAGATAGTGTAACATTAAAAACTCTTAACTGGGTCAGAAGTTCAATGTTGACTGTTGGTTATGTTGCCACCTCCTGGTACAACAAGCTGCACACGACTAAAAATAAGCACATTAAGGTCACAGCCAAACCCCCCCCACCCTAAACATATGTAAGCACGTAGTCAAAATCTCAATTTTCTGAAGAGTGGAAACAGAATTTTCCACTTAAGTTTGGTCTCACTTATAAACCTTTAAAGAATAAAACTCTTCTTTATTTAATGATTATCATAATTGTGCAACAAAAGGCAGATTAACTGTTATTCCTTTTAGAGTGTCATGTGCAAAAATACATTTTTTATAAACTGCTGAATTGAATGAATTTATGTTTTGCTTGTTTATTTAACTCAACTTGAACATCTGCTAATTTATTCTGCTTCAGAGGATCATAATGGAAACAAGCTTTTTATCTTTATTGTGTTTTTATATCACAATAAAACAGATGTATGTCAGGAGTGGTGACTGTAATCTTGTTTTTTTTTTTATTTTTGGTTGTAAAATCTGTTTATTTCCTGATACAATATTGTATTTTGTACATTTTGCACATTATCTGTTGACAAGAATCTGCCGTTCATTTTCTGCAGATGAGCAGCGATGTCAGAATAAATAAACTCTGTTGACTTTTCAGCTTTCCATGTAAAGAAATAGCATCTTTATTTGCAGTCTTATCAAACATGATCAGTTTGTTTTTCAATTTTTACAAGATCAACATATTTACAAGTCATATTTAGTTAGGCGAAATTGTTTTTCACATCAGACTGAGAGTATGAGCTATACCAATCATGTATCATATCTTGCTCATGGGAATACACATGGAAATAGGAGAGATGGACACACACATATATTTATATAAAAGCATTATCCTGGTGGCCATTTCATCTGCCTCCCTCCCAGGACGTGGATGTGAAGGTGGTAAACAGACTGAGCGCCGTGTTTCCCGTCGTTGATCACTGCAGAGGGCAGAAACACACTCAGATATTAAAGCACGAGTAAACAAACAGCTGATATTTTGACATATATCACTCAATGTGGTGATTAAGTGACTTACCCACTCTGTATCCTTCATTTAGAGATTCCTGCTTTGCAACGTTTTTGGCGACAACCAGCAAATGTCCCAAGAGCTGAAGGTTGAAAACGCAAAGAGCTGAAGACACTATTTTCATTACATATATGCACATTAATTAATTACACATTATTTTACGGGAACTGCACTGGTGATTTAGAGATTTCAGCTTTTCAGAGATAAAAATTAGAGCACAGTAAGACCAGGAGGATCGAGATCCAGCAGCAAAAGTCTATATATATAAAGGCTACAGGCTATATCCTGGAAATGCTGCTGTACATGTGAGTACATAAGTATTAGCAGCAAAATGCACTTTAAGTATTTAAAGTAAGTAAAGTGATTTTTGGTGACATATTCGATCATTTGAACATTTATTGAAATGAAAGCATGTGAGAAGTTTAGAGGGAAAAACCCCGACTACATACTGCTTTATATAAGACATCAAAAACCGAAAAAGTTTGTAAACCACTGGTTTCATCTTTAATAACGTGTTGTATTTTAAAAGCTTGTTATATTATCAATTGTGTCAAATCTTCACCTGAAAAGTAACTAAAGCTGTCAAATAAATGCAGTGGAGTAGAGAGTACAATATTTCCCTCTGAAGTGTAGTGGAGTTTAAGTATAAAGTAGCATAAAAACTAAAGTACAAGTACCTCAAATTGTACTTAAAGGTGCACTGTGTAGGATTAGTGGCATCTAGTGGTGAAGTTGCAGATTGCAACCAAATGAACTTTCCTCCCCTTCCTTACAGTGGCTGTGAAACTGGCAAAAAAAACGTAAAAGGCCCTCACTAGAGCCGGTGATTGTCTGTTCTGGGCTACCGTAGAAACATGGCGGTACAACATGGCGGGCTCCGTGGAAGAGGTCCCGCTCCCTATATAGATATAAAGAGCTCATTCTAAGGTAAGAAAAACACATGAATTCTTATTTTCAGGTGATTAAACACTAATTAAAACATACTTGTTAATATTATATTCAATTTCTGCCCAGTCTGTTCTGCTAGATGCCTCTAATTTTTACACACTGCACCTTAACATACATTTATTTACTTTCCACCGCTGCCAAAATGTTTGCAATATAATCATTTATATAACCGCTCCAATATTATCAGCTCCTCTCAGAAGAAAACGAGCAACATCAGCAGCAGTTGGGATTAACTTTAAATTCCTAAGATGCTATCAGGTGAGCAAACTCTCTCAGCGTTTGTTAGATCGCTGGGTGCTACAGTTTGCTTTCACAGTACAAAGAAATGTAAGTTAAGGCTGTTATAGCTGTTTATTACTGTCTATAGCTGTGAAATGAGATGTTCAACAATCACGTATGGGTGTACTGTTTGTTAGCACACATATGTTTGGCCATAGAGCGGCCTCGTACCTCTGCATCATCATCTTTGGCTTCACTTATTCTGGGAATTGGGATCCTTGGAATGACGAGAAAATGAACAGGGGCTTGTGGACTGATATCCCTGAAAGCCAAACACTGATAAAAAAAAACAAAACAGGCACAAACAACATTTATAAATTGATGAGTTGCACGACTTTAAATCCCTTTATCTACATCTCAACAAAGTTATCTTATGGACTCCACGTGGAGCAAGCCGAATGAGACAACGTCAACATGTTTTGAAGGCATGTTTACCTTCTCATCTTCATAAATTATATCTGCAGGGATGCTTTTGTCGATCACTTTGGAGAAGATGGTTGGAGACGGGGAGCCGTACTTCTTGCTGGCCTCCTGTGCCAGCCGAACCTCGTCACTTTTGGTGCACAGTGGTCTCTGAATACATGACACAGAGGAAAACAGCATTAAAGATAATTAATCATTATTTTCATTATTTATTTATCTGATGTTTATTTTCTCTATTAATCGTTAAGTCTAAAAAATGTCACAACTTCCTAAAGATTAAGGTGTTATGATCAAATTGCTTGTTTTTCCCCAATCAAAACTAGAAAATCTAAATAAACCTAATTTTCCATCAACTTTCAGATACTACAAAGAAAAGCATCAAATTCTCACAATTGAGAAGCTTTTTGGCATTTTAGGTTTAAAAATGGCTTAAAGGATGGGTTCACATTTTTTTAATCTGATGCTTATATGAGGCTCCAGCAGTCTGAGTTCGTTATGTCAAGTGGATATCTGCCACATTTACAGTGTTTTTAGTATCAAATTCCCTTTTTGTGTTTCCCTGTTGAGCTGCAATGGAAGTATAGTAACAAAAAGAGGGACTTTGACACTAAAAAGACTGTAAAGTTGAGAGATATCTACTTGATTTGACTCATTTCGGCAGATGAAGCTACATATTAACTTTAGATAAACTTTTAATTAAATTTTGGCACAAAAGGAGGACTGCAGAAAATCGATCATTTATCTTGTTCATACTGACAATTAGGAGATCCCTTCTTAATGCATTTTCAATGTAAGTGATGGGGGCCAAAACCACAATCTGTACAAAAATGTATTTAAAAGTTTATCTGAAGCTAATATGAAACTTCAGCCGTCCAAATGAGTCAAATCAAGTAAATATATTTCAACATTAGGAAACACAAAGAGGCATTTTGATGCTAAAAAAGACGGTAAATGTGACAATTTCTTGCACAAAATGACTGTGTGGACCCATTGTGAACTTGGTCCTCATCACATACACAGTAAGCACATTATGAAGGGATTTTCTAATGGTCATTATGAACAGGAGGAATGATTACAGCAAGAAATAACTATTTCAGTGTTCATTTGGGCTCCTGACTGTTGTTTTAAGGCTGACTTGAAAAACTGTGAACCTGCCCTTTAAACTGTCTGAGCTAATAAAAACTGCTGCTAGCATACAAACATTATTGCAGACAGCTAATGACCAAACCTCTTGGTGGTGGGAAACTGCAGAGCCCCCACCAGGGCTGACAGGACAGTCATGACAGTGCTCTGCTGCAGTTAACGAGAATAAAATGTAAACGAGAACGAAAACAACACGGTTTATTTTTGGAGAAGCTACCTCGGCTCGACAAACACGGTGTAAAAGGTTGAGGTGAGCCGTTCTGGTCCCGACCAACTGTGTCCGTAAAATCTGACGAAAATACATGGCCAGCTAACTGGCTATTAACTGTATTTATTCCGAAGCAGATAATATGAGTTTGGAGACAACACTGTTCACTCCAGAAATCCTGTTTGCAGACGAGAAGTCACAAGCGTGCACCCAACGTACACTGGTGTTGCCTTCACGTACCTTCCTCCATGTCACATTTACAGCAGTTCGGCTCTCTTAAATCATGTCTTGAACACTATTAGTCTGAGTTTAGCAGGCTAATAAGAAATGACACGACGTTGGAGAGTTACAGAGTATTGCTTCACCAAAATCAGTTGATATTAGGTTAATTTGGCTGACAGCATTGGACCAGATTAAGCTTTAGATGCGAATCTCAAGTATGTAGTAATTTACTGAAAAAAGTTGACACCTTCACATTCAATTGTTAGACGTGACTTCAGTGCTCACCAGCTACAAATTTTACACTCCGTGTTGTAAACTGAGGCTGTCTACGTGTCATTATTTTAAGTTAAGTTTTAAGTTCTTGTGGGTAAATCAAATTAACGACATTTGTGAGTGTCTCAAAGGCAACATTTTTTTCAGTTGACTACAGGGGTCGCTTCAAGACCCTCAACGTTATGCGATGTTAACCACGATGCTAACATTAGCTATATTAAAAGAAACCATATTTGGGGTAGTATGGTCCAGAACTGTTAGCTTCACATTTTTCACGTTTTGCCAGCAAGTGAAAATCTGTAGTTAGCATATAAGAGTACATTATTGTCGAATACACGACGCTGAAGTTGGCTTCTGATTCGAGGTTAAGGGAAAACTTGAGGGGAAAGTTCAGGGAAACATAAATAGTGATATTTAGCCGCTGATTTAGCGCATTTGTGCGCAACTTACACTTGTGAAAAAGTGTTAGACATCATAGCTAGATAAACTAGATAAACGTGGAGACTCCAGAGACACAGTTTCATATATCAGTTAAATCACCCTGTTTTCTGTCTTCATAAACAGAATAAAGGTTTCACAAATCTGAAACTGTGTTAATGAGTCTCTGGAGTCTGACCTGGCTGAGATGAATGTTCTGGATATTGTCTCAACTGAGTTTTCCCTAAATGAAGAGAAGGTTTATTATCAGGGAGCCAAACAGTAATATGTGCAGCTCACTCGTTCAACGTATTTCTACAGAGATTTTATCTTTATGAGATGTTGGTCTGTGTATATTCTCATTTGTCCAGGTATTTATCTCTGCGAAAGTGACCGCCCAAACCATTTTCTAAGACAATAGTTCATTAGTGGAGTTTCACCTGACCATTTTTGGTCTGTGAGTCATCCCTGTGAACACCAGTTGTTAGGAGTGGATGGGGCTACTGGCAGATTACAGTCGTCACTTGTTGTTGGTTTCGGGCAGCATTTTGTTCTTAAGTTTCCTGGGAATGGTCGAAAGTGCAGCATTGTAAATGGGTGAAAGATGGTGTCTCAAACCTCCTCCTCTGTTTAGGGATGGTTTTTCAACTTTTACATAAATGGCTTCTTTAACTCCTCTCTCAAACCACCTGTCTTCTCTGTCCAAAATTCTGACATTACTGTCTTCAAAGGAATGATCCTTTTCCTTAAGATGTAAATAGACAGCTGAAACTGGACCTGAGGATGTTGCCCTTCTGTGCTGGGCCATTCTTTTGTTTAGTGGTTGCTTAGTTTCCCCAATATAAAGATCTTTGCATTCTTCGCTGCATTGGACAGCGTATACCAAGTTACTTTTCTGAGAGTGTGGTAGCCTGTCTTTTGGATGTACCAGTTTTTGTCTGAGGGTATTGCCGGGTTTGAAACAGACAGGGATTTGGTGTCTGTTAAAAATTCTCCTGAGTTTCTCGGATACCCCAGATAAGGGATGACTATGTTTTGACGTTTTTCCTTAGTTTCTGTTCCCTCTGAGTTTTTGTTCTTTTTGGAGCGTGTCCTTCTTTCAAAAGTCGAACTGGGATAGCCACAGGTTTCTAGAGCTCCCCTTAAATGTTTATGCTCTTTTTCCTGAGCTTGAGTGGTGGTTGGTATTTTATCAGCCCTGTGTTGCAAGGTCCTGATAACTCACACATCATGCCTAACGACTGTAATCTGCCAGTAGCCCCATCCACTCCTACCGACTGTTGTTCACAGGGATGACTCACAGACCAAAACAATGGTCAGGTGAAACTCCACGAACTATTGTCTTAGAAAATGGATTGGGCGGTCACTTTCGCAGAGATAAATACCTGGGTCTATCTCCACTGGGTTGTCAGACTAGTGAGGACTAGTCAGACCGATGCGTCATGAACTGATGAAGCCGCTTGGATAAGAGGCGAAACGTCTTCATAAGACAAATCTAAGTCCAGTTGCCTTGGAATCATTGTTGCCTAGAGATTTATTAGATGTTATTAAAGCACCAACCACATAAATAAAGATGTTGCATGAACAGGCAGATTTCAAATTATGAATATATAATAAAACTAAAAAACCAATGACCCCAGGACACTCCCCTGAGGGACCCCACAAGTTATAGTGTCCCATTAACATCCACTTTTTGATATCTATTTGTATGACAGGACTGAACCCATTTACACCTGTTGCATTACATTTTCAATAGAAATGATAATAAGAGAGCACAGAATAAAACAAAGCACACACCAGAGACTCATTAAAAACAGTTTCAGACTTGTGAAACCTTTATTCTGTTTGTGAAAACAGAAACAGGGCGATTTAACTGATATTTGAAACTGTGTTTTAATGAGTCTCTGGAGTCTCCTTGTTATTTATTTATTTTTTATTAATACACAACAAAAGACACAAGAATATATGAAAAGACAGTTGTCAGTGGTGGACATGTGAGGATATACATACATACATTAAAGAAGGACAGCAAAACAGATTAACAACATCAGACAATGTAGTTACAACGAAGGTGAAGTGTGGGTGGCAAAGTTAATTGGATTAAAGAAATGTAAGTTACTTGTTGAAGATACGAGGTGCTGTGTACATATGTTTGAATGCAAGGGGAGAAATGAATGAATTATGGCACACAAAATAACTGTATGTGGTGCAAAAATGGGGAATCAGAAACTAAATATCATTATTTCTGTTTTCTTTAACTTTCCCCTCAATTTTTACACATTATACCAGGTCCAGATCAAATACCATTATACTCAGACTTCTCAAATCTGGACTTGATTAACAAGGAGACTCTAGAGACTCATTAAAACACAGTTTCAAATATCAATAAAATCGCCCTGTTTTCTGTTTCCATAACTAGAATAAAGGTTTCGCAAATCTGAAACTGGGTTTAAATGAGTCTCTGGAGTCTCCTTGGAAATCTAGTCGACACTTGACAAGTCTAAGTATAGGCCTAGTGGATTTTGATCTAATCTGGCCTGGATGTGAAAAAAACAGGGAATCTAATTTTTTTTCTGTTTTCATGAGCAAAAAAAGGTTGCACATGTCTGAAAGTGAGTTTAAACACCGTTAAGGCTTTTCCCACGATGTCTAACACTTTTTCACAAGTGTAAGTGGTGTAAAAACTTATTTACGTTTCCCTTAACTGTGAGTCTGAAGCTAACTTCAGTGTCGGTTCTGTAATGCTGTCTCGTGCCACAGGAGGTGCTGTGGCGGGAAACGGATCGTTTTAACGTCTCAACGACTGCGGAAGTAGAACAAATAGAAGTCACACTACACGAGAAACATGGCGGCTCGTACCCGGCTGCCCTTGCTGTTCCCCAAAAACCTGCCTCCCTTTAGGAACCAAAAGCTCGTCCACACCGAGGCGGCGGTGAAGGAGCCCGCGTATCCCCCCATCGTCCCTTCTCTCACGGCTAAAAGCAAATCTGCCCGGCGGCGTCAGGTCGAGGAGCAGATACAGAAGATACGAGCCTCCACCGTGCAGGAGAAGATCGACCTCATCACTCGCATCCAACGGGAGAAATTTGTCGTTTACCCTCAGACTTTCGCTCGCAACCCAGACAAATGGTACCAGCACTTCACCAAGACCGCGTACATCCCCGGCCTGCCCGAGAAATTCACCCCGAGCACGGAGCAACCTGAGGGGGCAGAGAGTTCGCCGTCAGCCGCAGACCACGGGAGTGAAGATGAGGCGTTCGCGGACATCCGCTCCCTGGTGACCAGAGTGATTTTACAGGAGCACTGGCACATAAAGAAACGCAAAGTGTTCCTGTACAAGGAGCAGGAGCAGGTTGTGGGACCTTTTCTGAGGAACCTGGTGACAGGACTCACCTACAGTCTGGCCAAACACAACCCGCTGCTCCTCCTCTCCAGTTTAGGTAATTGATTTATTACCAGCCATACTGACTTCATGGTGGGTTTGTCAGTGATGGAAAGTAAATACATGCTCTGATATCAATAATGTGACATGATGGAGTGAAGGTTGGTGATTTGCAGAAGATATTAATACAATAAAAATGAGAAGCACTTAGCAAATTGATGCAATTAGTAGACAAATATAAACATAAGTTTGTCTCACTAGTGCAGAAATGATTTATTTAGGAATCAGAAAGTCTAATAACAACAGTTATTTGGTTAGTTGTTTAATCAATCAAAAGCTCCAAATATTCGTTGGTTCCACTTTCTCAAAGGATTTTCTTTGTTTTATATTGTTGTAAATTAAATATCTTGTTGGTTGGACCAAAAACAATCAACATGTCTCTGATATTCTAACATATACTGTTTTTTGTTTTTTTACTATTTTCTCAGACTAAATGATCACGAAATAATTCAGATGAATCAGTAATGAAGATAGTCTGTTTTCAGCTGAATATCATTTAACAAGAACAGTTCAAATGAATGTTTTGAAATTTGTATCTCTTAATTAAAGGCATCATTTTAAGTTTATTAAGGTTTTGTTTTGATACAAGTGCTGATATGATACCTGATTTTTGAATATAGATAATAAGCTTTATTTCTACAGAACAATTATTGCATGCAAAATGCTTAATGTAAAAGCAACAAAACATAAAACAAAGATAAATATACTATAAAATAGAGTAAAGTTAAGTTAAAAAGACCAGATGAGATTAAAAAAAAAACATTTTAGATCTTAAGAAGATGTGTCTTAAGTTTTCATTTAAAAGTTTTGACAGATGTGGAGTCTCATACACCAAAACAGTACTTTTATTTTTATCTTACTTGAATGTTTTTCTACATATCTATCAAACTTCTCTAATTTGAAATGCTGTTTAAACACCAGCAGCTTTGTCCAGATGAAACACAGTCTAAAAGTGGCAAAGTTGTGGTTTAAAGAAAGAACAATCTGACCAAAGAACAACTGAACAAGAACGTGAATTGCTACAAAAACAGTTGATGTTTAATGCTCGCTACATAAACCAGAAGCAAACACTGTATCTACACTGAGATCACAGTAGCAGGATTACAGATATATTTGGCTCAGCTCGATGATGATGATTATTATTCCAAGGACGAGACGAAATTTGACCTCTGCACATCTTTTGTGTTTCTCTGTCAGATCTGAATCCTCAAGTGAACTTTTACTGGAGGAGGGGCGAGAGGATCATCCCGAAGGGCCACAGGAAGGGCCGACTAGAGCCAACCAGGTTCCAGATCGACGACCACCCGCACAGTCAGATTAGGATAACTCAACAGCTGCCGCAGGTAGGGGAGGGGTGGTAACGAGACTCACAGCGGACTCAGTAGCTACACATTTCTCTGGTTTTCACTTATGACAAACTCACTTAACAGGAGCAAGTCTCAAAACAAATCATTGAGCACCAGGATACAAAGAATTTAAACAAAAAAAAAAATGTTGCAAGATGTTATAAAACTCAACCTTGACGCTCCGCCTGTGATACATTTTTATGTCAGAGACTGAAAATGTACAATAATTCTTTGTTCTAATATTTTTTCTGTCACTTTAATCTCTACCAGTTTACTCCCATGGAGGCCTCCTACTCAGCTGAAGTCCCAGAGGTCACGTTGGCTCCCAACCTGATGCCGCTTTTTAAAAGACAGTACGACAACAACATCTTCACAGGTGACCAGACCTCATCACTGTGTCTGATTTCATCCTCATCATGTGACATTTAAAGTAGCCAAAAGAGCGTTAATTGAAAATTTAACATGCAAGACTTAAAAAAACAAACATCAGTCTAATCATGTTTAGACCACTTCAGGAACCTCTTGTTGTCACTAGAGGCCGCCAGCGTTCAGCTTTTAGTGTCTGATCCATGAGACTTGTTTTTTCATCAGGTTTTTTTTGTTATTATTTAATCAATGATGGAAATAATTGTTAGTTGTAGCCCTAAATTACATAGATCAGTTTGTATGTAATTAAATTTTCTCCATCAGAAATGGAAAAGATGTTCATTTCTTCTCTCCGCTGTCCTCTGATTTAATCAAATCTTTCCTCTTGGGTCACATTAACCAGGTGCTAAGCTACCAGACCCAGCGTGCTACGGTCACACTCAGTTCCACCTGGTCCCAGACCGCTACCACAGAGAACGGATGTCCAGACAGCAGCAGTCTGACCAGGTGGAGGTCTTCCTCAGAGCCAACGGTCTCGCAAGTCTCTTTGCCTGGACAGGAGCTCAGGCCATGTACCAGGGTGAGTGATCATCACAGAGTATTCATGCATACGATCAAGACGATGAGAAGACGTGACTGGTGCTGGATCTCCAACTACAGCGGATGATGCAGATGCCATTTGACCTTTTTGGATAGATTTTTAGTGTAGAGTTTAGCCCTTATGCTTAATTTGACAGTCTGACGTGGCCACCGGAGCTGATCAGGGCCACTCTAGTCAATGCTTGTGATCCCACCACGCACACCAGAAGCAGCTTTCCGCTCCGCTGCAATAAAGATATGCGCCCTCTTATTTCTGACGAAAGCCATGTCAAGAGCACAGAGTACAGAGCAGATTGAGCTGGGCGGGAGCTTAACATCTAGTCAATTCTCAACAATAAATGCAATTAAAACAGACAAATGAAGAAGGATTTAACAGCAAAGCCTACTTATCCGTAGTAGAAGCACAAAAATCAAAGAAAACGACCAAATCAACGAAAGCTGAGCAAGTTAACAAAACTGAGCAGTTTAGTTGCCCTGCTACTGTAGTAGTTACGGTAGCCTAAAGGTGCTTTGCTTTATCAGCTTCGACTAGGGTACCGTAATTACTGCAGTAGCAGGGCAACTGAATTTGAAAGACAGATGGTTTCCCCGCAGTCAAGACACTCAGCTTAGGATAGGAGGCAGCACAGAAGACAGAGTAGAACCACATCAGAGCTGGAACATGGTGCACATGTGCCCAGTGGGATCCCAGCATTACTCCCATAGAGGATAGAGGCGTATTTGCTGTTTTTAAGTTTTCAGTTTTACTTAAAAACCACTATTTTAAAGCTGCATTAAAATTTGTCTAAATGACTGAAAGGCTGCTCACACCTCCGTCTCCCCTCTTTTTAGGTTTCTGGAACCACGAGGATGTCACCAGGCCTTTCGTCTCCCAGGCCGTGATCACAGACGGACAGTTCTTCTCGTTCTTCTGCTACCAGCTCAACACGGTCGCTCTCTCCGTGGAGACGGACGCCGACAACCCCAGGAAAAACCTCCTGTGGGGCACAGAGAGCATGCGACTCTACGAGAGCGTGCAGGACGGAGAGGTGGTGGGCCTGAACGATGCCGTCATCAAGCTCCTGGTTCAGTTCCTCAAGAACCAGCCGTAGAGTCTCTTCAGGTGTTTTTCGGCTTCAAAAAATGTCTGAAAGGAGATTTCCTTGAGTCCAAAGCATTGAAAGATGCACGGAAACAAGGAAAAAACCTTTTGTATGAATAATGTATAAAATGTAATGTGCAAAACAAAGAGTTAAACAACCTTATGGGTTTGAAAACTGAACAAATGACTGTAAAAGCATCTCCGATTATTGTTGTCCAGATTGTATTTATGCAGAGATAAAATAATGGTTTTCAAATCACAACTGCTGCGTGTTCGTCAGTGTTTATAACTATAAAATCTGACCATTTACAAGACATTTATTACCTCATACACTCCAGAGAGACACCTTCATATCCCACAAAGAGTTTCATTAACTGCAAAATAGAAGTTAATATATATTTTTTTTTTACAGGCAGTGACAGAAACAAACACAATGATGGTGATTTGTGGACTTTTAATCTGCTTGTTTACATATACAGAAGGACGACATTTAGCTTATGTGCAGGTTGACAATTAAAGACACACAGTTGAAGTCATGATTTTGGGGAGGGGAAACATGAATTTTCTGATTCATCAACATGAAAAAAGATCCAGAAACATCCACACATGTGATGATATATCTTGATTGACGGCATGTAAGCATCATGTCAGACACAGTAATTAAAGTGACAAGAAGTCATTTCAAGCACAGTATGAATAGTTGGTTAATTGCGTTTTTTTCTGAGAAAGAGAGTGTAAGGCACTGCTCACAAACTGAAATACAACAGAAGAGATGTTGAGGTTTAACATGTTCTTCCTTTTTGACAGTGCGAGTCACCGTGACGTGATGAGCCGACCGCATCCTCACTGTTTCGGGGCTCAATACTTGGAAAAAAAAAAAACAAAACTTCTTTCTTCTCATGACACCACTGTTGATTAAAATGAGATTGAAAAAGGGAAAGAACTGGTACACAACCCCCTCCTCCCCCCAAAAAAGGATTTTTCAGTTGTTATTGCACTTTCTTTGGAGGAAATATGTAGACTAAACAATTGATTGAATAAATGAAATATTACTTTTAAGCTCTTATCAGTTGCATTTTGAAAATAAGAAGAATATGTCGCAGTCTTCAGACTTTGCGTTGCCTCATCGCAGAACCTCCCTCTTGTCCACTGTTATCTCCTTGTGTCCTGATAAAGACATGAACATACACATAATATAATAAAATACAACATACAGCAGCAGAACTGAGGGAAAACAAACTCATCCCTCAATACTCACGGTGTGTTAGTCTGGTCGGTGTCCACCTTGTTTCCTGTGGTTCAGACAAAACAAAAAACCCAAACAAGTTTACTGCACAACGTCTTATAATTAAATATGCATTGACTCAAACGATCGGTGCAGTTTGCTGCGTCACTACCTGTCGCATTGTCCCCCGCTTTGGACCGAGTTTTCTCGTAGAGCAGGATGGCAGCGACCAGGATGATCACCTCGACCACGATGACTATGAAGGGTTTCAGGGGCTCATAGATGGTGATGACCTTTAGCAGATGATGGAGGAAGGATTCAGATCTTTTACTGAAGTGAAAGTACTAATATAACAATGTAAAAAATACTCCAGTAGAAGCATGAAAAACCTTACTAGTACAATTATTCGTTCAATAGAATAGTTTATACTGATGCTGGTCAAGATGAACTCATTTAAGCTACTTTATATACTGTTGGGTAGTTCAGTCCAGTTGTTTCCAACCTAAGGGTCTGGGCCCTCCAAAGGGTCACAAGGTAAATCTTGAGTAGTCATGTGATGATTAATTCAAATCAAGTTCTGCTGCACCCATTTTGTGGACTAATCATTGCTATTTTTGGTGAAATATTGGATACTTTTATGTCTTTGAGCCTCAAACAGTTATTTAAATGACACAATTTAAGTGTTTTTGAGTTGAAATCATTCTTTGTCGGACCTGAAAGAAACCTGAAACAGTCAGAAAGAAGACATGTTGAGAACCACTGGTTTAATCTTTAACAGTGTGTTGTATTATAAGCTAATTATTTGTGTTTTTTTTTTAGGTAAAATCTTGAAAAGTATAACACAATTATAATGGTTAAGTAAAATATACTATATACCCTTTTAACTGTGGTGAAGAAGCAAAATAGGATCTACTCAAAAGTACCTCAAAGCTGTGTCATTACAGTACTTGAGTAAAACGTACTTTCTACAACTGACCTTCATCTCTATGCGGGACAGAGTGGTGCTGATGGCGTACACCGCACCGCAGTAATACACGCCAGCGTCAGCGTCCGTCAGGTTGTGCACCAGCAGCCTGGACTTCCACTCCTCATTGTGGATTTCATATCGCCCATTAGTGACGTTGATCTGCTCCTGTGACAAAAACAACCCCACAGAAAGATTGTTATTAACTTATAATATCCTATAATACCTCCCTCCATCTCCCCAAAAAGGTGTTTTACTTAGTGTTACTTTGAATGTTGAGCTTCTCTGTGTTTGTTTTCAGTGCTCAAGTATCCAACTTACACAAGTGTGATGTGGAAACTTGAGTCCTCCACAGCACAAACACTTAAAACTTACTTTTCAACGAAGTAGGAGACATCTTATGTCCAACATATTCATAGATTCAGGAGTTTTTAATGAGGGTGAAGGAATTATTTGTCATTTTAAGTTTAGGTTTGAGTATTTGACAAATATAATTTAACTTAATTGTGGAAAAACCATCACAAAGCAGAGTGATTGTATGTCTTAAAACATGTCTGGAGGTGACATCTAATTGATTAACTGAAAGTACTTAAACATTTCAATACATCACATGAGATTTATCCAGGATTGTTTTTTGACATGACAACATTATAACTGAACAACTAAGTCCTATGATGTTCAGTTTTTATATATTTACAGCATCTCTCACCCAGTAAATTGCCAAATTTGGCTTCTTGAATTTCAAGGCACTACAAAAGCTGAGCAAGTCACTAAAAATAACACACATTCATAAAAACAGAAAAGAATAAGTTGTTGCAGCCTAAAAAGTGCCAAAAAACTTGCAGAAGAGTGAAAGAGATGTCAGTCAAACACAGTCTGTACACGTCCGCTCACACCTGAGAAAACCACCTGTGTTTTATGGGATTAAACCAAACTGTTTATTATATATTTTTGAATTTAAAACAAGTGTTGAACGCTGCTGATCTCACCTTCTCTGTACCATTTTCTTTAAACCAGTGCCAGTCGTTGGGCATCGGTTTGCTGTTCTCCATTTTACACTGAATCACCCCAGTATCTCTCAGATAGCTGACTATCGGCTTATCTTTCACCTCACCTACCCGTGGAGCTGAGCGCAAACAGAGGAGAACGACATAATGATAAGAAAACGACTCCATACTGCAAACTGCAAACAGTTAGTAGCTACAAATATTGATATTCATTAACAAGCAGCAAGACAAACGTTGGCTGAGAAATATGAAATGTCAAACTCATATGAAAGGATGTGATGCATACCTGCTAAAATAAATGTCTTTTCTCCTCCATTTTCAAATATACACGAGTAATTCCCGAGGTCTTTTTCATTTGCAATGTTGAACCTGTGAAGCAAAAATATGCACCAAACACATTGCAGAAGTTTTTTAGAAAGTATAAAATACTTTTTTTTTCATAAAAGCACAACTGCAAAATAAAATTAAAAAAAATGTGTTCAGGTGATTCAGAAATGAAGTGAAATAGTAAGAGAAGCTTCCAATTGTACTTAAACTAAATCTAAGATTAATAAAATCAGGTTAAATAAATCCAATCAAAGAGACTTTATGTGATGAATTAAAGTTACATTGATTAAATCTGAGAAACTTGTTTTGAGTTTTAGAAGTAGTTCAGATGCAACAGTGGAGACAAAAAGTCTAAACCTTTTCTGATTTTACATTTATTATTTATAGAAAATATGTGCAATACAATTAGATACATACTTCTGAAAATCGTGGCTTATAACCTATAAGGACAGACTTTCTGAAGCTTGAGGAGTAATCATTACGCAGTACTTACTCTTTTTTGAGATTGTACTTCTTGTTCTCCAACGGCACTGTGAGGCGGCTGATCACTTCTCCGTCTTTCTTCCAATATCCGGTTATGTTTGGTTGGTTGTTGTGGTTTTCAGTCCAGTTGCACTCTAATGTGAGACTGATGGGGTTCAACACCACAACCTCCTCAGTATGACTCTCACCTGTGTTGAGACGATGGAAAATCAGATTGTGAGTGCCTCTGAAGGAAACAACGACTCATCTTGACTTGATAAAATGGTTGTTTCTGTCATCAGTGGTGGAACAAAGTGCTCATTTACTTGAAAGTATGGAAGTATTACCGGCTAAATGTACTTAGATAACATGCTGAGATTGGACAGAAAGGAGGAAAAACACATATAAATACATATTTGGATGAATTTTACAGAACTTATCTTTTATCTATTGGACAGTTTTACCTCTTTGGTAAATTAAACAGTTGTTTATTTGAAACCACAAGAGTACATTTAGAGATGAAATGTCTGATATGACATCTGAAATATGACACAAATACGCACTGAAGCAGCCACAAAACCAAAAAGTGAGAACTAATGTTTTACAAAGCAGTTTAATGTGTAAGATCATCATTATGTTATTTTATCTAAAAAAAAAATTAGATCTGAGAGATAACAAAGCTGTAAAATAAATGTGGTGGAGTAAAAAGTACATGTCCCTCTGAAATGTAGTGGAGTGAAAGTATAAGGAAACACTCAGGTAGAGTGGAAGTACTTTAAAATTGTACTTAAGTAAAGATAAAACAAGGCTGGTAGAAGACACAATATATGGTGATAATTCAAATATAAGATGTTCTTTGATGGACTATAGTTACCTTTCAGGTCGAAACTCCTCACATCTGTTGGGGCAGGAATGCTGGGAGGAAGTGGTGCGGGTGTTGAGCCAGATGTCTCTGACAGGAAGAGAAATATATATGTATATATATAAATATAAATATAAACACACACCCACTTTGTGTGATACCAAACTAGAAATTTTTTTCTCTTTCTGTCTTTTCTTTTACATTCTGGCTTTTATTTATTTATTTTTTCATCTGGTTATTTAATCCTGCACATGAAAGCTGCTGCTTCTTAAATGATTGTTCTTGGTTTTAATCCAGACTTGCGGTGTCCCCATGGTGATATAAATAATTTCTACCCAGACAAGAGTACTTTTAGGGGGAGACAATAAAAAATAAATTAATTAAATTATAAAATCAAACCACATACAGCACAGCAGGATATGATGGTAAGACATCAGGTGACATTTTGCACTTCTTCTTACAAAATTACAGATAATTAAGTAAGAAAAAAAAAAGCAGAAGCAGAACAACCACATACAGTAAAAATTAAACCTGAATATAATTTACTTGTATTGATGTGTCTGCAGGAGATGACAAGCAGGAGGGTCTGAAGAAGGAGCTGCTTCCAGGAGGCTGACATGATTGTTATCCAGTCTGTCCACTCTGCAGCAGGTTTCTCTCTCTCTCTCTTTCTCTCTCGGTCTCTCTCTTCGTTCTGCCTGCTGCATCGTCTGCCCACACCCCACCCGTCCTCCTGTCGGCTGCACAAAGTGACGCAGCCGTGATATCAGCCTGCAGTCTGTGGGTGGCTGACTCCATCCATTATTCAGTCAGACAGCTCACATACAGTCGTCTACATGCTGTGCTGAAAGCTTTCTGTGAAGCAGAAATGTTGCTTTCTGTGCAACTTTAAAGGCTTTTTTTTTTTCAATATTCATTCCTTGACCTGAGTGCTATTATGTTGCTTTACTGTGTAGCTTTCTACAAGGTGCCCTGCTCTGTTATGTGAGAGGACCTGGCAGCTGAAGGTCACATGATCTGCTCGCCTCCTTGAAAACAATAAGGAGTGGACACTAAGTAATTGTGTCACAGCTGGAAGCATTTTTATAGTTATTGTTGTTATCTTATCTTTATTATTCTTTTTCTTCCGTACTTTTTTTGTTGTATTTCTGCATACTTTCAAGAACAGAAACTAGTCATATATCAATACATTCAGCTCTTTATGGACATTTATGCTATTAGTTTTATTTTTTATAGCTACTTTTATAGATACTTTTTAAGATATAAAGCTTTTTTCAACATTTTGCATACTGGCCCTCATACTGTACATACAGACGGGTGACAAATTAAAGGAAAAACTGGTCCAGGCCTGAATGCTTGACCCCTACAGTGAGGGGGTCTGGTGGCTCTGTTATGCTTTGGGGGGCCTTTTGCTGGTATGGTTTGGGTCCACTTGTCCCCTTAGAGGGAAAAGTTAAATCAATACACAGTTGTTCTGAGTGAACGTCCTGATCCTGATGAGAGTGGTCTCTTCCAGGATGATAAACAATACAAAGAGTATTTTCTAGTTCGTGTTACAGTCCTGATTCCTAATTATTCCATTTAAGAAGGACTTCACAATGAAATGCTTATGTGACTTTTTAAATACATAAAAACTATGTAATAAACTATTTATCTGACATACTAATACAATACCTGCTTTCTGGTGAGTCATGTGATTTAGGCCTCTTTAGTCCTAGATGAGCACCAAAAACATGAATATGAATGATCAGTTTACCGCCAAGTAAAAATGTCGCGGTTTGAACATAGGCAGTGTTTGAAGTAGAGCTACAATGTTTAATTAATAAAGTTGATCGGAAGAAAATTGATCAGCAATTATATTTAAATTTTATATAACTGTTTCACTATTTTTTTAAAGATAAAATGCCAAAAATGTGTTGCTTTCAGCTTCTCAAATATGCAGATTTGTTGCTTTTCACTATGTTATATCACTGTGAATCAAATATCTTGTGGTTTGAGACCGTTGATCAGGATGAAGAAGCCCGAGAACATGTTTTCCTACAACAACCAAAGAACTGAAATCTCTTCCTATGAAAAACTTTCAAGTTAAAGGCCGTATCCACTTCAGATGAGGTAGTAAGAGCCATTGAGTACATGGCTAATGAAAATTAAACATTCAGGCACTTTTTCAGCATCATACCAAGATTTCTTTGAAGCTCAAACAACCTCAGCGCTCAAGTTGAAGTTGAGCTGAAAAGGAAAGTTAAATGACAACAGATGTAAGTTAACTTAAAATATATGAAGGACAAACATACAGTATGTTCAATAGTAACAATATTTACTGGTTCAGTCAAGCACTTTTGTAAATACTGTCAATGAGTAGTCATGTCAAGTAACGAGGTTTGTGGAGAAAGTAGAGAATCACAGTTTTGTGTTGTATTTATATAAAAGCACACAGGATAAAACTCTTAATTTCAGCAACAGCAAGACCGTTAACTTTGCAGTAAATTAATAGCAACCCTGCATTGGGGGTCCTGGAAGGCAGCAGTTCTCTGCAGCTGGTCCAGGTTACCACCCTACCTCGGGGGAAAAGAGGGAGGCAACAGCTAGCTGCAGCTGGTGGTACAACAACAACACCATCAGGTCTCGATGTGCCCAAAATATACGCATTCACACCATTGTTCTACAAAGGTTTATTTATGATACGGGGCAGGTGTGACAAAACATGGAGCAGGGCAGGTCCAATGATGCTGGAAGCAGGGCAGGTGTGTAGATGGGCAAAGCAAACACAGGAACATTGGAGGGAACACAGCAAAAAACCCCAGAAAACACAAAACTCTTCATAAAAAAACACCACAGAATAAACATGAATGGTTGCAATCATCGAGGATCAAAATCACACAAAATAAATAAAATCACAAAGCTCTGTCTTTCCAAGATGGAGGGATGAGCTGTTATCAGATAACCAGACACTCTGATTCTGAGGAGCTGCACTGAGAGACTGTTTATCTACCACTTTATCTTTATGAGACACTAGTAGAGCACAATAATAGCATATAAAAAACACACCACTATCACTGGCTGACTTTTGATCATTAATGTACAATAAAAAACAAAAGTGGGCCTAAAACACCACTTAACTTATTAAATCCCACAGCCTGGAACTTAAAGGACGGGTTCACAGTCAGGAGTCCAAATGAACACTGAAACATGTTTTTCTTGCTGTAATTATTCCCCCTGTTCATACTGGCCATTCAAATGTGCTTTCAGTGTAAGTGATGGATGCAGAAAAATGCATTTATAAGTGGATGTGAAGCTTATATGAGGCTTCAGCAGTCTGAGTTAGTCATATCAAGTGGATATCTGACACACTTACAGTCGTTTTAGCATCAAATTCCCTCTTTGTGTTTTACCTGTTGAGCTGTTGTGGAAGTATAATAACAAAAAGAAGGACTTTGGCTCTAAAAAGACTGTAATGTTGAAATATATCTACTTGATTTACTCATTTTTGAAGCTTCATATTAGATTCAGATAACCTTTTAAATTCATTTTCTAATGTTCAGTATGAACAGGAGGAATGTTTACAGCAAGAACGGTCATTTGGACTCTTGATTGTTGTTTTAAGACACACTTGAAAATATGTGAACTTGTCCTTTAATCAATAAAATCTTGCAGTCCACAGTATCAAATGTTTTCTGTAGCTCCAACAAAACCAAAGTATCATATGACCTTCCTCCACCTACTTGTTTCCTAAAATGATCAGTCGGGTACATTAAACAGTTGTCTTGCACCATTTTTCTTGAATTTTTGGCAACACATATAAAATGAAGACTCATCTATAATTAACTTGGCCTACTTCACTGTTTTTTTTTGTTATTTACTGGAACAAAAACATCACCAGTTATTTTTGAAATGTAAGAAAGTCCCTTTCAGAGCCAAAGAGGATGTTACGCAGCTGTTTGACGTTTTCAGTTTTTAATCTCTGCACATAAACTTGAACCTGAACACGACTAAATAAAATTGACCTGAGGTGAACAAATACAAGCTGAGTTTAGGGCTTCACCTCATACTCTGCAGGGTTCGGCCGCTTCCGTCACTGTCTGGGACATCCTGGCACATGATTCCTGGTTTCATACTTAAGAAGATTAATTCTGCACGTGCCACGTTGTCACATGTAGAAATTTACGACTGTGGAGCAGCACGTTACGTCTGCGCTTCCTGACTGTTGTTCTTATTGTGACCTTGCTTTATACAAATTGCAGATTCTGCTTGTTGCACTCTTTAGTCTTCATTAAAGGCAAAGACCTCAAGCTGCTTTGATCGTGGGATAATTTGATCAGTCAGAGTTTATTGGACTCTGCCAGCTCCTCAGTCTCTGATCTGTCACATCAGGCCATTAAAAAAAAAAAAAAACAGCAAACTGGACATGTGGGGGATAACAAGAGGGAACACAACCTTAAATCCCTTTTCTAAAACTCTTTGGGAAAGTTCACTGGGGAGCAGAAGGAGACTAATAAATACTGGTGGCAGAGAGGAGGGAGATGAGAGGCCGCTGGAGGAGCAGAAGTAAACCATTCAGAGGGGGGACAACTAGAAGATTAAAAAACTGTGAGAAAAAAAGAGCTTTGCATGGAGGTTTTTAATCTGATTTCATCCCGTCATCCCAGGTATTCTGAAGTTTTCATTTCCTCCACCTCCTCCTGGTTCATCATTGGTTTGCTGATGCTCTTACATACTGTGATTATTCAAACGGTGCAGCAGAGGGAGCCCCTGCAGCCTGTTTCCTCTACTGACCGCAGGTTTTATATGAACCTAACAGCATGTTTACAACACTCTCCCCTCCTTGGATTAAAGGGTGCAGATTGCTTCACCTCTTATCTTCTTCATCTCGGTGCTCCTGTAATTTGCGCTCGGCTCCCGGTTTAAATAAATCTTTGTAAGAGGTACAAATTCATCTCTTTAGAAAAAGAGGCTGTAATACTGTTACACAATGATTCCGACATGTCTGATCTCGTTTTGACCCATTATTGGACTACCGTCAAGTTAAATTTGAGACTTTTTAATACCACATAGAAGCGCATAGAAGAGGATGAAAAAGCTGAGAATGAATATCACATTTTTTTTGTACTTCCCAGCAGTTTAGAACAATAATTCCTCATGATATAATTGATTAAATAAATGCAACCTGGATCTTCATAAACAGCAAATAAATTACAAATGATTCATTTATGTTTGTGTAAGTTTTTGCTAAAACCAACACTTGTTTATAGATGTATAACATAACATTTTATAACTAACATTGCTGCCCTCAAGGCCTTTCAGAGCTGCTTAAACACAACCTGTTCACTTTTCTGTTTGCTAAGAATCTCAGAAACGTGGACAAATAAACAACAAATATCACAAATGGTGTAAATATATCAGTTTACTAACATTTTTTTTCTACAAATCTATTTACAAAACTCTTTAAACTTTAAGTAAAAAGTCAATTTACAGCTTATTGAGACAAATAATGCTTGTAAGTTGAGGAATTAACGTTCTACAAGATTTATATTAGTAAAAGAAAGAGCAGCAGTATTTCAGATACAATAAAAGGCACGTTTAATGCTCAGTGACTCCCAGTAACTGTTTCACTGCTGCTGAAACTGCAGACTGTTGATGAACACAGTCTGCAGCTCGTTGATGTCGTCACTGGCCTCTATCGGGATGCTGAGCCTGCCCGGCGAGCTCGAAAGCCCCGCGGCCGAGTCGTACATCTGCCCGTAATGAGAATGGCTGATGTTGTCGTAGAAGGACTCCCCGCGTCCTCCCACCGCACCCTGCAGACGCTCGTAGACGTCCAGGCAGTGGTGCTGCGGGGACAGGCGGTTGTAGTCCTGGGTCGGCTGCTGCCCGTAATGGAGGTGGAGGTGGTGTTCGGGTCCCGGGCTGTGACAGGGGCTGTGGGACGGGCTGTGGGGCATCATGCACGTCTGCAGGCAGCTGTTCCGCCTCATGGCTCGGTGCAGGTCCAGCCGGGCGATCAGCGGCTTGCCGATGCTGATGCTTTTGTTCCAGTGGACGGTGTCGCCGTCGTCCATGGCCGTGAAAGTTCCCTGAAGGCACACGGTGAAGACCAGCTCCTCCTGATGCAGGCGGGGAGGAAGAGAAAAGGTTTTAATTTCCTTATTATATGATTTCTCACATGTTCCTTGACTACATGTTCCTTGACTACCAGAAGCAGAGTTATCATCCCTAGTCCAGTTGTCTTTTTTTTCCCAGTTATTTCATCTTATTTCATTTATTAATTCATATCATTAATATATTTCTTGTTAATTTTACATCCAAACAGCTGCTTGAGATGTATAAGATTTCACATAAGTAGAACAGACTTTTAAAAAATATTTTAAATTACATATTTTTTGCAGAATAACATCACTGAGACAAATGTAAAAACAATATACATGTTTGTATATATATATATAACAATATTACATGTATAGGGTAGATCCTCATCTCTGATTGGCTCTTCCTGGTAGTGTAATTTATCATGTGATCACTTAAGAGCTGCTCCTACATGTTACTCTTAAACCTTTTTGCTGTGAGAGTAAGTTGCTTTATGAACGTGTTTTATTCTTCACACTCATAAAATAACTTGTTTTACTTTGATAATATGGATAATATGTCCTGGATAAAAACAAACTGTTTTGATTATTTAGACATTCAGATGGTTTTATATGAGAAAGTGAGTGTGTGTTTTCACCTTGAGCTTCTGCAGGGAGCTGAGTCTGGTGTAGAGGCAGTGCTGCGGCAGGCTGCTGGACAGCAGATAGATCCCCGTCTCTTCTGGAGTCTCTCTGTTCATCTCTTTAGGATCCACATCGAGGTCCTGCAGGAGGAAGAGTACGCACAAAGACATGAACACACTTCCCGCTAAATGAATTCTGATCAGTCATTGTCGTACCGTTAATGACGACACACTGACCTGTGAGAAGTCGGTGACGTGAGCCTGGCAGAACAACATGTCCGCAGGCTTCTTAATGATGTGCGTGTAAATGACGAGCACGTTGGAGAACTCCGCAGCGAAGCCCAACTTGATCTGAGCCCCGCAGTCAAAGTCCAGACTCATACTCTCAGGAAGCTCTGAAATAACAAATACACCTGAATTTAACTTTGAATAAACACAAAGATCTAACTTATGAACAGATTTTATGACACATTATAACACAGTTATAAGCAGATATAAAATGTTTATTATACAGCAGCCTACTTATGGATGAGTTATAGCTGTTGATAAACACATTAATAAACTACATTAACGTTTGTTGTTTCATTCCTCTGATGAACTTTAACTAGCTGATATGTTTTTTAATAACATTTATGATTGTTTTAATTAGTGTGTCTGTTAGTGTGAATGTAATCTGTTCTCAGGTCTGTCTTGCAAAAGATATCTTGATTTCCTGAATACATTTTAAACCTGCAGGACTTTTACATATAAATGAACGTCTGTTACATTCAATCCCTTAACAAATGAGTTCACACGATGATAAATAAGCCCATCAACGCCCAATAAATCTCTCTGTATTTCACAGTATGCAGAGTTTTTAATCCAGTGTTGGGTAACATTTGGTTAGCTCCCTGCTAACTTGAATGGAAATAAAATAATTTAATCATGCGGCTATTAGTATTATTCAGTTTTTTAAACTGCCAGAAGGTGGAGAAAAAAGTCACACTCCAGCTCTAACTAACTAGCTAGCTAGCTAGCTATACATTATACATATGAAACACTATACATTTAATTCATTTCATAGCCTGCACCTGGTCATCAGGCTTCATTCCCACATTTCTCATTATTGTTATTGTTCTCACAACAAGAACAAATCAGGCAAAACTCAAAAATGTAAGTCAAAAAGCAAAAAAGACTAATATAAACATAAATATACTCCAATTCATGCTGTGTTTTCATAAGTAATGTAAAAGGAGATACAGATTTTTCAGGTCTGAGTTCATAAAGCAACATATTGAACTAAAAAGGAAAAAGAAAATATTTTTAAGTGAACAATCCGACTGATCTTCAGACATATTTTTGTTCACTTCAGTGTTACAGAGTATGAGAGAATATTTACCAACGGTTTCAGGAGATTTACTATCCTGTTAGAGGAATGATGACAAATCTACCAGAAGTAATGTTAACTTCCTCCTTTCCTTATTATCTGCGTTTCATGAGCAAATATTTATTAGCTTATTATGAAAAAGGAAGAGTTGATAATGAAGTCATCAGGTGTCTGCATAGTAACCAACAATAGAGCGGTGTGTTTATGCTGGGAAGCCCCATTATATATATGTGTGTGTGTGTGTTTGCAGGTGTGTATAACGTCAGAAAGCACCGCGTGTTAAGTCAACGTTAACAAGAGTCAACATTTGCCTAAGCGTGTAGTCCTGAGCCGCAGTAAGCAAATGGGTTTTTTTTTACAGTGCTGTGATAACATACGATAAACAAATTTTAAAAAACTATTACAAGCTTTATGGTCAAAACTCACCGTGAGCCTTCGCCCACTGGCGGCTGTGAGCGTGATCGGCGCTGTCGCCGGGCAGAATGGGGTCGGTCAGGGCTCTCCTCTCTGACAGACTGCTGCGGATCTCCAGAGCCTGTTTCCCCTTCGTAGCGTCAAACTGACCCATGTCTGCACGTAGAAGTTGTGAGTCACATGTGAGCGTTTCAACATCCTTCATATGAGTTAACATGCGGTCAAAACAACCAGATAACTTAAGTGCATTTAAACACACTGATAAAAATACAAAGGGAGCTACATTTAGTTAACAAACAAAAACACAAACAAACAAACAAACACTACTAAATTATCTCCTCAGAGTTCAATGCGGAAGTGACTTAAACCTGAATTCTCTCTCGTGGCGGTCAGGTGGCGACTCCGCTGGCTCAAGAAGAGAAAATGACTCACTTGATTTATTACCTCAGTAAACCATCCTGACACTAAATACTTTACTCTCTGATATATTTCACTTTAAATTACAATGAAACTGTTTCCAGACTGAATTATCTCTTCTATCAAATGTTACACGTGATGTTTCTTTCCGTTACTTTACATTAACGTGTTCCTGTTCCTGTTCCTGTCTTACCCTCAGCGACTCGGTCCAGCACCACGGTGATCTTCTCGTCGTCAAGCAGCCGCTTCTTCAAAAACTTGACAAACACACCGTTGGTGAAGCCGCTGGAGCTCAGCTCAAAGGCCTCGGCGTCTTGGCACCTTACGAGTGACACAAAAAACAAAACTTTTATTATTCTTGTGGAAAAAAAAAAAAAGTTTTAAATGATAGTTGATGTTTCAAACTTACGTAGCGTATCCAAAGACAATGTTGGCTGTGACCCTCAGGACAATGTTTGGAGCGCTGTCATCATGAATATTCCTGGAAAATAAAACTCTTTAGACACAAACCAAAGCAGTAAGTACCTGACAGCTCTACGCTGAGCTACGCTTGAGAAAGTCAACTCTCCAGAACTCCTGCAGTCTTAAGCTCAAAGTTTTTAGAGCACAAAGACATAAATGATCTGGAAGTTCCCCATGAAAAATGATTCCAGCTGCTACTCATCACTATTTTTATCCTTGCCGTGCTTTTCTGTTAGATGATCATTTCAGTGTATCCGGGAGCCTTACGCTGCCTACTCATGGTTGCTTTTGTTGTTGTTCATGTTAGTGATTTACAAGCACTGTTTCCCAACCTTTGTGGCTTGTGACCACTTAAAATAAAGCCAAATGTGCTTTTAACCCCTCATCACAGGAGTTTTCACCTCTAAATTTCTCAGATTGTGTCATAAGAAGCTTAAGAGGTAAAAATATCCACTAAAAAGGAAAGAAAGCAAGAGATAAGTCAATAATAAATGTATTTTTGTATTGTAAAGCTTCGTTTTTCTTCTTTGCTCTTCATTTACTCACATTGTGACCCATCAGATCTATCTCATGACCCCCATGTTTGGAATCACTGATCGACAGTATGAAGAAAAGTTTATTCTACGTGTATTTTAAACCTTTTTATACAGAAGTATCAGTTATATCCCAGTTATCAAATGTGACAGCCTTTATTTGACTCACCTCTTCCTGCACATGTCCAGCAGAAAAACATTGAGACCCGTTTCCTTCTCCTGCATCAGTTTAAGGATGCTCTGCACACATAAACAGTTGGCTGACCGGTACGGGTTTGGTGCATCTACTGGCACCATGAAACTGTTGCCGTAGTTTTCATATCCATGACCAGCATAGTACAGCAGACCTAAAGAGAGAAGTGTGCGTTTCAACACTTCATTCAGCTTAACGTCGGTGTCACTCGATTTCAAAGACTATTAAGTAAACTTTACATGTTTTGTAATCCAGACATACCATAAACGCCTTTGTGAAGCAACAGCAGGAACTCGTCAACAGCGTTTCTCATCTCCGACTCTGTGAGGTCCAGCAGAGAAACCACCTTGAAGTTCAGCTGCCGCAGGAGGTTGGTGAGGTCGTAAACATCCACCATGGGAGCTTTGAGCTGCGGGTGGTTCTTGTAGGACAGATTTCCGATCAGCAAGGCCACTTTGTCAGTCGCTGGGAGAGGGACGGAGGAGAGAGAGGGAGGAAGCCACACTGTTAAATTCAACATGCATCAAGTGAACATCTCATGGAACCAGGTATGAAAATTAGCTTAAGATGTAGCAGCAACATCTACAAATTCAAGTGAGGAATGTCCTTTATAAATAATGTGCTGCATACTTTGAAGTGTTCCCAGATGTAGAGGACAAAGAATGAAATAGAAAGGTTCGCTAAAAAGCCACTGAAATGCAACGTTTAGATTTTTTGAGCTGTTCAGAATCAGCTGTCTGTCTAATTTAGACAATAATTTCCATTATCAATTAATCTGTTTATTATTTTCTTAATTCATCGATAAGTTGTTTGGTCCATAAAAAGTAAGGAAATGGTGTAAATGTCGATCGTTGTTTCCCGAAGGCCAAGATTACTTCCTCAAATGTCTTGTTTTGTTCCGACTGACGGTCAACAACCCAACGATTTTCAGTTTACTGTCATATAAGAACTGAAGAAACCAGAAAATATTCACGCTTTAGAAGCTGGAATAAGAGATTTTGGACATTTTCTTCTTAATAATTACTCAAACTGATTGATTGATTATCAAAATATTAACAGTTAATCTGCAGTTGGGAACTAATCGCTGAATCGTTGCAGCTCTGGTCTCATAAAACCTTCTAAAGACAGATGAGACGGTTCAGTTCTCAAGAAAAACTGTTGCTACAAGAGATTAACAGATTAAAAGACAGTTGCTACATTGTCATTTTAAAAAGGGAAACTCCAGCGATATAACACATCAAAGTCTGGTTACAGAGTCTCGGAGAGAACCAAACTCTCCGGTGGCTCCGTGATGTCTGACACAAATAAAGACCACAAGTTTGAAAAAGAACAAAATCTGGGGGCGTAGAGCTGGAGAGAAGTTATCAGATCACTGTAGCCCACTTCTCATCTCTGCTACATAAGCCGCTACTAGCAAATCCGTACAATGGAGAGAATAGAGTGGAGTTGCATTGTGGGTAACGTAGACCCCGGGTTTTCACGAGGGAGAGGAATGCATGGAATGAAAACAGACGATACCTCTGATTCTGCTGCATCATTTTAGACCCGGTTGTTTGTTTAAACACATTGTGAGTCCGACAGTGTTATAAAGCAAAGGGTGGAGTTTCCACTGCGGATCATTACTGGTGAGGAATTAACATGTGAACACAGTTGTTTAAGCATTTTTTTTTTTGTTACTCTAGATTTCTTTTCTTTCCTCAGCGATCCACCTCAGAGTTTCCATGTTGCATGTTTTAAATATATTATAATTGTTTTTTTAATATTATACATGTTCTTCTTTCTTCATTTTATGAATTGTTCCACATGTTTATAAATGAGTAACTTTGTCATTTCAATCTCATTTTCATATTCTGTTTTTAGGGCTCTGTAACATCTGGCCACAGACTACAGGTGAAAATTAGCCTCTTGGCTAACTCTGCCGCATTTACAGCAACGTTTAAATAAATAAACAAATACATTTTCTATTGAATAACAAACACAGTGACATTAATATTAGCTGTTTGATTTCATGTCATACATCAGTCCTGTTCTGTTTTTGGGGGACACTGTGTGATAATTCATTTTAACTCACCTCTCGCATTTCTTCAGGTATTTTGGAGGATTTCTGTCTGGCTGCGTTTTCCTGTTACGTATTATTTTGTCCACATGTACAGCTACCGACATCACGTTACACCAAAGCTACTGGTTTCATATCTATCTTTCGGTGTTCATGTTGAGATGGGAACTGATATTTGATCGGTGTAAAGATCCTTTTTAATATGAGACTTAACAGTAACAAAGTTCACATATTGAGGAACTGTACATCAGTCATGTCAATCATTAAAAGGAGTGACATTATAAACACACATTAGAGAAAAGGTTAAATCACTTGCTCATATCAAGGAATAAAAGAAACTTACCATAAAGTTGGTCCGGGATACTATTTAAGAAGAACTCACCAGAACCTAAAATTCAAATGTCACAGCGAAAACATCACAAAGGATCAAGTTTAAGTAACATATGTATTCAAGAGTACGTATAAAACACCTGATAAGTACAATTACTCACCTCCTCCAATGGCGTAAACGTCATCTATGGAATAAAAAAGACAAACACATCACTGCCATATTACCTTTTTTCCCCCGTAAGTGTTAGAAATATATTCTAACTGATTAGTGGAAAAGGGGAAAGTCAGCCTTACTATGATTGTAGAAGAGAAATTAGTTCTAATTTTCATGCATTTAAGTCAGTTAATAAAAGTTAGTTTCATAGGAAAAGACTAGATTTATTCTAAATTTGTCGTATTGCAAACAAACTCCATGAAAAGACCAAAACCAACAACATGTTAATCTCTGTTTCTCAGAACTTTACAACTTCCCCAACCTGTCTGCGGCAACTCAACCATGAGCCTGTTTGTTCTACTGAAAATGGATTTTTAACAAAAGCTAATTTTCTAAAACAGCTCGACATTGTAGCTTTTAGCAAATGCTACTCAGGCAGGAGGACGCGGTGCTAAAACTAAAACTAAAACTATGGTTTTGTTCGTAGCAATGAAGAAACACGTCCCCAATGCAATGATGCGGTTAGCTTGTCTGTGCGTGTGTGTTTTTTAATAGTTTTTGGACATAAATGTAGATCTATGGCAGTTAAATCATGTACAGGAGCAGAAGCAATTCATTGTTGGTTTTGGTTGATGGGATTTATTGAGAATGAGACAAATCTAGAAGGAATTCATAATGAAATTCATGCACATGAAATCTGGATATTAAACCCCTGCGAGCTTTGTGCTGGTTAGTATTTACGTTACAACTTGATTTGCGACCCGCATGTGGTTAGAGGAACTTTTTAAGGCTTGCATGCAGCTAATGCCAAACTAACTATTGTGTTATTGCCTTTTAATAAACCATGCATCCGTCCTTTCAACTCTACCTTCAGAGCACTCCACTGCCCCTGAAAACTGGACAGATATCCTTGGTGCTTTCAGTCAAGAACAGAGGCAAACAGTCACTTGGACATTAATGACAGTGGAGCTGAGTTTTACTGGACTGTAATGCGAGAATTAAAATCTGTAACGAAGTCGTGACTTACCGATCACAATGTCGACTTCATTGGTCCACATTCTCTCGGTGCTGCTGCTGATCTCGCAGCGATACCTGCCGTGATGATCCTGCATCACGTGAGGGATCTGAAATGCGAGATTAGTTAACGACGTTAGCTATTAACAATTTAAGGCACTGCAAAGTTAAACTCTAATGTCTTACAACTAATTAGCCACCAGTTCCTGCCTTGTAATGTTCGACAAGTGCAAACCTGTCTAACAACCACTCCTCACCGTGAATTTCCTCTTTGTCGCGCTGGGGATTGGGACTCCGTTTCTGTGCCACTGGTAGCGAGGAATCGGGCGTCCCACGGCTCCACACTCCAGCTGCAGGGTCTCGCCAATGTGTAGCCGCTGGAACTGAGGCTGGATCACCACCTTCAGGCGACCCTCTAAGGAATGATAACTGTGCCCTGATGGTGATGGCGACATCGTTCATAGATTATCAACTTCATCTGGTTAAATAGATTCAGGTAATTATTGATGGAAAGAGACCAGAATTTCTTATTGTAAAGAAATAAACGTGTCCGTGTCCTGCAATTTAAGTGGTTCAAATAGCGGCTCACCGTACGACATGGCAACATTCAGGACATCCACCTGAGCCCACTGGCTGAATTCAAAGGCGTCTCCGCAGTTGACCCTGCAGATGTAAAAGCCGGCGTCCTTCGGGTGGACCGGACTTATCACCAGGTCAGGAGAGAAGCTGTTCGGCACCTGGAGTTGACGAATTTGAAATTACATTTATGAATACTGTATTTAAAAAAAAAAAATCACAGAGCAGAAAATACTTCCAACTTTTGGAGCAAATCTGCACCTTCAAATCCGTTTTTTATTTTAAGGTCTACGGTATCACAAAAGGGACGGCATAACATGATACAGCCAAAAATTCAGAGAAAAGCAGTCAAAATATATAGTTTATGTACATTAAAAGGTCAAATTTAAAGATATAGAACGACTGAAAAACTATGCAGCGTTTTTCAAACACCCATAGAAGTCAAAGTCTAGTTTGTTGTGATGATCCCTGTTGTCGTTCGGGGTGTCTGTATGGTCCCTGCAGGTGAATAATTACAGTAACGTCAGTGCACCTGGTCTCGCTGCACTGACATTACTGTAGTCCCTCTCAAGCTCTTGGCTGCAGACTATGTTTGTTTTGGTTATGTTAATTTAGTTCTCTGCTTTGCTTTCATGCGCTTTACACTTAACACACCCAAATTTTCCACTCATGCATGACAGACACTACCAATACGGCTGATTTTCACACCCCATACTTTAAATATCTAGCTAACAGTTAACTATTTAATTCGGGTTAATAAAATGATCTTTTGTCAAAGCTTAACACTGGTGTGTCTCCCTCAATCACTCGACGAGGACTTCATTAGGAACGTCTGTGCAATCTTGTGCAAGCTAACACAACAGCTCTGCCGTACATTTTGTTTACGAAGCTCATACAGTTTCAGTTTTATCAGAAAGGAGATAACTCTACTTTGTTTATTACAAAGTGTCGTAGTGGGTGGTGGTGTGTTTTGTTGGGTTGATGTTGTGCCCTCCTCATGTATTTTAATGGGATGGACAAAATATTAGGAACACTTTTCAATTCAATGCACTTGAGTTGTTGTATTGGATTGCATGAGATTGTATAGGTGAACATGAGAAACTGGTAAACTGGTAGATGTTAGTGGAAATCAGAAACTTTGAGTAGCTCAACAGTGCACAGTTTAATTTCAGTGGAACGTAACATTAATGTTTGAAATGAACTGCAACCTTTAAAAGCTGTGCTGTAAATATTGTGCAGTTTTGGGGATGTTTAGAGCCTGTTTAGAGTCCGTATGTAAGTTCAAACTTAGCCTAGCTATAACATCACATAAACTAATTCTTATATAGAGATTAGTTGCTACTAAATATTTACACCTGCTAACTGCCAGATGTAACTGTTGTGTTAGCTAGCTGAATGAACCAAAAGCTAACGTTAGCTTGCTAATATCTCATTTAGATTGAATAGTAAAAAAGGGGTAATATGGAATATAGTAGATATCTGCCCTGACACTTTATATTACATTTCACAAAAAAATACAACACAATATACCTCACATGACAGAATATTATGACAGTAACCTTTGACTAAATGACCAAATAACGTCAGTTAGCGTAGCATCAAATATTTCCCTCTCACTGTAAACTGCAGGAACACCACTAATTTTAAAACACACATATTTCTCCAAGTATTCAGATATAAATAAACAAAGTCATATACATTCACAAAGTACTGGAAATTACATTTATTTTATCTTTTGGCCCTTAAAATTGTTACTTTTGGGAGTTAAATTACAGCTCTTGATGCTACAGTGACTTGCAATTTTGACCCGCTCTATCCTAGATGCAGAAAAGGGCAGGTCATGACTTCACCATCCTGGGGAAAAAAAAATTGCTTCCAGTTTCTAATTGGTTGCTTCTGATTGGACACAGATGTTACCTAGCAACTGATATTCACAATATTAAAATGTTTAATAATTAAGACATTTTTAAAGTTTTAATGGTGCAAAATGATTTAGTGAATCAATAATTTGAAACTAGCAAATAGTTACTAAGAACTTAAGAAACACAAACTGAGTGACGGATTTACAAACAGCTCCTGGTAAATTATTACCAGAGAGGAAATGTAAGAGATTTAATATTGATTTTTTCTTACAATGAGGTTAATTTGGTCCCGCTCTGACTCTTCAGTGGAACAGATGAATGTTTAAAAGTGACGTGAAATATTTGCACAAGGTGATTTTACTGCAAAACTGCTTTTAAGGTCAACAATATGGACTGATAAGGGAGCGATATAGAGGAGGTTCTCAATCAGGGGAAAAAAAAGATGTGCCAGGAGAGGGCCACATGAGGTGATTTGTAGGGATGCATATGGTACGTCATTGATATTGGCCGATAAAGGCTTTAAAACAAACATTTCTGCCAATAAGATGACACTTTAATAGTGACAGTCTGTGTAATTGTTTGTCTGAAAAACATGTTTCATGCCGGTGGATGTTATCACCATGTCGGGTATTTAAAAAGCAGTGAAATTAAGGCACTTTGAGGATTTTTACTCCTGTATTGTTTATGTGTTAAGCAGGCTAGCTTCACGTTTCTAGACACATGTTCGGGCATGTAGCTCCGAGGCAAAGATGAAAAGGGTTTAATGGATGATGTCTATAAGGCTCATATTTCTCCCTGCTGGTGCTGCATGTCCTGAGAAAGATGTTTCTATGTAAGTTTTGCTGCTAACTCCATGTTAAGTGTTGATACATTATTATATATAAGACCTTTAGAGTATGTCTGTGTCTATTTATGTTCTTTCAGTTGGCTTTAATTGCTGCTCAGTTATACAATGCACTTACTTTCACATGATCCCTGTGGACAGAGATTACATTTATTTCCTTGTTTTGCAACTTAGGAAATAGGTCAAACTTGCCCTGGTTGTTGCTATTATCAGGACTGTCAGAGGTATAGAGTCATCCAAGCCTGTTAAAGTAGGATGAACCTTACAGTTTTGTTTGAAAATGTTACATAAAAATAAATATGGCATGTTTTACACAAAACCTAAGTTGAAGTAGTTTTCTTATTTTTCCCAGTGAATGTGTACATTTTGAAAAGCATTGTATTTTATGTCTGCATGTGCCAGTGGGCCATCAAAAAAAAAAAAAAATTATCAACATTGGCAATCAGCCAAAATACGTAGGAAAATATCTACATATTGGATATTGGCAAGAATCCAATACTGTGCATCCATAGTGATTTGTCTGAGCTTGATAAAATATGTTTTGATCTTTACACAAGCTTCTTTTAATAGTCAAGAATGTAAAACATTGCAGGAAAACATAACAAGACCTTAAAACTCATAAAAAAGTCATGAGGTTTACAGTATTATAGCTGCAACAAGGGGTCATCACGAGGCATTTATGGCAGGAATAACGAGAAGTACTGATAAATACAGTTTCAAGCTCAAATTGGCTATTTGGCTCTTTAACTGCAGTTTGAATCATTTGTAAAAAAAATTCCCATCCTGTCCTGTGCCAGGTAACGCTGTCAGAGTTCAATAAATAGATCATAACTCACCTCCTCTTTTGTCTTGAACCACTGGTACTGTACTGGAGATTTGCCCACAGCGTGACAGCTGAGCCGCAGGTTGTGGCCAGATATAAGAGCCACCGACTGAGGCTGGATGAGGATCTGCAAGGCTGAACATCCAGGAGACTTTCACTTTGAATTCAAACTTTGTCGTACATTGTTACACAGATTTTAGACTGTATGATTGATTATTTTGTCTATAAAATGTCAGAAAACAGTGAAAAATACCCTAAGGAGACGTCTTCAAGTGTCTTGTTTGTCTGATCAACAGTTTAGAATCCAAAGATAACCACTTTATTGTCATTTATGACACAGAAAAGCTTCAAATCTTCACATTTGAGAAGCTGAAACTAGCAAATGTTCAGTATTTTCCATTTTAACTTAATTTTTTTTTTTTTACTAAAAAGACAAATCAATTAGCAAAATAGTTGCTGATATATAGTTGTAGCTCTAGTCTAGTGGCAAGACAAACTTTTTTCTATGTAAAGCTGACATTTAACGCTACAAATAACATTCATCCGAGTAGGTTTAAAAGGACTTTTAGTGCCCCAGAAGTGTTTAAATGCAGTTTCATTGTTATGCCGCCTCGCCGAGAATAAAATTCTGGAGCAAACATGCTAATCATATGTTTCCTCTTTCAGAAACCCAAACTGGTTGAAGTCTACCGGCAATAACAAGCCTGTATAATGTCACAATGACTATAAACTTCCTTGACAATGTCACCCACGGCCTTGAAATGAGTCATAAATTCCCTTTTAAAAGCCCAAAAAGGCACACAGAACAATAGTCAACCTGGCCCTGGGGGAGGTCGATACTGTACCTGATTGTTTCAGGCACTGCAGGGCCTCTGAGTTCCCCAGAGTGTGGAGGTAGTCGAACAGGTGACCTGTGGTACAACCTCGCTCTCCCATCAGCCTCAGCAGCATGCGGCTGGGGCTTCCTTCCAGCTCCAGCACCTTCAGAGAGCACATCTCCATGTCGTCTGAGCTGCAGGACGGTACAGGACATTGACAGCGAAGACATATTTCAAATATCAGAAGCCAGAAGTTTAATGGCAGACTATGCTGACATCATGCTCAAATATACAAATTTACTCAAAGCTTAAGAAAGAAAGGCAAACAAACACAAACGATACAAGTCAAGTTTGAAAACACCTTTCCATTCACTTGAATGAGAAACTTGACTATAGTTACTATATACATGGATTATTATGATATTTTTCTTACATACCTAATTTGTGTGATAATAAGGTTATCTATATAGAATCACAGGTGAGGACATTGCATATTTTCACAGTAATATCACAATAACACCGCAGTAAATACAAAATAACATAAAACCGTGTGCAGCGTTGCTTCCAGAGACACTATAAGTTTGTTTAAACCACCATATTTATGTTTTTCTACAGTATAGGTTGTGAATCATTTCAACCGACTGTACCTGACTTTAAACCGTCTGTCACTGCCGACTATCTCTCCCAGTTTTCGCCATCCTTTATTGTTGGATTTGTCCAACAGCTCACAGAGCTTTTTAACAACCGGCTCCTTCAACAAGCTGATCTTCGTGGACCGGTCCAGAGAATCCGACATGGCAGCCGAAGAGAAAAAAAGTTTATCATCAACGTGTTCCTATCCAGTCTACTTTAAGACAAAAAAGAGTCTACTTCCTGGAAGAAATGTTAAGCGTGATATCACACACCTACTGCACTGTCTTGGTTTTGGTTTTTCCCCCCCGCGCAGCTGCGGACTGCTGCTGCCAAAGATTGTTTGTTCATCAAGATGAATCCCTGCAGGTTCAGATTTTTTATTTTGTAGTACCCAAAGAGAAGCTTAGTTGGTTAAAAGGCTTAACCTAGTTTAGGATTGATTTCATTCATTCACTAACCAATAAAATATGCCTCTTGAGAATAATTATATTCTATTTTGAACTAATATATGGGAAATATGCCTAAATCGAAAAGAAAAGCAACTGTTGTTTCAGGCATATGCACTGGCAGGTACCAGATTTTACTTTGCGTTATAATGTTAGGATTATAAAGAGGATATGAGGATAAAGGCTTCTCATAGACAGTTGTAATATCGGCCTATCATTTGTGGTAAAGTTAAATCCAATGGTTAGCTTGGTAGGGCTAGCATAGCAAGCGATAACAGTTACCTGTCAGACTCGATCCTACCTGAAACTCTGAAAAAATTGAAGCAACTAAACCTTAAAACAACATAGTTAAATTGTATTTTACATGTATTTTATAGCTTAACAGTAACTAACATTAGTATTGTGTTCATTTAAATATGCAACAATAAACTAGGTAACTAACTAGGTAGCTAACTAGGTAGCTGTCAGAAAATAACGAAAAATCCCCAAAGTGATGTCTTCAAATGGCTTCTTTTGTCTGATCAACTTTCCAAAATCCAATGATAATCAGTTTATTGCCATTTATGTCACAGAAATCCTCATTTGAGAAGCTGAAACCAGCAAATGTTTGACATTTTTCCTTAAAAAATGACTAAAATGATTAAAGAATTAGCAAAATAGTTCTATCAATTGACTAATCTTTGCAGCTCTAGTTTATATACTTGTATGAAAACTACATTTTACATGTGTTTATTTTCTTTTCAGAAACTATTGTGTTATTTTAAATATACAACAAACTGGTTGACCGTTGGTTGTTAATGCTAGCTAGCTAACGTTAGATGTCACTGATTGTCTTTTCTTCAAACTTTTCTCCATCCTTTTTTTCTTTTTTTGCTTGCAGATGGGGAATGATATCAGCCAGTGTAACAGAAGTAACATTTTGTTCAATATATGCCAATAAAACAGCATCTAGGTTGTGGTGATTTGAGACTATAGTCCGGCCAGATTCACAGTCAGTCTGCGCTGTAAGGAAGACGGATTTATGCCACAGGGAAACGTCTCGCTTCGGCAGTGATCTCTGGCTGTTACTCAGGTGTGCAGGTGTGACGACATCACAGACCTCCCCTTCAAAACGACAGCTCTCATACCAGACATACACACCATACCTGAGGTGTCAGACAGATCGCCTGCCAAATGGGAGAAGGCTGATTGTGCACTATAGCAGGGAGCTGAAGAGGACTAACTGTTTTCCTCTGTGTTAGTGTCAACATCTGGTAAATGTAGTTCATTTGCAAAATTAGGAAGGTCGACACCTGTCCTTAATTGAGGAATGAGGTAAGTGAACACCTTCCATTTTACATTTTCCTGCGTCATATGCTGTTGTTTTACTGTCCTTGCAGCTGTTGGCATAAATGTGTCTAAACTTAGATTAGATATGTTTAGGTTGTTGTAATGTGGTTTTTGTTGGACTTTAACTAGTTTTTGTTTGACTTTAACTAGTTTTGTGTGTGTCAGGTTGGGAGTAGGCACAACTTGAACATCTAGTTGTGCAAGTCCTGTGCAATAATGATACATTAGTATGCATTATGCTTGTGTAAGAAGAAGAATCAGATTCATACGGAAAGTTGCAAGTACAAGGAATTCAATAATGTCAACAGAAAAAGCAATATACATGTACAATAAACAATAAACGTAAACACAAGCACAAGTAAGAGAGAGACAGTAATTAACATTCTGTGTAGTGGGGGTGAACTATGTGTTTGACATGATAATAACCTGATAATAAAACTGTGTGTGCAAAAAAGCAGAATATAATAACTTACCATGCACAATGTTCTGTTTCTATTGAGAAGGGGTGTTTATGCATGTTGTTGTCTAATTTAGCTTGGCCGTATGATGATGTAGGTTTTAGTGCAAGGTGTTCTCTTATTTTGTCCAGAGACTCTATTTAGAAACACTGTACAGGTAAATGGAAAATGTCTTTTTTTTAGTTATTAATTTATACACATCATTAACGGAGAGTCTTATTGACATCAGATGCTTTTTTTTTTAATCAACTGAAACTGAATAATTTACACAGGAAATGGCAGTTTACAGGAAGAGGCCTCTTCTTTTTCTTCTTGTAAGATCCTTACATATATATATACACACATACATATATGACACTTCAGTGTAGGTCTTGCCAACGACCATGGTATTACCATGGTACATTTTTTTTCTATTCTAGTACACATCATTCACACGTAAGTGGTGTTTTTAATTTATGTCGTTCTTGCAATTTACTCCGAGAGTGTGTTTTCATAGTATTAAAGGACCAGTGTGTAAAATTAAGTGGCTCTATTACCAGAAATGGAATATAATATTTATAAGTAGGTTTTAATGAGTGTATAATCACCTGAAACTAAGAATCATTTTGTTTTTATTACTTATACACTTATAATGAGCCCTTTACATCTATGTAGGGAGCGGGCCCTCTTCCACAGAGCTCGCCATGTTGCCCATGTTCCTACAGCAGCCCAGAACAAACAAACCAAACACAGACTGGCTCTAGAGAGGGCATTTTGTTGTTTTTGCAAGTTTCGTTGCAAGGTTCTCCTTCATGCATGAGAGTGGAGGATTATTCAGTTAGATGCCACTAAATCTTACACACTGCACCTTTAAATACAAGTTTATTTGACTTCAGCCATTTATATATGTAAATTAAGGGATTAGTCATAATGGTATAGGCAAAGAAAAGGTTCAATAATATTATAGTACATGCGGCATATTACTCCAGATGATGCTTAGTCTCACTATAAAGCTGAATATTTAGCTTTAGGTATTTATTTACACCTTGTTGTGCTCGTCTTTTGTTTAGAATTAAGTAATGAGCCTCGTCCAGGTCTTGCCTTGCTCAAGCGATCCTGTTACAACTTGCTGGAGCAGGTGTCTCAGCATGAAATCGTGCCTGTTGTCACTGTGGTTACATATACAAAAAACAGTTAAAGGTGTAACCTGTAGTTTCCTGTGAATTATTGTCTGGCTGCCAGTGTAGGAAGCTTTCCCACACCTCTTCGGATGACTAATTGCATCAAGCATTTCAACACTGTTACATAGCAAAGAGCGAGCAAGGAAGAGCAGCTACTTCGGAGCCTGCGAGTATAAATATACTGAAAACCTGCAGAAAAATCAGCAAGGGACTTTGAAGAAAAACAGCCTTTTTAGAGCTGAGTGTGTTGCCCCTCCGATCCTGGGTGCTGTCACCTAAATTTTGGAGTTTCCAGCATGTGTGCTGACATTTCAGAAATCTATATGTGTGTATGTGTGTGTGTGTGTGAGCGAGCAAGAGCTTTATCTGACTCAGTGGATCTGTTTGAAGATGAGTTCCTTAGAATAAGGAAGCACAAAACAATGTGTGAAGTCATTTTATCCTTAGCAATGACATTTATGAGAATTCAAGGTTTGTTTTATATATTTAACGTTAATATTGGCTCACAGTTGTCTGATTAATTCTGATAAATCCAGTTTCATTTTGAAATCAGCTGCCCCAGTATAACTTTTCACTTTATTAACTCATTTTGTTTGGCGTTGCAGTTCCTTTCTCTGATGAAAGGCTCATGTGATGCTGCGGTTTAAATCATAACCTGCATGTTAAGTCTCACATATATTTCGTCAGCATGTGATAACTGTCGGTCTGTACTGCATGTGTCAGCTACAACATGTACCGTACCAACAATTATTGGTTGTGCTAGCTATTTTCCCTTCATAGGATCTTGTTTTAGGTAAAAACAAGGCACACAGCCACAGTTTTTTTTTCACTTCATCAACCACAAACTTGTGATGTCACTTCCTTTTCTTTTTTTTTTTTGCAGGGTGCACAGCGTGACAGTTAGGATGACGAGGTATGTCGGGCTGGTGCTGATCTCGCTGCTGTTGGCAGCTGTAGAGTGCAACAGTAAGTTGAAAGACTTGAATGACATTATCTCTGCATAATATCAACATCATGTTTAAAGGGTTGGTTCACTTGAAATACAAAAAGTATAATAACAACAATAATAATACTGATAATAACGTTAACATCAGCATCTCTTTCCACAAATAATGTCTTACTATAATATAAATACAATATAAATTATGTGTCCTCGCTGTCAACAGTTCATCTTTACATCTTTATGTGTTACTTTTTTGTAAAAGTCACTTAGACAATCTTATCAGGTCAGACCTAGCACCATTTCCGTAACACTTAGTAATTAACATGTTAGGTCTTGTTTGTTTAATCGGTATCCATCCCACAAAAAAAGGTAAATACGACTATTTGCCTTTTCATGGGGGAGGGGGGCTATTCTTAGCTTGGTGCCGTAACTTCCTGGAGCCTCTGCTGGTAGCTGGGCAACTGGTCAGATCCAAGAAATAGTCCAGTACATAATTGTCCTTATAAGTGGTGACCAGTGACGTCTGAAAGCGCTAAAAGCATGTGAACTGTGATACCAGTGGTTTTCCAGAGCTAACAGATAGTTATTGTGTATTTGATACATTGGTTGTCTGACTGAGAACAAATAAGCATATTTCCCAAAATGCTCAACTGTTCCTTTAAACACACAGAGAGAAATTAAGGCAAGTATTGTAGGTTTGATTAAGATCACTGGAATAAGTTTGTAACACGAGTGTCATCTCAAGAAAATGAGATAATTTCAATGCTGTGAGCTCCATAAACTAAATTAACCTTGACTTGAACGTCAGTGGATGAAGAAACGTTAGAAACAAACAAGAATGTCTTTCATACTTTAGATTCCTAGAAGTAGCCACCTTTTGACCTCTTGCTTTGACGGCAGCTTTGCACCCTCTTGGCGCCTGAAATGCTTCTCCAACAGTCTTGATGCTGAGAACTTGTTTGCTGCTGCTTTCCTTTCAATCTGCAGTTCAACACGTCCTGAACTATCTCAACCAGGTTTAGATTGGGTGATTGTGGAGAACTAGTCGTCTGATGCAGTTCTCCATCACTCTCCTTCTGGGTCAAATAGCTCTTACGTAGCCTTGACGTGTGTTTTGGGACACTGTCCCGTTGGAAAAACCAGACAGACCAGATGGAACGGTGTCTCGCTGTAGGTAGACATGCTGGTTAAGTGTGCCTTGAATTCTGAGTAAATCGCCAACAGTGTCACCAGCAAAGCATCCCTGACACCATCGCACGTCCTCCTCCATGCTTCACTGTGGGAACCACGCACGCAGATAACATCCGTTCACCTTCTCTGCGTCTCACAGGAGACTCGGCGGCTGGAACTGAAAAACTGGAACAGTCCTGATTTACTGATTTCCACTAATGAAACATAGTGGTTTCTTTGCAGCAATTCGACCACGAAGGCCGGATTCATGTAGTCTTGTGATGATGACCTCTGCAGCGGAGGTGACTCTTGGTCTTCCTTTCTTGAGGCGGTCCAGTTTCATCATAGCGTTTGATTGTTTTTGCAACAGCACTTGAAGAAACAGTTCTTGAAATTCTCTTGATCGACTGACCTTCGTGTCTCACAGTGATGATGGACTGGCATTTCTTTTTACTTAATTAAGCGGTTCTTGCCATAATACGGCTCACTACAGTAGTCGACTCGGGCTATTTGCTGTATATAAACACTATCTCACACAACTGATGGTCTTAAATGCATTAAGAAGGCAAGAAATTCACACCTGTTAACTGAAAACCACTCCAGGTGACGACCACGTGAAAGCTGGTTGAGAGGAATCATAAATATGAAACATATTTTGACTTTGACTTTTTTTGCTTATTACATGATTCCACATGTTATTTTATAGTTTCAATGTCTTGTACTATATATCAGAAAACCTGGACAAATAAAGCCAAAACTTATCTGCATGTTTAAGTAGGTGAGAAAATGTCTTGTGGTGCCATAGTTACTTGATTTTTAATGTATTAGTGCTAAAGTGGGAGCTGATGTTTGTTTGTCACGTGTGTTGCTAGGTATGTCTCCACCAGGGAAACCAGTCCTGCTCGGCTGCACGTCCCCTGAGAAGGAGACATTTACCTGCCAATGGGAGCCGGGCTCCGACGGAGGGCTGCCGACCACGCACCGCCTCTACTACGAGAGAGAAAAGTCAGTCCTGTCACTAATTATCGTTTATTTCTATCTATCTACTTTTGCATTTTGCCTTTATTCGATGGATCACAGTAGATATACAGACATAGGATAGTGAGGGAGCGAGAGGGGGTGGGGGGTTGGAGGTGTGACGCAGAAGTTTTTTGATGAGTTTTATCATCATCACTGAGAGCAAGTAAAAATAAAGCTGTTGTTGTTGAGTTGTCGGTGTAGTGTCGTAGAGAGGAGAGTGGAAAACTACCAGCTCCCTTGTTCACACACGTGCTCAGTCAGCTGAGCACAAATCTTTGTTGCTGTGCAAGTAAACCTGCGGACTTAAAACGCTTCACCTGTGTGACCCTCGCTCGCCCAGGCCTGAAGGCAAAATACCAATACTGATAGTTTAAGACATTTAACTGAGAGCTGATATTCAGTCAAGTTCATGTTAAGGAATAAAAGGATTTTGTGTTGTCCAGAATTTTATTTTTGCTAAACTATGTTTCAGGCATGGCTCAAGTCAAATCAATTTCATTTATAAAGCCCAATATGACAAATCAAGTTTGCTTAAAGGGGCGATTTATGTCACCCTCTATCCTCAGACCTTCAGTTCAGATGAGGAAAAATTCTTAAAAAAAACCCTTTAACGGGGAAGAAGATGGAATGAATCCTAATGACACTGAAGACCATTTTAGTTTGTCTGATGCTTTGATTTACAGTTCATGAGCAAATACCAGCTGTGCTTTGTGTTCAGTGCTACTTAGCAAATGTACACATGCTAACTAAGACATCAATATGTGTTGTCACTGTGTACATGTTAGCATGCTAACGTTAGCATTTAGCTCAAAGCATCACTGTGTCTAAATACAGCCTTGGAGAGCTGTAAAATGTCATTTAAAAAAAATGATTTGAATAATTAGATATTTCTGTATGGTTTGACACAAATCTCTTTTAGTAGTACTTGTACTTGAGTATTTCCATTTTATGCAGCAGCTACAGCAGTAACTTGCTGCTATAACAGTGATGCTTCAGTATTAATTATCTAGTGATATCATATATAATAATATATCAGTCAGAGGGACCAAACCACTACTTTTACTGTAATATTTTAACTACATTTTACTGTTGACACTTATTACTTTTATTTAAGTGGGATTTTTAATGCAGCATTTTTACTTGTAATAGAGTATTTCTACATTGTTGTATTAGTACTTTTACTTAAATAAAGGATCTTAGTACTTTTCCCACCACTGCCTCCCCCTTAGGTCCATAATCATTCTTCTTTCTGAAAGTATAATTATTATAAATATTATTATCTTATGCGTCCACATGGACACTTATCATGACTCATATCTTATTATTAGTAAAAAAGCCACTATCAGTGGAGTGCGGTACATTTTTATTTAGTGCTTACACATATTTACTGCCCACAGCACAGTTATACAAGGCTGGCTTTGTGTATATGAAGCATATCCTGGTCAGTAAAGGTCTTGTTTTGTCTGCGCTTAGATTGGAGGGAATACATGAGTGTCCAGACTACCGCTCAGCTGGAAGGAACTCCTGTTATTTTGACAAAAACCATACCTCCATCTGGGTCGACTACTACCTGACAGTTGTGGCCTTCAACGCCCTCGGCAACGCCACTTCAGACACCTTACGGATAGATGTGATGGAAATCGGTAAGCAGTTATTCACAAAGAAAGAGGATTTTAAACGGGATGAGATATCTAACAGAGATAAGCCCCCTTTTTGTAAAAGCTGTACTCAAAAAACCCTGTCAAGTAAAAATATAAACATGAATCTGTATTTAAAATAAAGACAAGGAGGCAGTTAAGAAAACCAAAATGCAGACGGTAACTGAAACAAAAAGCAACCTTCTGCATATTGAAAATATCCTTTAAACTGGAATTGTTTTCTGAGTTATGAATAATATGTTAAATATAATTTCAGACTGTTTGCACAGTACTACTTATCTTAAAATCGCTATGAAAAGTTGTCACCTCCCTTGGACTTTACTGTATATTGTTGTCTTACAACACTGAACCACCTTTAATCCTTTAACTCTTTTTAATTAAGTAACATGAAATCTTTATAAATTATAAGAATATTATTATTTATTATATTATAAAGAACAGTTTAATCTGCTTAAGTCAGCAGTGTTTTTGTGTCAGCCTGGGAATGACACACTTTGAACTATTGGCTACGACTAAATCTGTGTATTCATTGAAGACGTTTGCACAGCACAAATTTATCTGCATTGATTCAGCTAATGATTGGCACGGTTTTATTGGCTGTCGCAGCCTTCTTGAGCGCAGTAAGGAATGGAAAAGTACTGAGTGACAGACACGAGGCACAAATAAAGACCTGAACAGAATGAGGTGGAACTGGTTCATGCCTCGTGTAAAACTTGTGTACAGTCTCGGATCAAATTTCAGATCTTTTGTTCGGTTATACTGGTACTTGATCTCCACGCACTGAACTTCCAACGCTTTTGGAGCAGAGTCCTGTCTCATGTAATAAAATAGTAACTTCACTGCATTAGATTTGCTCCCAGAGATCTAAACACACTTAAATATTAGAAAATATACTGGTGAAATTAAGCATTTTCTATGTTTTTGTGGGTTTTGTGACACTTTGGTGTCTGGGCAGCTACTTTACAAGCTCCTGTGTGTGTTCGTGTGTGTGTGTGTGTGTGTGTGTGTGTGTGTGTGTGTGTGTGTGTGTGTGTGTGTGTGTGTGTGTGTCTGTGCTCGACAGTGAAGCCCAACACTCCTGAAAATGTAACACTTCTGGTGGAGGAGGGAGAAGAAAGTCTGAACCTCCATGTGAGATGGGAGCGTCCCCATAACACAGACACCCAGTCCGGCTGGGTCACCCCCGAATATCAACTAGGGGTCAAACAAGATAACACCAAAAGGTGGAAGGTGAGTTTTAAATGTTAAAAACTTGAGGAGCTGGAAAAAATAATCATTTGCACATGAACAATATCTTCCAAAACAGGGTCAAATATTTTTTTTACAGCCTTGTTTTTAACCTTCTGGGTTTCCAAAACAAACATTGTCCTCACTGAGTACAGAACAGCAAGTGACTTTAAAGGTAAAAATATGTCATTTGCATGTAAACAAAATCATTATGTCACTGCAAAAAGTTCCAGCTATCTTTCAATTTTTCTTTGTTGGTTGGACAGAACAAGGTATTTGGAGATGTCACATCGGTAGTTGTAACTGGCTTTTGTTTTGATATTTTCTGACATTTTTTAGAACAAATGATTAATAAAGGTTTTTTTTTTTTTTTAAATGAATTGAGAAAATAACCGTTAATTGCAGCAGTTTGTTTACATCAGTCGTGTGCATCCGCTGTTGTACCACCAGACTACTACTTTGTTTTTTTTTACTTGTTGCTTGTTGGTTCATTTGTGTGGTTTCTGTTTTTGTGAGTGGCAGTGGGGGGCTACAGACTAGATTTCGTTGTGGAACCACGTGTTGTAAGATGATGATAAAAAAAGAGAGAGCTTGAATCTTGAATAAGCAACAGTAACACAGGCCCATGTCTTGAGCCATAAACAGCTGACACATCCTATAGGTGTGCCAGCCACGGTTTGCATAGTGAAGGGCAAAGCAGCCCGAGCGTACTGGAAAAACCAGACTACTGTAAATTACCTTCATCATAGAGCAAACTGTATGTTACTTTGTTAACATGCACTCTCATACTGTACAAACTGTTTCTTTGAATTGAAAGTTACCAAAGAGACACATCATAAAGGGAAGACTGCATGTTTTAAATATGATTAAAAACATTATCAAGATAAAAAAAAGTCATCTATTCATTAAGGGAATCAAGTTTAAGAAGTTAAAGCAGGGAGATTCAAAGATGGTAGCCTTCATGACAAAGGCACTTACAGCCAGGAGACAGAGGCCACAGTGGAGACAGTGAACCAGGTGAAGGGAAATATAACATTTTGTGTGCAGGTTAAGCTGATAAAATGAAAGCTTTCTCCACTTGCTCTGGCAATAAATGGCATAAAGAACACAGAAATGGGTTCGATCAGCAGCTACTCTGGATTTTAATGTGTTTCAAGTTAGAAATTAATTTAATACTTTGCAACTAATCAATGAATTGACTAATTGTTGTATTTCTAACTGATTTTCTGTGTTCGTCGTGCCATTTAGTGCCTGTATCCGTTGACATATCGATCATATTAAATTCTCTCACTTTTTTGACGGCTCCTTTCTCCTGCATATTTTCACTGACCTGGTTGGAAAGCCTTTCACTATTATTGTCTCTGGATTCTGTAGAAAAAAATATTTGTTCAGGACTGTAAAATATACCGCATGGGAGCCAACATACCAGCAGCAGTTTGAAGTAACAAGAGCTCCTCCTTCCTGCTCTTTATTCAGTTTGGGAAAATGTACGCTCTCTTTTTTTGCTAAAATCAGCAGTTATTTCTCCTCAAGTCCTTTACTTTTGCTAAAATGCAGCATACTCTTTTAAAATATGAACATAACATAAATCTAACTATTGTGCTGTTTGTTGAAGTATGTTTCTTTATTTTTTATGATAAGCGTCCAACCAATCAGTGGTTGTTAGCCTGAACATTTTAATCACATTTTATTTATAAAACTAGGACTAACAAGCTCTACCCTGCATTGTACAACCAATAGCATCGGTAACTAGGTGGGGCTAATAGAAGCTAATAAAATACAGTATGTACAATGCAAACATTTTACTATTAGGTTTTTGCTGTTAGTAAACAGTAAATCAATGTTGTGTAATTTAATCAGACATGTCTGACTCACCAGTTCAAGTAGAGCAACCATGTTTGCAACTACTGTTTAACTTGCATACAAAGTAAACATCAGGTGCTTTTTTTTCTTCTAGGAGTTCAAGGCAGGGAGAGAAACCCACTTCACACTGTACAGCGTCAATCCCGGGGTGGTGTACATGGTCCAGGTTCGCTGTAGACTAGATCATGGCTCCTGGAGCGAGTGGAGCAACACTACCTCTGTGAAAATCCCTGACTGTAAGTCTCATTAGTTTTTGATCCATCTTTGGCTTTACAGCAAAGTGTTACATGTACTAATATGTATATTTTTTTAAATCTAGATTTTCATAAGGAGAGACCGTTTTGGATATTGGTCTCTACTTTCTCTTCAATTCCACTTCTAGCAGTGATGTCCATCATGGTGATGAAGAGGAAACAGTATGTGTCTTTTACGGGGAAAAAAAGATATATATAACTAAGTTAAGATGATAAAGATAATGTGACTCATGATTCACTTTCTCTTGCTCGTCAGTGTGAAGCAGTGTCTTCTGCCCCCTGTTCCTGGTCCAAAGATAAGAGGAGTCGATGTTCAACTTCTGAAGGTAAAACTGCATCTGCTTTATGTTTTCAGCACATCCAAAAAGCTGTTTTGACACTGATAACAGTAGTGATATAATAATAATAATGACTTAATTTATATAGCACATTTAAAAACAGTTTACAACAGACAAAGCAAAGGCAGTATAATATAAAAGCAAAGACATAGAAAGCAATAACAAGTCCTACATGTGACATAATTTACTCAATTAACCCTAATTTATCCTTCCAGAGCGGCCGATCTGAAGACATCGTCAGTGCTCTGATCACCAACCAGAGCTTTCCTCCTCTGGTGGCCTGGAAGGACCAGATGGAGGACTACCTGATTGTGTGCGACAACGATGACAGTCTTCAATCTCAAAAAAGGAAGAAAAGCTTGATTATTCCTGCTGGCTTCCACCTGGACAGAGAAATCCAGTGTAAGGAGTCAACCCCCGGCCAAAATGACTGGGAGAAGGCTGTCGAAAGGAGGGATGAAATAAATAACTTGATAAACAGCAACAAGTCTCTTTCTGGTGAGAGATTATCTAACATGGAGCTACCTCAGCTGCCTACTCAGAAACATCGGCGCCCGAGTATCAACTTTGTAAACACAGAGGCAACAGATCAGAGTCCGTCAAGTCGTGACAGCACAGCCGGGAACATCATCACACCCTTCGCAAACAGCGGTTATGTGGATGTTCAGAGACATGCAGCTTGCATACAGGATGTGGACTACAGCAGGGTGAAAGACGTGAACACTGACAATATTCTCATCCTCGAGAAAGAAAAAGTCAGGCTCGACAGCTCTGGTTACATTCAGGGACACAAGCAGGACCTGCCGGAGGACTACAGCAGGGTGAAGGAGGTGACCAGCGACAGTATGGTCCTCCTTCAGAAACAGAGTGTCTCGCTCGACACGTCCCGTAGAGAAAAGGGTAACCACTATACACATTCCACCAATCAGAAGCCAGGAAATCCTCATGTGACTGGACCCTGCACAGAACTCATCGATTGTGGATATGTGGATACGATCCCTGCACCACCTTCAATGTAGGGTTCTGTGTTATATGCTTTGTCCAAATATACTTAATTTAAAAAAAAAAAAAGTCACATTGAGAGTAAAAAATAAAATAATAATATTGATAATGGTAATGACAGCAATACGATAATAAAATATGTATAAAAAGGAATAAAAAAACAAGTATTTATAAAACCTCTAATCAAATTTTCCAATTCAAAGTTTCAGTCTACTCTGTAAATTATTCCAGACAAATGGGATTTAAATATCTGCTGTTATCTGTTGTCTTTCCAAAATTAGTATTTATTTACTGCAGGAACATGTGGTGTTAGGCAGTCCTGAGGACGGGTGTTAAAAGTATAATGTCTTAGGTACAGGAGTGATGATAAATAAGGTGAAATGACTTGTGTTTAATGATGAGTGTTAAAGGAAAACAACTAGTAATATTCTGTATTTTTATAATTGTCAACAACTCTCATGAAAAGACCAAAGTTAAACAGTGCGTTAGTCCATCTCTTAATAAAGTTTGTGACTCTTTTGGTCCCTTCTGAAGACGTAAATCTTTAAATACCACATACCACTTATAAATGATTGAATTTTTAAAAAAAGGTTGTGTACTTTCCTAGAACAGCTGTAGTTTATAGTAAACCGGAGTAAATGGTGTATTTGTCAGGGACTGTTTTCAGTGCTCTAATGAGTATTTAGGACTGTGTATGTGGTCAACTCATAATAAACCACGCTGCCCACGTTTTCCTTCCCCATTCTGTAAAAACACTGAAGGAAGACTCATGTACTTTTTGGTTTTGTTCTTTTTATGGGATTTACTGAGAACTGGAACATATAGAATATCATCAGACTCATTTAAGGAGTAGTTAATAGTGATAAATGATCGCATAGCAGTTTTTACCATATATGAAGGTCAATTCTGGTCACTCTGGTTTCTCTGGGACATACAAACAAGAAACACAAACTCACACTTCATCAGAATATTCGTGACACTAAATGTTTTAAATGTGGTGACACAGTCTAATGTTTGCAGCAAACACATCTGACCATACTTGCTCACAAAATGATGATGTTTTAATTTGTTCTACTTAAATTAAGGACAAAACAAAAAGAAACAGACCGCACACAAACATGCTTGTAGTCTAAACAAATAGAGTATTTATTCTTTTTGCAAGATATATTTATTACAATCGATTTTAAAAGGATGAATTTCATGAGTTTCATTCCAAAATGATACACAGGATTTATCCTTTTGGAAAATATGACCTCTTGTTGTAGCTGTGTGATTAAAAAATCAGAAATAAAGTAAAACTAAAAAATATTATAAATATGTATAATGTTTGAAATGGCTGATAAATTATATTCTATAGATTTATTTTGGGAGAGAAATCATTGTAGACACGTGTGAAGTCTACACAGGCTACTTTACATCACATTATATAAAGGATTTCAAATGAAATCTGCTTTCTAAATATTCATTAGAGGACAGCAGTAGTAAGAGAATTCAAATTACTATCATTAACACAGTTGACATCTAATGATTTTGTTTTTTTCTGTTTGTTTCATAGAAACAAAGATGATAGCAAAGCATTTTAAAATGTGTTTTCTGTTTAGTCCATTTTAAACACTATGTCTGGTCTTGAAAGGCACTTTGTGTTGTGCAGTTTAAACCTAGGAATTTTGTTTTGTTTTTGTTGCCTCAGGTTATGGATGTCAGTGTCATAGAGCTTGACGAGTAAACATGCGGCTTTAGTAACGTGGGAAATGTGGTTTAAAGGAAGATGTTTGTTTATTTTGTTTTCTTCAACCTGAATAAACAAAATGTTCAAAGTAAATTGTATGTTTCAGATGTAATGAAAATATTTCTCAAGATACTTTAGTCTGATCAAAATTCAGTTTACTGTTATATTTGTTGACAGAAGTTAAGGTTACAATTTTTCAGTCCTTTAAGTTCCAGTAAATCTGATCTTTTGTCTTTAAATGTGTTTGAACAGATCTGAGGGGTTTTATTTATATTTGGTTGTGTTTGGAGTGCCTCAGGGAAGCGTACTTGGACCACTACTCTTCCTCTATATTATCACTTAAACTTAAAGGTTTACTATGCAGGACTTGTCGGTTGGTGTTTGTAAACACACAACACTCAAAGTCGACCCCTCCTCCTGAGCGAGCGAGAGAGAGAGAGAGGACAGTGCTGGTCGAGCTAGCTAAAGAGTGAATGAAGAGAGCGAGTAGCGCTGTCAAGAACAAAGCCGTGAATCATAGAAAGCAATTATTATTTTTCAGTTGTTTAATGGCAGTTATGTTCTAAGGCATAAATAAACTAGCCCATACTTCCGAACAACCCTGCAGGAAGGTGGCGTATTTCAGGATTTGGTGTGAACGCAGAGCTTCGTCTTGTCCGCTGTGGCCTCTCTGCTCTGTCTCTGTGTGCGTGTAGCTCAGCAGACACACAGACCTGCTGCTCTTTATACATCCACGACACAAAGACAGAGAGCAGAGCAGAGGACAGAGACGGAGACAGCAATGTAACCTGGTTCTCTACGAGTCTCAACCTCACACCCTGTGCACCGTTATTGGTCAGGGGCTACAAACCCACTGCCCAAAAGGTTGACGTCAAGAAACGTCCCAAACACAGCAAAATAATAAGAAAATACAAGGAGAGAGCAGAGTCTCCGTCACACATATTTCTAGTGGGTCATAAGTGATGATTGAGAGGGATTACTATTGTAATGAGTGTTTACGTTGCTTTTAGTAAGATCCCGCATGGTATTCCCTTCGAGTAGATACTGCATTGGTCTTCTTTATAGAAACAACACTGATACTTTGCTCAGAAAAGATAGAAAATAGTCAACTCCCCTCTTGTTTTAACTCTTAAATGTGCCACAATGGAGCCATCTGACCATTTATGCATCGTTTGTTTCTTTTCTCTGAGGAAATTTGTCCATACATAATCTTACATATCGACTTTATATTCAAGGATTCACAAAAGATTTGGCTTAGAAGATCAAATCTTACTTCCTTTACGGTTCATGTGGTTCTAAATTCCTATTTTCTCACCATTTAACAGAGATCATTAGAGTAGAGCACTCCGAGTAGTTTGGGGAAGTACACTTATTTGTTTTCTCTTGGGGAGTTACATAATAAGACTGCTACCATCATCCCCTTTCCCCCAGTTTCTAGTCTTTGAGCCAAGTTAAGCTAACCGGCTGTTGACTGTAGCTTTAAATTTCACTGACAGAGAAACAGAAAGTGGATTAAAAAAAAGCCTATTTTGTTTTATTTTGTCTTTATGAACCTGAAGACTGTGTACAGACTTTTATTATTTAAAGGATATTTGACTCATCAAAGCAGGAAAACCACAGTTGTAACTACTAACACTAATGATGACTCATTTCCATTTAAATGCCCAAAACATCCGGATCCTGGAATAACATCACCAGCGGCCATGATTCATGCGATTAGTTACACTTGTGCTTTTCGTGTTGTAACATGACAAAATGTCTGGCATAAAAAAAAAAAAAACACTTTTATACTGTATAATCAACTTCCTCTTCCCCCACACTGTAAAATTGTACCAAAACATAACTCAGCAAGATTTCCAATGACAGCAAGATTCACAAAGATCCTTTTATCAGCACGTACTTTGATTTCCAATTACATTCCTCAGCACATCACACCTCCATCACACATACGCGAAATATTTATATTAGCAAGTCTACTTGAAAATTATCATTTTAGTTCGTAATTATAAGTATTCTCTTCCTTACAATCTTAACCTGTTGTTTGTAATCTGATTTTTATTTGTGTGAGCTCATTTGACCCATTTGACATTTCATTTCATTTATTGCTTATTTAAAAATGTGATTGTCAATTTGCTTGTAATATCCGTTTTAAGATCATTATGCTTGTTCCTCATCTCCATGTAGAACAGAAAACCAGGTCAGGTTAACAGCAGGTAATGTTTCTTAACATTATTCTGCTTTTCCTCTAGAACTACATACAGTGTGTAGTACTTTGGTAGTCGAGCACAAATCAAACACTCAGGTTCTACAATGTAGTGCAATCAGGATTTAAAAACAAACAAAATAAAAACTATCAACTTGTGAAAACAAGGATTTCATTTCATATGCAAAGAAGGAGCATAGCTTAATATTTAAACTCTAAACTGAACCTGTGTTTTAATGATTCAACACTCAAAAGTCAGTGAGATTTATGAGCTTGTGAAGCAATACTCAAAGCCTGTGGTTGATTATCACCCTTGTAAACCTGTGTAAATATGTACTTGTAGGAAAAGAAAATGTGTAAATACAACATGTGCAGAACTTTTATCAGTGTTAAGGTTACACGATAAGGAAAAGAACAAGCATTCTTGTTAATATCTGAAAACAGATTCAAAGCAGAAAACTGTAAAAATTGAGCAGCACTGTGTGAGACTGAAGTTACAGCTAAAAGCAGGATGTTAATGTGCGCCTGTAACTTCAGCGTAACACACTGTAGGAATGAATTGAATTGTTTTTTTTTTATCCCAGTAAGTTTATAAAAGGGTGAAAAACAACCGTCATTTCACAAGCTCAAAATCTTAGTGGTGCTTATTTTTTGCCCCTATAAAGACGCTGAGCCTGTAGCTGCAACATCCACCAGTTTGGGTTCCACTGTTGAATATTATCCTTCCTCTTTTTCTTTATTTCCTGTCATTTCTCAAATGTCAGAAAAACATGTTTAAACTAAACATAACTCACGAGGAAAAAAAAAAAAAAAAAAGCCCTGTGTGAAGAAATCTACAGTGGTTTCCACAGTGTCAAATCAAAACCGATAATCTCCAACTCCTGAATGTCCTGTTGATACTCTGTGCACGTACCTCCTAGAGGGCCTGCAGGCATGTTCACAGACATCATGATTGAAAATTCATATTGTGGGATCTCTTCAAGTGACTGGTTTGGTCCTATTAAGTCAACGGTAAAGCTTTCCAGTTTATAAGCTATCCATGCACTCTCAAAAAAATGAAACAAACAAAAATAAAAAAAAACACACAGCTCTGCTCGATTATCTCACACACAAAAATATCTTAATTTAGTTTTTCAAAAGAAAATCTGCAGAGTAAGATTAAGAAAATTATGATTCATTGAAAAAATTAGCAACATATTTCATAATATTTTTTAACATTCAACAAATTATCCGACCGCGTCCTGGCTCCCGCTGGGTTTGAAAACCATCTCAGTAGAGCGACCTCCTCGTAACGCTCTGGTCCTCATGTGGGATCCAGCCCATCCTAGTTTCTTCTAAGCTGGTGATCAGCATGAGTGGGTTCATTGAGGCACAACAACAACAACAAAAAACCAAAATTTAAAAAAAAAAAAAGGCGTCGCCACTGTCAACTGTTCTCATCTTCATCAGCGTTTTCGTAACATTCACTGTCCAAGTGCATGGAGCTCAGCTGCTTCTCAAAGTTCAAAAACGTGTGGTTGCATTCCTTCTCCAACATTTTCTTCCAAATTTTTACTGGAAGAGGAAATAAAGAAAATATACAGATATTCGATTAGTATTTCACTCTCAAATTGTTCCCTATAAGTTTGTTTTTATTCATCAACATCTACCTTTCATGACTAAAATGGATTTAACTGTAGAAGTCGAGAAATTTCAGAACGTGCAGGACAGTAACTTACTGTATTCTGGTTCCTCTTGCGGTGCGGTGTCGGGATCAGGCTCTTCAGACAGGCTCAGGTTGTTTATCTCAACGTTTGCTGCCTGCTCTGCCTCTGACTGGCCGGTCTGCTCCAGGCTCGACACCATCACCTCGTATGCTTTCCTAGCCTCAGACGACAACTCGATCATCTTATGATAGTAGTCCTGCAGGGAGGAAGGATGAAGTTTTCAGTCTGTTTGAAGTACTAAAATGATCTTCTACAGATAAAAACATTGTTAAAAGAACTGTTTAGTTCTCTGTTAGTGCGTACAACTTGTTCAACATAAAGCTGACCTGTGCACCATCATAGTTGAAGATGCCCACCAGGCTGACAGGCACCGCCTTGTTGACGCAGCGACCCAAAGCTTTCCGTGAGAGAGCGAAGACGAATGGCACCCCTTGTTCGCGGCAAGTATCGATGATGGTGTGAAGAGCTTCATCCAGACCTCCTACGACAGACAAGAAGTTTTTTTTTTTTAAGACATTAATATAACCAGACTATGTACACACATGAGTACGCTAATTTTTTTTTTGTCCAAACTGAACAGCCAAGTCTGTAAATGGTAGCCTCATACTTCAATGTTGATGGGGGGAAGTAAAGCTTTTGAAAAATGATTACATTAGAGAAACTTTCTGACACTTCTAACTGACTTTGATCACTCATCATGTGGTGTAACTTCTTTCACCAACCAAAGACGGAAAATGAGGAAGAAAAGATTGAAGTCATTTTACTATAGCTTTGCAAATCTTTACAAAAACAACACACTGAAAATGCCTTTCATGAGCGAAACAGCATGCGACCACATTGGCATTGACATCAACACTAATTCAATTCAATTTTATTTATATAGCGCCAAATCACAACAAAAGTTATATCAGGAGACTTTTACATGGAGCAGGTCTGGACCATACCCTTTAGTTTACCAGTGAGAAAGACCCAACAATTCCCCCATTGGGCAAACACTTGGCGACAGCGGTAAGGAAAAACTTTCACAGGAAGAAACTCAAAGCAGAACCCGGCTCGTGGTGGGCGGTCTAATATGTTTTCATTTTAAAATGCAGAAGTTTTGCTACGTTTACGCCTAGTGTCCACACTACTCTAGTGTTATAAAACCCCTAAAACAGAGACTTGGTGGCTTGGTGACTGGTGCCTGAAAATGATGACCCAGACATCCACATCACGCCGCTATCATGTGATGACTCCCAATTTATGTTTTCTGCTGCCTTTTTCCGCCTTATACTCACTTTCAGTAACAGTAACTATCTCTGATCTCACTTTTCATCATCGCTGTTCTTCTTTTGTAATATTTTTTGCAACTAAGCAACCAACTGTGGAGTAGACAACCTGCTTCCTGTTCACACCAACACACATATGCCCAGTGTACGTGAATGGTCACATGATACGCGTTTTCAGGCGTGTTAGTATGTCTGAAACGATGCTAAAACGCTTGTGTGTTTCCCTTTTAAAATATCCAAGTCTCCATAAAGGAATCCCTAAATCAGACTCAAAGGTGAAACCATTAGCTTTCACGGGGACTTGGTACCTTTGGACTGGATGCGCTCACAGTTAGGTGAGATGATGACGCACTTGACCTTCCTGAGTTTGAGGTGCTTCAGGACCTCTCGAAGGCCCATCACGAGTCGTCTCTTCATGCGGGCCTTCATGGGGTCCTTCTGGTAGAGGCGGTCCTGGAAACGGACCAGCTCCTTTAGCAGAGCCGTCACGCACTCGTCCACGTCTTTGCTCAGCATCTGGCTGCAATAGCTTACATGTACAATAATAAATATTTAAAATTAAAAAAAAAAACAAAAAAAACAAAAAAAAGGTGAAAAGAAAACAGATTAAATCCTGCGACGTTACACGTTTTCCGATTTCTCAAAGCCGCTAAAGAATCTTACTCTCTGAACTTTCTGCTGTGGATTTTGGGTCGATTGGCGGAGCAGGGCACAGCTGAGGTGGTTTGTTCCTCTACGGTCTCGTCTTTGTTGGACTCTTCATCACCTTCTGTCACCATCTGGTCTGCGTCATTTAATTCTGGCGGGTCGTCATCTCCCGGTACAGGACTGAGATCCTCATCTGAGGTTTCAGGAGCACAAAATACGGATCAAATATTCACCAAAATCAAAGGTTTTCTTCACCTATTTATGGATGTTAATTACTTTAAATAACGTTTTTTCTATTGTTTCACACCTTTGCTCTGACCTGTGAGATTTGTGCCATGCTGCTCTTCTTCTATGGCATCATTTGCAAGTTTGGACTCATCTTCAGGCGGCAGGCCTCTTTCCTCCAGCAAACGTCTCTGTTTCCTCTCCTCCCTTTCTTTCAAAATGACCTGAGGATGAGGCAGAAATTAACTACTTAATGCTGCTGAAATATATTAAATCACAAAATGTAATCCATCTAGATTTGTTCCAGAGTGAGTTAAGTGGACTTACCTTCTTGAGAGGAGTAGGTTTCTTGGCCTTGGGCACCTCTCTCTGCTTGCCTTTCTTCACCAAAGGGCTGGTGGAGTCCAGAGGATTGTGAGCAATTTTATCCTGCTGCCATGGCGGCTTCTTCTGGACCGATGGTTGCATATGGACGACGGGCAGTCCTCCACCAACTATAAAGAAAAAGCAAAAGCTTTATTCTAGACCCAGCTTTGATCATTATACAACAAGTAGTTCATACCAAGTAATCCCATTGGTCACTAGACATTTAGAACGTGCTCAAATCAGCATGACGGCACACCAAGCCGAGCCCGAATAACAAAAAGTGACTCACTAAAAATATTACTCCGTTATTTCCATGGCAACATTGTAAATGTCAGAGTTGTAGCAATAACCAATAGCCTACAATATTGATACAAAATGGATAGTTCAGTGGTTAATTTTGATTTATGTGGCGGATTTAGTTTTGATGAATGGTTGGAAGAGGATGAGAAGAAGAAGAACACCACAAAGCCAAAAAAACAAGAGATATGTGTGGCATCGTCAAACAAAGAGCTCAATCAATTAGAGAAGTCGAGGAACGAAGCCAATACGTCCCGGGCCAACTTCTTGGGCTGTCAAGTGTTTCCAGGACTATCTGAAAAACACTAAACAAGCTGTGGATTTTGCAACTATTACAAAAGATGATCTCAAGACAATGAGTTCACTACGTCAAATAACTTGTCGTCTTTAGTGGACTCATACAGTTTCTCAGGACAGCAGGCCATCACAAAACTGAACATCATCCCGCGATCACCGTAATCACCGATAACATTGAGGAACCCAGAACACACAACGGAGCCTAGTGAACAAAGTGTGGTTTGACACCCAGCTTAATTATGGGAGGAGAGGAAAGGAGGGTCTGATGAAACTTAGACCACAAGCTTTCATAATAAAACGAGATCCAACAGGTGGGTTAATTAAAGAGCAACATCAAAGACACTAAAAGACTTGTGTGATGAAGAAACATGTTCAAACTTGCCTTCCTGTTTTATTTCTACCTTGAGGTACCAAAAATGTGACACTCGCCTTCAAAACAAAACAAAACATCATGAAAGAGTCCATCAAAGCACAATAGGGGCTATGTTTGAAGATCTGAGGAGTGAATTGTGCTCATCATCATCATTTGAAACACACCTATTCCAAAAAGTTTTTTACCTCCATCCAAAGAGAGGAGAAATGTGTGGTACTCTTTGGAGCCAATGGGTGTCAACTACCTGGGTTCAACACACACACATATATCTAAAGAGGCAGGCACATCAGTGATTTACACAAATCACAGCATCAGGAGCAAACACGCATCTTAACAAGAATTTGGCCGAGTCATATCGGAAAATAACAGGCTTGTGGAATACAGAAACATAAACCACTTAGCTTTTTACAGACTCAGTCAAAACTGGGTTATGTAACAAATTCTGAGAACATTAGATACATTTTTAGCCTACAAATTCAAAATGGTGGAAAATGTCTAGGCAGAAACTGGCCCATATGACAGTCCATGTCCCAGCAATCAAAAAAAAATGGTTCAAGAGTTTTGAGATATAACATTAAATGCTATGTATATACATGGTGGACCCATCCGCACCAAACACGAATCTGTTATCTTAGAAATAAAAGAAAAATAGTACTTATAAATACAAAGTAGGCTACTGTTCAGTACGTTCAAGATGCCGACCGTCACCCACCTGAGATGACTTGCTTGGCGTCCTGCTTGGCTTTCTGAGATTGCTGCTTCTTTTCAAGGACGGCCAACATGTTTCCGATGTCCAGCTGAACAGGAACTTTACTCTTCTTCCCCGAGATCTTCTCAGCTTTCTAGAAAGCAGGTGACCATGATCAAAGATACATACAATATATAACAAAACTGAATATACCTCTGTGCAATGTCACTGAAATGGTTCAACATTATATCATCTTACAGTAGTTGTAGTATTTTTTGGGTGACATGTCGGGTATTTGATTTATAATTAAGGCAAACAGGTTATATAGACGAAAGGGAAAATACAACCTCAGTGCTACAAAAAAAAAAGAGGACACCCACAACCACTGAAACAGACTAATTTCCTGGACAAAGTCATAAAAGAACCTGTGAACCTCACAACTCTCTTATTTTGGAGTTGTGTCTCATGCAGCATGGCTCCACAAAGTGAGGGACTGACTGAACAAGTAAAAAAACAGATTGTGAGACTTTATGAAGATGTGAGAGGTTACAAGATCATCAGTAAGCTACTGAACAGAAGCTAAAACACAGTTGCAGCAGCGGTTATGATGTACAGGAAGACCCAGACTACTAATAACAGAAACATGGAGGTGGGAGTGTGCTGATAAGGGGCTGCATGAGTGCAAAAGGTGTAGCAGAGATGACATTTATAGATGACTCTATGAATGTATGGTTGCTAATCCAAATGCTGAATGAAAAGTCTAAAGAAGGTTGGCAGGAGAGGAATTTCATGGCAACGATCTCCCTGCAAAATAACACTTGTTAAAGAAGGAAGAAGTGAAAACTATGAACTGGTTGAGTATGTCCCCTGACCTGAACACCTTTGGAGTATTTTAAAGTGGAAAAAAAGAGGAACAAAACCCCTCCAGCAAAGAGCAGCTGAAAAGAATCATCTGTGAAGAACGACAGGACATATTTTCCCAGATTTGTTGTAGATTAGTATCATCCAGGTCCAGAAGGATCCAATCTGGATCCATAAAACAAAAGGCATGCTTACAAAATATATATAAAAAATAAAAGAATGTAGTCTCACTAATGAAGGGTTTGCTGACTTTTGATGCAGTTCTTAAATATGGAGCTTTCATTACAGTTTAATTAGAGAAACATTCTGTCTTTTTTTCATAAATTGGCATGATTCTTCTTGGGTTTTGTCTAAAAACAAATAAAATGGTATTAAATGGACAGGATTTGTAATTACTTAACATTTTTGTGGACCAGGATCAGGGGTGTACAGGGGTGTTCTCCAGGATAAAAGTCAGTCCATTTGAATTTAAAATACAAACCTGTCCTTTTTTAGCCGTCTCTGTGGGAATTTTTGCTGCTGGCATCTTTTCCTTGTTCTGATCAGCAAACAGAGGCTGAACACTTTCTCTTTGGTTTTCCTGGGAAAAAATAAATACATATACAGGTTTTGCAAATGACTTACTAAATTATTTAAGTGACCTCCTATTCAGATTCTTAAACAAACAAAAAGGATAATTTCTATGTTAAGACATCTGGAAGAATAAAATGAGTAGTGTTTGTGTACCTCATTGCATAGCTTTGCAGTCCCAGTCAAAGCAAGAGTCAAGCCTGGGAACTCCTCTTCATCCTAGACAAGAAGATAACAAAAACTTTTTTACTTTTTACAAATATAAACTTAATTTACAAAACTAAAAACCACATTTAGAACTGGATTCAGCCTTTGGCTTGAATAGAAATACAGAAAATAAAAACGTATTTACCTCAAACTTTGGAGGCTCCTGATAAACTGCTGGCTCTTCTGACTCAGCTTCTGCATCTTCACCAGCACCTTTAGCTTTCTTCTTCTTCTTCTTACGTTTCTTCTTCCCTGAGGCTCCCTCTTCCTGTTGTGCAGCCACGTCCTCAGTCTGACAGAAAATAATTTATGAGTTTTGCAAGACAACTACATTTTATTGTCTAGTTTAAACAGAACAAACCACCACATACATGTATTTGTTACATAACAAGTAACAAGTACAGCAAGGAACACCTGATTCAAAGCCTGATTATAACCCTGATTTGGCCCTGATGACTGTCTGCTTTCACTTTGCACACTTTACACAAAAAACGTAGGTCACCATTATCAGAGTCATAGATTGTCTTGATATGTGCTCAAGTTTAAGACTCAAATCACTCGTCCTCATTTGGGTATTAGAGCAGGGGAGGTGTCATAATTCATAAAAAGTTTATTAAAATCAAGGATGACTTTGAATGTGATCAAGTTGTTAAACGCTGGTTAGCAAAAAACCTCCTTACTCTATACTTGATCGACTTGTCAGGTTGCATCTGTGCAATACCAATTAATGTCTATTCAACCTGCAAAGTCACAGCAACATGTTTCATACACACTCTTAATTAATATTAATATTAATAATCTCTAATTCATATTAATAAGCTCTTCTGATTCCACCCACACTGTGATCAGAGCTTAAGGTCAAAGAAAAAAATTTTATTTATAAAAAAAGGGAAGAATTACAGCTCCTGCTCCTGCTTGTAGCTTTTTTTTAGACTTGCTTAAGGCAGCAGGAAGAAGGCGTGTCAGGTGACCTTTCAATTTGCTGGGTGGATTTTCTTCTTAATGAATGCAGTCACGCTGTATGAAAGGGCTGAGATCTGATCGCACCTCCAGATGTGGTCTGGCCGATCCGGTCACATTCCAATCACGCTGAGTGCATTTACACCTTAAAATAACAAGTGCTTGTCCTTATAGAGACAGAATATCTAGATACAGACTGAATGTTAATTTAAGGTGTACATCAGCTTATTTTTATATTTTCATCCATATAAATCAGCACAAGCAAATGAGCTTTTCATTACGTCAGTCGGCATATTTTTGGTACATTTTGTTTATATTTTTGTTTTTGTAATGGCTGATTCATATCAACTCTCACATTTTTCTTTAGTTTGAACATAATTTCAGGCGGTTCTTACTGCTGGAAATGATGAGAGTGTGCAGAGAAAGTTACAGATTTCACCTTTGAGACGGTTAATGCGGGAAATCTGAGCACAGTGCATTTGTATCTAAAGCCTCTTTTACACATAGTTCTGAGTTAATCTCTCAGGCACCACTAGTGATTTTCACTATTCACACACGCAGCTACTTTCAAGAACATTTCCGTTTTGCGCCTTTTCACACATGCCATGGAATAAGTGGGGCGAGGGACAGTACAGCAGATGGTGGTAATGCAACACATACGGATGCCAACCGCCATAAAACAACAGAAGAAGATGATGATGATGGGGCAAGGCCAGATGTATGTGTACATCTCTTATTATTTTCAGGAGCATGGTGGGTGAGGAGCTGTTTTTGCCCAGTGCGCATGTTCTTGTTAATTTCCTTAATATTCAACAACTTTGTGGGACAAATCACCTGCAAAAGCATTGCTAAGGCAACTTTAACCAAGTCGTGAATTTAAATAAATCACCAGCGGAGTCTTATGATTGGTTTGCTTGTTCCACGTAAAAGTGTCTTTTATCCAACGGATGTAACTCTTTACATGCAGTTCAGATTTCCCTGAATGTCAATCCCTGCTCCCATTCACACATGAACCGATGCAGGAAATGTTCCTGAACATTTAAGGCATAGACTGCATGTGTGAACACTGTAAAATCAGTGATGTTGAGTCTATCCAGATATGATTTTTAACTATTCTTTTCAGTTTCTAGTTTAACTAAAAGTCAAGAGTCTAAAACACACATATCTGCTAACCTGCATGTGGTTGCTGCTGTTTGTCGTCTCCTTAGTAACAGGTTTCTTCGGAGGCTGAGAGGCGACATTAGCCCAGGAAGTCACTACAGACTGACCTGTTCACATAGAAATTCAGGTGGTCAATATTTATAATTTTATTTGTTTTAATTACATCAGTAGAAAAAACTGTCTTTAAGGATTTTCAGCCTACCTGGTGGGACAGCAGAAGAGTCTGGCTTAGCATCAGTGGCACTTTGTTTGGGGTCAGGCTGCGTTGGAGATCCTCTCCTGCCGGTCTATTTGATAGAAAGTTACAGTAACACCAAATTCATGAGTTCAGCTCTGTTTTAGTGAGCATTCATTGCAAACTTCTCCATAAGATCACATCTGATATTTCTGTAAGCTCACCTTCCAGGGAGATGCTGATTTTTGAGTTTGAGGGCTCACAGATGGAGGATTCGGCCCCCAGCACTCTTTCTGAACAAGCGGAGGGCCCGCTCTACCCAACGAGACACCAGCTAACTCTGGGAAATCCGCCATCTTCACTTCAAATGAGGCCAGGTCGGTCTGCGCTGGTTTTGACCTCCCTGCAGAGTTCGGGGCAGATCTGGCGCCTCTAAAACCTGTGGATTGATTAAATGGAAAGGTTAAGAGGCCAAGTATTTACTTTCAGAGTAAAAAAAAAAAAAAGTGAGGGGAAATCAAATTAAAGGGTGGGTTCACAATTTTTCAAGTCTGTCTGGATGTGTGTGCATTTAAAAGCTGATCTGAAGCTTATATAAGGCTTCAACAGTTTGAGTTACTCATATCGAGTGGATATCTGCTACATTTACAGTCTTTTTCTCCATTTCTGTGTTTCCCTGTTGAGCTGCGGTGGAAGTATAGTAATAAAAAGAAGGACTTTGGCACTAAAAAGACTGTAAAGTTCAAAGATATCTACTTGTTTTGACTCATTTCGATAACAAAGTCAGGTGCCAGGGGTCGTTCAAGAAACATAACTCTCCATTTGGTTGCCATGTGTTTTTAAGTACCTCTTTTCTGTGCATCCATCGAGTTCTTGCCCATTATTCTGACTTGAGCAAGAGAGTCGCTGTTGTTTTTTGATATCTGCGGAGATGTATGGAAATAAAAATGAGTTTCATGAAGAAAATTTGTTTAATCTAGATGCCTTGTACAAAAAAAATGACAGCAACCTTTGCTTGTGGATCCCGTATGGATTTGTCTCTGTGTTGGAAATCACCACTGGTGTCTCTGGCGGCACGACGGCTGCTGCTGTAGCCATGACTTCTTGGCACATCTCCACTTTTTCCTGCTGGCACTCCGTTGATATTTGATGGAATCCGCTTTGGGCTCAGACCTGACCGACTCCTTTGCAAAGTTCAGAAATTGACCACAAATAAGAAGCTGAATAATTGAAACTTGTGGCTCAAAGGCCATTAAGGTCAAATGATTGAGTGCTTTGACAAAAAGATATAAAAGATAATGTCTGTGAATATCCTCCTACCCTCTTGAACTCCGCTCTGTCGCATATGGATTTGGTAACATCAGAGGTGATGATGAGGCTGTGTTTGGCTCAAAGGGCTCATTTCTCTGCCTCCTCTGGTGTTTATGGTCAAAAGACTGCACAGCAAGGCAGGTTTACTTGTACAACACATTTCAACAACAAGGCAATTCAAAGCTCTTTCCATAAAAAATACAAAACAGGCATTAAGGCAAAAATGTAAAAGAAATACAAGACAATATAAAAAAAGACACTCAAATGCAATGAAAGAGTTAAAGAGAAAACAAATAGAGTAAAACAGACACAGCGGATGACCGTTTAAGATTGTCTGCAGTTATACGACCTTTGACACTCGCATTATTGATCTGCAGTTCAACTTACGACATGTGTCACCACCATCTGTTCAATACTATCTGATCGCTATATCCACGTTTTACACACGCACGCGCGCACACACAAACTTGTAAAGCTCAACGTCTGAATCAAGTAACGCTGACGATCAAATGATTAAAGTTAGCAATAAATATAACAGCTTGCTACATAATTGTTAACTTTTGAGGTAACTTCAAAAATTTAACGGTTTTATCTAACAAACCGACAAATCTAACGGCTTGTTGTTGCGGTTAAAACAGCTTTTAACGTTCTGTGTTTAACAGTTTGCAACCGTTAAAGTTACTAAAAGTGAGCTACGTCCGGGCTAACGTTGCCTCAGCACTACTAGCCAGCTAGCTAAAAGACAACCGTTACGTTACTTTCGTTAACTAACCTTTTCCATCTTCCGGTTTTTCCTATTTGCAGTCACATCTCCGCAGGTTCACTCGGGCTCTCATGTATTGTTGTCATATTGCCTGTTACAGCGGTTCTGCGTTTATCTACACCAGGAACGTGTTGGATGATTCAGGCTAAACAACCTGTTTGATAGCATAGCAGCTCGGCTAGCTGAGGCTGATTGAAACAGCTGATGTTTACATTGTGAGCAGCGAGGAGAGTTTACAGCGACATCTGCTGGCTGTCTGTTTTACAAAGGCTGCAAAGCACAATGTAAATTATTATTGTTTCAGTAGTGGAAGAAGTATTCAAATCCTTTATTTAAGTAAAAGTACTGATACAGCAATATAAAAATACTCCATTAAAAGTTAAAGTCCTGCATGAAAAATCCTTCAAATACAAAAATAAATGAGTATTATCAGTAAAATATAGTTAAAGTATTACAGTAAAAGTAGTGGTTTGGTCCCTCTGACTGATATATTATTATATATGACATCATTAGATTATTAATACTGAAGCATCAGTGTTAAAGCAGCATATTACTGTTGTAGCTGCTGGAGGTGGAGCTAGTTTCAACTACTTTATATACAGTTAGCTAGTTTAGTCCAACCTAGGGGTTGGGCGTGGTTGGGTCCCTCCAAAGGGTCACCAGATAAAACCAGATAAGAGGGGTTGTGAGATGATAAATGGGAGAGAAAAGAACAAAAAACAAAGTTCTGATACACAAATCTGTTTTCAATTTTTGGATTTTTCTCTAATCTTTGATTTTTGGTGAAATATTGGATCATTTGAATATTTATTGAAATGAGACCATGTGAGAAGTTTAGAGGGAAAAATCACTATTTAGTGGAGCTTTTAACCACTCATAGACATCTGAAATGTGACCCCAACTACACACTGCTTTTTAAGATGTCAAAAACCAAAATGGTTGGAGCCACTGGTTTCATCTTTAATGGTGTGTTGTATTTTAAAAGCTTGACTCAACTGAAAAGTAACCAAGGCGTTCAAATAAATGTAATGGGGTAGAAAGTACAATATTTCCCTCTGAAATGTAGTGAAGTGGAAGTATAAAGTAGCATAAAATGGAAATACTCGTGTACGAGTACCTCAAGATTGTACTGTTTGTGCTGTATTGTCAGTACAGTACTTGAGTGAATGTACATAGTTACTTTCCTTCACTGGTTTCTAATGTCAGTAATAGGATGCCAAAATGTCAACAGTGACCATTTAGAAGAAGGCTCATAAAATAACACTGATTGAAACCAACACACAAATCTAAATTTGTAACAAGATGCAAACAAGGCTGAGTTATCTACCTGGGAAAATGTTTTGACTCCTGGTACTTGGCTACAATATGAATAATTGTAATTTTGCAAAGGAATTTATATATTTATAAAGTGATTTATCAAACACACATTATTACCTGTATTATTAATTAAAGCTGTGGCCTTGTGTCAAAATATATTCTAAACACTGTTATTCCTTTATTTTAGTTTGTTTCAGCGTGTTATATCTCAATAATTACAATAATTTATACAAGTAGCTTAATCTATAAAAAAGGCATCATATTTTATTAAGTTGATCATATGTTTGTATGTCAGTGTTCATCTGCATAGTAACTGATAACATTCATATGAGTGTGTGGAGTAAAAAGTACAATATTTTGCCTCTGAATGCAGTGAAGTCAAAAGTACACAGCAGCATAAAATGAAAATACCCAAAGTACAAATACCTCAAAGCTTATTGAAAAACCTTTTTATACAATCTTCAAATATCAAAGTAAGATATTTATTTCCACAGACAAACGTTGACTTGTTTGTTTATTCACTTTAATTACAAGAAAATAGAATATCAACATTCATGAAAAAAAGCTAAATAAAACTACTTTTTTAAAATATAAAATCAGAGTCATTGATAAAATACTGCGGTACAAAGTGATAACTATATTTCACAAGCATAAATGCTACTTGTAATTCACCCTAACCCATGTGTGCCATAATATATGTAGGTCTAAATGTGCACATGAAAGGCATCATGACCCCTCTTTTCAAAAATCCCTTGTACAAATCCCCATGTTTTGGCACGTTCATCTTTTCTAGCATCATCTTGTTTCAGGTGATGATACTTGACGAACAGCGGGAAAAAAAAGCACATATGTCTTCATTATTTCTGTTTGTGATAAAGTAATAATTCAGTGCTTGCTTTTTCCCTGTGGATGTAAACATCACAACATTCAATGAAACAGTAAAAACAAGGAATGTCTCTGCAATCAGAGTCTCTCGTGGAGAAACAGCGTTTTAACGGCGCTCTTTCAAGCCTTTTTGTGTCTTCCGTGTTTGTTCACTCCTCCTTCACTGTTCTAGCTGTGCTCAGTAAAGCCAGAGGTATAATGAAAGAGGCTGACGTGAGGAGGAAACAGGTCTGTGCTCCGGCGATCCAGTAAACTGTAAAGCAAACACAACAAAGACATTCAAAGATACAGCAACAACATATTACAACATATATATTATACAACATATTATTCTACAAAATACGCCACCACAACTAATTTCCATGTTATTTCATGTACAGAACTGAGGCGTTCATGTTAATAGCTCATGTCTTCTGGCTACTTGTTGACAAAATGTTTCATTTTAGCAGCATTTTTTGGTGCCATTACTGCCATCTGTCTTCCTTACCGGAGGATGACACGACTGGACCCAGTGCTCTAGCCAGGGCGCCCAAACTACGCAGGATCCCCATCACTGTGCCTTTCTGATTGGCTGAGCCTGTGGGAATACACATAGTGAGTAAACAGAAAAAAGCAACAACAGTGTGTACACTATAGTAATTGTCAAAACGGTTTGTGAGTTTCTGTGAATAAGAGGCTCACCGTGGTCAGACACAAGCGTCGACAGGCATGGGACGACTATTGCAGCCGCTGTAACAAGAGGAGAAATATAAAATATAAAACACAGCATGTGTTTCATTTAGCACAAACAAAATGAATAATAAATCCATTAGATAAAGATATATATTTGATGTGTACTCTGAAGATGTGCACAGATCAGCAGTGTTTATCATTCAGATAGATTGAACGCTAACGTGACTCACCAAAAGCGTACAGTGCCAAGCCGATGTAGAGCATTGTTATATTCGACGAAAGCCCGATGAGAATAAACGCTGGAATGAGTGTTATGATTGCCTGAGAATGAGAAAGACATTTCAGTAACAAAGTTTCTGCACAGCTCAGCAAATTTGATACTTTTTGAGACCTTTTCAACACCCCATAGAGTGTAATTTATTTCCTGTTTCACTGTCATATTGATCAAAGAATGACTGAAAACCAATAAAGACAAAAAGTTCTATAAATATTTCTTAAGTACATGCATGTATTGGTATTTATATCACATTTTTCCAGTACTTCCCAGTACTTATTATAACAATAACAACTGGTGATATAATTAATAAATTAACATGACCTGGGCCCAGATAAGTGGCAGAAAATTGGTGGATAGATTCATCAATTAAAAAATAGTTTTATAACTTAAAATAATTCTGTTTATTTGCCAAAATTGACACTTGCCCATCAACTTCCTGGCAACAAAATCAAGTCCACAGCAGGCAAGAGAAAATATTATATAATATAATATAGACTTTTCTAAATTAAATTTAAGACCATTTAATTCCTTCTAAGGCCTTTTCTTTTCTTTTTTTTGCAGAGGAAATTGAATTAGATGCTTTTTAAAACTTTTCTGGACCTGCAGATATCCTGAATAAAGAAAACATTTGTGCAGTGGTGCATCACATCTCATCAACAAAGCCTATTTTTTTGTGAAGCTGTTTGTCATGTAAACAGAAGGTAATCCTACCATACGAACGGCTTTGATATGCTGCCCAGGTTTGATTCTGCGAGCGTATCCTCCCTGGATCAAAGCCATGATGACACCGATGAAGAAGAACATCTTTCCCTGCTGCATACTGTTCAGAGAAAAAGTGGTTGTAAAACTAAGAAAGCTGCTGTTCAAATGCGTCAACTACACACCTTTATCTCTGAGTTCATACCTTGTAAAGTGGAAGCGCTGGTGAGTCAGAAAACTCAATGTGAACTCCAGACCAGAGAACAGGAAGAGGTAGCAGAAATAAACCAGACCCAACACCTGAAGCTTTTGCATTCCTGTAAACACATTCCCGATTTCACCATAGTGTTCCAAAGTGCATTCCTGCTTCATAAATGGGTCAAATGGGTTTTAACCTCTGCAGGTTATAACTCACTTTCTTTTGAAGGTGGGTCTTCTGTTCTGGTAACAGCTGAAAAATGGAACAAAGCTAACGGGCTCAGCAGGTCCCTGGAGTCCCCGAACCCTGAAGATGAAGCCTATAATTAAACCAAAAAAAAAATCATCTGTACCTGTTTGATAAAGAAAAAGATCGCTGCCAATAAAATGACTTACGTGACTAAGGAAAACTAACTTGTCTTGTGGAGGACGGTTATTATTTTAACTACAGATTATTAGGTTGGTTGATGATGGCCCACGCAGGTGTGTAGGAGGCACTTACGTTGTCTAATTAGATCTCTTTTTAAGACTATTTGATTGACAGCTCTGTCTCTCCTCTGTTTGTGTATTTGTAGTTAGGCAAGTTAGGCAAATAGCAGCCTGCGGGCCAAATCCAGCCATCAGTTTAGTATTATATCATTTCCTGTTAGTCAACAACATTTAATTATGCTGATTTCTTGTATACCAACCAACAAAACACTGCACAATAAATATTAGTATGTACAGTAATGTATACTGGATATAATTTGGAATTGGGACATTTGACATTGGTTTCAGTGTTTCCATAGCTGACCTTGACATCCTTTGAGAGCGTCTCCGGCAGCGTGAGCCAGATAAAGAGCAGATCAGCGGCACTGAAGGCCAAAGCGAGCAGAGCCGGAGTTTGATAGAAGACGTTTCCTGTCGTTTTGGAGCTGATGGCGAAGTAGGCGCCCATCAGAGGTCCAACGGTGAAGCCCAGAGAGAAGGCGATGCCGATCATAGCCTGGTCACGATAAAATTATGCTTGTGTTTTTTTTCATATTTCAGACATTTAGGTGAAACTCCTATCAAGTGGTGTGAGCTGGATAATCAGCAACACTGTGAGCAAACAAAGAAGTGTGAGGAACAGAGCCACTATGCCCTGACAGATATGAGTCACTGTGAGAGATTAATCATTTATTATGACTTTTTACATTAACAGTAAACTTTTCTTTACGGTCTGTGCCTACCATTCCTCGGTTCCGTGCTTTCGGGCAAGGCAGGTCGGCCATAATGGCAGTGCAGAGGCTGACGTTGCCTTTACAAACGCCCCCGATGACCCGAAACAGAAGGAACATAGTGAAACTCCTGGAAACGGCCCAGACGGCATAGGAGGACATCAAACCAAACTGGAACACAAGGTGTTGGATTAGAAACATGAATCAGTGATGACAGCGAGGCTGCACAGTGTCTTATATGGAAGGAATATGAACTATGCTCATCTTTATGAGGCTTCCAAAATGACAGAATACTAAAAGCAAAGGTGTATTATTGTATAGCACTCACTGTGGTAAGAAGAAGTAGGGGTCGTCTGCCGTAGTGGTCTGACAGGGCCCCGGTTATAGGGGACGACAGGAACTGCAGCAGAGAAAACAGTGACCCGATCAGACCTGAAAGTCAAATTAAGAAGCACAAAATTTTAAACTGATGACCTCAAATGATCCTTTGCATTATTAAAATAATGTCACACAAAAAAGTCAAGAGCTCCACATAAGCTTTATCGAGTATAAAATGAGTCCAAACACCTCCAAACAGGACGCTGTTGTACTTCTTCTCCATAGGAATCCCCACCGCCTCCCTGAACCAGTCCACGACACTCTGCAGAGACTGATAGACGACATCCTGCCGAACAAGAAGACACAGAGAATACGACATCAAGCGGGGACGACAGAAACACCAGCGAAGAGGCCAGTTCAGCATGAGTCAGCAAGTGGACTCACTCATGAGTTAGGTTATGGTTTTTATGGGATCACACAAAGCCGCCTTTGTTCAGAGGCGCATCGCATCAAATTCTGCAAATTGTGTGTCCAATGTGTCCCATTTAAACTCCTCTTTTCACAATTTTTGTACGACCAGTTTCTACTGTTGGAACTTCATGTTTAAATCTTCCAAACTAGTCTGATTATTTAAATCTACAGTCACAACAAACCAAATGTGTGTCCATATCTGCTGACAATGAATTACTAGGCATTATGATACAGTTTTAATGGTCTAATAGAAAGTTATCAGTAGCAGTTATTCATTTAAAAGAAAAAAAAATCTAACCCCTGTTTGTGCATAGTGGTCCAAAATTGAAGGCAGGAGAGGCAGAATCAGCGTGAATCCCAGCAGATCCAGCAGCAGGATGATAAACACGATGTTGATGACCTTCGACGAGAACTTGCCGCCATCTTCTGCAGATTTGTTTACGGCTGACATTCCTCCAACTTGATGTGATTCGTCTCTTCTGTTCATGCGTAAAACACAGGCGGTACATCTTAGAAAAAAAGCAGCACTGATGTGACAATAAAAGAAAATGTAGTGCATTATAATTACATTGCATTACTTGTTAAAACCAGGTCTACAGGTTGGTAGTTTCCTTGTTTCCTTGTAAGCTTCCTGGAAAGAGTCGAGTCACTGGTTCATTGTGTTCAGTTTAAAAGCAGTTGCATAATTCTACATGAATTTCCTTGAAGGAACTGCTCCACGGAAACCATTTACAACTGGAAACCTTATTCTTCATGTACAGTCTAGCTGACCCGAGGACTCTCTGGATTAAACTTGAATTAATTGCAACTGTATCGAAAACTGTCTCCATTTTCCTTGTAATTAATATCATATTAAATATATTTTTTTCTCAGTCTCTTTCTGAGAAGTTACAGGAAACTACAGGTGTGTATCGTAAAATCAACACTATGTGAACAATCTGAAGATTCATGGGTATATCTTAGTTATGGCTGCAGCTAATCAATTGTTATTATGATAAATTAATCTGCTGTTTATGTTATCAATTTATTGTTAAGTTTGAAAAAAAGTCACTACTTCCAAAAGATCCTAAAGATCGAGGTGTTATGATCAAATTGCCTGTTTTCACAATCAAAACTACAAAATCGAAACACTCCTAATATTCCATCAACTTTCAAAGAAAAGCATCAAATGCTTGAAAAATGGCTTAAAAAATCTGTTATTTGTCTGATTAATGAATCAATCCACTAATTGTTTCAGCTCTAATCTCAGTATAAACATAAACAGGGTGAGTAGTTGCTCACTATGTGATGTGTCATGCCTCCCAATCTGCAAATGTGGAAGTTACTACTAAGACGAGGTGACTGCTGTGTATGAAAGCATCTACCACATGCCAAATAATAGTTTACAAAGTAGAAGCATATCAGTAAAGTTGCAATAACTCACAGTCTCCATTTTCTACATCTTACAGTAAGTCACCGGGAAAGAAAGATAAGAGGAGGAAGGAGGAAACAATTCCTGTAAATGCTCTGATAAAGTTTTTTTTGTACAAAGTGTCAGTAAACTCCTCAGTAAAAAAATGCATTTAGTTGCAAACGTCTTTTAAATGAGACTGTAAATCGCATAGCTTCACTCATAATAAAAAACACACTTCCTACATGAAGCGGATTCCGCAGAGCGTTGTATTGATTCATACTTGTGGGATTGATCAATAGTTTATCAGCATCACTGCCTCTTTTCGGGACATTTGCAACCATGCAGATAGAAACACTGAAACATATTTTACTTACACGATATCCGCAGAATCATAAATCACAACTTGACACCATGGACTTCACCGACACGAGCAGCTCCAGCTCTTCTATCATCGGTCCAGTATTATTAGTCCACACCAGGAAGCGGAGTCCTCTTACATTTGGATGACAAGAATGTGTCGTAATTCACAGACGAGGATGCTGCGTTCACGTGACCCTCGTAAGCTCGTATTTCCGTGTTTCACATTTCTGTTGCTTGCTTCAGTGACCTACACTATATGTAGAGTGGTGAAAAGTAACTAAGTATATTTACCCAAGAAGCGGACTTAAGTACAGTTTGCAGGTACCTGTACTTTAATTGAGTATTTCCATTTTATGCTACTTTATACTTCCACTACACTACACTTGAGAGAGAAATATTGTACTTTTTAATCCAATAAATTTATTTGACAGCTTTAGTTATTTTTCAGATGGAGATTTGACACAATAGATAATATAACAAGCTTTTAAAATACAACACAAAGTTAAAGATGAAACCAGTGATTTTCTACCTTTTTGGCTTTTGATGTCTTACAAAAACATTTCAGATGTCTATGAGTTTTTAAAAGCTCCACTAAATAGTGATTTTTCCCTCTACACTTCTCACATGGTTTAATTTCAATAAATGTTCAAATGAAAGATTAGAGAAGAATTCCAAAAATTGAAAACAGATTTGTGTATCAGAACTTTGTTTTTCTTCTTTCCTCTCCCATTAATCATCTTACAACCCCTCTTACCTGGCTTTATCTGGCGACCCTTTGGAGGAGCCCAACTAGGTTTCGACTAAACTAGCTAACTGTATATAAAGTAGTTGAAACTAGCTCCACCTCCAGCAGCTACAACAGTAACATGCTGCTTTAACACTGATGCTTCAGTATTAATAATCTAATGATGTCATATTTAATAATATATCAGTCAGAGGGACCAAACCACTACTTTTACTGTAATACTTTAACTACATTTTACTGATAATACTCATCTATTTTTATATTTGTAGGATTTTTCATGCAGGACTTTTACTTGATTGAATATTTTTTTACATTGCTGTATCAGTACTTTTACTTCCACCTTACTTATGTTTTGGTCACATAACGTCCATATGTAAAACATTTCATCACTCCTATCACATCTATGAGCTCATAAAAATAACTGTTAAGATAAAACCAACTTATGTATAACAAAAAATCCCCTCTAATGTTATCACCAGGAAAATATGTGACCACATCACTGAGTAACACTTGGGAGTACTGAGGTCACTAAGGTCAGCAAGGGCTGGGCGCACAACTGTTTAACTCATAAGTACCAATTAATAACATTATTATAATATAATGTAATAGTAATAGTGTACTGGCTTAGGCTGTTGTGTTTATGGTTGCCAAAGAAAACAGTAGACAAAATAATCAATCAGCAGAATGAGGACAAGATTCATCAGATGTTTTAACACAATTTCAGTTTATTCAAAACAAAAATTGAATATATAAAAATGTTTTTGAAAAAAGGAAAAGGAAAAAGGAATCATATAAATTTAAATAGGATATCAAACTAAATAGCATTTTAAATGTATGTATCCACCTCGTAAAACAGCTTTCTGCTCAACAGCAGTGCACACTCAACTCGTGTTCAAAAACAACCGACAGCACTTGAAGGCAGCAGAAGGATTTCCACACTCAGTGGTTTATGAGGTTCCTCCAGTTCAGTTGATTTAAAAAAAAAAAAAAAAAAAAAAGACAGGCAACAATGGTTCACAGTGAAAAGATTTTTGAATCCCACAAATGATAGCATATGCAGCAATGAAACCGTTAGGTAAGAGAAACATCCATTTAAAAAAAATACTTAAAATCTAAAAAACATGAAAAATTCATTTGTAAATAGTTTGTTTAGAAATACAGAGTAGAGAAGGAGGACAGCTCCTGAAGGTAAAATTTTTGGTCTTTCAACACAGAAATCAACAGTCGAAGTCGTTTCTACCGTCCATAACAAAGAAAACTGTTACATTCCATGTCGCATGACGTGACGCTCCAGTTCACAGCTGCTCGTGAGGTTTCTTCCACAAAACTCACATGTAAACAGTTTCTTCTCGGCGATTGATGAGCGTCGTACTTCAGCTGCTGCGTCTACAGTTGCGAGGGCGCCTAAAGAACAAGAACAAAGAGCTCAGGCTGATGTCACGCACTATTTCCCAAACCTAACGAAGGCTGCAACTCACAATTATAATAAAGTGTACGGTGTCATTGTCATTAGCTTGTTTAACAGCACAGTAGTACAATGATATAAAACCATGCATGAACACCATGACGTATACAGAAATAACACGTTTACTTGTGTAGGTTATTTAGGGGTCTAATCAGGGCAAAATAATGCGTCTATTGTAACGTTTTTACAATAGAGGCAAAAAAAAAAAAAAAAAAAGGAATCATGAAATCTTTCATTCAGTGTTTGATGCAGCTTGTTCAATATGTTTTAGAATTTTAAAAAGACATCTGGTGTTATCCTCAGATTACTGGAGGGCAAATGAATTTCCAGACAGTCAAAACATTTGGTATGTACTATAGAGGAATGCAGCGTCTGATGCTTTGTACATCTTCAGATTGTATTAAGGTCAAAACACACACAGAACCAACTGAGGTTGAAACTACTGAGTGGGTTCATTATTTAATAATCTGCTACTTATTTTCCCTTTTAACCACTTCATCATATGGTGTGTAAAATATCAGAAAACTATCAGAAAAGTGTGATCTTAAAACTACTTGTTCTGACCCACCAACAGTCCAAAACCCAAAGACATTAATTTTAGAATTATATTTAAAAACAAAAACAAACAAACAAAAAACAGCAAATCATCACGACAAGGAGCTAGAACATGGTAATATTTAGCATTTTTGAATGAAAAATGACTCAAAAACAATAAATTGATTGTTGAAAAAAGTATCAAAGAGTGTGTGGTAGATGCACACAGCCAAAAACAACTTTAAAACAGGTGCTGGACCAAAGAAAGAATGGACATCCACAAGCGATGTTTTGAACTTGTAGCTTGAAAAATCACTTGTGGATGTCCCATTAGACTAATTTCTTTCCTCTAATTGATTAATGGACTACTCTTTTAAGCTCTAGAGCTGACAAGTTTCTATTCTTCTCTGCTGCATTTTAAACAGGAAAACAAACAACACATACTGTCACACCAGTTGACTATTATTACACACAGCAGATGCATCACATCCACAAGAAGTTGTCATTGTGGTGGTCGATGCTTGTTTATGTTGTGGATATTTTGAGTGATGGCTGGCATCTTCAGTGGAGAAAACCGCAAGCGAGATTTTGATGTCTTAAAGCTGAAAATGTTTATTTAAAGTGTCTCTAAGTGGAGAACCAAAACAGCAAACACCAGAGCGTTCTGCTCCGATGCTGTCTCTTTCTGATTCTGAGCCCTGAAAGTCCGAGACTAGTCCTTAACCTGAGCAGAGATATTAATCTAATTTGTTCATCAATTTCAAATCATAGATCTGTGACCTCTAGTTATGTTTGTATCTCAGGTCTCTGTCTTGTATCGTCTGGCAATGGCCTGGAGCCAGTAAGGCTCCTGCTTATCAACCATACATGCCTCTATCTTCTATTTGAGAAGACAGAGGGTGCAGCTTGACCTCTCTAACTCTGTCATCCTTTACTTATGGAAAACTCCATAACAGTTTACAACTTAAAAACTTAAAATAGGACAATGGTGTTTTCTGACATGTTAATGCTATTTAATATATTGTTGTGTCAAGACTTCGCTGGTGTGCAGGTTTCATTTCCCCACAAACTGCTCTGAACAAGGAAGTGATGTTTATTACCCACATCAGGAAGGTGACAAGTGTTTATGAGAGGGACCACAAACTACAAACAGAGCTGAGAGTGATGCTACAGTCTGTAGTCTCATACTGTGATAATATACTAAAAACGGGGATTAAACACCAGAATAATTCAAAACGTGAATCCGTGATTGCAACGTCCAAGCCGAGCAAATATTTGTAATCTGACCGAATTTACTTAGAAACGATGCGTGTGTTGCTCTTTCACTGTAGATCCAACCTCTAATTCTTTAAATTTACTGTGATCCGTTTAGTTTCTTACCTTTGGGGACATTTGGGTTGTCAGTTTCCTTCATCCTGTCTCCCTCCTCATGTTCCTGATCCTTACGTTGGCTCTTGGAGTCTTCAATCATCACCTTGTCTCCTCTATCCTGCTTCTGCTCAAAATGATCTTTTTTTCCTTCTTCTTCTTCCTCTTTGCAATATCCAAGAGGATCCTCTTTCAAACATTCTTTCTCAAGTACTGGCATCGCTCCGAAAGAGTTACTGAGCCGCTCGCAGCTTATTTGATTGTGCACTCGTTCTTCTTTACAGTTTCTGACAGAGAAACTTAAGCTCTCCCTGTCTGCTGGTTTGTTACGGCTCATCTTAAGTTGCACACTGTTGGGTGTCAGAGTTAGCAAATGTCTCTCGGCTGTCAAACACTCGATGTTTGCCAGCATGAGATTCTTCTTTGCAATGTCTGGAGTTACCGCTGTACCATCTTCAGGGTGATTTTTTGGGTGTTGGGCCAAAGTGCCCTCTTCATCTAGCAAAACTGTCGTATTTAGAACATTATCTGAAACCTTGGCTTCAACGTTCTGGTTGATCTTAACCGTTCTATCATGAGCTGCCTTCCTGTGTGTCCTGAGGATGCTGCCGTCCTTATCCAGCAGTAGAATACGACGTAGTATATCATCCTCTACCTTGGCCTTGATGTTCAACGCTCTACCCTGCAGCGCCTTGATTTGCAGCTTGTGGGCTTGTGCTTTTTCAGTTATTCGGACATATTTTGTTGAGCTTCCTTCTGCTGCTTCCTCTCTTGGTTGCATTAAGATCAATCTGCTGTCTACATTGCCTCTAGGTTTGGGCTGGTTTTCATTCGTCTGCCTCTCCTTCTCTGGATCACTGCAACGCTCAACCACATTTGGTTCTTGTCTTTTTGCACTGTCTGTCAAGAGCATCTCGTTCTGTGCTTGTTCCTGTGGGTCCTGCCCGTGTTTCTCTGGGACAGCAGTGTTTGGGTTTGCATTGTTTTTAAGCTTAAGGTTCAATATAGAACTCCTGGTGAGACTTTCTTCATTCTCTTTCTTTCCGTCTTGCCTTTGCTGCTGATACAATCCCTCAATCTGTAGTTTAACATCCTCCCTCTTTCCATTTACTGCAGGGTTCTTAGCATCATGTGGAACTTCAACAACGTCCTCTGTTTCCATATTTTCACTCTCATTGTTGTGGTTCTCCAAGTTAGACGGAGGTACCTCCTCCTCCTCCACTTCTGGCATCCTACCAAGCCTTGCCTCTTGCTGATCAAGGCTGATTTGACCCACAAGTGCATGATTCCTCACAACCTGCACAAAAGAAATCAAACTATAAAATTACAAGAACTTAAAGGCCCAACCATTTGCATCATTAATCTCTAAACTCCTTGAACATCAGTCAAGAATTTCTCTCTCTCTTTTTTTTTTTTAATAAAATAGTCTCATCAGCTACTGATGATGTGGTTTTCACATGGTGGAATTCAAGCAGTGCAAAGAGGAGGGGTGGAGTGAGAAATACTCACCTGATGCTTATCACACAGGTGTGCTTCCAAGTCGCATAGCTGAGTGCAGTCAAAGTAGCACAGTCGGCACTTGTAGGGTTTGATGTCATCGTGCCTCATCATGTGCAGACGCAGGTTTTCTGCACTGCCGCTTGTAAAAGTGCACTTGTGACAGCGGAAGACCATGCCTTGAAGGTAGCGCGACAGCTTTGGCCGACGCACCTCTATTGGCACAACACGTTCCTCTGAAAGCAAAAAAAAAAAGAGACAAAAAGACTGAATAAAACATGACAGATAACAGGTCGGGCCTATCCAGCACCCAACTCACCGCGATGCAAGATGATGTGGTCGATCATGTTGTTCTTGTTCTTGGTCTGGTAGAGGCAGAACGGGCAGCGAAGGTCCTTCTGATGAGTAGGCTCTGACTGAAACGTAGAATGACCCGTCTCAATGTGCATCTCCAGGGTTTTCCTTATGAAGGGAAGAAGAACAAGTGAGGGAAAAGGATGGCACTTAGATGAGAAACAAGATCGTATAAGTAAGCTCTATACATTGTCAATACGCGACTACATGACATGTACAGCTGCAACAATTAGTCGATTAAAGGAAAATTCACCAACAACAATTCATCATTTCAGTCATTATTTTCGAACAAAAATGTCAAATATTTGCTGGATTTGTTGCTTGTTTTTATTACACCTGATAGTAAAAAAAACATTTAAGACATCATTTGTGGGCTCTGTGAAGGTTTTGACCTTTCATGGACTAAACAATGACTATTAATTGAGAACACAATCATCAGATGAACCGATAATTGATATGAATGTATACTTACATAGAGAGGAATACTAGTGAAAGTAACAGATTACTGAAGTAGTTTAACTTACCTTAAACAAGTGAAGAAGTTGCAGTCTTTACACCTGAGCATCTTCTTTCCATGGCGATTTAGGAGGTGCCGTCGTATACTGGACAAGTGTCCGGTGTTGAAATTGCAGAACTCACAGTGAAGCAGACTGTTCTTGGGTAATTTGGTTTCTTTTACGTTCGCTTTAGATGAGGCACCAGCCTCTGCCATCAAGCTGTAATGGTTCAACTGCCGCTGCACATCTGGGGGCTCCAAGTACTGCAATTCTGTCAAAGTACAGCAAAACACCTTCTCTCAATATGGTTGCTAAAGCAAAAAAAGCAAGAAAAAAAAGTGTACTATACATTTTGGCGGTTCTATAAATTATGATTTATAAATAATGAGAGGGATGACTTGCCTTCAGTACTTTCTGGTTCTTCATCATTGTTCAGTTCCTCTGATGCACTAGGAGGCTCCTTCTCAGCCGTCTGAGTGATCTCCTCATCTTGGTTGTCAGTCTCAACAGGATCCACAATGACATCTGAGTGTACAGTAGTTTTTTTACTATATAATTAGGTTGCAACATTTATAATTAACACAATTTTTAGCACACAGAACATGCTCACAATTAAGCTAGATTACTAAAGTAGTACGTGACACATTAATCACAATCTCTCCAGCTGTTAATTTCACAACAAAGTCTGGATAGTTACAGACAAAGGTGGCTTAGTTCAGATTAATAATTCGCAACGAGACAAAACAGTTTTAGAAAGTTGAGGAGAAAACTTCAGCAGTGTGAAATGGTTAGTTGCAGAACTTCTGAAGACGTTGCCTCGGGTCTCAAAAGACCCACCTTGTCAAATCGCCAAGTACAGATTTAGAACACGAGGACGTAGTTATTTCTCTTCAATCAGGAAACAGCACAAGCCAGTATGAAAATACGGCGGATTTCTGGACAGAGGGGAAAGAGGACCAACTCATCCATTGTAGCTCAAAAATGTACTCTATTAAAATACAATTTAAAAAAAAGAAAAAAGAAACGCCCCTTGCACAATTGCAAGTGTCCTCGGTGTGTCTGGTAAGTTACGTCTTGCTTCTGTTTCATTTACATGAAGCTAATGTTTGCTAACGTTAAACAAAACACTCGTCATCAGTCAAACGGTGATAAAGTTTAATCTGTTCATAGATAGGGTTCATAGTAACTTGTAGGCTACAATGTATGAACGCAGAAGTAGTGGGCTATTCCAGTATGTTGTTGCTGTGGAAACAGTCATCTATGTCTGTGCATGTTGCTTTGATGCCCGGTTTTCGAATGTTTATGATCAGATATCTTGGGATTCTTTTGCAAGTTGCACCCAGTCTTGTTGCAAATAATTGATCTGGACTGGCCTTAAAGTACAATATGCCTACGACAGCCTGTATTTAAACACAGCGCTGTTAGACGTTGGTCATCATCATGTATCCCAAGATGTCCTGAAAGATGGCCAACATATTTACCAATACGTCAATGAATTCTCAGTGATTAAGTCTGCCTGCTGCTGAAAGAGAGGCCATCTGATGTATTATACTACCAAGGTACCACTTCCAACAACCTTGTTGTGTGGTTTTACGTTTTATGCAGATGCTCACCTTGATGGTTTTTCATAAAATGACTCCTCCACAGGGCCATGACGGGCGTCCGATAGTAACAGATACTACACTGGAAAGGCCTTAAAGTACCAGATTTGAACAAGATGTAATTGTCCATACTGTTGAGATAATAAAGGAAAGAAAAAAAACCCATTCAGTCACATATGATCATAGTTAGCTTAGAAACCAAATTCATGTTGTCAGCTATGGATATAAATTATCGTGTTATGCAAAGTATGAATAGTTCTGTATTGATTATACTGTGATAGCATTAAAGGATAGTTTCATATTTTTTTTATGTCTGTCTTAAAACAATAGTCAGATGCTCAGGTGAACATTACTTGACCACTAATGATTCTTACTGCCCCTTCAATCCCAACAGTGCTTCCGATGTACAGTTCGGGTTTTAGCAGCATGAGTTCTTCAAATCTGCGTAAGTATTCCTCCACTGCAGCTCAACAAGAAAACAGAAAGAGGAACTTTTACGCTGTAAAGATTGTAAGTTTGGAAAACACAAACTTAAGATGTCTAACTCCGGTCATGTCAGCTGTGGATAAACACAGAGCTGACTGTTGATTTTGTCCTCTCATCACTTACATTAGAGGTACATTAAGAAGGGATCTTGTAATGGTCAGTATGAACAGGAGAACTCATTACAAATAAAACCTGTTTCAATGTTAACATGGGCACCTGAATGTTGTTTTAAGACAGACTTTCCTTTCTTCTTACATTTGCTTTAAAGCTGAGGTAGGCAGGTTGTCCAGTTTCTTTATGGCTGCCACAGCTGCATGGCTGCGTTCATGACAACGCAAACCTTTCAGAGACATGAACGTGCGAAGACATTGTTTGCAAGTATGTTTGCCTTCACTTGATTCTGGCTCTGGTTGCTCCAGATTAGGGGGGTTTGAAGGTGATGACAAAGGACTTGTCGGCAAACACACATTTCTTTGGGCTGGTTCCTCTGCAGTTTCTAATGACGGCATTTCATCTTGCCCGGAGAGCTGAAAATGAAACACAGCAATGGTCAACAAAATTTAAACTGACAAGAGTAGACCAAGCATGTAGCAAATGACCATATGAGCAGAGTAAACTTACTTCAGTGGATTTAGCCTCTGGCGTTATTGTAACAACCGATGCCTTTGTCCTTTCAGCCGTTTTCTTTGCAGCATCTTCTCTGTTTTCATTCCTATCTCTGTGGTGATCCATGTGGAGACACAGCTTTCTAATCCCATTCAATTGTTTCTTGCAGTGGCAACATTTGTAAACCCCTGTACTTGATTTTGATATGGGGTATAACACAGTGAAGTCCAATTTGAGATCTGACTGGTGAAAGGTACTATAGTGGCCAATAAGCAGCTTGAATGAGTCAAAGACCAAGTTGGGACACTTCTTACATTTTACTTGTGAACTTTCCTCAGAATCAGGTGCAGCTTCAGGTAGGTTACTGACCTTTCTTCCTGGTTTATTATACTTTACAAGTCGCTTGTATGTGGTAAGAGCATCAAATCTGTGAAACTTTCTGTAGTGGCTCAACAGGTACCTTCGCTTCATTCCTGAATAAGCACAAATGTCACACTTATACTTGTTTTGTACCGACGATGGTGGTTGTGGCCTCTTGCATTTCTGGTGGGACATGTTGGCATTGTGTTTGCAGGAGTCTTCCTTTCCATGGTCCCTCTCAAAATGGATTTTCAGTTTCTTCAAGGATGCATGAATTTGGTAACACATTTTACACATATAGCCTCTTTCATTAGAGCTTTTTCCCATGGTACACGCGACCATGTCGGTTAAAAGGATTTCATCTTTTTGAAGTTCATCTGTCCTGGCCACGAAGGCTGGATGCGTCATTTGGCAGTGAGTTAGAATTCCATGGTTGCTAGTATTCACATAGGGACACTTTGGACACTTGAAGACAATTTTTTTTTCCATCACTGTGCCAGATTGACATGCCTCAGAAGTGTCTTCTGCCTCCTGACTTGAGGGATAGTCTGGAGATGTTGGTGCTGGCTTCTTGGGGACATTCTGGTAGACAGGTGCATAGTATTTGAAGAAGGCATCCTTTCCATGTGACTTAGTATAATGGCACCCAAGACGCCTTTTCTCTAAAAAGGATCTGGAGCACATGACGCACTTGTATACACAATTCTGAGCAGGTGAAATAGGTGCATTTTTGTGGTATGCGCGCATGTGCCGACCGAGTGCAATTTTTGTGCTGCAACTATAAATGCAGTGGTGGCACCTGAGCCTTCCGTATGGTTTCTTAATAACAGAAGAACCTTGCGATACTGATCCCTCAGTGTTCTGGGTCTTAGATCGCTGTGTTTCACTTACAGCTGGTAGTTCAGGAGCTGGTCTGGGCGCAGTTGGTACAGTGTTTAGCAAACTCTGATTATGGTCCTCCTCACAGTGCTTGCTCAGCTTCTCTAGCGTTGCATGGATTCGTGGGCAGGTCTTACACATGTGCCCACTAAATCTCAATATGCCATCAGGACCATTTCTTTTCAAACAGCCATCCCAAAGGTGGTCTTCATGCACATGAAGACTGTCTGCTCTTGATGCAAGGGTAGGATGCCTCATCTGGGAGTGAGTGAGAACCCCTTGATAATTGGTATTCACGTAGGTACAATGTGGACATTTAAAGACATGCACACGTGTTTGGACTTGTGCTTCCTGTTCTTGATAGTCTTCTGGAGTTTCAATCACATATTGGTGTTTCATTCCACAGTGAGTTTTGAGACCATGGTGGGTATGAAACCTTGCTGGGCAACAAGGGCATTTGAGCCATGTGAAGGATCCTGTTGCTTCATGAGGTGACTTGAATGACTTGTCATATTCAAGAGGCACTTGGTAGGTGTCAAATGACCCCGGTGTTTCACTGTGGTCTTCCACCTGCTTGTTTGCACTAGGCTTCTTTCTGTTGATGACACCTAGGACTGAGCCATCCTCTTTCACAGACCAAGGATGAACAGCACGGTAGTGGTGCGTGATACTTGACACTGAACGACCTTTAAATGAACATGCTCTGCATGCAAATAGTTTTCTTTCATTTTGTCCAGATCTTAGAGACGATAAGCTTCCATATGTACCATCACAGTCACTGGTACCATCAGAGTGTTTTATTTGAGGTTTCTTCTTTTTTGGAAGGGATGTTTCAGGACCGACATATAAACGAGTAGTTATGATCTCAAGACTTGGTCTACGTCCTGGGTGTTTTTCCTGGTAATGCTTATACAATGCTATTGCTTTTTTGTGAGCGAAAACACAAAACTCACAGTGAAACCCCGACTGTATATTCCCTTGTTTAAAACACACATTTAAAACATCTGAAACTGAGCAACGTGACCTGTGGATTTTCCGCATATGTCTCCTCAAGAGATACACATGTTGAGTGATGTATTGGCATTTAGGACACTGAAGGGTCTTCTGTGTTTGTGAGACTTCCTTTGAGGATGATGGTGAAACTGACAAGGATTTGCCAGGCTGCTTTGTTTTTTTCTTTTCATTTCTGTTTTTCCCAACGGATGCCTGATTGACTTCTTGGTTTGCAGTTGATTTAAGATGCATTTTCTTTGTCTGTTCGAGAACCATGGAAGTATGCAGACGGATTTGTTTAGCCTTAGCCACGAATCCACGATGTGTTTTGTAATAATGATGCACTAATTGGCTCACAGTACCTTGCCGATAGTTGCAAAAGTGGCAGAAAAACATATGTTCATCGCCTTCACTCAAAAGAGGAAGAGGTAGATTGGTAGAAATAGATAACTGCTTTGCTTGGGATTGTGATTTTTTAACTTCATCACGAATCACAGCTGTATATTCGATAACCGATTCACTGCTGTGTTTAAAGCTTGGGTGTACTTTGCTTTGATGGGTGATTACTCCTTTTACAGACGGATTTCCATAGTTGCACTTTTGGCAGTAAAACAAGTCCTCTGCACATGCATAGGCATGGTATTTCGTCACTGAAGTAGATGATGGTGTACTTTCTGAAACCTCTGCTTCCCTTTCAAGTTTCTTCTTCTGGAACTCAGCACTATACTTTACAATCTCTTCAATACCTACTTCTGTGTGCATAGAATGTTTTGCGTTATGATGACCAACAACGCTTTTTATTTTGGTACTTGAATAACTGCAAAACTGGCAGTAAAACACTGTATTTGGTGAAGTGGGGGATAAAGTGTCCATTTCAGTGGACATTTTCGTATCAGGTTTGGCAGGCGTGCCTTCCTCCGCAGATTCCACTTTCTTGGTTTTGGGAGACTCCAAATTAGTCTTTGAAGTTTCTGGTGTGTGCTTAGAAAATGAAATCTTCTGCTGTTTCAACTTAGCTTTTTGTTTTGTTTCCTGAATCTCAGAATTTGACATTTTCTTTTGAGGTGCAGTCTTGTCTATTACTGTCACAGAGTTCAGAGACTCTGACGTCTGATTGTGAGTCGCCTGTGACGTGACAAGAGCCAATTGTTTGATTTTGTCAATTGTGACTGCTTCTTCTGGGTGGCTTTTTTGGTAGTGGACATGCATAACAACAACTGACTTGTGACTAAAGTTGCATTTGTTGCATTGAAACGGGGCCACGCTTGCTCGTTTGGAGGTGGCATGTTGGGATGAGGGTGCATTTTTGCCTTCCTCACATTGTATCGGGCCACTCTCAGTAGAAATCCTTTCTGAACTGGAAGTCTTTTCACATGTGTTCAACTGGGATGATCCCTCTTGGCGTCTGGTCGCCAAATATCTGCAATACATCAATGAATTATTCACTTCATGCTTTGGGTGCTTTTCCTTGTAATGTCTTCTCAAGGCCTTCAAGGTGTTAATGGTAAACGGACACACAAAACATTTGAAAACCAAATGGAGGTCACATAATTGCATTGTGAATACATCTGGGGCCTCTGGATGATTTTGTGTGTTGTGTTTCTTGAGGTCAGTTACACTTAAAAACTCAACTGGACACTCAAGGCAACGGAAAGTGGCACTCTGATCACTCGGATCCTGAATGTATTCAGAGGTATATCTGACGTAAGGGTGGTCACTCTGATAATGGGTAGACACATTTTGGATACCCACATCACTGTAGTCACAGTGCTTGCAAAAGTAAACTTTTGCACTTTCCCTGTCTCCGTTAACAAGATTAATCCTCTTTTCTTCTTCATCTTCACTAACTTCAAATGAAAATTCTGTGGTGGTTGACGAGTCTTGCTTGTTTTCCTTTGCCTCTTTATTATCCATCTTTAACTTTTTGTCTGGTGGACTTGACGAGCTTTCCTTACAGGTCCTCTTGCCAGCCATGTTAGGAACTGGTTCTATGATTTGTCCCTTAGGCGTTGGCGGTGTAAGGTCATTAATTAAAAGGTGGTCATTTAGCAAGTAATGGTCAGACACTCTGGAGAGATCAATCATAGACTTTGCAGTGACTTTCAACACACCACTGTGGTTCAGGCTAGAGCTTGATGGGGATTCTTGCACTATCAGTGCTTCTCTGGTGCTATCTAGAAGCGTTGGGTTGTCAGTTGACTTCACCGGGGGGTTCTCAGTTGATCCAGATGATGTCTTAAAGTATTTGGTGATGGTTTGCAATGGCTTCTTATATGTTTTCAGGTCCCTTGATAAGTTAAGTGTGCATTTAGTTTTTGAGGTAGACATAACTGAAGAGGTAATCTCTTTTTCCCCTTCATGCGGGTTTGTTGAAATAACGTTTTCAGAAATGACAAGATTTCCTTCCATGTTCTGATCCTCCGATTTTTCGTGACACATTTCATGTTTTTTAAAAAGGTCCAAACTACAAGCTTTAAAATCACAGTGCTGGCATTCAAAAGTACTTTTTGAACTGTCACTGTTGTTGTCAGTGTTGGCTTTGTCAGTCCCACTTAAACCGGCGTCTCTGAGAGCTGCATCAATAGGGACGCCATGCACGTTGTTGAGGTGTTCAAAAAAGAAGACCTTGGACTTGAAGCTGAGTGGACAGTGACTACAATGAAAAGACTTGCTTGAGGATTCTTGAGAGGCAGCTTGATTGTGCATCATGTGACTAGGGGTGCAGAAGTGCACTGAATCTGAGGAGGGCAAGTAACAGAACTTACTCAACTTAATGTAATTGAGTGCATAGAAACAACACTTAACATTACCAGAAAAGTCATTGTAATAAGTACCTTTTTGCATCTTGCGTTCCTCTCTTTACCCAGAGCTTTACATATATAGTCATAGCAGTGACGCACCTATAAAAAGCCAGAAAATACATACATTACTGAATTGGTCAAGTTACAAAAGCAGCGCCACATATTTGTTTATTTTGTTACAACTCTTAAAGTCAAGTGCACTGTTACATAAAAAGTGAAACACTGATAAATCTGTGAGTATTGCTCTTCTCAAGTATTAAAGGAAAAACAATTGAGCATAATGATGCTACGCTCAATATTACTGATACTGATATTATTTTTTTGGTTGGGATTTTTTTTTGTAGGTGGCTAAAATGCATTTTGCTGCCATCCTTGCCTAGTACATTGCTTAGCTTCAATGCCAGTACTCCTTCCTGCCTCTCCAGGCTAGGAGTGTGCCGACCCTCATCTACTGTAAATAATACACCGAATATGGATAATACAATCCCTCTTCAAAAAAAATTATTTTTTAAAAATTCCAAACTATCCCTTTAAGCTGGACACCAAGGATGTAATATGATACTATGAAAACAAAACCATAAAATTCAACGATTGTCTTTTTTTTTCTGGTAAAATCACATCTATAAATCCAAGATCTCGAGGTCTCGTCCACTGTTTGAACTTTGCATGATTGAATTTAGAAAGTATTTTGAGTATATCCAACTTAAGACAATTAAGAAATGTGCACACACTGATTTTTTCCTAAGTTTACTGTCTACCTTTTCTGTTTAGTTGTCTTTATCATTATCTTTTAACCAATGTCCTGTTACTATGTTGAATGTATTGAATTCAACTTAAAGTGAAGCCACGCCTGTTATGTTATCTTTATTTCATTATGATGCCAAAGTATTTTCTGTTATTGTTTTAGTGTCACACATGTAAATGAACGTTTCTGCAAATAAAGGAAATAAAGAGCTGAAATTAAAAAAATAAAAAAATACGTGATTTCCCTCTCAATCTGCACAGATATCTAAAAACAGAGCTGTAGACTTTAAAAAAAAAAAAAAAATTTCGGTCTCAGATTTAATTCCGCCATACAAGCGTAACATCACTGGTTGCCCAGAAGATGTCGCCATTTTGACTGGATCAAAACCTTCGAAACCATTTAAAACACAAATGTTTTCATATCGATTCAGTGCATCAGAAAGCCTCGTTTCCCTCATCACTAAGTGTGCAGTTTCACAACTCTAGCAGTACAATCGACTCAAGTCCTCGGTGTTTAACTTGCAGCCGGGTATGTTAAACAGGAAGGAGGCGTGAAAAAACGCGTCTAACATGCACGTCAACCTTACAACTAAAACTCTGACGCGACCTTTTTTTCTCCCCAACACACACTTGTTGACAAATAAAACTTACCAAAACTGCTCACTGTGTAATGATTGTGTTCTCACGCATGCAGACAAACACAAGAAGACGCTTAAAAGGCAATGTTTTGCAACGCTGGTGTTGATAACGTGAAGAAACCACACATTTCCGCCATTTTTCCCGCGAGTAAAACTTTCTCTGGCATCTTCTGTTGCTTGTTCGTCTTCCTTGAATTTTAATGACGGTTTGCAAACCAGTTTACAGACTCATTACCGCCACTTACTGGACTGGAGTGAAGATTAGATAAGCAGGAAATGAATAAATAAATTCTCTCTAATTTCCCTGTTGCTCTTAAGTAATTAATTAGAAGATTGTACTCTCCAAGATGTCTTTCCTAGCAGATTCACCAATGTAATATTGAGTTTTTCACCATTTATTACTGATGTTAATTCCCTTCTTTCTTCATCATACCTCTTACAACCTACTGGTACATGTTTGACATTTTCAGGTTTATTACAGTGTTTGTATAACCCAGTAGAGTGCTGATTTAAACCTGTATGTCTTACTCTCAAACATGTAACAAGTATAATTTTCCTTGGGCTCCCACCTCATATCCACTTACGTCAATGTGTTTTTAAACACCGTAAAGATGTCTTCTTGTGTCAGTTAAGTCCTAATATTCCTGCCAAGTTTTGTGAATATAATCTTTTTTTATGATAGGTTTAATCTTTAACTCACCTTCTACCTGGCTGTTGTTTTAAAGGCATACTATGCAGAATTTTCCTAAAAGCCCAACAACAACGTATAGACTCGTAAATTAAAATTGACTCGTAGCACCACCTGCTGTTGTGGAGGATGAATTACTGTGTACATTTTGTGAGAAAATCCTCAGCACAATCAGTGGAAAGATTGTGCCAAAAGTCATGTGATTTTTTTTTTTTTTTTTTTTTTTTTGTCTTTGTAGGATACATTTTTTGTACTTGCAAAAACATGCGGTATTTGTGTCTGAAGGATGACGTATTAACTAAACTTTGATAACAGTCCAGTCAGACTAGATAAATAAATAACAAAAGACTCTTGATGATTTCAATTTATCATGGCACATGTTTGAAATTTAGCAGTAAACTTTAAAAACTTTAAAAAGTGAATTAAGGTTTGATAAATTTGGGACGAGCTCTTTAGCATGTGTCAGTTAGCCCCATTTGCATGAAAACGATGGCTTCACCAGATAGTTAAGTAGCAACTGGGAAGTGGTATTACTCATTAATGAAGTTAAAGTCCAAGTGGACTGTGTTTTCAAAACAATCTGTGTTTTTAAAATAATCTTTTAGGCGACACAAAAAGGGGTTAGCGATCTAGCTAGCGATCTACAAATAAAATGTGTTATTATTAATAATAAATCCGATAATAAATCTGTATGAGGCTTTCATTGGTTCCGAGTACAGATTTTGTTTCCTCCGGATTAATATCGGGGCGTACCACAACATGGAAGCGTCCAATAACAGGCGGTGACCGTCAATATCCGCATGTTCAGTGGTTAGTCTTCTATTAAATTAACATTTTTTGTACTATAACCTACAGTATGAGTTTGTTTCACCGTTACATCACATTATATTCTGTTCAAGACGACATGACGTTGATACGTTAATTTGAAATAGCTAATTTAAGATAGAGTTAGTTTGAGAATTGGTTTGTGGCGAGCACAGATTATACCCTCAGTATTAAGTATATGACTTACTGTGACTGCACTATATTTGTGTGCCGTTTTCATTATGATTTTATCTGCTTACAAGCAAAGTAACTTTTCCCTGCAACAGCTAATATAACCAGCAACACTGGTGTAATCGTTAAAGTTGCGGCTACAAGCACACGAACACCTAAAAAAAACAGAGCTCTGACACATTAACATCTCAGTCTTTGTGCATCTGATACGCTGTGAGCACAAAGGGAATGCCTGTCCTAGCAAATCAGTTCTCCTCTGTGAAAAAGCCATTGAAAAACAATTGTTTGTGTGTGTGTTTCTGTTTGTGTGTTCAGGGGTGACATTTTCTGAGGAATAAAGACAATGTTCACCTGACCTCAGAGAGGCATCATGCTCCCGGCCAAGCTGACATTCCAGCTGACTCTGACCGCCCTCAGGAGGACTCATCATGGCAGCTGTTACCCCTGTCTTAATATCCTGTCAAACTGCTTCCTTCACAAGGAAGGAGGAAGGACGAGAGATGGTCTCCTTTCAGATTCCAGTGTGTTGAGAAGAGTGTTTTACAGCCAGAGTGCGATCCGTCCATCTGTCAAACTACGTGAAACACATCATTATGGAAGAAGACCATTCAGTTTATCAGCAGCTACGATTGTGAATTCAGCCCCAGCACCTGTCCAGCCATACCTCCGGTTGATGAGGCTGGACAAACCTATTGGTTTGTACATTTGTTTATATGTATGTTTTAGGGCTGCAACCAATAACGATTATTTTTCGGTCCATCAATTGGTTGTTTTGTCTATTTAATGTCACAAAATAGGGAAAATGTCCATCACAACTTCCATGGAGACGTCTTCAGCAGTCCAAGACGTTATGTTTGTTTTTTTTTTCGAAAATAAATTACCACAATATATGTCGAATAAAGAAAATCATCTTATTTCATAGACTGGAAATAGAGACTTTTTAGCTTTTGTTCAAACTTTTTGCTTGAAACATCACTGAAACTATAATCGATTACTAATAATAATGATAATCGATCCTAAATTATTTAAAAAAAAAAAAACAATATTGGGATTGGTCCAGCATTATGGTTTTACTTCAGATGTTTGTAATATTGCAAAATCCACACATTTTTAAAATTTCTTTCAGAGTCATTAACACAGTTGTGTAACAAACAACATTACAAAAATATAATACCATATTAAAACACATAAGATATTAAGACAGATCTAAAAAGATTGACTTGATTTTCAGCTGAATCTAAAAAGGAATTTTCCAAGAGTGCATGTTGCATTTGGTATTTTCTATCAAATATGTCTGTTTCATCTTCAAAAGACCACATTAATGCATCTCAACTTTTTATCATTTTATCTAAACTTAACTAATTTTTTGTGCAAAGTTAAGTACATTTAACACTCTACATCTGCAGCTGAGAGAAGTCTGGGCAGCCTTGAAAAAAGTCTTGAATACATAAAAACATAAACGTCCTCTCTGGAAAGCTTGATAATAAAGAGTGTGTGATGTAAAGGTTAGCAATGCTGCAATAAAACAGCATGATCAGTAGAAATGTAAAAGCTAAGAGCGACTCCGTTCAACCACCACTTATTAGTGGTCAACCTATTTTATGTTATGAGTTAAGTTGTGTTTGTGTGTCGCAGGTACGTGGCTGTTGTACCTCCCGTGTACATGGAGCATCGGTCTGGCTGCCGACCCTGGATGCCTCCCACATCTGGGCATGCTCACCCTGTTTGGTACGGGTGCTCTGCTGATGAGAGGAGCAGGCTGCACCATCAATGACATGTGGGATAAAGACTTTGACAAGAAGGTGTTTACATCTACATCTATTGAATATCTGAAGAGGGATTTCTCCTCTGTTGCTCTTCTTCAGGTTTCTTCTATTTTTGCCCCATTAAAGGGATTTTTAGGGAGTTTTTCTTTATTTGAATCTGTAAAGGCCCCTGAAGCAAATTAGTGATTTTTAATACTTTTTGAATACTGCTGGCCAAATTACCATTCACACATTAGCTGAGAGTTAACAGGTGGTTTTTATAATACAAAAGGATTTAGTTTTAGTTAGTTAGGTTTAGTTTTTGTTGAATTAATTTAGCTGTCAACTCTTTTTTAAAAAGATGGGTTTCCTAACAGTCAAATTTTTTGCAGTTTTTATTTACATCTTCTTGTTTGTAGAAATCCTAAATCATCAATCCTAAGAAATCATAAATGTCCTCACACCCAGTAAGATGCTGTTGATAATATGTAGCTGTGCTTGTGTCAGCAACACTCAGCTTCCTGTGATATTCCAGCATGAAGTACACATTCCTAATATGAATTAAGCACTGACTGATTGACTGAAAATGATGACGTTTCTTGTGCAGGTGTCCAGGACGGCGACTCGACCCATCGCGTCTGGGGAGGTTTCTCGCATGCAGGCGCTAGTCTTCCTGGGAGGGCAGCTCTCTCTTGCACTCGGGGTTCTTCTATGTCTTAACTATTACAGGTAACCAGTGATCTTCAAGTTTTCATCAAATCTGTAGAGTGATATGTTGAGTTTTACTTGCAAAAAGGAAAAATAAAACAACAGGGAAGATGAAACACATAACTAAGAGAGTGTGGATCAGACATAAAACACTCTTAAAGCTCCATTTCTTGTGCTATCCTTTAATAATATCCTTTAGTAATGTTCCATTACAAAGAATTAGTGTTAATAATGGTACTTAAACAATCACTAGTTACCGTTTATAGATGTGTTACTGTGTTAATGTACAAGACCAAAGGATGTGTGTTATAATACAGGCACAAGAGTTTCCTCGATAGAAAGTTGTTGACTCTGTTTTCATCTTGCTCCTCACAGCATAGCTCTGGGTGCTGCCTCATTGTCTCTTGTCGTCACCTACCCGCTGATGAAGAGGATCACATACTGGCCACAGTTTGTGCTCGGTACTGTACATACTGTATAAGATTATCCTGCAGTGTTTTGCGTCTAAAGTGAACAATTCTCGCTGTCGGCAGAGTTCAACTTTGTCACGTGTTTCATCTGTTTAGGCCTCACCTTCAACTGGGGAGCGCTGCTCGGCTGGTCTGCTGTCAAGGGCTCGTGTGATTGGTCCGTGTGTCTCCCGTTGTATTTCTCAGGAGTGATGTGGACGTTGATATATGACACAATATATGCACATCAGGTGAAGTAGGAGGCTTCCTGTGTTCTCCACAGCTCTTAATGTTTCCCATCAAAACCTTATTTAAAATTAACTATGTGAGAATGTTTTTGTTCACATTTAATTATTTTTTAAATCACTATTTTTCACCAATAGGACTTGATTGAAATGTTATTTGATTCAACACTTCATTTACTTTCAGTCACTCTGGAGTAAAACAGCTTAATTCCTGAAAATTAAAAGTAAGAGAGTATTTATTGAACCTATGCTCTATTTGATAACTAGGATAAGGAGGACGACGTCAAGGTAGGAGTTAAGTCGACTGCACTGAGGTTCCAGGAGCAAACCAAACCTTGGTTAAGTGGTTTCACGGTGGCCATGATGTCAGGACTGGTTACAGCTGGTGTGAATGCTGAACAGACGCTCCCTTACTACGCTGTACTGTCTACAGTGGCCGTTCATCTAGCACATCAGGTGAGGAACAAAGTGTTAATTATTATAGTACAGAGAGAGTACACACTGTTTCATTCAGTATGATAATTACAAACTGATTGGAGAAGGAAATTACTTGGTTTCGTAAATCAGCAACCAGTCGTCTCGCTGGTTATCTAAACTAAACATCTCAACTATTGGTTTTCCATTAAAATGTGACATTTACTCTTCTCTTGTAGATTTACACACTGGACATCAACAAACCAGAAGACTGCTGGAAGAAGTTTGTCTCAAACAGAAACCTTGGACTGTTGTTATTTTTAGGCATTGTTGCTGGAAATTTGTGGAAAGAAAGAAGAGAGACTTTGCTGCAAAATGAGGAATTGCAAACACAGAGATAAGTGAGATAATAAATATAACTTTATTACCTTTATGGTTCATCACATTCTACATTTTTTTGTATCATAAACAAAAGAGCACAAAATGTGCTGTAAACTGTATGATTTCAACCCATAAAATAAAATAATTGAATCAAATTCTTTCCTCATATAAGAACATTTACATTTACAATTCACTTTCAACTGCATGTTAGTGACATTAAATCAAAAATACAACACAGTACCTCCTAAATATCATTCACAAGTATGCTCAGGTAGCCGTATGACTTTGAACCTTTGGTGGCGACACACAAACACACAAACACACAAAAATCTGTGAAATTTAATTACAATAAGAAATGATTGGGGAAACTCTTAACACACATTATTGTTGTTGCTAAATATACCTTAAAGCTTGTTAAGTGTTTTTCTACCACTAGGGAGCAGAAAGACCTCAAAATGAACTCAGAGGCAAGTCACGCTATGAGCTTAAAGGGCAGGTTCACAATTTTTCAAGTCTCTCTTAAAACAATAGTCTGGAGCCCAAATGAGCACTGAAAGAGGTTTTCCCTGCTGTGAACATTCCTCCTGTTCATACTGACCATTAAAAGATCGCCTTCAAATGCACTTTAATGTAAATAATGGAGGCCAAAATCCACAGTTTGTCCACACAGTCATTTTGTGGAAGAATGCATTTAAAAGTTCTATGAAGCTTAAATGAGGCTTCAGCAGTCTGAGTCAGCCATATCAAGTAGATATCTGCCACGTTTACAGTTTTTTTAGCATGAAGTTCCCTTTTTGTTTCTCTGTTGAGCTGCAGTGGAAGTCTAGTAGCAAAAAGAGCAACTTTAACACTAAAAAGACTGTAATGTTGAAAGATATCTGCTTGATTTGACTCATTTAGATGCTGAAGCTTCATATTAGCTTCAGATAAACTTTTAAATACATTTTTGCACAGAAGGAGGACTGTGGATTTTGTCCCTCATCATTTACATTGTAAGTACATTATGACTGGATCCTCTAATGGTCAGTATGAACAGGAAGAATGATTAAAGCAAGAAAAAGTGTTCATTCGGCCTCCTGACTGTTGTTTTAACACTTACTTGAGAAACTGTGAACCTGTCCTTTAGGTTGTTACAACTATAATCTGGAGAATCATATTTTGGGGGATCTGCCAATTATAAATCTGGTATTTTCCGCCAACTACTGAGAAAAATATGTGGGGTATTTAGTTTGACTTTCTGCAGGAGTCACATCAGATCTCTGCTCTTTAAAAAACAACTGTTAGTGTGCACTTGCCCTGTCTGAGTTTGTTTTGTTGAAAACTGCTGCCAATTATTTTATATGAGGGATTGGTGAGAAGAATCACACTCAACCATGCATTAGATGCAGGTGGAACCAAAACAATGTGCTTCAAGCTGCACAGAGCTGCAGAGTTGGCCACTTTTTCTCAGTTTGGCACTACGAGCCTCCTTAATCCTACATCCAAAATGTTACTTAATGCAGGTTTAATTTACAAGTTGATTCTACCAAAGTTAATGATACATCTTTGACCTCAAGTGTTCAAACGACTGATCTAGTAAACCGTGTTGACTTTTAATAAAATAAAAAGCACAATTATATTAGAAAGTGGAAACAGACCTACGTATGTTACAGACAGAAGTCTCAAACCGGACATATTTCTTAATTCTACCGCTATAACAACACAAGTAACAATCATTTGAGTGTTTATCCAGCTTAGACAGATGTACAGACGCTGTTTCCATTTTGATGGAAGTTTCGGGTGCACGTACTTGTGTATGTAATAGTCGGCTTTCACTGTCGCTGCCCAGGTCAGAAACCCCACAAAGTGACCCAAGTGCAAACCGTGCCACCACAATGAAAACCCAAAAGTCATGAACACCTTGAAATGTTTGCACCTTGTATGAACTAATCTACGCAGCCACGAAGCTGTCGTTCTGTTCCATCGACGGGCAAAATCAGATATGTGGCTCGACGCCTCGACGGTCCAGAAATCTCCGTCGGATAGTCCGATCCAGTTTGTGGCGTCACCTGATACGTTTTCACAAAATCCGAGCCCGGCTGCGTTATTGAGACATTCGCTGACCCTCCAGTGAGTGTAATATTGGATCCTCAAAACATACGCTGCACCCCAAACCCATAGCATGCCGTAGAGAACGGCAGAGCTGGAGGGATCATAAGCATTACATTTCAGAAAATAAACGAGACAATATCGTACCCACTCCAGCAATAACACCTGGGTCAACTTTAGAGAGACGACGCTCAGCGGGTTGGGTGGAGGGTTCAGCTTTACACCCTCCATAAGGGACACAAAACGGCTGTAGGAGCACAAAGGGCCACCGAGCAGCGTGGTGAAATTGAGGATGTAGCTGATTAGAGGGAGAAACGTCACAGGAGCCTTCTTGTGGGTGGAAACGTTAAAGACAAGCACAACTTGTTTCTCCTGGACGTCCATGGATACTGAGGTGATCCTCTGGGTGAGAAGCATCAAAGAGGAAACCGCCAAAAACAGTCTGAAAGCATTAGAGGCGTTAATTTGAATGTATACAGTACGATTCATTTTGGTCAGAAAGAGAAAAAAAAGTGCTTGAATATCTGTTCAAATTCAGAGAAAAGAATATAAAAGCATCGAAAAAACGGAGGTCAAAGCTCAACTTTAACATTCAATCTCACTGCTCAGTAGCTGTTCTAAAGCTTTCGACTGTTTAAATCTCAACTTAAAAGTTAATTCATTCAGTTTGATATTTTTGAGTAAACATAGATGTTTTATAGAGGTGCTCAAAATCATTTAAAGCTTTAAAATCTACAGTTTTATGACAATTGAAGTAGATCTGCTGATGAGGACCATGTGATGTGGTTGAAAGCTCTGTGACACCTCTTATAGACCTTCAGGTGAGATTATTTTGTCAAATCCATAAAAATAACAACCAAAAAACAGATTTTTTTTAAAAAGTGTTTTAGCATTGGCATTTTTAGCAATGACAGACATTGTGATGTTTGGTTAGCAGTGGGATTTAATCAAATTTTTACTCTCTGCATTCAGGTATTTTAAGTAAAGCATCACAATGGACTTAGACCCTTTCACTACATTAGTCAGGCACATCAACAAACAGTAAACAGCGGCTCTCGTTGGCTAACGTTCAGATGCACACAGATTAGTACCTGATGTCGACAGGCTCATGCAGGTAGTATTCCCTGTACTGTATGAGCAGGTGCCAGAGGGTTTGCCACAACATCTGGACACCAAACACCCAGGCGTGGATACAGCTGTGATCCACAGAGCACAAAAGCAGAATAAAGACAAAGGCGGAGGCGAAGAGAAGAACGCTGTAGATGCCCATTGTGAGAATAGCCAGGACACATCCTCCGACACAAACACACAGGTACCTGTAGATATAGTTCATAATGTGTCAAGATCATTTCCTTTATAGAAAAACAACAAATATATCAGAGACGTTTAAAATATAAGCAGATGAATACTTAAAACTCATTGTGAAAGCATAATAGTTAAAGATACATTTGAAAAAAATAAGAAAAAAAGCTGTTAAAACATCTTTGAGTTGGATTATTTCATACATGACTCTTCATATTTCAACACTTTATGAACCTACTAAAATTTTTAATTAAAATAAATATCTAAAATGAGTTTATTTGCATTCATTTGATCCATTTCAGATGTTTAGACTCCAGTTTTCTGCATTAATATTCATATGACACACTGGTCTAATGAAGTATAATGTAGCATATAATAAAAACAACCAGTTTGTAGTTATACACACCTGTACGTCAAGGACAGATATCCCCGTTTAGCAAGAAAATAAAACAAAAATGCAAATGGGAGTGAAAAACATTGGTGCATTAAAAACCAATGTTGTTCCCACAGCCAGTCGATCAAACCCATATCTGAGTCTCTGAGTGAATATCGCTGAACAGCCGACACTGATAGGAGACGTCTGAGCTTTTCGTGGCGATTGTCGTATTAAAAGGGGTGAAATATTTGTTCTAGCTGGACCGAGTGTCTGTTGTCATTCCATCTGTGACTTGCATTAAAGTGATTCTCTTTTGTTTACCGTTATCAGTAATGTGTGATGGGGGAGCGTTATGTCAATCCATGTTTCAGCAGCTGTAGCAACCAGCAGAAGTCTGTATTTACTCTTATCTTTATCTTTTTTTTATGTGTTCAAATCAAAAAAGCTAAACAGATGATAACGCAGGAAGTCTTTAACTCTGTAATTCCAGTTGGGGATTTTTTGGAGGGAATTGATTCTTTGATGTTTGATTTAAAAAACAAAATAAAAAAACAAACAAAACTATATATCAGACTTGTGTTATATCAGTCTTGGAGTCTGTACAGCGTAGCGTGTAAAGTTAAATTTTCTTTTTTTCTAAAACAGCCTGATTTCCAATTGAATTCCGATCATCATCCTGATTGATCCGTCTGATGTTTTGCTTTTTTATATTCTAGACATCTTGTTTAATTTTGACTAAAAATCGGTTTATGTGAAAAAAAAAATATTGGCATTGCTTCCCAAAATTGCAACCATCGCATGCGACCGCCATCAAACAACAGTAACGGTTTATTTGTGTTGACATTTCTGCAAAGAAACAACAAACAATCAGTGTAAACAAAAGCAAGAGATAGAAAGGTTAAAGATAAAAAGAAGAGGTCAAGCAGCAGTCCAGCAAAAGTTCACCAAATCTGCGCAGTTCACATCAACATGGTGGCACTTTGGTCGGTGACATATTTGTTCCTTTAAAAACAACAACTCATGATATTTGTTCTACTGTCATTTCTAATCGTTAAACTAATTGAAAATGAGAAGAAATGCAAATATAATGAGCCCCCCCCCCAAGAACAGCACAAAAAACACAATATTTCCTCGTCCTTTTAACCTCCTCATGGTCACATTTGCTTCTACAAACAGGTTTGTCACTGCTGGCTTTATACTGTCAGACAGAATTAAGCATAAATCTACTCAGATAGCGTCGGGCTCTACACTCAATGCAATTCAACACAACAACTCTGCCTTAAATTCCACATTTCTTTTTAGTATAGTACCTAATATTTTGTCCACTACATTAACATACATAAGGAGGGCAAAACACTAGGAACACCATTCATTATAAAGCATCCCATCACCACCAACTACGACCTCAATAATAAACATAAAGTAGAATTATCACCTTTCTGACAATGTCAACAAAAACTAAAAACCTTCTTAAATGTAGAATTAATGGCAGAGCTGTTGTGTTATATTGCACCAGCGTTCCTGATGTAATGTCCAGTGAGTGTATGTAAGTGAAAATAAAGGATTTATAAAGGATAAAATTAAGAATAAAGGATGTTTTTTTTTTTATTATTGCTACCACAAATCCTTATGTTCAAATGTTCTGTACCAAGTAACGTTTAATATATACTTCACTTCGAGGCCTGTTAAAAGCTACCTTTGACCTCAGGAGATGCTGTAAACCTTTGAGTAACTTTTGTAAGCGCTGATTTCCCTCTGTATCAAATCAGTATGTAGATAAATGTCACTCTGACTGAAGTGAACTTTACTTTCACTTTGATATTAACTTATATTGCTGATTATATGGATGGTGTCTTGCTTAATAACATGGACTAAACAGTCAGTAAAAAGTCAGCACGAGACTGTGATTTCAGTTTTTATTCCTGACTGGAGGTTGCAGTGGGATGTTTTGAGCTGCCCTTATAAAGAGGAAATACATGTTGGGTAATCTGTTTGTGGCTTAAAGTTCAAAACACAGAACAACCTATGAATTATTTAACATTTAATAATTAGTGAATAATAAAATTTGGCATAAAAAGACATTCATTTCACTTATAAATCATAATACAAACGTACTCGTGTATATTTTCTGTAGAAGTCACATATCTATTGCGAAATATATAATAAGGCAATAAATGAGTCAATCTAAACAGGATGCTCTCAAGGTGTGTTACGCAATTTTATCAAAGGTATATCAAATTCTTCTCTCAGTTATCTGATCTCATCGAGTATAAACATGTTTTGTTCCTGTCTTAACTTCTTAATGGCGGACTGACTCACGTTTGGAGGCAGCTGCAAAGTGTTAACGGCGGTGGCAGCCGGAACAAACTCCCAGAAAGACCATACATTAAAATGGAGCTCGTTTAGCGGCTGGCTGGTGGATCTGAAAGGAGAACACAGGTGACAACACAATAATAATGTTTCTGTTTTGCTGATTGGTTGAGCTTATAATATTTATTACACTTACAGCAACAGGATTCCTGCAAGAAATGATGTGCATTTTCAGGTTCTGTGTCCAACTTTGCTCCCCGGAGTCATCCAGGATCCCTGATAATTAATTAAATAACTGTATAATCCAAGTTATTGTATTCTATCTTGTGTTATAATAAAGCTGGATTCATTGAAAGTTGACATGCTGATGATGTATTAAAAACAGTATGATGGATTTAGCACCACTGTGGTGATAATTTATGTTTATTAAGAGGCATCGTGCTTTGCTAGAAATAAAACTGTCCTTCCTTTTAGTCCGCAAAAGTGGATTTTAGCACTAATAAGCAGCATGTAACACTGTTACAATTATCAAACATGATGTATTTTCACATTATCAGTGACTATTTGGCTCAATTAAATTAGCCTTTGCTCAATTTTTGGGGAAACTTGTTGTTGATGATGAATATAACACACACAATAACAAGTGCAGAGAAATTCAGTCTTGACCTGGTTTCTCAAGTGATCCAATAAGCTGCTTTTTTGAAAAAAAACAAAACAAAACAAAACAAAACAAACAATACCCCGTCTCAGACAATATGCCGAAACTGTTATTTCATGCCACATCTGAGCTCGAGATGCTTGTTGGATATGTCAGAACTTGTTAAGAGCGTTCCTCTTCCCTGCACGTTATTTTTATATCTTGTGTGGGAAAAACTGCAACCAGATAAGCAAAAAATGCAAACAGCTCCTCATCTGCCCACTGCGAGAGAAAATAATATTTGTTTGCCTTGACACAGACCATGTTGTAATAGTTTGATACCAGGTTTTTGGTCCTATATACACACTGCTCTCAGAGCAGCTATGGATACACGTGTGTGTTCCCTCTGCAGCCGCTTAATGTTTGGACACATGCTTCCCTAAATATTGCGCTGATCCTCAAATCCATCCTGGAAACCTGCATCAAATGCTGCCTAATCACCATCAGATCACCCAAGATGCATCTGTGAAGTGCGGTTTGCCTCCCAGGTAAAGGGGGGAAAGGGAGGCAGGTCTTCTTTGAAATCAACCGTTGGCCTCTTTAATCCCTTTGTGTCATGTTAGTCATAGCTTTGCAATTTTTTTTTTAAAATGGAGTGTACATAACGGAAGTAGCAAGTAAAAACGAGTTCCCTTGCACCTACATGACTCACCAGCGTGTCACTATTGTCTTTACGATGACATTATAACGATTTTAATATGTGTTTTTATCCTGTTTTGCACCCTAGCACTCTTTTTTAATGAAACTATGTCACTTTATTGGGTATTTATGTGTAAAAGTCTGAGCTTTGGGAGTCACAGTCCTACTGTTAGACAGCATTTCACCCTCTTGCACTCTCACATTATCTCTGAGCAGATCTCGGCTGTGATTAAAGTCTGTAAAAGGGTTCAGTGTTCAGGTCGGACTTTGAAATTGAGCCTTGCTCCTGAAATATATCTCCAGAGTGATCCCTCTGTGTTTCCTCTCCTATCCTCGGTCAGTGGTCGGTGGGCACGTGAGAAAGTTAAGCAGCTGTTTGACCGGGGCTCGTCACTGCGTCACGCAGCATCTCCGCCCTGATTGGCCCGCTCTTGTGCAACTGTGCAGTTGTATAAAACTCTGCAGTTTGAAGGAGTTGGCAGAGTCACCTGCAGCAGGGATCGCATCCGCATCAGTGGGGGGGAAACTCTTGCTGAGCGAGGGGAGGTTTAAAAAAAAAAAAAAAGGAAAAAAAAAGAGAAGAAGGCATCAGTCGGTTTCTGCGGACTTGTCTTGAGAAGTGATTTAGAGATGCAGAGCTGCGCCAAGTCTTGGGGGATCTTCCTGGCCAAGTCGGTGAGTCCCAGCGCACCGTGCAGGCGTCTGAGTGACAAGAGCCGCGTGGTTTGGAAACTTCAGTGCAGGATCCGAAACAGCGGGGCATCCCTGACCCCCATAGCAGGAGGAGCAGGAGGAGCAGCAACAATAACCCGGGGTCTGAGGACGTCTGCAGCCGCCACCTCCAGACAGATCGAGAGAATATTACCCAGACATGATGACTTTGCAGAGAGGCACATTGGTCCAGGTGAGAGGGAGAAGAGAGAAATGCTGGATGCTCTGGGACTCGAGGTAAGATCTCATCTAACAATAGTTTAGGCGCAAAACATGCTTTTTTTTTTTTTTTTTTTTTTTTAAAGTATCAAACCTAGTTTCAGCTTGAGGGAAAATCTCTGAGCAGCATATTTATACCATCTTGTATTCACGTGCACATTTTGCGCGCTTTTTTTTTAAATATATATATTCATCTATAAATCATATTTGTTTTTCTCTCTCCAGTCGATCGACCAGTTGATCGAAAACACAGTGCCATCCTCCATCCGTATGCAGCGGAGTATGAAAATGGATGACCCAGTCTGTAAGTTTTTGCTTTTATATCGTAATATTTTATCGCTCTAATAACCTCTTTGTGTGACATTTACATCCATCCACATGCCTTTCACCCAAACCCGATTTAAAATGGTAAATTATACCACTAAATCCCAGTCGTCTCCTGCTCTTTTTCTCTCTTTTTTTTCTCCCTCCCACATTAAACAGGCATAAAATGAAGCCAAGTGAGTGGCTGAAATGTAGGTTGCACCTCTATTGTGCGCCGCGGAGCGCTCTCTCCGTCGTTAAGTCTTCCTTTGAACATATTTGGAGTTGTTTTTGCGAAACTCGGCGAGCGGCACCAATCTCCTGTTGGGAAGCCTGATGCTCATAGGATGGCAACTGGAGTGTAAAGTTAAAGCCTTGAGCTCCGGTCCCAAGTCCAGTTCAATCTGGTTACAGCGTTCACATTACATCACAGCCGAGGGGGTTCCTAATAAGGTGACTTGGGTATGTTTTGCATGAGATCTGCCTGGATGGTCTTTTCTTTCTCCTATGCAGTGTTTGTGCATTTCAGAGTCTTCCTGAGTTTTTTTTTTTTTTTTTTTTTTTTTTTAGAATAATGAGAGTCTTATCAGAGGGGATTTCCAGTAAACGGTGGGAAAGATAAGGCAGTGAATTAACTAAATTGGTTGTAGTAGAAGATAAAATCTCCCTGATGCTACTCTGTCATGTGTAAGCCCTGTTTAAAGCTGAATAAATGATGATGAATAATGAGTGTTTCCATATGCAAATAGATTTTCTGCTAGTGGGTGAGGCTTATGTTAATTTGTTGAATGCAAAATAGAGAGAATATGACAATATAATAACATCATAACACTTTTTCTTTCTGGTGTCAGTACATATGATGTGACAAATGCACGCACAGTCACATGTAAATAATCAAATTGATGCTCAGTGCAATGACCTCTGGCCCTTTTACACCTTATCATTTAAGTTTTTAATCACCTTTTAGCTTCGAATCATAAATTTGGGAAGCAGGATTTTGTATTTTATAACATAATATGATCATATCACATTACCCCTGAAAGTGAGTGCATGTTATATCTAATGTACGATGCGCTGAGACACATGTAGCGTGTGATTACCCCCTCCCTCCCCCCGAATAAATGCTGACACGAGTCTTTATTGACCTTACAACCATAAACGCAGTCAGCTTGATCTTCTAGAAACGACAACATTTAGGAAAGACTATTGTCAAGGTAAAGAAGTTATTAATCCGTAGGTGATGTTTTTAGTCGGATCCGCCCTCCTCTGAGTCTGTTAGGTTTCATAATGCAACAAATCATGCTGAAGGAACAAACTGGAGGCCGTGCTGGTTTTTCTGCTTGTTCAGCTCTGGAGGGCTTCAGTTTGCAAAGCCAGCAAGGGATTCTCTCTCCAACAATAGACCTCCTGGATGGTTCTGAATCAGGCTTTTTTTGCTGCTCTGTAGAAGTCCGGGACCATGGGAAAGCAATCCTCCCTACTGAAACAAACTCTCTCACATACACACACACACACACATACACATACAGAGATACAAACAAACATAATACTACATTTTCATTTCTCCTCACTGAATTTCGCCGATTCACCGCCTCCGAACACTTCTCAGAGCTGAATGAGCAGCGTTTTTTTTTACCGTCACAGGAGCTGTAAATATCCACTTGTATACTGGGTTACGGGTAAACGGTCCCTCTCCCCACCTTTCTTTTCTGAAAACAGGAGTAGTCAGGGCTCTTGGTTCAGACGGACGGTATTGTCCATTCCTTGGAGTTGCTAGGCAGCCAGGAAGGCCAGAGGAATCTCAGAGGCTGGTTGTGTATTGGCTCTGCTCCCTTATAGCAGCGGGGAATGAGGCTAAATAACTAGCCATCGGAGAAAAAACACGTATGGATGTCGTCCACTTTCTGATTGCTTGTGACACAGACAGAAATGTGTTGTATGTACATTTGTCCTCCTTATCTTCTCTTCAGCTGTAAGACGTTTTTTTCTTTTTTCTTTCCTTATTGATATATTTACAGCACAGTGTCAGTCTTAACATCCAAATCATTTTAAAGAGTAAATGTGGAGAGCGTGGCAGCTCTAAATGATTGCATGCCACAGTGATTAGAGTTATAATAAAGACACTCCAGACCCTCACATGAGAGACAAGATGCTGTTCATCAGAAATTTTGGCGTTTCTTGTTCTGCCATCGCTGTTGGTTTTATTGATCAATGCCCAACAGGAATGTCAACTTTTTTTTTTTTTACTGTGGACATTTTCTTGAAATTCACAAAGAAACAGATGGGAATGTGTATGTTTTTTTGGGTAATCCTGTGAATTAAATACCTGGAAAATGAAGGTACTTTATTGCATTCATACAAAAATCATGCAACTTGAATACTACCATAAATAAATCCTGTTAATTTTCAGCATCACCCTGATGCGTCACTTTCCAACCAGAGATGGAGACAAAATTCTGTTGTCTTTGGTTGATATCTATATTACTCTACAGCCCAATAAAGCAGAGACTGAGAAGACTAAAATCTTAATCGCACATTAAAGTGAGACTGTAACTTTTATAAGAAACTTATAACACATTTTTCCTCTTACAAATGTTCAATCTATAAGCAATGAGCTGCTCAGTATCAGTCTCAGAGGTTTTGCTCCTCTTTGGTAGCTTATGGTGGCTAATGGAAGCTAGCACGTTAGCAAAGTTTTAGCATTTACCTATACCAAGACTCACAGGTCAGTCTCTAAACGCTTCGCTCATAGAGACTTGAGGATAATCTCCCAGGTTTTGTTGGTAAAACTGGGTGGAAACATTAAGAGTTTAAAAAAACTCTGTCCTTGACTAAATGTGAGGGATGCAGGTTTGTTAGCGGCCTTTCTTGGCGGTGTTCAAGCATCTACTGTGCATTTACAAATCACCAGACTTCGGTATGTTGAGATCTCCATTTGTCTGATATTGAGAGACTAACCAATACCATTATCCTGTAATAATCACTTATTACACAGTGGCCGCTGTTTAGCAAAAATAACATTCTTACTTTAAATGTTTTACAGGTGAGAATGAGGTTCTGGAGTCTCTACAGAAGATTGCATCAGAGAACAAAGTATGGCGGTCCTACATCGGCATGGGCTACTACAACTGCTCGGTACCGCCGCCCATCCAGCGTAATCTCCTGGAGAATGCAGGCTGGTGAGTTTCCTCAGGTGACCTTCCCTCAGGAAAATAAAAAAACGTATGGAAATTAAAGAGTGCTGAGCGCTTGTTTCATCCCTGATCCCATCACGGATAACTAATGATGTTTATTCAAAAGGTTTGGTTTCTAATTTAAAGCTAAATTGTGGCGGTGCGGAGTAATGTGGCTTTAACAGGAAGCCTTGTGACTTGTTACCGAAACTTCACTCATGTGAGATTTTATGATGTGCCTCCCTCCGGCTTTCTGCTGAACAAGATTTTCTTTCACCCAAATCCAAACCAGCCATCCTTTTCTTATGTTGTTTCCAAAATTCTTGGGTCGGGGGAGACTTACAATGCATTCCACTGTCCCGTCTCGGTTCCTTGACTAACCACCAACTTTGCGCTATTGTCCTCTCGTCCAAATTCCCTCTGTTGATTCATTGTGTATGTCTCGCACTCAGGGTGACTCAGTATACACCCTACCAGCCCGAGGTCTCTCAGGGTCGCCTCGAGTCTCTCCTCAACTACCAGACCATGATCGGTGACATCACTGGCCTGCCCGTGGCCAACGCCTCCCTGCTCGATGAGGGAACGGCCGCCGCTGAGGCCATGCAGCTCTGCCACAGGTGTTTACGCACTGACCCACTTTATTGTAGTGACTTGGAGAACAATCTTTGCTTGTCAGAGTGTGTTGCAAAATAACATTTAATCATATTTATTCATATTATTATTGTATTTTATATTTTAGAGCACAGTAAGTCACGTCTTATCCACAAGAAGGAACTAAAGAGCAAATGCAGGCATTCGAAATACATAAAAATATATATGTTTATATTATGTCTAGAGTGACAACAGCTATAAGATTCAGGGTTTAGGTTATTTCATAGTAGATGTAGCACATTTTTTCCATTTATGCTAGGAGGAAAGTGTTATGAGAAGAAATTGGAGCAGAGACGAGAATAGACTTGGTTTAATTGAAGATGGTATTTTAAATTTTGTCTGACAGGTCTGTGTTACAGCGTTTTGTCCTCACCAGGTATTTGTGTTTACTTCTCACAGACAGAACAAAAGAAGAACCTTCTACATTGACCCACGTTGTCACCCTCAGACCATTGCTGTGGTGCAGACCAGGGCCAAGTATGTTTTATACACACACACGTCATGCTGAAGCAGTTTTAAAGCTACCAAAACACATAAAATGTTTTTTTTTTTCTGATATACTCTTAGTGTATTTGCTTATATACAGTTTCACAGGACCACATTGTACTGTTATGCGTACATAGATCAAGAACTTTGACTCTTGTGTTGCAGCTACATTGGGGTAAAAATAGTGCCGAAGCTGCCTCATGAGATGGACTTCAGTGGGAAGGATATAAGCGGCGTTCTCTTCCAGTATCCAGACACTGATGGCAGGGTGGAAGACTTCACCGCCCTTGTAGACCGCGCACACAAGGGAGGGGTAAGAGACGTTTTCCCACAAAACAAGTAAAAGTGGAACAAAGTTGGTGGATAAAAATGGCAGAGCAAGAGTAAATTTTTGAAATAATGAAAAGAAATGATGTCATGTGATGGTAATACACTGCAAATGGCACGCTTGTTTTACTGTTTTTGTTATGACATTATAGAAATGTGATGAGAAGCATAAGATCTAAAGTTTATGGTTCCTGTTTTCTCTCACTGCAGTTGTTGCTCTTTAGTGGACAGTTATATTATGCACACACGTTTTGATTCATCACCATCTGAGTGGAGACAAATTTAATCCTTAAGGTGTCTCAAGGAAGCAATTGGATGCAGCTTTTTTTTTTTTTTTACAGCAGCTCCACTTTGATGTATATGCTGATGACACAACTGTATATTTTAATTGAAGAATTTGCTTTGTGCAGCTTTTATAGGAGGAGTGTGATGTTTATGATCTTGAATCCAAATTTGTCAGGTTACCCTTTGTTTTAGTCAATCTTTTCATCTTTGATTTAAGTACAAGGAGGATCATTATTTCACCAAACAAGCTGTCAATCCCTGACATGAATCCGTCATTACTTAAAAACACTACAGATTAGTCAGAAGAGTCTTCCTACAAGCAAAGAGCGTTAATTAACATGCTTATATGACTCATTTCTTTCTGTGTCCAGGCCCTGGTTTGCTGTGCCACAGATCTGTTGGCTCTCTGTGTGCTGCGTCCTCCTGGGGAGTTCGGGGTTGATATTGCGCTGGGCAGCTCTCAGAGGTTTGGGGTTCCTCTCTGCTACGGCGGTCCCCACGCTGCCTTCTTCGCTGTTAAAGACAACCTGGTCCGAATGATGCCCGGCAGAATGGTCGGAGTCACCAGGTGAGATATAATGCTAAGAATACTGATTTTCTTCCCCTAATAGAGGAGTCCAGTGTGAAATGACAGATAAATAAATAAAAGGAGGAACTCTGAAAGTTGTATTTACATTTCAGGGACGCAGCTGGTAAGGAAGTGTATCGGCTTGCACTGCAGACCAGAGAGCAGCACATCCGCAGAGACAAAGCAACCAGCAACATCTGCACTGCTCAGGTACAACAAGGCGCATTCATTTATATGTGGAAATAACAAAAAAGGAGGAGAGATATACTAGACAGTGTGTGTGTGTGAGATCTGAAATATACCCCAAGGGCCTCCACAATGTTATTTAATCAGTAAGACATAAGTGAAATAATAAATTGCCCTTATGGTTGAGTCTGAGATTTTACTTCTGATGAAAGAAACAGTTTTTTTTGTTTTTTTTTTAGTTTATTTGTAGTATGGGCTCTACAGACACTTCCAGGTTTCTATATTGTAGGCAGGTATAGTGTTAGCATGCACCTGGAAGGATCTATGATCTTTCTTCTTTTTAGCAGAATAAGAGAGGCAGCAGGAGCCATAATTTCTTTGACTTTGTAGAGACAATGGACCTCTTTTAGCTGCATACATCTCTGTGGTACATCAATGGCCTTTTGATTTGAAGTTTGTTTCTAATTCTTAGTTTTTTACAGCCTCTTTAGCAGAAATTTGAAGTATTTTCATTATGTGTTTTTTCTCATTTTGTTGTAAAATTAATTCATGTTCATATTCTATCGTTCTACTTCTGACTTCTAGGCTCTGCTGGCCAACATGGCCGCTATGTACGCACTGTATCATGGTCCCCAAGGACTCAAACACATCGCTGAGAGGACGCACAATGCTGCTCTTATCCTTGCCGAAGGTAAATTTTGTTGTTTTGACTTGAAATCAAGCACCGTCGATGTTGCGCCAGGATAAATCCCTGAGAGTAGTCAATTAATTTTAATCAGCTCTCCGTGTTTTATTTATGTAATTTTAGGAGTGCCAGAAGTTTATGGTGAGATGCATCATTTTGATAGATGGATAACTGAATAAATGATGTAATAAGTAATCGTCCGCATCTCACTTTGTTTCAGGTCTGAAGAGAGCAGGACACAGGCTGCACAGCGAGATGTTCTTCGACACTCTGAAAATCAACTGCAGCGTGGCCGCCAAAGACATCTTGGAGAGAGCCGTGCAGAGGCAGATAAACCTGAGAGTCTACACCGAGGGAGTGGTGAGAACTAGTCCTGTTCCTCTAAAGCACTACAGTGGTGGTTTAGTGTGCCTTCATTGACAACAGGATCATGTTTGGAATCTAAAACTATTAATTACAAAAGCTGCATAATTTGCAAGCTGTGTTTTTAGCATTGTTGCAGCATTTGAGGGTAATTGATACAAGAACATGAAACCTTACCACTAAATTAGAGTGTAATGACACTATAAAGGTCACAAAACCAGCAGAAAATTGATTGCTTTGTCTGACCAGCAGTCTAAAACCCAAAAATATATATTTTATTACAATGTAAGACCAAGAAAAGCTGATTCTCCTGGTTTGGGTCTGATTATTTATTTATTTTTTCTTCTTGAAATAAGACTAATTGATGCACCTCTAATTAATTTAACTGTATTCTTGCACATCACTGCATATTTATAGCTTTTATTCAACTAATAATCCATTAAGTTTGTGAGATTTTTGATTAGATTTTTATCAGATAAATAGCCAAAACATGCAAAAATAACTGATACTGCTCCCTTTTAAAAAATCTACAAAGGACTATCTTTAATAATAGGATCTTGTGTCGTGAGAACTTTGATGGACTTGGCAGATAAAAACTAAAACTATCTGTGGCAAACATCCAGAGTGTCGTTGACTTCTTTCTCTCTTTTGATTATTGGATGCTTTCCATCCAGTAAGAGTCTATTTGAATGTTGTGGTAAGAAGATGGTCTCAGTCATATCAAAGTTATGTTCAGAAATATCCAAATATTCCATTAACTGGGTTTAATCTACAATCCTATTTTTAAATATGGATAAACGGGATAGGGCAGCGCCAGACATGACCACGCTGCAGCAAAACAAGAACCAACGACACTTAGATGCACCTCATTTTTTGTACATATTATACTTTTATTTTACCTTTTTTTTATTGTGTTTTTTGCCTTTTCTGTTTCTGTGTTTTGAATAAAACTTTATCTCTGCCTCTCTTTCAACAGTTGGGTATCTCTCTGGATGAAACTGTGACTGAGAGGGACTTGGATGACTTGCTTTGGGTCTTTGGATGTGAATCCTCAGCTGTAAGTTGATGGTTAACATTTTTCCCTTACTGTCAACTCAGTCGTCACCTCTTACGTCTTTGCTCCTCTGTCTATTGATTACCTACGTGGCCTTTTTTTTTTTTTTTTTTACTTCTAAGGTGTCGTCATTCAAACTGTTTTTAATTTATTTCTTTGTTTTAAAGTTGTGTAGTGTTTCTAAATATTATTTTTCGAAGAGGGTTAAAAGTAAAGCACCACCTGCTTTAATTTCAAATGATACATTTTTTCAGGAGCTGATCGCTGAAAAGATGGGCGAACGGGTGAAAGGAATTATGGGAAGTCCGTTCAAGAGGACGAGCAAGTATCTCACACACCAGGTCTTCAACAGGTTGGTAGTTCTCATTTAAAGTGCGTTTACAGGTGTTGGAGAGCATTACTGCACATGTGGAAAAAAAATCTGTATAAAGCTGTGTGAAATCTGATGAACAGTGGTGGGTGAATCTGAAGACTAAAAGTCTGAAAATGAAGAAAAAAACAGATGGTGTGGAGTTAAAAAGAAGTGAAGTTACCAGAACTCTGTAGCCTGTAGAGTGAATAAAGTCTAGTTGCATTGTGGGTAATGTAGGCGCCAAGTTTTGATAAGGACGAGGAATGAATGGAGAAAATTTGCAGCACAATGGCATATAGCACTTTTTAATGATATCAGACGGACAGTTGTGATAATTATAAATATTTATGAAATGATGATGTTGATGGCTACCGCAGCTTTTCTTGCTGAATGTGCCACTGATTAAGCTGTTTTTATTACTTCTATAATCACTACATTTCATAACAGACATAAGTGTTAAACAGATACTTGAAGAGAAACTCCACACTAGATTACTGGGGAAAAGTAGCTTCACTGGTCTTAATAGGCTGAAAGGTGTAATCCTGTTGAACCTCAACGTCACTGCTGGTTGTGGAAAAAGGTTGTGAAGGCAAGCCAGATCATACGACAGGGTTTTTAAATGCTAATTATCTGAAGTTAAGCCCCTCTAAACTTGCTGCTAGTATTAAGTCTGTTTTGTTTGTTCCATAACAAAGAGGCATATTTATTTCAAAGCATTTTAGTACTCAAGTTATTAGGAATCAAGTTCTCATTTGATTTATAATATAAAACACTAAGTTTTTAGTGTTTTTAAGTGTTTTAACTCGTGCCTCTCTGTTGGCTGCTAAAGCTGGTGCATATTATCTTTATTAGCGTCACAAAGTCAGTCTGATATCAGTCCCCAGTTTGTTAAATTATCACTGAGACATACTTGAAAAGATGCACAGTCAACTTTTCTACTAATACACTTAATAAACATGCCACTGGTGTTTAATTCTGCTTTAAGTTTGTGGTATATCAGATATTTGTATCAGAGTTTTGTAACCTTCAGTCAAACGTCACTCTCTGATCATCCTCGTCTCCAGCTATCACTCTGAGACCAACATTGTGCGGTACATGAAGCGCCTGGAGAACAAGGACATCTCCCTGGTGCACAGCATGATCCCGCTGGTGAGTCCTGCCTGAAGTCAAACAGCATGTTCAGAACAACTGAATTTTCCTGTCATGTCAAATGTGGGTGTGATTGTGGTGGTAAAATGTTGTTTTCTTCTTCAGGGCTCTTGCACCATGAAGCTAAATAGTTCTTCAGAGCTCATGGTGAGTCATTTTAATAAATCTGGCTAAAACTACGATCTTTTATAACAAATTATACAAGTTTTTAGGATGTTTTAAAGGTGTTTTGGAAAGTTGAATTTTCTCTTTTTTCTCTTCTTTTAGCCTATCACCTGGAGGGAGTTTGCCAACATCCATCCTTTCGTGCCTCTGGATCAGGCAGAGGGCTACCAGAAGCTCTTCAGACAGCTGGAGAGGGACCTCTGTGAGGTGACGGGCTATGACAAGATCTCCTTCCAGCCCAACAGGTGAGACATTGTTTGTCGCAGCACAAAACACCCGTATCCAAGCACGTCATGAAGTAAAGTGATGCTTAACTGTTAATTTTCTCTTTCACAAGCTGTTCTTAAGTAGCCTGGAAACTGCAAGAAGTCATTATTAGAGAAAGTTAAAGTGTATCTTACCAAAAACATTTGATTAGAAAAGAGAATTTTACCCTTTTTTCTAAATAATTGTCTAATGTTTAATGTGTTAACTTAAAATAATCTTAATGAATGACAATAAAGGCATTCTCTATTTTATTAGACATACCTTTTTTTTTTAAGAGGATTAGACTCATATGGGAGCTCTTCTAGCTTCAAAACTGGCTAAATAATGGTGATAAATGTGATTTTTTTATTTTTTTTAAATGATGCATTATTTACAAATTTATCACCATTTATTGGTAACTATGTGTGTATATATACTTGGCTTGATTAAGTAACAGTACTGCAGGATAGAAACAAGACCTTGAAATAAGAAACTAGCACTGAGCATTTGGCATTTACCTTTTTGTGTCTGGGACTTTGTAGTTAGTTTCAGACTTTAGTCAGCATCCATTAGTCTAGGAACTACATAATTTCAAGTTTTCAATTGATAAAACACACACCCACCTCAGCCGTCTATCACCACTTATCAGCAGCTGAGGGTTTATGAATAGTACACCATGCTACACTGGCCAGGAGAGTTATCGTACAGCTAGCTTTTCCTCCCATCTTTCACTCCCCTTTTGGTAATGTCTGCACCCTGGTCTTTGAACTGTCCTGAGCTAATTGTGTGTGTGTGTGTGGTACATGACCATGGTGTGTTTGCCTTGTTTTCCAGTGGTGCACAGGGAGAATACGCTGGTCTGGCAGCCATAAAAGCCTACCTGAACTCAAAGGGAGAGAGCTCCAGAAGTGTAAGTGTGCTACTGTTGAGAGCAAGTCTAATTGGACTGCAGCCATACTGGAGTCAGTGTGGATTAGTGTTATGTCGAAGTTAATAAGACTTAATTACACTTTAGGCTTTTATCTTGATCCTGTGACCCTTCTGAAGTTGGTATCACTTTGTTTAAAGTCCTCCTATTCAGCATTAGTAAGCGGAATATGAACCGTTAAGTGGTTTATAACACATTATAATGTAACTGTAAGCAGATATAAATGTTATTTGTCTTCATAGAAGACATTATAATTGCTAAAGAATACTGTACATAAATAAACACCTAAAATTTTAGGGCTGACACTTTCATTATTTATTTTCATTATCGATAAAGTCAGTTGTTCTATAAAATGTCCAAAAATGGTGAAAAATGTCGATCACTGTTTCCCAAAGCCCAAGATGACATCCTCAAATCTCTTGTTTTGTCCCAACCAATGGTTCATAATCCAACAATTTAAGTTACCTCTCATAGAAGACCACATAAACCTGAAAATATTCACATTTGAGAAGCTGGAATCAGAGAATCACTCAAAACAATTCATCGATCGGCGATTTAATTTTCTGCCGCTCAACAAATCATTTCAACTTTAAAGATGTTTATATATTTGCTTATAATTAATAGTGGTAAACCATTTATTAAATGTTTGTATATTCCTTATAAATACTAAATTGTTACCCTCATGGATAATTGATTCAATAAGCTGCTATCTCCAAAGTCTTATTCACTTAGCTTAAGCAATTCAGAGGAAATATGAAGCCTGATTTTCTGCATTACAATCTGCCAAAAGAGAAGATTAACAACCACAGCGTGTGAACCTGAAGCTCAAGAGAAGTGGAAAATATACAAAGTCTCTTGTATTCTTTCACAAACCCAATTAACAATGGGTTGCTATTCTTAGACGTCTAAGTTATATGGCTGACAAGTGTGGATGATTTATTGCCAGTAGTTTGTCGGTAGACTTTCAGTCAGCATAATCAGAGGTTAATAACACTATGTGGCTTATGCACTAATGCTTTAAGTCCTATCAGCTCAGTTCCTACTGTAACAGTGAGGTTTATTGTTCTCATTATTTAACACGTTTCAGGCATCCTGGTTAGAAATTTCTTCACTATCCTTGACATGCTGATTGTCATTGGCTCAAGGACGGGACGAGATAAGACGCTGCCTCAGATTAAATAAAGGCTGACTCAAGTTTTTTTTTTTTTTTTTTTCCTCTACTGTAATTTGGCCCTTGTTTTTTAATGGCTCCCTCATAAGCACATCTTAGATAGTGGCCTGATCTCTTGAAACAGTCGAAGTCCAAACTGACAACCGTTTGTGCAAACAAAGGGGCTGAAAACGCTGTTGTCCCACCATAGGTTACCTGCTTCCAAGATTCCATATTTGGAGGTTTTAAGACACTGCCGAGGCCGTCACACCAGTGACTTGCAGTTGTCAGTGTTTTCTCAGTCAGTCATTTGTCAATGTTGCCTAACCCACAGGTCTAAGTGCCCCAGTTTACTTGTGTGACTAAGTTGCAAAATGTCAGAATTGTCACCCTAATAAGGGATAAAATCAATTAGTGACATGGAGGCAGGTTACACATTAGTGGTAGTAGTGGGTGTTGAGATCAAAATTCAGCCTTAAAGATCCACAACATTTCCACAAGCTCATATAGTATATTAACATTATATCACCATTTTTGTATGGTGATATAATTTATTCTACTTTTTTTATAAAATGGCAGTTTATGTGGTATTAAATTCAGAAAGTTGAGACCGTTGTGTTCAATTTTAGCTTTGAAATATCCTTAAATTTCTTTACATGCTCTTTTTTTAAACAACGCTGTTTTAAAATCACTCATGAAAAGTAATATATTAAATATTTATCTTTTTTTTAGTTGAAAACTTAATGGTTTTAACCTCATTTCGTCCTCACTTTGGCTTTTCTTTCCCTAATAATAAGTGCTGCTTTTCCTGGATAACCAGAAATTCTTTTCAATACGGCGACATAACAATAAAATCATAATTAGCATCAGTATCACTTCTTTATATTCAAATGAACTGGTTTTCTGTGTATATCTGTCCTGCTACAATGATATTTCTCTCTGCTCCAGGTCTGTTTGATCCCCAAGTCGGCCCACGGCACGAACCCAGCCAGCGCTCAGATGGCGGGCATGAAGGTGCAGGTGGTGGAAGTAGACAAAGACGGCAACATCGACCTGTCGCACCTCAAGGCTCTGGTAAGAGTTAGGATAGGGATATACTATACAATCTGGCAGATAAAGCAACAAGGGTCACATTTGCTAGTAACTGTTTGAAAGGATTTAATACTAATAATAGTCCATAATCATGCAGTTATTCATTATGTGTCTGAGTGTTAAATGAACTCTTAAAGGACCATTGCGTAAGATTTAGTGGCATCTAGCAGAACAGACTTGGCAGAAATGGAATATAATAATCATGAGTGTGTTTTTAATTAGTGTATAATTACCTTAGAATGAACCAAACAATGTTGTACAGTGTTTAACTGCATTATTTATTACATTATTATAATTTTCTGCTGCTTTGGTTTTGAATTTTCTTGTTGGCTGTTTTGATCATGAAATTTAAGGAGCTCATGAAAGGCAGTGTTGAATTCCCCTTGGGTGTTGATTAGAAGTTCAGTTCAAATAATTTTCATTATACCAAAGCCCGCCTTTTTAATTTCTGATGATTATTTTGTCTCTGAAACCTGCGCTCTCTTACAGGTGGATAAACACAAGGCCAGTCTGGCGGCCATGATGATCACCTACCCCTCTACCTTTGGTGTGTTTGAAGAACAAATCAGAGACGTATGCGAACTTATTCACCAGAACGGCGGCCAGGTTTACCTGGATGGTGCCAACATGAACGCCCAGGTGAGCACAGCGTAACATGACGACAGAGCAAATTTAAAAAAAAAAAAAAAAAAGTAAAATACAGTTTGTGACAAGTAAAATATGCAATTACTTGTGAAACTGAAGACTAATAGGCTAAAGGTTTATAGATGTGTGTTATCAGGCTGTAAATGGATAACCTTTGATCTCTATAATATGCAGATGATCGAGACACTCTCTCCACCAATCCCTGACAGACTTACAGACCCTGCCCCCTCTGACATCTGAGATGCAGACTGCTTCTTTTACTCCCAGCAGCCAGTCACGTGATTCAAATAGACTCAATAATTGAGGGATTATTTTTAATAAAATGACCACAATAAGGTTGAGGAAAAAAGATCAAGAACAATGCAGCGCTGTAATTTAATCAGATTTTAACTTTCTGAGACACTTGAAGGAAGAGTTTATAGACATTTATTACCTGTGCTATCATTTTTGAGTGTTTTCATTCAAAAATTCTACATGATATTATGATATTGATATATATATTTTTTTATAATTGCATAAAATGACAATGTGTAATGTCCTCTCGGCTCCTCTCAGCTTTATAGGGAGTTTCATCTCATTGTTTATCCGTCCAGCTGGAACTTTTTGTTTTGGTTCACTCTCACCGCTCTTGTGAGTGTTGTTTTTGGCTGCAGCAGGCAGATGTTTTCAGTAAAAAAAAAAAAAAAGATCTTAAAAACCACACAGTGCACTGTCTGCTGAGCACCAAACGGCAAACAGACAGTTAGTAACTTGCTAGTAAACATAGTGGAGCATTTAGCAGCCAATTTGCTGGAGCTAAAGGAGAATAAATATTCGATTTACATTCATCAGGTAGACAGAAACACGACTCCCAATTAATGATAATGTTACTCTATAACTGCTGGATGTGTAATTAAGTAACATGTCAAGTTAAAAATTGATGGTATGTCAACTTGTTTCCGCCAAGTAGCCAAAAAATCTGTTAATGCAGGTTTAATGAAACTAAACAGACCTCTACAGCAGTTTCCCCACCTGTCTGTCCTGAGTTAAAATAAATAAAACCATCATTTATTTATTTTACACTTTATTTTTATCTACACAGTCACATGACCGCAAATATGAACTGAGACTACTTTCTGTCTAATTATTCAGTTTTACTCTTTTTGAATCAGTAATCTAAGTTATAAATCGGGGGGGGGAAGTTGTAAATATTCCAGGTGAATTTAGCAATTTGTCCGTCACTGTGGCCGTCACATCATTCATTTTCCTTCCTCACGCTGTCCTCCAGGTGGGGTTGTGTCGTCCTGGAGATTACGGCTCTGACGTGTCTCATCTCAACCTTCACAAGACCTTCTGCATCCCTCATGGTGGAGGAGGACCCGGCATGGGGCCGATTGGAGTGTAAGTCAGAATATAGACTATGAAATGGCACACTTGCTGGATGATGTGGAAAGTGCATGAAAACATTTATCATCGGTTGTTTTGGATTGAAATTTCTGAATGTAATTCTTTCAATTTAAATAATGTCTCCAAGATTAGTTGAATTTGATTGTGTTTTCACCTGCTCTTCATCAGGAAAGCCCACCTCGCCCCCTTCCTGCCGAGCCACCCGGTGGTTCCCATGCAGTCAGTCAACACCAGCAGCTCACTCGGCACAATCAGTGCCGCCCCTTGGGGCTCCAGCGCCATCCTGCCAATCTCCTGGGCTTACATCAAGGTCAGCACAGATCATCAGTTGATAAAGACATAAGAAGAGAGTTTTCAGTGCAGTTCTGAAGCTGTTTTAGGGTGGCGGGAAGTTTTCAGACACTTAAAACTCTCTTTATGTGTCATTAAAGTCACCTGCTCATCATGTGAATTTCATGTCTGAGTCACGTGAACTTAAGTGTGAATTATAGTGAATCTTCCTGGGAAGGAATGTCAGGATGATGTTGTAAGTAGCTAATAAGTGTAGACATGACATTTTATCTTCTGTTTATCAGGAAGGAGTTGCATTTAAGTGCATATAAAGTGCATATTTTAGACAAATTTTAAAGAAAAATGCACCTTCTGGCTTCCACTTTCCTTCACCACAAGTCTTTAATACTGAAAGAGACAAATCCAGTTGCCTTTTTTAAATATTTTTCACTGACCTGTATAACTTAGAAAGTTCAAGAAGTGACCTCATTGTCATTGTGTCTTTAATCACACAAGAATTTTAAAAAATGATTCACTTTAAAGTGTTAGATGCACATTTAATGTGTCATTCAGTTGAGAGTTCCATTAATATACTAAATCCATCTGTGTCAGTTTTGAAAACGGTTAGTTTTTGTTGTTTTTTTTTTTAACTGAAAGGTTTCTTTTTCTGGTGTTTAGATGATGGGAGCGAAGGGACTGGTTCACGCTACAGAGGTGGCCATCCTCAACGCCAACTACATGGCCAAGAGGCTGGAAGGTCACTATAAGATCCTCTTCAGAGGCAGGAAAGGTAAAGACACTGAAAGCATCTCAGGATGTCTGCAATCAATTTGCAAAGACTTAATGCTTCTAATCAGCTTATGGCAAATTTTAAAAATGTTTAAAAAAATGTTCTTGGGTTTGTCTAAACAGGTTTTGTAGCCCACGAGTTCATTCTGGACGTGAGGCCATTCAAGAAGACGGCCAATATTGAGGCTGTGGACGTGGCCAAGAGGCTGCAAGATTACGGTTGGTTGAATATTCACATTCTTCCTTAGTTGTAGAATAAACATTAGACCTACTGTATGTGTTGTTCAGTGTGTTTCACTGAGCAAAGACTGCTTTGTCTGAACACTGGTGACTGGTGTCCAGGTTTCCATGCACCCACGATGTCGTGGCCCGTGGCTGGAACTCTTATGATCGAGCCCACCGAGTCGGAGGACAAGGCTGAGATGGACCGGTTCTGCGACGCCCTGCTCGGCATCCGACAGGAGATCGCAGACATCGAGTCAGGACGGATGGACTCTCGCGTCAACCCACTGAAGGTACGTTACTGGCTTCATTTTAAATGTATTTGTATGTGATGAAACGAATACTGATATGAAGCGGTTATGTACATTCTGACATGAGGTCTTCATGTGTTTGTGTGTCTGCAGATGGCCCCTCACTCTCTGGCCTGCATCTCCTCCTCCACCTGGGACAGACCTTACTCCAGAGAGTTTGCAGCTTTCCCCCTGGTGAGTGTCCCGATCACTGTGACTTCAACAGTACAAACTGTAACTTTAACAGTCTTTGTTGCCCTCTAGTGGCTGTAAGAGACAATTGCAACAACATTGGAGTTTTTTTTTTTATTCCTCTTACGCACAACTTGAGGGGAGGAAAAACAGGGATACAACAAGGATACAATTTATTATAGTCTAGCGCTGCAACAGTTTGATTTAATTAAATTCATCTGCAACTATTTTGATAATATTAGTCTTATTTAAAAAAAAAAGTGACAAATTTGCTGGTTGCAGCTTTTTTTCTGTGTCACACACGATAGTAAACTGAATATCTTTGTTTTGGGCTGTTGATCAGACAAAAAAAAGACATAACGGACATTTTCCTCTATTTTCTGTCAATTTAAGACAAAATGTTCAAGACCATATTCTACAGATTAATCAGTAATGAAAATAACTTGTTAGCTGCAGCACTTTCACTGTCAAAATTAAATTTTTTTAAAAATTTTTCTGTAGCAAGTATGATGCTTACAGCATTGAAAAATGATAAATATATACATGTATATTTCAAAACTAGGGCAAATAACTGAAACTAGAACTTTTTTGTAATTTGGCTGAACGAGGCCTTTTTAAGATAATCAGACTTTAAAAATAAGACTTTAAATAATCGTTTTCTGATGAGTTTTACTGAACTGTTTTAAAATCTTTCAGTAAATCACTTTGTAATGTTTGCATGTCGTCATTAAGTCCCTGTGACTCCTTTGTTCTCACATTTTTCCTCCCTCTTTTACTTTCCAGCCCTTCATCAGGCCTGAGACCAAATTCTGGCCAACCATCTCCAGGATCGACGACATCTACGGCGACCAGCACCTGGTGTGCACCTGCCCACCCATGGAGGTCTACGAGTCCCCGTACGAGGAGAGAGCCTCCTCATAGATATGCTCTCCGTGGCCCCCGTCCCAATGTCCGGCCTTGCTGACTTTAAAAACACCCATCTTCTCAGAGAAAATGTGAACACGGGAGGCTGCGAGGACTCAAGAGGGCTGCTGTGAAATCACGTTAGCTGGAGCAGAAACAACGTTCGATCTTTCAGATGTAGTTTAATAAAACTGAGCTCACTTTTCCTGGTATATAATCGCGATTTTCAGATTTTCCGCCCTGGTCATCCATGTTTTTAACATTAGTGAACTGTGGTTAATTCCCTGAAGTGTTGCTGAAACTGTGCCTAAATTTAGGAATCCTCTAGAGCTCGCTGGTTTCACAGGACAGCCCTGATTGAGCTCTCGCTGCCTCGTCATGAACAGAAGTCTTTAAGGTGGACGTTGGGACCGGGTCTCCGTCTGATCAAACCCTTTTGAGGGTTTTTTTTTCCCCTACTCGAACTCTTCCAAATGGACCAAAGGTGCAACTTTTGCTTTTAATAAGTGCACCCTTCGACACCGAGGCTGCTCCGTAACACACTGTACTTTGAGCTGAGTACAGCTACTTCTTCTATACTTTTTTTTTTTTTGACTTCCAACATCTATACAAAAAAAAATACCCTTGGTGCCTCTATTCTGTTTTGTAAAATAGCTGCCTTTTTTTTTTTTCTTCTTTTCTCAAAATACCTGACAAAACATAGCAGTTAGTTTTCTTGTAGGCTTTTGTTAATATGCATCTATTGTATGAAAATGTTTTAATGTGTTGTGACATTTGTTGACCACAGATAGATAAAGTCTTAATGTTAATTTTAAATGAAATATTTTCTAATCTAAAATGTTTCGTCTGTAGAAAACAAAACACAAAAAAAAAGTCTGTATTAAACATTTTTTGTCTTTAAATGAGTTTGTCGTGTATCAATAAGTACAGTTTGGGATTTTAAGTTTTCACATTTCAGGTAACACTGCCGCCCGGTGGTGATGGCTCAAACACTTTGATCACATTTCATAGTTTCCACTTCTCAGTTGTGAAGATTTTGCTGCTTTTCTTTGTCTTATGATATGAAACTAAATATAGTTTATATATGTTTTGGTCTCAGACTGTTTGGGGGAAAAAAAAAAGGCAATTTTATGACTAACTTGAGCTTTAGGACGTTTTTCACAGGCATTTTTCACTTTCCCCTCAGATTTCATTGATGAAACTATTAGCAGATCAGTTAATTTTTAAAACATTAGTTGCAGCCCTATGAAAAGGCATAAAGTAGGGCTGCAAGGACCTTCATCATTGTCAGTCAATCTGTTAATTTACTCACTTGGGCCATAAAAACAGTAAAAATGCCCATTATAATTTCTTAAAGCCCAAGATCATATATTTAAATTACTTGTTTTGTCCAATCAACAGTCCAAAACCAAAAGGTATTCAAGAAAATCAAGACATTTTCATTTCTGAGAAGCAGGATCCAGTGTCTTCTTGTCATTTTTGCTCAAGTAAAATCAAACAATTAATCAGTTACTGAGACAGCTACACATTAATTGTGTTGTTTGACTAATAATTTTAGCTCCGGCCATGTGACGCCAGCTCAGTGTGAGGGCTGAAACTCGATTACAATCGTGTTACATAACTGTACTTACTAACTCCTGAGCGATCTGTTCAGCACATACCACGGGTTCCCAAAAGACACTACAAATATCTTCACCCTGGTATCAGTTTCAGGCTGTGGGGGGAAGCTGCACAGGACTTTCAGCAGCCTGTTTGGGATCAGTTTGGCTGTTAAGCAAAGCTATAGATAAAAACGAGATGGAAACGAGCAAGAAAGACGAGTCACAGGTTTAAAAACCATCAGTGCAGTGATTTATTTCTTAAAATGTTGCATTTTTAGATGCTACACAGACTGCTGATGTGAAAGACATTCAACATATTGAGTCAAAAACTGAATTTCACACAGTTAAAACTTTGATAGAATCTATAAAGAGCAATTTCTTGGTTGAAATGGCTTTAAAAAGTAGAAAAAAAAAGTCGGGAACTGTGCAAAAGAGAATTTGTATTTCAGTGCTTCGGTGACAACAAAAAGTTATTTGGATCAAGTTATCTTTGAAAGATCGTTAAACAACTTCATAAAGTGGTTAAAAGCAACCAAACCACATTTCTTTCAAAAGACTTTATATTCAGTTTCTTGCATAGAAATAAATGATTCGATTTGGACGAGATGGATATTTTTTCAAAATCATAAAAACTACATTATAACTTAAAAACACAGATAGTTGTAGCGTCAAAGAAAGTAACAGAATAAAATGTGCAGCTTTTTCCTGAAGTACTTCGGGTCACATTCAGAAATATTAAGAATATTCTATAAATAGCAGCGACACGGTTAACATACTGATTAGGCACTGGTGACTGTGAGGCAGCAGAGGGGTGGAAAGATTTTTTACCTGGAACCACTTTGGGGATTAAACCCCCCCTTAAAAAAGCAGAAACTCCTGCACATGTGACATTTGGAGGCACAACTTTAACGACTGTGAGTTTCTTTCCTGCATTATTTCACCTGAATCTCTCACAAAATGCTGTTTTTTTGTTTTTTTTATTATTTGTTCAGAAGCTGCAGTTCTCCAGGGTACAAAGAAAGTTTAGATCCGGCACAAATTCAGCAGCTTGCAACTAGAACTTTAAGTGTATTTTAATTGTTAATAAAGCTTTGACTGAATAACTGTGCGGGATCCTCTTCCCCTTTGTCTTTCTGACACATCTCATCCTTCAGTAAAACCTCTTCTCTTCTCATGCAGACTCATTTTGTTACTTAAATCACGGTTTAAAAACGTAAAATGATCCAATGAGTCGGGCTGTTTGTTAAAATTTCCCCAGAGATGAAGAAAAATATCTGATGTTTACATGATGTGCTAAAAACTGAACACATACCAGAGTCTTTCTTTGGTTTCCAATTTAAAAAAAGGAAAACTAAAAAAAAAAAGGGCCGCAGCAGATGATGCTGTGACGCAGAGGTAAATAAAAACCTGTGACCTACACCCGCATCACAAGTCAAACTGTGTCGCGTCTTCCAGCAGCTGGCGTGTGTTCACAAACCGGCTCCTCGGACTCGTTCAGGTAAAAATCCTGAATGTAACAGTGTGTCACTTGACCTTTTCTCCGTCCCAGTTCTCCAGCTGGTTCATTGCCTGCTGAACGTCAGCCTCCACTTCTTTTCTCTTCTGAACCAGGCGGTCGACCATGACGACAAACACTGCCGACGAGACGAGGCAGAGGCCCGAGAAATAGAAGGCGACGCTGTAGTCGTTCATCTGGTCCACCAGCCAGCCTGAAGAATAACAGAGAGAGAGAGAGAGAGGTCAGGGGTCACAGGGCTGATGAATAAATAAAAACAGACGTATCCGTTCCTTCTGGGAAGCGTTAACCTGCTGTGAGACGTTTCTGCTGTTTCAGCGTCTCTGTTACTTTGGATTTAACACATGATGAAGAGCAAACTGTGTCTTTTCCAACTGTTTTGTATACAGATGCGTTACAGAACTGAACTGTAAACATAAAGAGATGTTTTAGTCTGTTAAAAGTGATGTACAGGTTGTTTTTGTCTGGTGCTTCAAATCATATTAAAAGAAGTGAAGTGTCACATGTGTCTCATGAAAAAAGTGCAAAACAATCATCTAGCGCAGCAACTAACGGTTATTCTTTTTATCGATTAATCAATGAATCGTTTGTAAAAATGTTAAACAAAATGTCGATCACTGTTTCCTAAACTTTCTTTTTTTTGTCCCGACCAACAGTTAAGAGTCCAAAGATTCAGTTTACTGTTATAGAAGAAAAAAAAGAGGAAAATATTCACATTTGAGAGGAAGTTTTCCATTTTTTTCTGAAAGGAACCTTAAATTGATTAATTGATCATCATGATGTTTGGTGATTTATTTCGGTTCGATTAATGGACTAATTGTTTTTGTGGTGCCTTTGCTATTGTCCGGTTAGATTAATAGACATTTATTTTAATTGACCGAGTTTTCTCCTCTTTGCACCTGGAGCCTGAAACCAACAATGCACACTGACAAGTCTGTCCGGAAAGAAAACAAGAATGTGAGGCTTAGTTTTGTGAGTTTTGTATCTTTATGCGAGTAAAACCTGCTGATGTGCATCCTTCCTCTTTCAATACCAGGTCACATTCTTTCTTTGATCAGATATTTGTTGGTCTAATTCACAAAACATCTCAAACATGAGACTATTTGACAACAATTTGTTTTACTGGTCAGCAGTTTCCTGATCATTTGTTGGGAAGTTTACTGGAGAGATGTAACGTAAGTTGGTACAAATCAAGGAGGTAAATGATAGTGTGACATTTGTCTACAGAAAGTTCTTTGAATAAAGTTGCTTCAGTTAGTATCAAATGACAGTTGATGAAAGTTTATATTTATATTATTATATTTATATTATAAATATTATTCACATAATACAGACTTGTAAAATAAAACGGAAAAATTTATTATAAAACTGATGCATTGAGCATTCTGACATTAAAGAAACTTATGATCTATTTTTCACATTAACGCGCAACTTCACTGGCATATGATATTGTACAGTAAATAGCTTTCTAATATGAAATTTTATTATTTTATCATGTAGTTATTTTGTCTGTTTTATGATCTGCCGTTATTTTTCCATCAATAAAGTGTCATTTAATGAAATGAATGTTGTGAATGTTAACACGTGGTTATATTCCCCAAACTAAGGTATTGAAAAAAAGTATTGTTTTGGTATCATATCAGCGATAACACTGAAACTTTTTCAAAAGGACGTCCTGCACTCTGTGTGTGTATGTGTGTGTGTGTGTGTGTGTGTGTGTCTGGACATTGTTACACCACCTTTCTAGTGCCAAACTAAACACAGCAGCATGTGACTGATAAGCTGTTTGCATATCTCTTAAACTCTTTCACCTGCGCCACATTTATTTCCACCCGACTTCTCACCTGCAGCAGGTGGACCCATGAAGCCGCCGATGCTCCTGAAAAGCATAAAGAGCCCCAGTCCGCTGTCGAATCTCTCCAGAGTCACTATATCCACAATGGAGGTGACATGAATGGCCACCACGCAGCCGAACAGGAAGCCGTAGAGCGAGGAGAAGACCAGGATGCTCCAGTAGTTGTGGCTGATGGGGAGCAGGAGCAGCACCACCCCGAGCAGAGTGACCACCATGGTGAGCAGCTGCAGGTTCCTCAGCAGCCTCATGTTAGCTATCCAACCACAGATCAGCCTCCCCGCAAGGTCCGCCAACGCCAGCACAGACAGGATGGACGCCGGCCAGTACTTATCCATCCCCAAGCTGTTGGCGAAGGGCACTAGGAAGAGAGGCGGGATGAAAAAGCCTGCTGCCGCAAAGATGGCGAACAGGATGTAGAGGAAGAGTTCGGGTTTTCTTATCAGGGAGAAGTGGAAGATGGGTTTCCTCTTTGGCGGGCCGTCTACTTCTAGACCGTCTTTGGTTTCTTGGATCGGGCTCTGGACCGTCTCCAGCGGTCTCATGAGAGCGCCGCAGACGCACAGGTTGAGCTGAAGGCCTCCGATGATGAGGAAGGCGCCCTGCCAGCTGTACATCTCGATGAGCCACTGGAAGAGCGGGCTGAACATGATGGCGAAGACGCACTCCCCCGAGCTGGCGATGGCATAGGCGATGGGACGCCACCGAGCAAAGTAGTGGCTCACCATGCTGTTGGCGGGGATCCATGAGAAGCAAATACCCGTTCCTGGAAACAGAGGAAGGAAAGATTGGCATCCTCTGATAATGTTTCAATCAAAAACAAATAAAACAAATAAATAGTGAAATGATTGGTTGATTAATTGATTAGTCAACTAAGAAACTGAATCTACAACTATTTTTAGAATTGATTAATTGAAAAAAATGCCAAATATTTGCTAGTTCCAGTTTCTCAATTGATTAGTCGACTGATGGAAATTTAATCTACAACTATTTTTATAAATTGATTAATCAAAAAAGTTTTTACTAGCTTGCTTCTCAGGTGTGAGGATTTGATGATTTTCTTTGTCGTATATATGATTTTTACATTAATAATAAGTTTTGGTTTGTTAGATAAAACAAGCAATTTGAAGACGTCACATGTGCTAAATTATAACGGGTATTTTTAACTCTATTATATTTATTATATATTATATTTCACTGACTATGAATTGAGAAAAAAAATCATAATAAAATTGTTGCAGCCCTAAAAAAAAGCCCAAGAAAAATCTAATTTTACATAATAAGCATTCAAAAAGTTGTATTAGAAAATATGTTAATATCTGGTCCCTTGTTTCTGTAATTTTTCTGATTTATTTGATCAACCTCAGTATTTATTTTCTCTCTCTGCCTTCGTCTAAGACATTTGTATGTGTACATGTTCCACCTTGCAAAATATTGTTCCTACTATCATAAATGGAAAACATGTATCATTCTGGGTTTAAGAAATATTTAACTCTATATATAAAAAAAAAACCAAGCAAAACTGAGTGGTTTCTGTGTGTTGATTCTACATCTCCATTAGACCATAAAGTGTCCCTTTCCAGTGACTATTAGTAAAGATTGAAACCATTGAGCCTCATTTTTCAGATGCATGTACAGGTGATTTAAGAAAATTTGCGGCATTCATCAATTTTTAGAAAGACGTTTTTTAGCATCTAACTTCATGCTAATGCATTCCCTCTTTATTCACATCACAGTGCAGAGCTGCTCTGGTGACACGTTTTTGGCAGCTGGATCATATTTTCATGTTGTTTCGGTTCCCTTATTACTGACCTTATTACTACATTTATTATTTTTATGTCTGCTGATTTATGACAGCAAGACTCGAAGCTCTGCGGTGTGAAATTCTTGTTTTCACTCTTTGGGGAACATTTTTGTGAATGAAACTCAACCACAAACAGAGCAAACATGTCACTTTACATGGTAATTTAACGACGAATCTCACAAACACGTGCTTCCTCATGAACAGGTGACATTAATCTGGCTGAAATGAGCAATTTATAACATGTTTGTCCAGTTAAGAGTCTGTTAAACCTGACTTGGAACATCTTGTACAAGCAAACCTAGCAGAAATAAGAGTTTTAGGATAAAGACACGAAAATGTTCTTGCATGAAGTCCACTGACCAGGCCAACATTATTTATTATTTTATATCACTAAACATTGTATTGCCTTAACAAGTAGCCTAAGCTGCACAACACTGCCTTGACGCAACAAATAGAAAATCAAAAAGTTAGGAATATATACTGTATAAACATAAAAGATTTCTTTAAACCATTAGTTATGCTTTTTTAGGAGGTTCATGCCAAAATGCCACATTACCGTGACTTCATCTATTCATTTCAACTGATGTAACGATGAGTAAAAAAATAATATATTTATAGATGGAAAGATATGAGGGTCAAAAATGATCTACAAGTGTTTCAACAGTAGGTCAAAAGAGCAGTGATACTTCCTGGAGTTCAAAGTCTGAGTGTAGCACCTTGCAGGATGCCCAAACTGAGGTAGAGGCAGGGCAGACTGAGATCCAGAGACGCCAGCAACATCCCCGAGGAGGTCAGCAGGCCTCCGACGATAATGACCACTCGCTGAGAAAACTGTAAGGTGAGCGCACTGGCTGCTGGAGCTGAGGAGAAAAAAAAAAGAACAGTAAACATCACAAAAACACCCTGAAGAAGAAGAAAAAGAAGTTGTTCAAGCTGAGCACGTCACGTCTTTACCTCCAAGGTGAAACATGGCGATCGTAGTGGAGGTGACCCAGGAGGTGGTGCTGGTCCGGACCCCGAAATGGCTCTGGATGTCCAGGAAGAAGAGGCCGAAGTTCTTGAGGACGGCGGCGGTGAGGCCCATGATGAAAAAGGCTGACATGACCACCACCCAGCCGTAACCCCCATCAGGGGGGGCAGCTCTCCTCGACTTCATCTTCAGACCCTGCAGGACGCTCCCCTCCTCTGCTGCCCGAGCTGAATGGCCGTCATGCAATAAGCTGCTAAACCAACAGAGCAGACAAAGCGCATGGAAATGAGCATGCAAACGACACACAGACACACAGCAGCTGTCAAACACTCATTTTATCTTTATAATTTCTGAATTTCTATCCATCTACTACTAAAGTTATTTATTTTGTGAGAATGTGCTTATAGAGCGACCATGAAATCTAACTCACCAGACTTTGAATAATATTTTAGTTCATATCTAAATTAGGGAAAATAATTAATTGATCAACAGAAAATGAATCGCCAACTATTTTGATAATGGATCAATCACTTTGAGCCCTTGAGTCTTAGATCTTTAGTCCTTTAAGACAATAAACTTAATATCTTTGTGGTTGCATCTTGGGCTTTGAGAAATAATGATCTTTCACCATTTTATAGACCAAACAACTAATCGATTAACTGAGGAAATGATCAACATATTCATTGATAATGAAAATAATCATTAGTTAGCTGCAGCACTAAAATAACTAAATTTACGATATGTCAAGTCTGTCTTAAAACAGCAATCAGATGCCCAGATGAACACTGAAACAGGTGTTTCTTGCTGTAATTATTCTTCCTTTTCATACTGACCATTAGAAGATCACAATGTAAGTGATGGGGGCCAAAATCCACAGAAAGCCTCATTCTGTGCAAAAAAAAGTCTCTCTAAAGCTAATATGTAGCAAATCAAGTAGATATCTTTCAACGTTACAGTCTTTTTAATGCTAAAGTCTCTCTTTTTGTCAGTAGACTTCCACTGCAGCTCAACAGGGAAACACAAAGAATTTGATGCTAAAAAGACTGTAAATGTTGCAGATATCCACTTATGTGACTAACTCAAGACTGTTGAAGCCTCATACAGGCTTCAGATAAACTTTTAAATGCATTTTTTGCACAAAATGACTGTGTAGAAGCACATTTGAAGAGGATCTTTAAATAGGAGCAATGATTACAGCGAGGAAAACCTCTTTCACTGCTTATATGGACACCTGACCTCTGGTTTTATGACATACTTGAAAAAATTGTGAACGTGTCCTTTAATTTGAATTGATGTTTATCACACTGAAACGGACTTTTTACAACGTAAAACAGTTCAGCTGTAAAAACGACTTCTTATAACACACACACGTAGAATAACATGCAAACTAAGTCACAAAGTATTAAACAGAAAAAAAGAAAAAGTTTCGTAAATTCAAACTCACGTTTAATCCGCTACAGTTCAGGCGTCCTTCCGACACAAACACACTTCTCTCTGTGTTGCGGTAAAGCGCTGTCAAAACCATCTGTGCGCCCTTATTCAGAACTTTAAGGTAATCGCGTTGACATCGCAGTAAAATGTTGTTGTTAGCGATATTATTTCGCTTTTTTTCTTCACATTTATCGAACCAGCGCCCAAGCACACCCGCTTTCAGATGAGTTTAAAACAGCTGTGAGCTGCTACTCATCATCACCATCATCATCATTACCGTCGTCGTCGTCCTCAGCTGAATCCAAATGTCCAACCTCCGGCCCTGTCCCTGTCCAGCCCTGCCGGTCTTTAGTGGTACGCACCGTGACGTGTTAACGTCATCACGTCAAGGGTGAAAATGCGCTCTTTAAAACGGAATTTAAAACCTCCAGCGTTGCCATGGAGATAAGCTGAAATTCTTGACCCGGCTCTCTTTATCTGAGCGGTTCTCAACGGCTCTGATATGTTTGCTGACAACACATCTGCTCAAAATGCTCCCTTTGCATTAACTGCTACACTACACAACATTATATTCACATCAAATCCTCAACTAAGCACCTTCACATTGTATACGGACTAAAACCAACATCTGCCCGTCTAGTTTAACAGATTATAATAAACAAATCCACGTTATTAAAGCATATAGGCCTGTTACACCTCACTACATCAATCAATTCATACAAGAGAAGTGAAAAAATATATTGTCATAAATAAATAGCATTTTATTATTGATATTATGATGATTAATTATTGTTTTGTTATTATTCATAAGAATTAGTTTTATTATTCTCTTTTACATCATCAGCTTATAGCCTACTGCTGCAGGATAATGGGTAAGTTAATTTCCCTTGTGGACTTGATGAATTGCGGGTTTGAGCAGCCCTCTGCACTCACAGACTTCTTCCTGTAGTCCACAAGTCCATGAATTAATTTAGCAATAATCTAAGGCAAAGTGTACTTGAGAAGAGAAGCAGACTATTTCCTCACAACCTATTTATATTTGGATTGTTTTTACTCACTACTGATGTGTGTAGGCAGAATTTCGTTTATTGTATTACGGCCTATGTACAGGAAAATCAATTCATTAATTGGAAAAGTACCTATTAACTGACTGGAGCCCTTCTCCATCAGGAACTGATGGTAAGTCAAAACTGTGCCACAACTCTGAACTAGTAGCCTGCAATTTACTATACCATAATATTGTCTTAAAATCAAAATGTTGACTTATCCCAGAATTAGTAACTCAGACTTATTAGCTAAAGAATATCAGAGTATCTCATTCACAATTTTGACTCACCATGAGCATTTCTTTTCATATATCATTTCTAAAATATCTTTTTTTTTTTGTTGTTGGCAGAAACAGGCTTCCATGAAAGATATTAGGTATTTTTTGTGTTGCATGCATCTAAAGGAATGTAAGAAACCTTTTAGTTGAGGCACCATGTTCATGTGTCCTTAAAACAAACTGGAACAACATCTAGTGCTGGGCCCTTAGGTGTAAATTCAGTCGCTTGATGGGAATGACGCCAAGATGTCTGACATATTGACAGCGCCATATCATAATTTAACAGACTAAGGATAAACCCACTGATAATGGAAAACATATGTTGAAGAATCTCGGCTGGAAATAAAGCCGTATTCAACTTATGCTTCTTTGTGTGTCTCAGTCTATTTGGATCACCAGAAACACATAGTTACAATAAACATTGACCAGGAGTTTAAAAAAACAACAACAATACTTTCCTCTAAAGTTAGTGGAGTACAAAGTAACATAAATTAATTACAAGCACCTCAAATTTGTGCTTTGTTACTTTTTACCACTGCTGCTAGTTACAGACTAAATTTTTATTAGCTTTTGTTTTATTTATCATTACATTTTTTCATATTTATCACTCATATGACGACTGTCTGTAGACAAACTTTCCTCTGAAGAACATTACCGCTCTACTCTGTAGTTTTAACATTTTTCTGGAAACCCCTCATGGTCCCTGCTCCTGTTACTGCAGTTACATAACGAGGCCTCATAAATATAATCCACACTGTCCATGCTTTCAGAGGTTAAAATGTTCAAATGATTTCTTGATCACAGTGCAGATTAAAGCTTCAGCTACACAGATCTGTATCACATGAAATAAATCAAGTGATTGTTATAAACTTTGACAGTAATGTTTGAAGTCTTTCTAGCAACACGGTTTTAAGGTCAGGCTCAACTTACTGGAACAGACAGGAACAGACATTTAAAGCAGGGTGACTTCAAACCAAGTCTCCAGCTGGCCAGTTCAGTTTGTATCAATTGTACAATTAACTTCTTTTCTTATGATAAACATTTGCAGCTAAAATGTTAATATTTATTCTGTTTAGACCATCGATTATGGTTTATGAGTTTCCCTCGAGGCCAGAGACACTACTTGTCTTGATATGGAACACTACAGGATTTCCTCCAGTTATGCAACGAACCTACAACCTTTATAAGTTCCTTGCAGTTAAGGCTGCTACATAAGAGTTAAGTGATGAGGTCAAGGTTGAGGTTGGGGAAGGTCTCTGTCATCATTGATGTGTATCAAAACACTAACAAGAAGTTACTCAGCTAAGTGAAACAGTCCAAAGTTCAAATTTGATGCATTCCAAAAGTATTTTTAAGCTGCCAACATGATTTAAAAAATTAAAAAAAAAAAGCTCAGTTTCTAGATTATACTGAAAAAACTTTATCATTATAATGAAATAGGTTTTGAATGAATTGAGAAACATTCTCATAACGTGAAAAGCTAATTTTAAAAAGTTGATGGTACATTTTCTTGTTATGAGAATAAATACTCCTTGTGGGAGAAAGGTGTTGGCTGTTTTTATGAGATAAAGTCTAATATTTTATTAGTGTTTCTGCTGCTGAAATGGATGTGTGAAGGTTCAAATGACTTCATCAAGTCTTATCTTCTTTCAGGGCTAAGACAATATCAAGCTAATTTTGCTGTTACTAAGCAACGTAGATGAGGCTGTCATCTGCATGCAGAGAAAGAAACAAGCTCATAAACACACATGCTATTATGAGAAAACGTTATCATCATGACGAAAGTATTTAGTATTAAAGAAATACATTTTCTTGTTAGAATCAGAAATATTTTCTAATTAAAACAAAGATATGTTCTCATTATAATGAAAAAATCTTGGAATATGTTTTACTGAAGACTGATTTATGGTCGACTGACAGCAATAATGTGTTTGAATGCACTCGACTCTTTCCTTTCATGTGGCACACCTTGAATCTCTGTTACGTCACAGACAATGTCATATTTTGTGATCGGGTAGTGTCACTAATGTCGCCATGGAGACTGCAGTTGTCACTCAAGTTCCTTTTTTTTCCTATTTTCTGTTTGTAACTTTAGATAATTTGTAACGTCCTTGTTGGGATGATTTAATTTGCGACTTAACAAGCTGGCTTGAGGATAGCGCCTGGTTACCATGGAGACGACTAAAACCTTTTGCAGAAGCATAAATTAAAAACAGGTCGCGTGACTCTTTAATTTTTGTAAGTGTCACTGAACAATTGACTATAAATCAAGCTTTAGGGTGGCAGGTCTGAGCTGCTGTAAAATCTGCGTATTTTTTTTCCTTTTTCATGAAATTTTTATTTTGAAACAGTATTTTGATGTTAAACCTGTGCAGCACTTTCAATAACACATTAAAGAGAAGAAGAGTTTCCAGAGCGATGAGCAGATGGGCTTGTGAATTAAACTTTAATTTTCACACCACCTCTCACAATGAAAACATAAAACAATTAACAGATTTTTTTTAAAATCACCTTTGCATGTAATTCATTTACACTGACATCTTGCTGGCAGTTCAAATATAGTATTTACTATATTTTCATTTTATAAAATTATAAAATTTTTCTGGAAATATGTACACAAATATACTGTAGGTATATACACACATAGATAGAAAACTCTATTAGTCCATTTTTCCTTCAGGCGAGGGGAAAAGGGGATGGCGAGAGCTAGCCCTGCTAGCTGATTGTATGAACACACACACACACACGCTCTCACACACTTTCACACACACAGAGAACTTGTTTGACACAAGCGTCTCTAGCTTTAGACCTGGCAATAAACTACTCACAGTCTCTACAAACTTTCGAATTCTTCTTTAAAAGCATCCAAAAGTTTTGACCGAACACATTTTCTCTTTTTTTCACCAGTTTGACGCATTCAAGCCGCCATTTTCTCCTTCTGACCACTAAGCCACTCCACTACTGACAGTAGTGGTTGAGTGCCTTGCTCAAAAGGCACCATGGCAGTCTTTTCTGAGCTGGTCCTAGTTTGGAACGACCACTCTTCCAGTCACATGTTTCTTTGCCCGACCCTGGCACTCTCGGCCTCTGTTCCTTTGCCACAAACAGGGCAACGACGTTAAGAGCGTGTCGGCTGTAGAGGAGCATGGCACTTCAGGTGATTCTCTGTTTAAAACTCCTTACTGTCCCTGAACAGGTCGATGCGCAAGGCCAGCTCCTTGAAAGAAGGACGCAAGACGGGGTCGATGTCCCAGCACTCCTCCATGATCTCGTGGATCTGAGAGACAAAAGCGGGGACAAAAACAGTCGTTTCAGCACGTAGCTAAAAGAAGTCACTCATGAAATATTACTGTACTTCACATAAAAAGTTCAAGTCACTCCTGATGTGAGTGTTTTGTGACTGCAGACTAAATATTCACGTTTGCCAAACACTGAAATGCAGCAAAAGAGACGGTTGAGAAAAGATGAATAATTTCTTAGTTCTGCTTTCTATAAATGGAGAGAACATGTGAGACATATATCAGGAGAAATAAAACACTTGATGTTGAAATCAATTTAGTTTAAACAACATGCATTAAAATGTGTCTTTGCATTTTTTTTTTTTTATCTCTTTCTGAGTTAGTTTGACATGGACAACACAGATGAACATTGTTACACAGAAAGAGGCAACGCAACAAATGGGACTAATATGTAAGCCCTGTCCATGGTTAGCCTTTTAAATTCAGATTAAAACATCTAGAGTAACAAGTGTAAAGAGTCTACAGCCATGCTAGCAGCTCTGTCAGGCTAAAGGTCAGCATGCTAACATGCTCACTATGACAATTTATTCAGCAGGTATAAGGTTCATCATTGTCACTCTCTTAGATTGTTTTGCTAATTAGCACTAGACAGTAAAGTACAGCTGTGGCTGATGTGATTGTTATTAGTTTTGCAGGTGTCATAAAGCAAAGAACTGGTCAAAACTCTCCTCATCCTCTGGGGACCATGAATGTCTTTAAAAAGTTCCATGGCCATCTATCCAAGTTGTAGAGATACTTTAGTCTGGACAGAACATATAAACAGACTGTCCATGTGTATGCCTGTGTGTGTCTTTGTGTGGAAGTATTGCACATGTGTATGCACTGACGCGTATGCAGTAGATGTGTGTATGAGTTTGAGCATATTGTATGGATACAGTACATAAGTGTGTGTGACAAGTATATCCCTTTTGTAGATGTTCGTACCTCTGTGGGACACCCCAGGGGTTGAGGCAGCCTGCTGCCTGATTTGAGGAGCTCAATGAGATGGTAGACGATCAGCTGTCCCTGCTTATCGTTCCCCATCATGGACATGAAGACCTGAGGAGGAAAGTGACGATTTGTGAAGATTTAAAAGGTTTCCATCAAATTCAGATAGAAGAAGAAGATCCTTGCAGATAATAGGAGTGATTTCCAAACTTAAGAGTACTTGTGTTGTAACTTCTTGAGCAAAAACTGAGATTAACAGAGAAATGCTACTATTGTCAACGACGGTATAACCTGAATGAGTTATTGGCTCTCATCTGTCAGGTGTGGTATGTAGAAGCATGTACAATTTAGATGTCAATATGATTAACTGTGTTGCTAACATGCATGAAACACACTATATTACTGGTTGAAGTGGCTCCTTGAGAGCTGTAAGGTCAGCAGTGTACACCGGTGGAAGCTGTAAGTGCTTCGTTTTTGTACACACCTTGACATATGATGGTTCAAGCAGAGGAGGCAGTAAAAAACCTCTTCCCCTGGAGCGAGTGACAGCTGTCAAGGTTTGTTTAACTTATAGAACATAAACTACTGATGAACTACATGAACTGTCTGTAAAATGTTGACAGGCTGGAATGTGGGTGTTCCTTCTGGTCAAGTTACAGACAGATGACAAATTAGAGGAAAAAACAACATAATGTGTCTTCATCAGGCTGCCAGAACACCTTCAATGCACCTTGGCATTGATTCTACTATGACCTCTACTGGAGGGATGAACTACCAAAAAATATTCTCTCCATTGGTGTTTTGATGATGGTGGTGGAGAGTGCTGTCTAACATGTCGGTCCAAAATCTCCCATAAGTGTTCAATTGGCTTTGAGATCTGGTGACTGCGAAGGTCATAGCATATGATTCACATCATTTTTATACTCATCAAACCATTTAGTGACCCCTCGCGCCCTATGGATGGGGGCATTGTTATCCCGGAAGAGACGACTTCCATCAGGATAGAAATGTTCATCATAGGATAAAGGTCGCCCCCCCCAAAGTATAACAAGAGCCACCAGATCCCCTCACTCAGGCCTGGACCGTTCCAGACCAAATTCTTCAGTGTTTTGAAAGAATCATACAGACAGAGATGCCGCTTCCATGAATTTGTCTCTCAAGAGTCGTTTCACACAATTACACTAAAGTTTCACATTTAAAAAAGGATAATATGAGAGGATAGAGTGATGAGAAAACGATCTATGATGGCAAATAGAACAACAAATGTGTTTAAATTGTTTTTTGTTGCACTTCGAACCACAGATAACCCTGCAGCATTAAGGAGAAATTGAATAATGCAACATTTTTAAAATAATCTTTGCACAGCGAAATGCTAAATTTTTAGTTTTCTACACTTAGTCTTGAAAGCAGAGAACCAAAAGTAGGTTGAGTGTGTGTTATCACTTACTGCAGGAGGGCTGCAGTTCTTGTCGCTGTGGGTGAGGAGCTCATAAAGCACCACTCCAAAGCTCCAGACGTCTGACGCCACAGAGAACTTGCTCTCAGTCAGAGACTCGGGGGCATACCTACAAAAATAACACATTTTTTACTGATTGTTCCAGTTTTTCTGGACAAGATGACTTCAAAATTACTCACAGGAATTATTACTATTGCTTAATTATATGTTAGCTGCAACAGAGTGACATTAAAACGCTGCAAAATGATGGTTCTGAGAATGAAAAAAATCTGAAAATGTGCACAAATTAAAAAAAAAAGACTTCCTTGGTATCATCATGAGGATAGAAAAAAAACTTGTGCTACAGACAGAACAAAACATGCCAGAGCGGTAAAAATAGACAGTATATAATAACAATGTCTGACCAGAATATGGGGCTCTCTCCTGGCTCTTTGACCTTGTAGTACTCTTTGTCCTGAGGCAGAACTTTGGTGAGGCCAAAATCCCCGATCTTCACCCTCAACTCACTCTCCACAAGGATGTTTCGTGTTGCCAGGTCTCTGTGGATATACCGCTTACTTGACAGGTACTCCATGCCCTGTTCAAACAAACAAACAAACAAAAAAATAGTTGCATCAGTAACTTCAGTGGTCAGTCACTCCAGAGTGTGTGTGACAGGAGCCGGACGGACTGTAGTACCTTGCAGATCTGAGAAGTGTAATGCATGAGCTTCTTGTGGTCGATCCTGTCCTTGTTTTTCATGAGGTAATCTCGCAGACTTCCGAACGGCAGATATTCCATGATGAGACGGAGATTACGTCGCCCTGAGAGAAACAACAACGAAAAAATAAATACTGAATTTACAGATTTCATTGATTGATTAAGTAGACAACTCACAAGTCTATTATCCTCACACGATGGATGTAGTTGGTTTATAGTAATGTATGGACAGATACGATTCGGGTGGATGCTCACCAACACACAAAAAATCTTTCATACTACAGTAATATATGGTGCAAAGGTACTTAATATCATATTTAAGTACACATGGTGAGATTTATGAGAACCTGGTCATATTCAAATTTATTACACTGTCTGCTGCTCTTGGTATACAGTGAACTAGTGTGCTTAAATACACTGATGTTATAAACAGAGTTTGACCAAAGTTTTGGACGAAAAACTGCAGAAAATAAATATATGTACAGAAATATGTATATATCCAACTGTCGTTCAAAAACTTTCCAAACTCAGTTCAAGTTTTTAGTTCAGGAGTGTAACTATGGTGACGCCATAAATTACTGGTCAACCGTACCTGCACTGTAGCACACGCCTTTGTACTTGACGATATTCTCATGCTGGAGAGATTTCAGGATCTCGATCTCTCGCTCAAAGTCTCGTATGTGCTCCGCAGTGCTGTGCTGGAGTTTCTTCACAGCAACGACCTCTCCCGTGTTGTCCTGAAGTGGGTCATACCGACACATCTCCACACTGCCAAAGTTTCCCTGTAACAGAAAACCAACTTGAGTGAGACGTCTCTTATTTCTACTCCTAGTTTGATTTATGTCACTCCATCTGCAAATGAGTTAATGGCTGACGGCCAAATGGATTATGATCAGCCTAACTTCACTGAGACCACATTTGCCTTACAGAAATAATAAATACATCATGGCACAAAAACTGCCTGCGTGTCTGGTTTAATCCCTTCTGAGGAAATCTGCACTACACTTGTATTAATTTATGTATGAATGTGCTCATTTAGAGCAGGGCTGCAACTAATGATGACTTTCATTATTAATAAATCCGATGATTATTTTCTCGATTCATTGTTAACTCTATGAAATGTTAGAAATAATGATAAAAAAATGTTTCTTAGGACCACAGTAATGTCTTCAGTTTGCTTGTTTTACTTGACTAAAAGCCTAAAATGTTAAAAATATTCAATATACAACAAAATCTCACCTTTGAGAAGCTGGAACAAGAGGTCGTTTTGCGTTTTTTGTTTGAAAAATGACTGAAACGATGAATTGCTTATCAAAAAAGTTGCCTATTAACGTTCTGTCGAGCAATTAATTGTTGCAGCTCTAATTCGGACTATTTCAGATAAAGAAAACATTTAGCGATTGGCAAGAAAGCACCATATTGAAAAAGGCTCAATTTGTTGTGTTTTTCTCTCAAAAATGGTTTCCGTTGAAATCATGAGGAAAAATCTGACAAACACAAAGGAACTGCCAGAGGAAGAGGGCTCCCAAGTCTTATCTTATCAACATGGGGTGACCTCCACTTGAAACCTCGGCTGTCACACTTCCTCATACCTTGCCCAGCTGCTGTAAGAATATGAGGTGCCTCTCTTCAAACTGAGCCGGCTCCTGACTCTCAAAGCCCCCGGTCGTCCAGCCGGAGCCCACCGTCCTGTTTGGCAGGATGTCGCTGTCCACAATCAACTCATAGTCTGGAGACACAAAGACAAAAATCATGTATATTCAAGCTCAAAAATGAGGTAAATCAACATCTACTGAGATAATTCAAGTCACTTCTGTGATTGTTTCAGCATTTTCTGACAAGCTGAACTAAACTTTCTATCACATGTCCCCCTGCTTCTGTGTTTGTGTGAAGTTAAGCCAATCAAATTTTAGATCAATTTCTGTACTAATCACATAGAGATTTAATTAATTTTCTTATCTGACTTCACATTTCCTGAAATGATCGCTATCCCTTCTTCATTCCTCACCTCATTACCATTAGGAGCTGATGCTGACCTAATTAAGACATAAGTAAGGACTCTCTTTTCACTGACGTGTTTCTGAAGACACTATGACGAATGTGTGTATGAGAGGATGTTTGAGATTCTACACTGGTTTGACCTACATTCCCTGTTGTGACATTAATAGGAGCAGTCCGGCTGCCTGGCTCGGTGAAGTGTGTAAACCCACCTGGTGTGAAGAGGCTGTGGAGGTCACGGATAACAGCGCGAAATGTTGGCCTGAACGTGGGCTCGTAGTCCATGCAGCTGGTAATCAGATTAGCCAGCTCTGTCCACTTTGGCGCAGGAAGCTGGTGGTGGTCCTCGTAGAACAGGCTTTTCTGTAACACACAATCGAGGGTTAAGAGTAGCTGTGTGGATGAAGAATGGACACAGATAGATGTAATTATGTTTTATGGAGGCAGGGATTGAAAATGAATTGTCTTTCTGAATTTACGTCTGTGCAAATGGTCACATTTTGGATTTTATGATGAGGATAATAAGCATACAGTATAGAGGCTTCGTAATGACAATATATTTCAGTCTAACATGGATAATGTCGTTGCGCTGCACTGTTTTCACACAGAGTTGGAAGAATATCAAGCTGCTGTTGATGCCAAACATGGAAACCGAGTTTCACATCGTATTTTTTTTTCAATACCGATGAAAAATATGCTGACTTGCTCACATATGTAACCTTAATTTAGCAGTTGGCCACTTGTACTTTTTTCCTAAAACAAGAAGTGGTAAAGTTAAAAAAAACCCAGCTCTGTTTCACATCTCTTGCAAATGTCAAAATAATATTACAAATAGATTTGAATTACATATTTATAGCTTTTGTTATCTCACTTCAGGTCACATAGGTCGCACCATCCAGCCCTACCTTGGAGTTGTCCAGTGTTGCTAAAGGTCTCTCGCCACCGCTGCAGATCTCCCATAGTGTGGTGCCAAAGCTCCACTTGTCTCCAGCCAGGCTCAGGTTAGCAGGGTCCTCGATGCACTCAGGGGGCACCCAGGGGATTCTCTCGATTAAGACTGATCACAAAGAAAGACATTTAACCAGCTGCAGTTAGAGTGATTTTTATAATTTCAGTTCGATAACTGGAGATTTAAAAGGAAGATTTCAGTTGAGGAATGAACTCTCTGCACCTTATCGTGCGCCTTTTTCCAGCTAGCAAAGAACAGAATCCAGTGTTGCGTCACAATTTTTTTTCCTCCTTTATTATAATCCTGTACTAGCGGCTTTCACCTTAACTAAGCATCAAATAAAAAGAAGTAATCCAATACAAAGTGGATGTAAGCAGGTATTATCTCACACACAGCCTTGTTAAATGGCTACCTGCTGCCCCCTTCTGATAGAATAAGTGTATTACTCTACAGCTGTTAAAGGGCAGGTTCACAGTTTTTCAAGTGTGTCTTAAAACAACGGTCAGGAGCCCAAATTAACATTGAAATAGGTTTTTCTTGCCATAATAATTCCTCCTGTTCATACGGGCCATTAGAAGATCCCTTCATTTGTAAGTGATGTGGACCAGAATCCACAAGCCTGCTTCTGTATGAAAATGTATTTTAAACTTTATCTGAAGCTAATATGAAGCTTCAGCTGACCAAATTTGTTAAATCAAGTAGTATCTTTCCATGTAACAGTCATTTTAGTGCCAAAGTTCCTCTTTTTGTTGCTATACTTCCACCACAGCTCAACCACTGCCTGAGGAAACATGAAGAGGGAATTTTATGCTAAAAAAATACTATAAATGTCACATAAATTTCATATGAACTTTCAATTGCACGTTTGCACAAAATGAGAAAATCCCCATCACTTACACTGAAAGCACATATTGAAGGGGATCTTTTAACAGCCAGTTATGAACAGGAGGAATGATTACAGCGAGGAAAACATCTTTCAGTGTTCATATGGACATCTGACAGTTGTTTTAAGACACACTTGAAAAACTGTGAACTTGTCCTTTAAGTAAAGGATGAACATCAACTCACTGTCTTTAGGCAGGACAGTGATGCTGATGCCAGGGTCGCTCAGCTTAATGAAGGGAGGGTTCCCGGCCCTCCGGTCCTCCTCTCTGATCAGGAGAACGTTTTTAGCGCTGACATTCCCGTGGACGAGATGCTTTTCCTCCTGCAGGTTAAGAAATTGAGAGTCAAGCAGCAACACTGAAAGACGAATCAGGCAATCTTTTTTTTTTTTTTAATCATAATATGTGTATCAGCCTTTATGTAGCAGTAGCTATAAAAACACAAATGTACCAGATGAACTGATATTCATCAATACTTCATAAACGGCTGATCAAATGCACCAGATCTGACAGAACTGCTCCACTTTAGTCAGATTCGTACCAGAAAGTTCATGGCCCAAGCCAGCTGCTTAGCCACCTCCAGCTTCCACAGGATGTTTATTGAACTCTTGTTCTTCTTCAAGTAGGTGTCCAACGAGCCGAACTTCACATACTCTTGCACCATGATGTCTGGAAAAAATAAAATTAAAAATGAAAAAAAAAAAAAAACATTTTTAATTTTTTTTCCTATATATAGGAATATATATTCCTATATATTGTAAAAACAAAGGGATACAAAACAATGAAAGTGACCTGGAGAGACGTAACAAATAGAAAAAAAAAGATTTATTCCAGTAACCTAGCCATGGAAGACATGAGAAATATGGTTTTCAGATAATCTGACATTATTGTACTGTAGAACATACATTTCAGAAAAACAATTCATTTACTTCAACAAACCTCATGTACATTTGATCAGGTTATTGATCTGTGGCAGCACCCTCAGAGAAAGGTGTTTTCGCTGTCCTGTGACGCTGCTAATGTACTGCTCTTTTTTTATATTTCCCTCCCTCATATTTCAGTTTTGGAAAAGCATAGAAAGAGAAAAATGTTGTGGTCTGTTGTCGGCAAAGACTCTGAGCATCTGTGGCCCCTTTTACTCTTCAATATCTTGCCTTTGCTTCACATTAATTTAATCTGACAGGTAACACTGACAGCTGCAGCAGTCTGGATAAATAACATCCTAAAACGTACACTGGAGCTGATAAATCTCCTCTAGGTTTCTCCAGTAAACTACCAAATAAGAAAAGATAATGAAAATTGCTTTGCCAGTGGGTTTTGTTTTCCTCTTTTTTTTTGAAGTTTTGGGATGTTTCATGGTGGATTTTTCTTTTACAAATCACTTCAATAATTCCAATTCATGAATGCTAAATGCTGAGCAGTACAGACATGTGTAGATGTCTGCAGTACAGAAGTCTTGTGAGGTGAGGAGGGAGATGGGCAGGTATAAAAGTTTCTGGGGCAGGGTATTGTAATCCTCCTAAGAATAGCCGACCACAGCCCATGGTTTAATTATGGCTCTGAGCGTCAGGGGTAATAGAGGCTGGTAAAGATTATCTTGAAGCATGGTAGGCTCTAGACATCATTAGAACATAATGACATAAGTTTATAATGTCTGTCAAATGCAAATGCATGTGTCAGATCCTTTTCTATCCGTCTCACTGTAAGGACAAATGAGGACATATGCTTATGCGCTAAGTGTGTGTGTGTGTGTGTGTGTGTGTGTGTGTGTCTAAGGCTTGACTTACTTTCTTCTCCGCAGACACACACACCATAGTTAAGGATCAGGTGCTTATTGGACAACTGGCTCATCATGCTGGCTGCTTCAAAGAAAGACTACAGGACAGAAAAATGATGAAAGAACACAATATTTATGCGTCAGTGACAGTAAAGATCTCTATTACATTTTTGATTCATTGTTCTGTCTATAAAATGTCAGAAAATAGCAGAAAAAAAAATCTAATTATCATTTCCCCAGACCCCAAAGTGACATCTTCAAATTCCTTGGTTTATCTGATCAATAGCCCAAAACCCAGAGATACTCAGTTTACTACCATGAGACAATGAAAAGCAGCATATCCCTGAATTTGAGAGCTGAAGATGAAAATCTAAAATGTTTAATCAATTATCAAAGTATGTGACAGTAAATTTTTCTGTCAGTTTATCGATGAATAGGCCGGCTAATCATTTGAGATAGTGTGAATAAATTGCAGCTGCCTGAATTTACCAGCAGTCAGTTATTCTTCAATGCATGCACTGTAAGTAAATATGTAAAACTGTTCATAATAAAAAAAAAAATACACAGCAAGAACTCTTCCAGCTTGTGTGTCAAGATGAACACAGTGCAGCTTTAACCTTCAATAGCTTACTTTTTATATTTTTATCAATATCCACTTTGTGTCTTTGTGTCCCTGCGAACTAAAGTCTTTGCACATCTTTAAAGCTACACACCTCAGAGTAATTCCTGTGGGCCTGGTCCAGGACTTTCATGACAACTTCAGTTTGGTGTATGAGTCCATAGTCTCCCAGCTCTTTGCGGACCCCTTTGAAGATCTTGGTAAATGTCCCTTGCCCTAGACTCTCCATCTGAGAGGAAAAGCATTATTGCAGGTTTAATTCGCTGCAACATAATTATCTTATAATCTAATACACATTAATGTGAAGTGCTGTCGGTTAGAAGAGGAAATACAAACACAACAGCTCTGAACATGAAATACGTACATATTCAAGATCTTCTTTCTTGATCTTGTGAAACACCATTTGGCTGATGTTGTGTCGATGTGATGAAGGAGATATAGGCACTTCTAAGCCCTTGTTGCTCCTGCACACCAGGAGGCAGGACTTTTCTGTTGGAGGGGAAAAAAGAAAATCATTAAAAAAAAAAAAGAACATATCTGAAAGGAGCTGAAAATTACAGTTTTGTTTTTAAAAAGTGATCAAAGTTAGAAAACCAACCGACAGAGAAACTTGAGAAATAATAATGTGAGTCAGACGTGGATTACATAACATTTTGAAACTGTATTTCTTTGTTACTGGTTTCTTGGGAAATGGAGCGACCGCCTATATTAAAAACTGCAGCTCTCATCAACTCTGGTTTAATTACTAAAGCACAAGGACTGAGACACCTCTGAGTCATACTGGTTGTTACATCGCTCTGTGCATCCCAATTCAGAAAATGAATGCTCTCCTTCGCTATTTGTGACTGGCCGGAACATGCTATAAATTCAGTAAATAAGAAGCTAACGATCATCAAATCAGGGCGCATTAGATAACTTGTGCAAGAGGGTAGTTGATTCCTTATTTGAGGACAAAGTTTCTTAGCAGGAGTCCAAATGCTGTCTTTGTATTTGGCAGTATCTGAAAAACAATACAGCTAGAGACCACAAACACCAGCCTGATCTGCACAGCTTTATCGCTGTTTTGGAGATTCTGATACACACACTTGATAGATAAGCCCAGTGTGTAAACTAATGACCTGCGTGCTTACAAATCACTGGATAAATAGGGATTAAAGGGATGTTTCCATCTTAGGATACCGAACATGTTTCATTCATCACTTCAGTGATTCAAATAGCAAACACCATAAAATCTCTTCCTCAACTCCTTTTCTTTTTGGAGTACAGTTGTCCGCCCCTTAATATGACTTCTTAACGTCTCTGGCAAACCTTTCTATTTTTAAAACATGTAAACTGCTTACCTACATACTATATTATCCTTAACCTTGCAGTATATAATGGTTGGATTTTTACATAACAAAACTGACAGTATCACACACATGGCTTTTATTAATGTCAACTAATCTCATAAAAACATAACCTGGATGAATCCAGATTTTGTTAGTTTTACCTTTGGATTTAGGTGGACAGCACTTGCTGAACTGGAAAATGACGCTGTCGGAGCGCACAGTTTCCTTTTGGTAGCAGCTGAGTAGTTCCTGCAGGCTGCTGAAGTTTCTTTTGGTTCCACTGAGGTTAAACTCCCCGCTGGCAGACCTTGTTATTTGACAGTGCTTGTACTCTACAGCATCGTAGACCTAGCAGACACACACAGAGGAGGGCAGACAGTGGAAATAAGATGCGGTTTAAGCTTCAGTCATGGAATCGACAGTGATGCAACAACAGCAAGAGTCACTTGAGGTGTGAATTAAAAAAAGCTTTTTAAAAAAATTAAAAAAAAACTTTTTATAGTACAGGTTGCTACTGAAGCTGTATGACCAAACTGGCATGGCTTAACTGTATTCAAAGTAACATTTAAAACAGTCATGTACTGAAATGTGAATGCTTGGTAAGGTCCGTCAGTCGTGGAACAACACCATGGTATGCAAAACTCAAATGGCCTGTGTGTGTGTGTCTGTGTTACTGGTAGCGTTTTTGCATCTCACCTCAGTTAATTTAGCTATATTCTTCATTACTACAGTTAATTACCTACTGTACACTAGACACTTTAGCTTAGCAGTTAGCAATGGCTTCTCACTCTCCTGCTCTCTCTTGCTCGGTCTGTCTTATGTTTAACTGTTCCTCTGCTTCTTTTAGTGATAATAGTACATGTAATGAATTTAGTTTATTTGATGTGTTGGAGGCGATGCTCAGTGAATTAGAAGCATGGCTCTACACCATGGAAACCCAATAATCAACCCAAAACCTAACTTTAATACCATAACTCATTCAAAAGCCTTGTTCTTAGTCTTTCACACCCAGCCTGGAAAACTCTTCACTGCCAATTCTATTTGTTACAGTGTACTGGCCTCCTGGCCTGTACTTTATCAGAATTTTCATTTTTTAATGAAATTTAGTCCTTAGTACAGATAAAGTAATTAATGTACGTTTTTAATATTCATGTCAATGTTGTAGCACTGCGTTTGTTTTATTAATAGGCTCAATTGGCTTCTCTCAGAGTAAATAAACCCATTCAGTATTTTAACCACACCCTAGTCCTTGTTCTGGCACATGGCATCGAAATCAAACATTTAATGTAACAGAATCCTATTATCTTATTATAACTTTACAGTTAGAGTACAGTCTAGACCTGCTCTATGTGAAAAGTGTCCTGAGATAACTTCTCTTGTGGCGCTATACAAATAAAATTGACTTGACTTGACCACACCCCATTAAACAAAAATGTCCTCACTAGATGTGTAACTGATAGTGCTGTAGCAAAATTTAAGGAAGTGATTCCATCAGCAGTCAATACAACAGAGGACTCTTATGCTAACTTTAGTCCCTACCAAATTGATCATCTTGTTGATAGTGCTGCAGGCTCACTGCGAATGACACTTGACTCTATTGCCCCTCTAAAAAACAAGATATTAAACTAAAAAGAGGTTATCTCCATGGTTTGACTCTCAATTCAGCAAATTAAAGCAAACATTGCAAAAACTTGAAAGAATCTTGCTTAGTCTGGCAAGATAGTTTTAAAACATATAGGAAGGCGCTCCGTAATGCCAGAGTCACCTATTATTCATCATTAATAGAGGAGAACAAAAACAGCCCCAGATTCCTTTTCAGCACTTCTGCCGGGCTGACAAAGACTCATAACTCTATTGATCTGTGTATTCCTATAGCTCTCAGTAATATTTCATTGTATTCATGGTATTCATAGTAATTCATCACCTCCTGCCCTCAACTGGCACCAATTTATCCTCAAACACAAGAACCTTAGAAACAGCTGTAAAACCTGATATATATTTAGACAGTTTTTCTCCAGTCAACCTTCTTAAATTAATTTCAACAATTTCTTCATCTAAACCATCAACCTGTGTCTTAGACCTCATCCCAACTAGGCTACTTAAAAAAGTCTTACCCTTAGTTAGCACTTCTTTACTACATATGAACAACCTGTCTGTAGTTACAGGCTATGAACCACAGTCCTTTACAGGAGCTGTAATTAAATCTCTTCTTAAAAAGCCTATTCTTGATCCAGTTTAGCCAACTGTAGACCCATATCTAACCCTCCCTTTCTCTCCATGATCTTTGAGAAAGTAGTCACCAATCAGTTGTGTGATTTTCTACATAACAACAGTTTATTTGAGGATTTTCAGTCAGGATTAAGAGCACATCATAGCACAGAGACAGCACTGCTGAAAGTTACAAATGACCTCCTAACTGCATCGGACGAAGGACTTCTCTCAGTGCTTGTCTTGTTAGATCTTAGTGCTGCATTTGATACCATTGGCCATCATATCCTCTTACAGAGATTTGAACATTAAACTGGCTTTAAAGGAACCACACTAAGCTGGTTCAAGCCCTTTTATTTAGATCAATTTCAGTTTGTACATGTTAATGATGACAAATCCTCCATCCGCACAAAAGTCAGACACAGAGTTCTGTGCTTGGACCAACACCATTCACCTCATATACTGTATGCTCCCTTTAGGTAATAAACTTTCATTAACCTTTATGCAGATGACACCCAATTATATTTATCAATGAAGACAGATGAATCCAATCAGTTAACTAGACTCCAAGCGTACCTTAAGGACATTAATACCTGTATGACCTGCAATTTTCTGCTACTAAGCTAAAACAAAACTGAAGTTATTGTGCTTGACCCTAAACACATCTGATGATATAGCTACTCTAGATGGCACTACCCTGGCCTCCAGCACCAGCATAAGGAATCTGGAAGTTATTTTTGATCAGGATATATCCTTTAACTCCCAGAGTAAGACAAGTTTCAAGAACTGCCTTTTCCTACCTACGTAACATTGCAAAAATCAAGCACATGCTGTCTCAAAAAGATGCAGAAAAACTAGTCCATGCATTTGTTACTTCTAGGCTGGATTGCTGCACTTCCTTATTTATCAGACTGCCCTAAAAAAAGTCTCTAAAAAGTCTCCAGCTGGTCCACAACACAGTGGCACATGTACCAACAAAAACTAGTAAAAGAAATCATATTTCTCTCATATTAGCTCCCCTGAACTGGCTCCCTTTAAAATCCAGAACAGAATCCTCGCCTACAAATGACTGATTTGACGCTATATAAATAAAATTGAGTTGACTTGGTTGCTATGTTACAGATGTTTTTAGCTAACAGAGATGATTATATACTCCTGTAATTTTGCTGGTGTTGCTACATTTAACATTTTACATCTATATTACATCTCCTCCTCTTCTCTTTTCTCCTGACACTCAAATAACTCCCACAGGTGAGTGATACCTACCTCAACAGGGAAAGTCAGAAAATACTTGTTGAAGTCCTTTGGGCTACATCTTAAAATATACAACCCACGCTTGTTTCCACACTTCTGAAGCCGGTTGGTTGCAAACTCCATTCTGTAAAAAAACAAAAAAGAAAACGTGCAGCAAAAAACAAATGAATGCTGAGAGTTACAGCTTATTATTGCCTCGATCTCAGAAGAGAAATGCAGTGTTACCTGCTAGGATAGGTTGTAAACACCATCCATCTGACCTGACCTGAGGAATGCTTGTGATTTTTGGCAGCAGTTTGTAATTATATAAATGATGTACCATTAAATAGTGGCAATTTTGGAGTATCGTGAAATGTATGCAGCTATGTCAACTTGCATTTGTTTTGTGCCTGTCTGCAAAGGGAGTGGACTGTTAGTCAGCTTTAGAAAGTTGCAAAACTTAAGTGACACAGCAACAAGTATGAGGAATCATCTGTTAGCTTGTCAGTAAAGTGAAGAGGTGGAGTAACCACAAATTATGAAACCGAGCCGTTCCTAGAACATAGTTTAGGACAAGCTTACATGTGCTGTATTCAAATGAAATTAAATGTATTATGTTAGTTCTTGTTCATTCCACTGTGAAGAAGTGGAAAAACACTGAAGAAGTTACAGCTCTTATTGATGTTTTTGGCCAAATATAAAGTTTTACTTACGAGACAGGCCCATGGCAATGGGAAGCAATGGCCTCCACAAGCCTAGGAGGCGCAACTTCTTTACAAAGGTAGTGATGTGCGTCTGTAGTCAGCCGATAGTAGCCGTCAATGAGGGACACAAAGGAGAGAGCTTCGGACAGGCTGGGAAACTCTAGTTCCTGAAATGTGTAGAAAAACCACAACAGAATACATCAGCTGTATTTACAACACAGACAAGCACTTTTTTCTGCTTTTACAGCAACTCTGGCAAATCAATCTGAGAATGACGGGTCAATTTTGCAATATATCAGACACCGTGGTCAAAAAAGTAGTTTCTTTTCTTGCTTACATGAGACTAAACACAGAGGTTCAAAAGTCTAATTACCAGGTTCTTGCCATCTTGCTTGTTGATAGTGACCACCCGGGTCTCTGCAGCGCCCTCCTTGCTGGCTTGTTTGATGCTGATGTCAGTGACATCAGGAAAGTCACACAAGGTTTGCAGCTCCTAGCGGAACAGCATAATTAAAGGATAAGACTTTTATTTTTATTTGCAATAATTTCCCAAAATAGACCAAAACCAACAAGGAATTTATGCTACAGATGTCACAGAATTCAACTGTCATTTCGAAAAAAGGAACAAACACACTGCACATATTCAGAGAAAGTGAACAATAAATAACAGCTCTAATGGTACCAACCTGGGCAGAGTCCTTCAATTTTTCACGACACCACTGGATACCAGTGTCTGCTGCTACCAGGATGATGAGCTGTCCGCTGGACGGGTCCTTCACCTGGAACGTCTCTGTGTAGAAGGCGTTCTCCAGGGACTCCATGCTAATGAGGTACTTGAGCTTGAGGTCGCGAGCTGTAGTGCGGCACTGACTGAACTGCTGGATGAAACGCTTGAAACGGAAGCGGATACGCTTACGTGTCAAGAAGTTGCAGTCCTGAATCTGAGCTCTCATGTCCTTTGGCAAGAAGGACTTGTAGCTGGAAAAAAGCAAGAGGAAAGAAAATATGTTATATATCAGCATAAATTCTATTGTCTAAATGTATTCTGTATCTCTCATGTTTAAAAAACTCATGATGGCGATTTTTTTCATTGAAATATGTCAATATCATTTCAATTTCGTTTTACAGACATAATAAAATCAGAAATAAGACATGCACAGTACTTATTAGTGAGCCTGAACATCAAACTTGTACATTTTTTGGTTGCCAGATAAAAATAAATTAAAGCTTCAACTAACACTGGGCTACCCAGTAAGGCTGGGTCTCAAACCACAATATTCTTCAGGATCAAAGAGTACTGGAATGTGAAGGGTGTCAGCCTCGTACACAGCAGGACACAGAGGGCAACTATGTCAAGGTTTAGGTGGAGGATGCTTTACAAGCTGCTGGTAACAAATAGATCAGGGGATCTGCAATGGAGGCTCCTTAGCGACTCTTTTTTTTTTCCTGGCTGTCCTTTTCTGTAATTTACCTGAGGCTGTTGTACTTCAATACTTCACTTGCTCTGCTCTGTATGTGCTATGTGGGAAAAAAAGTGGTTATTTTTGTGGGGCTGTACATTCTGGGATCACTGTGTTCTGTGAAAAACAAAATAAAAAAATGTGCTGATGGCTTTTCTGTTTGGTTAAACTGGCTTCTTGTCTCACAAGGAGGACTAAAGTGAAGGACTGTGTGCCAGTAGTGGTCTCTGTGCTCCTCGGAGCTGAATAAGATTATTATAGTCGGGTAAATTATATTATTGGGTTTCAGAAGCTCTAGTATAGACGGGGCTGTTTGTACTGTGAGGTAGGAGGGTCTCTGTATCTGAATGTGACGACTTGATGTCTCGTTTTTGTATTTTTGTTTATAATTAGGTATGCTGGTCTTCTTAGAAGGAATGCGGTGGTACAGGGCTGCGGCTGTGTGTGTGTGTGTGTGTGTGTGTGTATGGGTGAGGGGTGTGTGTTTATATTTGAGTCGTGATTGGTGGATGGTGTAAGGGGTGTCTGTGAGGTGTAATATTTACAAGCTTTCTCAACTTTATGTGGTGCCTTTGTTTTTACTTTATAAGCACAAAAGCCAAAAAGTACTAGAATTGAAATAAAGTGCACACGGCTTCAAAAACTATCCTGAAAGTTGGCATTGGTTGTTTTGTCAGGTTTTAAGTCTTGTTTACTTATTACATGATCAGATATTTCAGTTCTATTACCGCTGCTTTACTAAGAAAACATTTACACACTGATGTGTTTGAGAAGTTAGGCTTTCCTTTTCTTTTGTTTGATTTGTTCATGAGGACGAGCGTGACTATCAGAGAAGACTGAAGCCTGTGCTGCACGTGATTCAGAGCATCTGATTGTCTTAAAACATAACCAGTCATTCAGGTGGTACCTTATTGTGTGGTAGATGTCCAGTGGTGACATCTGTCTCTCCTTGGCTGTTCTTGTCATGTCTAGGACAGCCATACCGAGGCACTCTTCCTGCGTCTCATGGGAGTTTGGGATCTTTACTGAACCATTGACAAAGTCATTTCTCCACTGCGAAAAAAGAAGAAAGTCGTACAGAAGGTGTTACTTCTGCAGATTAAACCATCTGATGATTGTCTATTTAGTTCCATTTCTTTCTACAAAGATCACCTTTAATCACTTTTATCACTTTTAATCACTTTTATGTCACTTATATGAGGTCACAATGGTCTTTTAAGCCTGAAACTAGTGACATTGCCTGTTTTTAGTTACTATTTCTTTATCATCTTCATGGCCACAAGAGAAGATAAATAACAGTTCGGAGAACAGTTCGGTAGAGGACGACTTGCTGTCAATCATTGGAACAAACTCTGTTTTGATCTTCCTCTGCATGTAGCAGAATGAAAGCTCGCCACACTTGAACAATGAATGAACTTTGGTAACTCTTGTTTTGATTGTAATAAGTCAGCGAGAACTCTAAACAGACTCGAACTACAAGGTAATGGTGGGTGTTTTTATTTATTTATTATTTATTTTTTGTTTTGGTCCAAATCAAGGCAAACCAGCTACAGGTGTGAACAACTTAGTAAAGATGGGAACATCATATTATTTCTCTATATCCTTTAAAAAAATGAAGGAAAAGACCTTCATTATTTTAGCTGATATTAAGCTTCAATTATGTGTAAACCCCCCCACTGGTAAACAAAAAAGGGAACTTAATCTAATTACTCCAAATCCTATCATCTATATTTGTCCTTTAAAAACAGAACTTTGGATTTGTTTTATTGTTTTACGGTATTAAACATCCAACTGGTGAACGTGGAGATACGCTTCCCTGTGTGAGTCATAACAGCCTCTCTTTATCAGTAACCAAGAAGCTCAGCCTCCAGATTAAACCAAGAGGAATTTACGGTATCCTTCACAAAGCAAAACACAACATCTGTCCAGAGTGAAGGCAAGCATGTGTAATGGTTCAACGGCTGCGAACACACAGCGTTCAAATGACTCCCGCAGCGGTGCTTCCCCTCTCCCTTTTAGGCTTTTCCTGAGCCGCCGTGGGCAGATTTCCCCAGGCATAATTCCACATAATCCTTGAGTTGACTCGGAGTTCACCTCTAGTCATATTACTGGCTTGAGTTACCTGGACTTACCTATACCATCCACCTCCTTTCTATTGCAATCTAGTTTATACACGTCATCTTTTGACTCGGGGCATGCAGGGCTCTGATAACCCATCTGAAAAATTCGACTTTTCTTAAATAGATATTTTATTTTTAGTGGAGTGTGGAAGGAAAAAAAAACACTAAACTGTAATTACAACTTGACCAAATCACAAGGACAAATTCTCAACAGCCAACAGAGCAGCACAGTTGAAAACGTTTTTACTATTTGGGTAGATAACTAACCAGACATATTTGAATAAGACCTCAGTTTGGTCTCCCGGCCACAGTGGGGAAGCTCTGCAGTTGTGTCTGGCAGGACTGTGGCAGATTAACCTGTCTGGTAGCACTGGGGCAAAAACGTACAGTGGGCCCTTACTCATCCTTCCTGTGGCTCCATGATGCCATTAATAACAAACACAGGTAATGTAACAACTCATATTTTTCAATGATACAGTCCTGAAAATACTTTTGGACAGAGGGGCCCCTTGACATGACAGCGCTTCAAGACAAGATAAAAGTGCAGGGCCTCTTTTAAGATCCTTATCGTTTGTGCAAACACTGTGCATATGGTTGTGGTGGACGTAATTGTTTCAGACACGGACAGAGACCTTACAGCAAACAATGACATTTTTGGACAATAGCTCCAAGCTGAGCCTTGTATGATCAGTCAAGCTTTCAGCACAGAAGAGCTGCCTTGGCTGTACAGTTCTGTCTGTCTTTCTGCGTGTGCTGGTTTCATTTTTTTTTTTTTTTTTTTAAATTCAGGTTTTTGTGCTCACAGAGGTGCTGATTTCCCAAAGACAGACTTTACTCTTACATGAGAGCTATAGCCGCAGTCACACAGCACAGTTGTGCAGTGCCGTTTGCTAACATGAGCAGCCCGCTTTGTTTACAGCGTGGACTACAGAGTAAGTACGATCTGAGAATCGGCTGCAATTATTTTCATTGATTAATCTTGATTAATAATGTCAGAGAATAGTAAAAAAAAATGTTTGTTATAATTTCCCAGTCAAAAAGGTAACATCTTGACATGCCTTGATTTGTCCGATCAACAGTCCAAAACCCCAAAATAATCAGTTTACTATCAAATATGACAAAGAAACACACCTATTGCATATTTATCTTAAGTGACCTCCATATAAAGCCTTCTAACCAATATATTTAATAAAGAGGGTGGTTGCATGAGGAGATACTTACCTGAAAGAAGAGATATGACATTACAAAATCATCAAGAACAGGACTTTCCGATCCTTTGTTGACTCCATATCGATAAGCTCGGGATGCTCCACCACTGTACCAGCCAGGGAAATAATACCTGCAATAAACAGCAAAGACCAAAAAATGCAGTGAGGACATTTAACGAGAATTCAGTCTGTGAAAGATACACAAGATGTAAGACAGGAGCAAAGATGACGTGCGCTACCTTATTCTGAAAAACACGTCTTCCGATGCTGACTCATCAAGCTGAAAGATGTGGTTTGGTGAAAACCACAAGCGGTCTCGCTCTCTGAAGAGACCAAAAAGGCTGCAGTACAGAGGTGATATACCTACAGCAGACAAAGAAACATGAGAAACCACATTATGTAACATTGTAACCATATTATGTTCTTCAAAGTTAAGTTGCTCTGTATAAATTAAATATACTAGTAGACACTGTGGTTGTATGTGATATGCAGCTTTGTATTATGTGCTTTGTAATGTTTGTTATTGTGCTGTTATAATGTTTTAATTGTGACCTGCATAAAGGACTGTTGAAGCAAATTAGCTATAAGCAAACTGTGGTGCATTAGATCAAATGGTAAATGTTTAACACTGTACATTTTCCCGAATAAATACATAAATAATAACAAACAAACCACAATATTCCTGTATAAACTGTATTAATTTAGATGAAACTCTCAGGAACATATAATAGATTATGCCTCAGGGCACATATATTAGAAAACTATCTGTTTCTAGTGTCAACACAGGTGAACATGAGGTCAATAAAGATTGACTAAAATGTCAGTTGTGTTTGGTTTATCATCAAAACACATAACATGCGATTCCAACAACATGCAGGTGAGTCTAGGCCTTCCCCTCTCCACAGGCCGGCTCAGTGTTTTAGTAGACTCTAGATACTTTTATTGACTCTTAAATTGTACCTCTGGCATGAAAAAAAAAAATCATGAACCAAAGCAAAGTTACCAGTTTTGCAAAGTAAAGAAAGTCAGACCAGACAGAGTGTAAACAAAGCATGGAGATGATTGAACAAACCAACAATTTTTCCACTGATCTCTGATAGGTTTCACAGTGGCCTCTTGATAACCTTATCTTAGGACCTATGTCCTGAGTTGATTCATGAGGCAAAGCGCATTGAATGGGGGTGCTTCATGCTTCATGCAGAACTTGAGTACTCACTGCACGCCTTGGCTGCGTCTATACACAGCTCCTCAGCCACATAGTCCCCAGGTGGGTAGCTGAGAAAGCTGCAGTCGGCCGCTCCCTGGCTGCTGTGATAGAAGTGAAGCCTCAGAACAGCAGCGACTGGTCTTGTGTCTGGAGATTCCCGATGGGCGGTCCCGTTTTGGTGCACCGCCGGGCATGAGTCAGTCACAGTGTCCATGGCTGGCAGGGAGGTCATCAACAGTGTGTAACCTTCAACCAGTTAAAAGGAAGAAAAAAAAGAGGAAGAAGGAAGAATGATGATTTTTTTTGTTAGTAAAGTGTGATGAATTTAATATCATCATCAGCTCGGCTACGTGCTCTCTTGGCTGTTGCATAAACTGTTAGCTGCAGTACAGAGGAACTATTGTCTGGGAAAAAAAAAAAAGTTATAAAATCTGTAAATCAAATTCAAAAACAGGGTTTAGAGTTATCAAAAACATTCAGACAAGTTTCACTGTAAATGGAGCCTTGAGATTTTTAGCTCCGTTGTCATTTTCTAATACAGACTAGTGTTGATCAACTTCCAGATGCAGCACTTCCCATTAATTATTTATGTTTAAATAGAGGAAAAGCTACATAAACACACAATCTGAGATGTAAACATTTTGTACTCGGCAGAATAATTAAATCCCTTCATTCTCTCTTCATCCCAAATACAACATTATATCAAACACACAGATGATCATAAGCAGATATACATCAGATACTTAATTACTGAGATCCTGTCCTTGTTTTTGTTCCTCATTTGTAACGGTCTGCCGAGCAGTGACGCTTAAAACTCAAACTTGGGTTTGCAATGAACGGCAAAACTTTCTGATGTTTCTGGTGTTTTGAAGTATTTAAACAGTTTACAAGATTGAAATGATTTAAATTAGTTCTATTTGGGTGATTAAAAGTTTACTGTAATGAAGAAGAGGCCCAAACAGATTGTGAAACATGTTTGGTAAAGTGAAAAAATATTTACTTCTCTTCTTAATCTTGTACAAACTAAAAATTGGACATAAAAAGGCCTTCTTTTTTTTTTCTTAGGACTGATCAAAAAGAAAAAAGGTACTACATTATGAAGAAAATTGAATATTTCTAACAAATCTGTAAGAAGATTACTGAAAATTACACAAAAATTCTCAAGTTCATGGTAAAATATAAATTTAAAACATAGCAATGAGTAGGCTGGCATCAAACATTAAATGCAAGAAAGACACTAATGATTGAGGTTATAAACAACTTTAGCAGCTCTAAAGTTGAAATTGTTGAAATTCAGAAAACAAATTAGAGGAAGAAAATCCAGATGTGCCAAGCTGTTGCTATAATTGCTAAATATTGATTAGTGAGGGATGATGAATATTTAAACCATCAATTATGTTACGTTTCAGATTTATACTTAATTTAGATGAATCTGTAGATTTGTTTTCATTTTCAAAGCCGTAAAACATCTAAACATTAAAAAAAAAAAAGCTTAATGTGATTATTTTCGCTGTTGATTATGTTTTTTTTTTTACTAATTCATAAATCATGTTGTCCATAAAAAATAGTTAAAAATGCCATCACAGTTTACAAGAGCTTAAGGGCATTTCAACAATCCAAAACGATACCAGAAAATCCTCACATCTGAGGAAGTGAAAACAGGGAAAGCTCTGTATTAATTAATCAATCGCCAAATTGTTGTTTTTTCTGTCAATCAACTACTCCATTAATCAACTTATTGTTTCAATACATTGTTGGTCAGTAACAGTGGTGGAAAATGTATTCAGATCCTTTATTAGTGAAAGCACTAATACAGCAAAGTAAAAAAAAAAGTAAATGTACATAAATATTAGCAGCAAAATATAGTTAAAGTATCACAGTAAAAGTAGTGGTTTGGTCCTTCTGACTTATATATTATTATATATGACATCATTAGATTATTAATACTGAAGCATCAGTGTTAGAGTAGCCTGTTACTGTTGTAGCTGCTGGAGGTGGAGCTAGTTTCAACTACTACAGTTAGCTAGTTTAGTCCCAACCTAGGGGTTGGGCCCCTCCAAAGGGTCGCCAAATAAATCTGAGGGGTCGTGAGATGATTAATGGGAGAGGAAAGAAGAAAAAACAAAGTTCTGATACACAAATCTGTTTTCTTTTTTCTTTTTTAAAACTTTTTCTCTAAATCTTTGATTTTTGGCGAAATATTGGATCATTTGAACATTTATTGAGATGAAACCATGTGACAAGTTTAGAGTGAAAATCACTATTTGGTAGAAAGTGCAATATTTCCCTCTGAAATGTAATAGAGTGGAAGTATAACGTAGCATCAAATGGAAATACTTAAGTAAAATATAAGTACCTCAAAACTGTACTTAAATGTAGTATTTAGGTACTTTCCACCACTGACCTCTGAGCAGAGAAACTTTAACATTCAGCATGCAGTTTAATAAAATGACCTTTTCCAGTGAGAAGTGAGAAAGAGGATGTGGTGCCTATAACATAAATGAATTTTGTACATTTTGTTAACTTCTGCAAAACACTGAACTGAGAATTCCTAACAATACATCTCATGCCAGTTTAGAGGCTGTACAATCACAGTTCCTCATGAGCATATAGCTTGAAAAATTACAACATTTCAGACTTTCAGTTGCTTCAAATAGTTATTAAACTGTTATTTTTAATCTTCACATTATCAGTGTTATATGTGGACAATTTGAACAAATCTATCTGCAAGTAGAAAGCAAGACTGAATGTAAAAGTGACTAAATTAAATATTATAATTTCTGGAAGCTGTCTATTACTATGTTGTTATGGCAACTCCAAAACTACATAATTATAACAACAACAACAACAATAACAATAATAATTTATACTGCACCTTTCATTCGCAGTGAATTTAAAAGTGCTACAGCGTTAAAAACAAGACTTAAGATTTAAAAAATCCTACCTGAATAAAAAAGTTTTTAAGCCTGTTTTAAAGGAGTTACAGGGGTTTTCATAAATTCATGCAGAGACTGGACATATTCACTCAAATATCAGAAACTTGGCTGCAGAACAAACTCATCAAGGCCGTGATCTTACGTGCTACTACCGTTAAACTCACACACCCACCCCGTACGAGTTAACGTTGACCACCACATAAACAACGGTACGAACCACGACTTCGCCAACTAACCTTGGAGGCTTACGGCTGTACAGAAAAATAAACAAAACAAAGCTGTCAGCGAATTATTAACGAGTGCTAACACTTACTTGGGTTGATGAGCCAGTCGTGCGGCCAGCTAGCTTGCTGCTAGCTTCCTAGGCCAGCGCTGCAGCCAGGACGAGCGGGTTTGACAGCGACAAACGGCTGCTTCGGTTCTTCAATATTAACACTTAAAACAGCTTCCCTGATGATTCAATATTTATTTATGGTTCACCTGGACTTATTCTCGTTTCCATGTCGCACTCAGCTGGCTAACCTGCTACATAAGCTACCTCTGGTCAGCCTAACGTTTCCCATCTCACTCCAGAGGAACTTCAGCCGTCTATCTTGTCAATCTTGTAACTTAATGCTAATGCTAGCTACAACCACGTCGTGCCCGGTTAGCTCCGATTAACAGTGGGAAAATCATCTGCAGGCAATCATCTTGTTGTGCCGAAAACTGTGCCCACGACTGCCCGACAAGAGTCACATTATTGATAACTTGTCCACTGTAGAGCTTCAACTCTGACAAGGTTGCTAACAGCAGCGCAGCCGGAGCCTCAAGTCAGTCAACAAACCAGCCTCTCCCACCATACTAATGCTGCGTTCAGGTGCTGTCGGAAATGTCACAATTACGGACCACAAAAACCAAAGGAAAATAACAAAAATATTTAAATAGTAATAAAAGAATAAAATAAACCTAATAAAATAACCAATATAATCAGCCTTTGGCCTGAGAATGCCTGAACTGGTGTATTTCCGATTCAAACTGATCATTTCATGATAGAGCCTTTATATTCGGTACAATACCATTATTGTTGTACGTATGACTACAGCGTCGGTTCCTAATCCTTCTGGCTTGTGACCTCTTAGAAAAAGTTTGCTTACAACCGTTTGTTTATCAACTGTAACCAGTTCAACCAAAGAGCAACTTTTTCCCTTCCTCTAGCCTATTTGTTATCTAGTAGTTCACAGGAAAAGGGCAAAATATTAGGGGAAAATCTGAAAAATGTAGAAATAATGTCGTTTTTTGATGCCTTCCTATCCTCTTAGTCATCTAAGGATCCCTCAGATTTGTTTTGTGACCCATTAAGGGCGTCCAAACCCCTAAATTGGGAACCACTAGACTACAACACTTGAATAATTGAAAGCTAGGCTTACCATAGAAATCCAAGATGTAGATGAAATTTGTTTGGTCAAATACTGTGATCACAAAATGCTCATTTATATGGCTACCATTCCACAGTATGTTGGTATGTGCATGTACAATTACACAATATAACAAATTAGTAAGTCTATTATAATAATATTGCAAATTACACTAGACTACAATATAGGCTATGATTTTAGTGCCATTTAGATCTATGAAGTTTACTATTACCTGTCACTGTACAGTTTTGCTGGATTGTATCTAAGCCAGATAACTGATTACACAACTTCAAATCTGGGAATTTGGAGCTTCACAGGGGCCCAGTGAAGGCAGCATTTTTATATCAATCAGTCCCTTTACATGTCAGTAAACAAAACAATAAGCTAACCAACATCCGCCCACCGAAACTACACCCAACCACTTGTGGTATAGACTACAACGCAGTTATATAAGGGACAAAAGTTCATTTACACTTTCGATATCACATGCAATCCAGTGCAATAGCATTGGACCAAATGCAAATATTGAAAGGCTGATGATAAATTTTGGTTGAGTATTTGTCAGATGAGAATGGATTCACTTTGATGAAAAGTTTGTAAAAATGACTGTTTATACTTAATGATCCTCTTTATCTATTATTCTCACATACTGTACATACACTGGTTAACAATATGACACAACACTGCCTGATTTGCCACTTTGCAGTGTTGACAACTAATCATTTCAGTTGCTTGATTTATTTTATTTTATTTTTTAATTTTTAATTTTTTTTTACGAAATTTTGTTTACATAAGTGAAAACAGACCATAAACTAGTACCATAAGGTAGTTGCATGGAATTAAAATGATCTCATCTTCTTACTTGTGGTTTTGACTGGTGTTCAGTCCTTTTATTAGACTTACAGCAATGAAAACTTTGCATATTAACCTATAGCAATGATTCTATCATTCTGGAAAAAGGAACAATTAGGTAGATGGGTGACGTAGTGGTCAGAGACACATTTCTTCTGTGTGATGAGCATTCAAAACAAAGCTTTCTTTACAGGGTCCATTCCCTTGTGATCACAGCCATCTGACGAAACCCTCAGTGAAGAAAGGTGCAAGGCTTCTTAGAAAAGAATGTGATGAGACTATGTTACATCTTCACAGTGCTTTTCCAGACATCACTGCCCCCAATAATTCTGCTGCTCTCACTACTTTCCCCATAAAAAGCCTGGAAGGAATAATCAGAAGCAGAATCGTTAAGGACACCAAGCATTTTCTGAACCCCTTTGCAGTTTGACTGCAAGCATGAGACCTGATCTTATTCATCCTCCTCAACATGATCTGTAGGCTTCGATAACTATGAGCCTTACCAAAACAAATTATTTAGATACTTTCAGAAAAACATATGAAGTTAAATCTTTTTAAATGTTTTCTGCAGCACTGTTGATAAGATGGACATCCACTGGCTCTTTGTTTTTATTGAGTGAAGTAAGTTTTGGCCACAGGAGCATTATAGTAATATGCTGGGATGTTATGGTTCCTCCACACTAAACTGCAAAAAACATTACTTTAAGGACTTCCTTTGTACATGGGAACATTGTTCTGTTGAAATGAGAAATGGCCTTCCCCAAACTGTTGCCACTATGGATGTTTTATAAGACCTGGATAAAATCCAAAAGATGCCTATTTGCTTGCATGGAAGTCGCTCACCGAGAACATTAACCAAAAACCTTACAAGTGCATTAGTGTTTCTCTCTCAATTTCTCTCATTCTGATTTTTATCCACAGGCTATGAGACTGCTCAATACCCTGTCTCTTACACACCTTGGCTAATACACACAGGCTTGAACACACACACCCTGCACTTGACACTATTTACATTTGTAATACAGTTACAAGTTTTTTTTTAAAAAAAATCTACAATGTTTTTAATATTATACTACTTAGGAACATAGTGTTCTGTATTTTCCTCTCTCTATATGTATTATTCTCATCTCTTGGGTCTTGTACTTTGCCTAATCATGTATGTATACATGTATGTATGTTTGTATGTATGCATGTATGTATGTATTTTTGTATGTATTTTTGTATGCATGTATATTGACTTGCACTGGACCCTGTAGAGACAGCATTATGTTCAATATGTATGAATTCATGTGTGCTTGAAAGACAAATAAACTTGAATTTCCTGCATGTAAAAATAGCTTTCCAAGGCTCTGGGGAAGTTTTACAAAGATAGAACCTTTATGGACTAAAAAATTCTTCACACAAAGAGTAATAATTTACCTTGTTTGCCGTTGGAGGAGTGCTGCCAAAGGTTTTAAAAATCTCTTTCAAGGAGAAGCTTTTTGGGTCACGGGGGATTTTTTTCGCTGGAGCACATCTGAAGTAAATTACTGGATAATTTTACATTTTTGGCCTCTAAAGCTTATTCAAAAAATACAAGGGACATTTAAATCTTTGGTTGAACCAGGCACAACTATTACATGTAGGCTACAGTAGACAAGGTGTCACAAGTAGACATTGTTTTGTATAGAGGGGTCACGAGCCTAAAGGCATGGGAACCACTGGTCCGAAATATCACAATTTTTTTCCTAGATAAATAGATGGATGGATGGATGGATAGATAGACAGATGCAAGGCACACATTTATATCGCTTGGTGAAACCCATGGGCAAACACCTGATACACACACACACTCACACACACACTTGGATGAATAAAGGCATTAGGAGAGTCCCGGGGCATTCAGGTGACACTTGTCTTTGCCGCCGCCGAGACACAGACACACTGGAACACACACTCTTACAAAATATCTTAGAAACAAGGATGTCCTCAGGTGTTGGGGTGACAGCACTTATGCTTGCCCGCACACACACAATCACACACACACACACACACACATACAGAAACAAGAGAGTCTGTTCTGCTCCAACACTTATCCCTCCAGTGGATCTAAAACAGCATCACAGCCGGGTTGCCCTAGGCAGAGAGAGGAGATGGAAGGAGAGAACGAGACAATAAGAGTGTGGGAGGCGGGGGAGGGAGGAAACGAAAGCACGGTAGGGTATTATAGAGGAAGAAGGACAAGTGGAGGAACCGAGACAAAGAGCAAAAGAGAAAACAAGGGTGGGGTGGTGGACAAAAGGGAAGTGAGGAAGAGAGGAAGGAGGGAAGGTGTCTAGTTGTCATTATTCAACTTAGAACTTTCTGCTTTTATTGTTGATTTTTGTTGATCTGATTCAGACGACCTAATCCTCTCTTCTCCAAACTGTATTACTCTAATAACAAGATCCATATAATCAATCAGTCATTGTGTTATTACCTAAAAGAAAGACAACATGGGTTGCTGTCTTGAGCTGCGTATTTCCCTTCTTTGCTGAAGCATTTAGTTTAGAGTTTGTGAGGCCTCACAAAAAGTTGCAAGCTCTATTCCTGCATACCATTTTTTTCTCTGTATCTTATGTTTTTGTGATCTGTCATTCAACTTGACTTAGCACTTCTAGAGAATGCCTTTGACTTAAAGGAATAATTCAGCATTTTGGGTATTACAATTAGATTAGCTTAGCATTGCATAAAGACTTGCAGCAAAGGGAAAAAGCTAACTGCATATAACTCTTGTTTTACTGTATGATTGGATTAAACATATGAGATATATTTTTTATTACTGAGTTTTAGAAGTGTCGGTACCCTCGGCAAGAAAGCAAATAACAGAATTCCAAGAAAGTGTTTAACACTTGTTGGGACCATGTTAGAAATATATACCTTAACATCTTATTTTAACTTTATTATGTTATTAATAAAGTATCTATCTATCTATCTATCTATCTATCTATCTATCTATCTATCTATCTATCTATCTCCGATTTCATATAATCATATCATATAGTGTATCGTATCGTATCGTATCGTATCGTATCGTATCCTATCCTATCCTATCCTATCCTATCCTATCCTTTCCTATCCTATGCTATCCTATCCTTTCCCATCCTATGCTATCCTATCCTTTCCTATCCTATACTATCCTTTCCCATACAATCCTATCCTATCCTATCCTATCCTATCCTATCCTATCCTATCCAATCCTATCCTATCCTTTCCTTTCCTTTCCTTTCCTTTCCCATCCTATCCTATCCTATCATTTCCTATCCTTTCCTATCCTATACTATCCTTTCCCATACAATCCTATCCTATCCTATCCTATCCTATCCTATCCTATCCTATCCAATCCTATCCTATCCTATCCTATCCTATCCTTTCCCATCCGATGCCATCATATCCTATCCTATCCCATCCCATCCCATCCTATCCTATCCTATCCTATCCTATCCTATCCTATCCTATCCTATCCTATCCTATCCTATACTATCCTTTCCCATACAATCCTATCCTATCCTATCCTGACCTATGATCACAATCCTTTACAGACACAATGTGAAGGTGACAGAAAAGTCTATAAGATTTGCCACTAGATGGAGCTACATGTACACAGTTTGCACACAGACAACCGAGAAGGAAAGAGTGCAGAAAGAAAATAAAAATATAAGATGTGAAGTGAAGAGAAGCATTGAGAGAAGGAGAGAGTGGCAATGAGAAAAATAGAGGGAACAGAGGTAAAAAATGTTCTTCTTCTGCTCCCTGGTGATTTCAACAGAGTCTCCAAAGGCTTCCCATGCCTGAAACTCACCACCTGCGCCTCGCTCTCTCCCAGCCAAACACACACACACACACACACACACACACACACCACACACTGTGCCATTTGTGCCATTTTCTTCTCCAAGTCCTTTAAATATCGTTGGGGACTTGAGAACAGCATTAAGCTTTTGTAACAGTCAAAAGGTTCTGCACATAAAAATGGAGCCATCAGAAACTGGCGATGGAAGAAGCATGGTGTCTTGTTCCCAGATCCTGCCAGCTTGTGAATATATGGCATAATATTATCGTCTAAATGATCTTATTACATAAAATAGCATTTGGCTTGTCTTGTCTGTATAGCACCTTGAGTATACATTGCTTTCCTACTTTCTGGATTTTTATCGTCGTATTACCTAACAAAATGACCAAGTTGGGGAAACTTTGTTATAATGACTTCAATCTTGCTGCATATTAATGTGAACATTAATTGATGAAAATAGACCTCAGCTGTGCACATTAACACACAGAATGACATCATTTAAATACAGAAAGAAAGCAGCCAGACGTATTTGAAGTCTATAAATTTACAGTTAATGAATGTTTTTAGATTTTTCTACCATCAATTTACAGTCAAATTCTATACATTTATTTAATTTATTTTTTTTTAGATGAGGTCAAATACCCATTTTTCTACGGCATGATTGTATTTTTTTCCCCAGGGTTTGGTTAGTAAAAACATAAAGTCAATTGATGGTGATTCTAGAAAATGGCAACGTTTTTACAAGATTTTGCTAACAAGAAATACACAGAAATTCAATTTTATTGTTAAATTCCATGATGACAAAGTCTTTCTTTTAATAATAATGTGAAATGATGGTGATTCTGCAACATTACTGTATTTAAAAAAAACCCCAAAACTTTATATTATTCTTTTATGAATTAATTGCTGTTTTCCTACTAAAAATTCTAAAAACTACTAAAAAAGTTTTTCCTTGTATGTCTCAGTATTTTTAATGCCTCTTTCTTTGCATGAAAACTCGGGCTGGGTCAGGATCTGTTGCTGATGTGTGACTTTGGAGGAGTAAACTTGATTTTACTGGACTAAAAAGAAATAGTTGACACACAGATACAAATAAGTCAGTAGCAAGAACTGTTTTATTACCACTTTTTACAGCATTAAAATGTTTTCCTTTATACCTTTAGTGTACTTTGTGTTGTTTTATTCTTACATTGTGAATTATTATTATTATTATTAGAAACACCTTCATGAAGTATAAACTTTTATATCTTCTGATCCAAAATAACAAAGTGATCTTAAAATGACAGTTGTGGCAGTGCGACCACCACGTATTTAGTTATTATCTTCATCAGATATGACTTTGGTGTAAGTCCCCAGGGAGCAGTGCTGGGCAGAGTGAATATTTTAGCACACAGTCAGAACTACAGGTCACAAAAAAGTTGTCTGGCCCATTTCAAAAGAAAAAGTGCAAGCAGTCAGACAGATGAAGCCACAGAAAGACTCCAAAGATCACTTTTTATTGGAAATGTATTATTGATGAGAGGAAGAGAAAATTGCCACACACACAAATCAGCTTTATTTCATCCGTGATAATGTCAATGACAGCTTAGTATGGACTTGCATATAATCTCTCCCCGTTTCTCTCTCACACGCACTAAACATGATGACCTTCACTGACATAATACATTCCCTAGCCTCTATCCATGACCTTAACTATTACAAATACAATGGTAAACCTAACCTGAACCTATAGCTAATATCAACCTTAACCCTAAAACCAACGTTTAACCCTTAAAGTGATAAACAAGTGAGGACTGGACAAATGTTCTCATACTCAGGGTCTAAAATTCAAATTGGTCCTCACAAAGTTAGAAGTACAATAATTCACAAACACACACACAGATGCACACAATACCCAATACCTGAAACGACTCAGTCGGCCCAAGCTGGGAGGCACAATTATGAGTAGCTGCCTTCTTGACCTTCTATCTGCCAACCAATCAAATTGAATGATGATTATCATATGAGCGATAAGCTCCTTAAAGCACTTTTCTTCTTCTTCAACTTTACCTTTTTCTTTGACTGTTTGTCTTTTTTATTCGCCTCATATCTGTCTTTTCATACTCTACCTGAATCTCTCTTTTTCTCTCCCTCTCTTACTTTTCCTCCTCTCTCACTTGCTCTTTTCTCACCTCTCTCCTGCTCTTTCTTTTCTGGAAAAGAGCTTCCTAAACTTTAACTGCATCTTGGATTTTTACTTAAATGTCATGTCATTGTAGATCTCAACCATCACAGCGTTTGAACATTAAGATTATTTGCTGATTTATGACACATGCAATGAACACAAAGCGTGTTACATCTTAAATTTTGCATCAAAATTGCTGTATTGTTATGAAAATACATGATCCACCATGTATTCAGTCTTGTCTCCAGGGCTGTAGCTACCACTGAGAACTCAGAGGTCATGTCATGAGTTTTGGCACTTATGATTGTTTTACAATAAAATAAGAGTCTCTAGTCATGCTAGCAGCTCTGTGAGGCTTTACAGAGGTATTCTGGGTGAAATGCTAACATCAGCATGTTATAATGACACTGCTGAAATGCTGGTTTGGCAGGTATAATGTTTACCATATTCATCTTAGCTTGTTTTCATGCTAACATTTGTTAACATGTGCCAGATACAAAATATAACTCAGGCTTCTGTTTTTAATTTGCAGATATTTGGTCATAAACAAGAGTATTGGACAAATTAAGGTTTTACCTCTATGATGGTGCCATATGAAAAGTTGAGGGATCACCAAAGTCATTACAATACCTCTTGAGGAAAACATGAATGTCTGCACCAAATATCCTGGCAATCCATTCATCCAGTAGTTGTGGATACATACGCAAATGTGGGCCTCATGGTGATGCTAGACATAAAGTCAGAGGGTCACAAAAGTCATTCATTCGTTCATTTCCTGGGAACCATGAACATACTGCACAAACAAATGCAAAACACTGAATCTTAAAACTGCACTGACTATATTGAATCATCATTGTTACTGACTGAATCAGTAGCTTTCAGCACTGGAGCTAACCTTGTTGTTGTGTCCTTGTTAAAAGCTTAACAAAAGAAAGACTGCAACAACCCACAGAAACAATTGCAATGTCATAACTGTTGCTAATAAAAAGCTCTTGTACAGGCCTACTTTTGTACTGAACTGGTCCAAAGAACTTGAACTTGCAACATATTACTGAATTGAAGACAATCTGAATCAGCTTTGAACGTCACGACCGGTGATGTGTTCACTTACTGTTGTATGCATTGAAGTGAATTTTGATGGAAAGGTGATTGCCATGCTTAGAAAAACAAACTACATAGACAGTGACTACAAATCTTTAAACTGAACTGAAAAAAAAAGATTCTTTATACCTCTACCATGAATATGTTTCCAATTCATTGAGTAGATGTTGAGATATTTCAATGGATAAGTGAAAACTTACATAAAAAATAAAGGTTTTCCATTTGTTGTCTGATCAGAATTCTCTGGGATGAGTTGCATTGGGGGGCCATGGACTTAAGACCTCAGTCATTCTGAAGTCCTGCCTGTTTCGTGTTGCTTGTAAACCACAGTTTATCAAAATGTTACAAACTCCAAGGTGAGTTTTCTAACAAAGTAAACACACTGAACATGTTTTGGAAACACCTGAAACATATTATAAAGCTTCATGAACGATTATTTCTTTATTTTTTCACAGTTGTTTAAAAGCATTTCTCAATTCCAAGGCTGCTTTTTCGAATCACTTCTCAATGCTAAAACCATATTTGACCAGACAGTTGATTTCACACACAGAAACATTCAATAAAACTCTCAAAACAAAGAAGATCTGTCTGAGTTGAACACGTTCACCAGAGTAGTAACACAGAAGTTTAAATACAGTACTGCGGAGCCTTTGTGTTATTGTAAGTGGAGTTTTGGTTGGTATGTGTTGATAAAATATGTTTTTGATCTGATTTGAATTTTGTACAAGAGCACTGCAATGCATGTTTTCCAATGTTCCAATGTTCCAATATATAGGCACAAAAACAATCCATAAATGAATAAAATAATGGAAAGAAAGAGTCATAAACAAGAGAAATACTACAGCAAATACTGGAAGAAATGTGCAACTTTGTTTCTCATACTGTAGTGAAGTGACACTGTCTTTTTTTATACCTACAGAATAAACTAAAACAGAGATAGAGACTAAAATTATAATACTGTAACAGAGTAACAGTGGCAGTAAATTTAATGCAAACAAGGTGTCAAAGTGGCATTCGGCAAAATGTAAAAACATTACAGGTTAGAATATCATATTATTATATAATAATACTATTTGACAGTGTGCTGTGGATGTGTATTTTATTATTTATTATGAGACCGAAATTCAAAAATTTGCATTAAAATACATTCACAAAATAATCCACATACAATACATGATGTGAACCTCCCTCTTTACATGCTCCATTTTCTCTTGTAAGACAACTAAACTGACTGAAATGTGCATACCGGCACTGCCTGAAGTCTCACAAAAGAAATGGCATGCGTGTGTTCCTTGACAGCACGACGAATGCGGTAAAAGGTGTTTGTCATCTGGAATGATCTTCATATTTTGTCTGGCCTGTGCATCTAAGAAGAGGCACCTCAGCGTGAAAGATCATATTTACACCACTTCATTAGCTTTCAATGAAGCAAAATGCAAAAATGGTTCGGGAGAGCCAGCGCATAGCAGAGGAATCTGTGCAAAAGATGTGATTTCTGGCCCAAGGATGAAGTATGTGTGTGTGTGTGTGCTATGTATTGTTGATTCATCACATTGTGGGTACAAATATCTAATTCCACAATCACTTTGTGGGACTTGCCTTGGAAGATTTGGTTAACAGTTAAGGTTAAAATTATGACATTAGGACATTAGATGCACATTTCCAGGTGTATATTGTTAATGTGGAGCTTTACTTAAATATCTTTGCATTATTTACAGTTCAAAAAACTCCTCATATTGGCCTTTTATGTCACCGCTGAGTTCAGCCTCTGTCTGAAAGAGGCCGTCTTAGCCCCTGTCTCTTTAAGGCCCCCCTCCCGATGAGGCCACTCTGCTCTGATTGGCCAGCTCTCAGAAGATCCAGCTGAAATCTGATTCAAAATATGAGCATGGACAACACAAACAACACATAGCAACAGCCTCAGCAACAAAGTCAAGGCAAGATGCTCATACTTACAGATGTGTAGTTCACACAAAAAAGGTGGACTACAGCTACCTAACTCCTTTCACTACCATCTATCCTTTGGTTGCCAGCAAGTTAGTGAACTATTTGATCCCTCTGTAAGCAAAGATTTGAAAATACATAGAAGGAAAGGATGGGAAAGGAAGGAAGGAAGGAAATCATGCAAAACTCAATCGAAGCATCATTTAACATCCTGAAATCACGTACAAAGATCATCGGAATAAACACAGCTACTTCAATAAATCAACCGCTATGGCAGAATTTATTTACAACAGAAAACCAAAAGGTCATAAAATGGATTAAATGGAAAGACAATGGAATCACTAAGCTTTGTCACATATTCTAACAGCTGTTTCAAAACCTTCAATGAATTTATCATTGAACAAAGTATCTCAAAAAGTGTATACTTAAATTACATCACTTTACGGCATGCTATTAAAAAGAATATTCCCATAGATAAATTGAACATTGACACACACAAATTTGAACACAGCTTGTTCAATAAAAATATAGTTATAATGTGTTTCACAATTTTAAATGAAAACACCAACGATCAATTTAAGACTGGTGCAATGAAATGGATCAGAGATCTCTATCAACAAGAGGATGATATTTCCTAGAATGATGTGTAGAAAAACGCAAGGCAGCCGTTCCGTTGTACAAAAAAGAAAACTAAGGCAATTTAAAATACTTAATAGATGATACCACACCCCAACACAGCTATATAAAATGAACATAAAGGATGACAGTAAGTTAATAAAATGTAGTGCTGCTGAGGGAACTCTGCTCCATTTGTTGAGGGACTGCAATAAAATTAAAGATCTTTAGTTTGGGATAACAAAGCAAGCAATGAACCACACTAATATAGTCAATCATGTATACTGGGAGATTTGCATAACTTCAGCGGAGTATCTTCAAAGAATAAAAATAACTTTCTTTCATTATTTAAGGTCACAAAAATAAGTAATCATGAATAACTGGATTGCTTATGAATGAAGCAGAATACACTGAAACATGGGTGCCAGTGACTATATACTCAGTATATAGTCAGTATATATATATATTAAAAAGATTCAAGACCACCTGGTTTATTCTTTTTTATGCTTTATTTTATATTTGTTTATTTATTGTTTTGATCTATGATTGTTGTCTTCTTCTTCTGTTAGTGCTGTCCTACAGTATCAATACTGTATGTCATATGAGCTGTAAGGAAAAAGTACATAGATGATGTTTATGACTGATATTGTTTGAGGGGTGCCTTGATATAGGGTTGGAATCATTTTACAAACTGGTTTTGATGGGTTTAGAAATGGTAGGACTCACTTGTATGTTGATTTATTGTCAGAAATTTGTGTCTTTTGTCTCTGTGTTTGCATTTCTACTTTGTGATGGCTGTTTATGAGCTGATGAGTTGCTCATTGGCAAGGTAGAAAAAACTGTCTCAAATGAAGCGTTCAGGGCAGGCTGAACTGAGTTTTTGATTTGCAGGGAACATTTCTAAATGTTAACCTCACTTTTTGACACTTTTACCATGTATAGCATAGATATCTGACATCATAACAGTATATAAATAACAGAAAATCACAAAAAGCATAATATGTCCCCTTTAAGGGTTAGTTTTGCCCTCACAACAATTGTGGTGAAAGTTTAAGTATGTGTGTGTTCTTGTATTAATCTTGTGGGGGCAAAAATATGTTTACATCATCACATTGGGGACTGACCTCCCATTTGGGGACAAAAATTAGGTCCCCACAGGGTAAACCATATATTTTTAGGGTTATGACTTAATTTTTGGTGTGGGATTACGATTCAACACATACTGTGGTTAAGGTTTTTAAGGTTTAAATTAAACTTTTTCTAACGTGGAAGCCTCATGAGACATTTATATAAAGGCAGTGTTTCTAGATTAAGTTTATCTTTTAAAAGACTAAAAACATGAGGAAACACTTGTAAAAGACCTCGAGACCAGAAGAGGGTCTTGCCAGTCAAAACAGCTGCAGTAGATTCTTCGCTGCAGCTGTTTTGTTTCCAAGCCAAGGCTGCATAGGGCAAACATGCACAGTTCTGAGTAGACTCCAGGGAGTTTTCTTGAAAATTTGCCATTTTATATACTAAATAAATAATAATTTAATGAAAAAAAATATTGCAGATCAATCAATAATCGAGGGATGTTAGCTGCAACCCTAAACATAACCCATATAAAGGAATATGTCATTTGATCTTGATAATCATGGTATTATTACCAACCTTTTACTGAAAGCGCTAAAAACACAATCATTGATTTGTGCTCTCACACTCCAGTGTTCACACTGACCTCAAGTTTTGCAGAAACATACATATTGTAGTGTTTTATATTACACATTTACACTAAATTTCCAGTTTTAAAAGCATACAGTGTCAGTATAAAATTATTTAGCAATGAGCTGCTAGAAAGTCTCCATTTCTTATTCTTAATAATAATAGTGCCCTTTCTACTAAAGTGGACTTCAGCTTGTAAAACCTTCGAGGGACACTTAAAACATTCCTTTAATTGCCACACTGGCCACTGGAGAGTGTTTCACAAAAAAAAAAAAAAAAAAAAAAGCTTTGACATTTACAACAGAAACCTCAGAGCTAACAGAGTGAACAGAAGCACAGCAGATTGATTATACTTAGTGCAACGGTGAAAGCAAAGGTCCACAGAGTCACAACTGTAAACATTCACAGTCATTAAAGTAATCAACAACCTCAGAGGAAAGAGTAAAAAGGAGCCCGAGGTGAGAGTGAGCTCTGGTAGAAGACAGTGTGAATGAAAAGGATGAGAAGCTGTGATTGAGGTCTAAATAAGAAACATCATATCACATATGTAATTTGATCAGATCCCTGTGTAGATGCGTTGTCAGTCTTTTATTCATAGATATAAGGGAGTAAAAACAGAGGGTCACATTGGCTGGTTATTCTTGTCCATACGCCTGTCATTTACATGTTCACACCTAAACTACACACCCCCACTAAGTCTGTGCCTCATTTGTCCTCTGTGCTCACACATTTTTACATTAGTGATTGTCCATGCGATTGTGTGTGTGTGTGTGATTGTGTGAGTGTATGTGTGCTGTTTGTGTGGATATGTGCGTGTATATCTGGCTTGGACGACTAATTCTCTCTGCCAGAAAATGTCCTGCAGCAAGAATTTGGAGTTGAGAAAGTGTCCGCTGCTCTGTCGATATGTGACGTTGGTGCCAAAACGGGAACGCAGCCACTTTCGATTAGCAAAGCCCAACACTGCCCAATCACAGCTCTAGCGCTGCCAGAAACTGGTAGAGAGTGCTGAAAAAAACTCCATATTGCCAAAAACAAGTTTGAGGTGCTGCAAAAAACAACAACAGCAATAAGAAAACCGTCATTTCGTGCTGCTCATGCCATTTTAGCAAAACAGCATTAGTGTTTTGTTCACTGTCGGCCAATAATGACATAATCTCAAAATTTAGCAGATTTACTATTGACAAATCTCTGCAAACCAAACATTAAAAGCAGTATTTTATTGGTTCTGCATGTTTTAGCCCATTAACTATCATTATCACTTCTTTACATTATTACACATTATTTTATTCCAGCTGACATTTTCTGCACTCTTCTTTATCTTTACGTGGAAGTCCTATTGCTTTTACTGCATAATGAAGGGCCATTTTCTAAATTAGGTATCCAACATCTAAGAATTTATATTTGGCTGCTGAAAAACATTGCACTGACCTGCTACGTTGCCAGAAAAATCTAATCCAGAAACCAAACAGCAAACAAATGCGGACAACACAAGAAGGATAATGTGAATTTGGGGTTTTTGTGCATTAAGAAGATTTCAGTTTGTCTGTGGAATATTAAATCTGGGATTTCAGAGCTCCAATAAAGACGTCAATTAAATAAATAACAAGAAATGATGAAACAACTGTTGACTGTTTGAACAGACACAGAGTTTTGACACACAGACCTAAAACCCTTCAGCATTAGCATGGGACACACTGCCTGAACCCAAACACTTGGGTTACCAGGAATGTATTGGACCTGTAAGGACCTCTAGTGATGGATTATCTTTCTAGAGCTGCAATGATTAGTCGATTAATTGATTAGTCAATCAATAGAAAATTAATTTCCAGCTATTGCGATAACTGATGAATCGTTTTGAGTCATTTCTTAAGTGAAAATGTTCAAATTCACTGACTCCAGCTTCTCAGTAGTGAATATTTTCTGGTTTCTTTAGTTGCCAGTGACAGTAAACTTAATATTTTTGGGTTGTTGACTGTCCTTTGGGACAAAAGAAGACATCTGAGGACATCACAATTGGCTTTGGAATATTATAGACAGCCTTAATGTGTCTTCATGAGTGACAGCCATGTATGAACAATGATCAACATACATATCTGACCGTTCTCTGACATTTTATAGGCCAAACGACTAATCAGTTAATTGAGAAAGTAATCGGCAGATGAATTGATAATGAAAATGAATGTTTGCTGCAGCCCTATACCTTTCTTTACCAAGTTTCAGGCCTCTGCAACTTGTAAGACTATAATAGGAGGTTGTCACTGTGTACTGAAATGAATGCAAATCAATGGAAATCTAAAGGGAAGGAAATTTATCTATAAGTGTATGTTTGGAAAGTGGTTCAGCAGTGCTGTAAAATAAGTCATTTGTAGATGACACAGAACCATCTAAAGTGTCCTTGAGGCCTTGATTGTCAGGGTTTCTGCTACATGAATGTATCTCTTCCATGTTTTTCTTGATTTTCTCCCATTCTTTTGTCTTGCTTCTGCTCTCTCCATGTCTGTCTGTATCAGCTAATAAAAGATCAAGCAATTTTTCTTTCCCTTTACTTTCACTTATCGCTTTTCCATCCTCTAACTCCCCCCACCTCCCCCTCACTCTCAGCTATCTTCGTCGCTCTCAGCTCTCTTTCCGCCAGTATTTTGGTGCCTCCCTCTCCTTCTCAGCTTCCTTTTCTCCATTCCTTTCCATCATACTGCCAGTATTTAGGGGCCCGGTTAACAAGCCATTTAAGCCCCATCTTCTCTGCTCCCTAATCACGCATGCAATATTCATACATGGCTGTCACTCATGCAGACACATTAAGGCTGTCATTCCCTCTCTGCGCTCCTCTTCCCACTCCTTTTTCTGCTCTCCCTCCCTCATCTCGTCATCTTCGCCACTCTCCTTCCTCCTCTCCTCCCCACTCTCATCTCTCTGTCTCCCGCTTCCATTTTCTCCTATTTCCTCTCTGCCCTCCCTCCCTCTCACCCATTCAATCTCCTCCTCTGTTCGCATCTGCGTACATAGAAAGAGCGAGACATCTTCAAGTCTTTTCATGTGATCAACCCAGAGGGACTGTGTTGAAAACGGTTTAGTTTTCGACAGAGATGGTATGTGCAGGATCTGCTTATTAATAATAATTTGCTGTAATTCAGCTATGATGATACACTCTAATAACAAATATGCCTCTCATATTCACATATGAACCCCAAGGACATGCTTGGTGTTTTAATTTAGGTGAATATGAAAGTCTGTATGCTTGATTGCATGCAAAACCTATTGTTGATGTAACTGCCAACAAACAAAATAGTGAAATGTGGACTTAAAAGCAAAACATAGTTCTGCCAACTCTGGCATATGGAGATAAATCATTATACAAAATGGCATATTTGGTCAAAATGTCTATCTACACCACAAAAGTATGTAGACACCAAAGCAATACAACCATATATGATTGTTTGAATATCTCAGTCCAAAACCACAGGCATTACTATGCTTTAACAGCCTCCACTCTTGCTTCTCGAAGGATTTTGGAGCCTGGCTGCAATGATTTGCCTCCATTTGACTACAAGAGCATTGGTGAGGTTGCCATGTTGACTGATAAGGCTTCCTGTTCATCCTGAAGGTGTTGGATGGGGTCGAGGTTAGGGCTCCATGCAGGCTGGTCAAGTTCTTCCATGCCAAACCATTTCTTTATGGACCTCACTTTTTACACAGCTTAAAGTGGGCCTTCCGCAAACACACTATGGTCTGAGATATCACTGTATGGTGCAGCATTAAGACTTCTCTTCACTGGAACTAAGGGGCCTAGTCTATTGTTCCTCCTCCACTAAACTTTACAGTTTGCACTTCACATTCAGACATGCATCTGTCAAAGCCAGATGTGTCCTTTATACTGCCAAACAGTGAAATTCGATCCACCCCAGAAAACATGTTTCCACTACTCCAGAGTCCAGTGGTCATGTGCTTTGCACCAATCTAGCCTTGGCAATGTGCATGGTGATCCTAGGCTTGTGCTCAGCCGTGGGAACACATTTCATAAACCTCCAGATGAACAGTTTTTGTGTTTATGTTGCTTCCCGAGGCAAATTAGAACTTGGTAGTGAGTATTTTAACACACTAGCCAGCTGGGAACATGCTAGCACCAGGCCGTCCCAACAGCTTCTTTCTATTTCAATCCTGAGTTCTCCATCTCAGAAATATTTCAAGGATTAGACGCTTTCTTTCTGCCAAAAATCTGGAAACTTTAATCCATGCCTTCATTACCAGGATTATTGTAATTCCCTGCTCTTTGGCATCAGTAAAAAAATCTCTCACCAGCCTCCAGCTCATCCAAAACTCAGCTGCCAGGACTCTAACTGCAAGGAAACATGATCACAGCTCATCAATCCTGGCTTACTGACACTGGCCACCTGTTGCTCTTCAAATCGAATTCAACATTTTATTGATTACTTACAAAGCTCAGAGAGGCCTCACCTCAAATTATATATTGAACCTCTTATTGCCCTCTATCCCCTCTCATTCCCTGAGATCCTCGGATGTGTCTTTTCTTGTTGTTCCGAGGTACAGACTTAGACACAAAGGTAATAGAGCCTTTGCTGTTCCTAAGGAGATGGTTGCAAACTCTGTTTCATCTTTTAAAAACCCACTTTTTAAAAAGTGCTTTTTGGTACATTAATTTTTATTTTATGGTATTTTAGTTCATTTTAATCTCTTTGTGTTTTATCATGTGTTCTGTTTTGATTGTAAAGCACTTTATTATAATTATGATTATGATTATTATTATCATTATTACTTGTGTACTGTGTTGTTCACATCCCCCTGGTGTTTTGTTCAATTTGATTGTACATCACTGCATTCAATTAAGAGTTATTTTAGGGGGATAATGGTGAAGTTAGCAAGCATCTTAGCTCACTTGCTAACTGGAGCAGTTTATACTGCTATGAAATCAGCTTGAAAGTGGATGATTCAAAGCTAATACACTGGCCTGTTTTGCTCCAAGCTAATACACTGGCCTGGCCTGCTATTGGTCAATAGTACAAAATTGCAGGTCAAAGTTAACCAAAGCTGAATTCTACATGAAGAATGTGTTCAAATTTAGTTCCATCTATCTATTATGAGTACTGATCTGGAGTTTTAAGCTGTAAAACTTAAAACTGTAATACGGAAGCTGTGTTGCAGTTGATTTATCATGTGCAGATATATTGAGTTGCTATTGTTCTGTTGTTTTAGATTCAGGCTCACTTTAATTGGTAAAAAATTCTCATTAATAGCAATATGCAGACAACTGTGCAAGCTAATAAGCCTCCCTAACTCATTCTCTGTTTCTCCCTCCCTCGTTCACTCTGCAGTTCTTGCTCTGTTAACGCCACGCCGCTAATCAGCATGAGTATGGATGGGTATCCAAATGCAATCACAGACAATTATACTCCATGCTGTGTTTGTGCGCATTTGTGTGTGCATCTGTGTGTGCATGTGTACATTTTAGCCCATTAGGAAGTGACGCACTGATTAGCCGTCAACTCTCATGCTGCCCAACTGCCAGTCACACAGACAACAAACAAAAAGCAACTCCCCCTGACTAAGACACACACACACACACACACACACACACACACACACACAAATTTGCTTTCCTCCCATTATGCACTCAGGATACTCGTCACAGTCATGGTCACAACAGCAGGATAAACTGCAGCTAAATTCTGTTGAATAAAATAACTGGAAGAGTGGGGGGTACGTTTGAGCCAAACAACACTCATTAGCTGAATAACGACACCATTTTTGAGCTTCTGGACAACTTTCTGCACCTTTTGCAGCTTTGCCTCCTTTGTTTTTGTATTTATAGCCTTTATGTGCAGCTGTGGTCACCTATTTCTGCTGCACTGTGGCTCATTGTTCCTGTCTGCAAACTGTGTAGTCTGATCCATTCTCCAACATGCTGACCCAGTTGTGCGACATGCTTGCCTACAATCTGCCGCACTCTTTTTCTGTTATTTATATGGTATTATGGTGATTCTGCTACATCAGGGTGCTGTGCAGAGTTACTGGGAGGGGAAACTTTGAAAAAGAGAGGATGTCAGTAGTTTCTAAGTTGGTTCATGCTCTCAAAAAGGCAATAAGGATGATTTGTGCTGCTGCAAAGCACAAAATGACCATACTGAAATACTGTATATCTGTGGGGGTTTGTTGTTGATTAGCACCAGTGAACCAACACTGTGTACTTGCTGAGATTTCTGGATTTCATAACTCACTTTCCAGCACTCACAAACTCCCCGCCCACTGGCATTTCCAGAGCACACTCTCCTCCCATAACGCACACACACAGTGTTACCAGTGACTGAGAAATGCTACAACACAATCTAACCTCTGGAGGTTAAAATGACACTTTCTCAACCCCAAGGAGTAAATTAAAAACAGTTTTGTTCTTTTGTTATTCCACTGTGGTATATTGCCTCTTCATTTCTGCACTATTAAACATACTTCCCTGCCTCTATTGTCAGTATGTGACATATTGTATATTTCATATGTTCTATATTTATTATATATATTATATTATATTTCATTACTCAGTTACAGTCATTCATTATGTTATTGTGTAGATTTCATTACTGCATTTAAAATCATTTTCACCACTACTACCTGGGGATGCCAAACACAGACACTGTCAAATTCAACATGCAGCAGCTTTCATGACTGTGTAAATAGCACAGTCTTTACAACAACTCATGGGCTTTGCAAGTCTAACTGATCAAAAAAAAAATAAATCTGGTAATGCAGGTTTAAAGGTCATCCTCTGTCTGCTGGCTTCCAAACACAGCAAATGTCAGTTACACGGAAATGTATGTACTTAATGTATTCACAAATTAAAGTACATCGGGTGATTAGGAGCAGTTCCTGAGGCCTCCTTTCCACTAAAACACTGATTCAGCTCTGTCGAGAAATACAATGCATTGACATTTATTCATTTTGGCAGACACTTTTGTCCAAAGGGATGTGCAAATGAGGTACAAACCAAACCACAGTAGATCATTGAGAAGCCTCAGTTCCACAAAGCTGCAGGTGCACAAGGTAACACATAGGAAAAATATGAAGTGCAGTCACATTACTGAAGGAACAATTTTCTCCACAATATATTGAGTGACACAGCTGTACCGCATTAAATAATCACTGGAGATGTGACACATAAACATTTATTCTTCAGTTAATAAAGGGGCCCTGTCTCTCTCTCCTGAAGGTCTTAGCAAATGCACCATACGAAAGTTTTCAGCTTTCTTGCAGGAATCATTGTACCCAAGAAGGTGCTGCTTTTATTTCCTCTTGGTGGACGTCTTGTTTAGCAATGAAGCTTCGTGTTTCTAAAGTGGTACACATGTAGAACATTGTGATAATGAGTCTTAGCGAGCTCATTGAGCAGCTGTTGAGAGTAATTAGTATTTAATCTTGGAGAGGAGAGTGCTGTGAATATTCACACTTTGATCAACGCAACCAGCCCATCTTCTCCTGTCCTTTCATTTCATTTTCTCCTCTCTTCATTTATTCGTCTCCTCCTCCTCCTCCTCTCTTCGCCTCTCCCGCTTGTTTGCATTCCCAAAGGAACAGGAGCCGTTTGCATCTTAATGGGAGAGAAATTCCCTTCATTTCCATTTCTCTCCCTCATGCTCTGTTTGTCTCTTAGGGATGATAATTGCTTTATTACATTAATGTACAATCAGCATGATAATATCTTTACACGGCAAAGGCCAAAATGTGCCATACAGCCATAACTGCTGCCATGCAGAGACTGTGCAGTCTCAAAAAAGACTCAGCAACTCAAAAAAAAAAAGAACTTAAAGTTGTTTTTCTCCCAAACACACCTTTGACACATTTTTTTTCTTTTAGCAGTGAATCATCAATGGTTTGTTGTGATCTCTAGGTTAAGAAACAAGCATGTGTAGGTACTACAGAGGAAATGTGGCAACAGTCACTTAGAATGGAAAACAACAACAATAACAACAACAACAACAGTATTTATGTTTCCTGGAAAAGGAGACAACAGAATGCCAAGCAGACACAAGTGATGTTCTTTCACTTACAAAGGATTTAACACTGTTTTGGACTGTAGACAGACAAGCTGGAAACAGAGATTACATCAAGATATACAGAGGCTGCAGAGCTGAAGATAAAGAAACTACATCGATATGATGGTTTGGTGACAGAAAAGATCCAACAGCTATTTGTGCCACAATGCTAATCAGTGAGCATGGGCTGATATCCAAAGGCAATCACTGACAATTATAGTCTGCGCCATGTGTGTTGTTGTTCATATGACTTGGTGCATGAGTGCAAGTGTGTGTTTGATTAGCCAGTGTCTTGCTGATTAGTCATCAATCCTCATGGTGCCAAACTGACTGTAAGTCAGACAACAAACCGAAAGCGACAAGCACACATCCATTTACACACATATAGCACATTTATCCTTGCATGCTCTACATACTGTGATGTCACTTGGGTGTTTTTTTTTGCTGCATGTTTGAGTGCACATTTGAGTTCTTTGCTGTGGATTCACACCTGTACTACATTTTAGCATCTGAGTTGGTTTTATTCTTACTGCAGTGAATAATTGCGGTTTCTGTTTTGCTCCATGTCATTTAGCACACAGTGGAAATGACAGCGAGAGGGGGTGATGGAGAGAAAAAGCAGAGGGATATGTGGGCAGAGTAAAAGGTAGAAAGCTAGTGCTTTGTGTGAGCGATGGTGGCTACATAAGAGTTTCTGGCTTGTCCCCTTTAATTATGTGTACCCTCAATAATGTTGATTAGTATTTGTGCTGCTGTTGCTTCCACTTGCTTGTTTGATTGTCTGTGTCATTAATTAATGGGAAAATGTAGCATTGCAATGCTTTTAAAAGTCAAACCAGAATTCATACTAGATTGTTTTAAAATGAATTTGCAGTCCTTCATCATTCCAGCTGTACTGTATTTTTTTTCTGACACAATAAGTAGTTAACTCTCTGAGTCCCGAAGAGCTGTCTGCAATCTCGGCTGACATTACTAGAGGCTGTGGCGGGCTCAGTTTTGTAATGTTAACTTGTCGGGAAGGAGGCTGAATAACGCATAACGGCTGAATAGTTTAAATTTTGCTAAATTTTGGTGAAGGGAAAAACTGGCCATTTTCAAAGGGGTCCCTTGACCTCTCACCTCAAGATATCTGAATGAAAATGGGTTCCATGGGTTTCCACGAGTCTCCCTCTTTACAGACATGCCCACTTTATGGTAATCCCATGCAATTTTGGGCAAAAACATGCAGATGATGGGAAAGCTGAGACTCATTCAGTGAGCCCAATTGTATTATGTGTGATGATGTTAGCCCCTATAGTAACCATTTCATTGTAGAGAGACCATGTTTTTGAAACTTGACCCCCCTGTATAAAGAGACCTAGGGCATTCAGAGGCTTTCCTAGGTATATTAACAATAAGGGTTTCTGAGCAATTTCCACAGCAGAAGTGCCTGTCAAAAGTTTTTGATACCAAATCACAGCATTAATTTTGTGTCTTAATGTGGTATTTTGGAGGGATTTTTGAAAAAATTAAATTTTGCACCAAATATATGTAATAAATGGTATCAACCCCCCAAAAATGCTGCAACAGCTTACGAAACATAATTGAGCACAGGGATGGCCATCATATACCTCCATCATAATGTTCTAAGTCCTATATATACTTTGAATAGGTGAAAAACTTGAGACACAGGGTTGGGCTGCATTACAGGTTATTCTTCAAGTTACCAACTTTCAAATGATGTATACCACTTATATGTTGTATATTCTGTTGACCTGCTATCTCCCCCTAAAGATCCCCTGTCCTCTATAAAAAAAGACATAAATAGGTCTATGGTGGGTCTCTAAGGCTTAAATAGATGTATAAGTAGTTCATGTACTACTTGGTAGATGAAAGGTGTTCTGGACTGAATAATCAGAGAAGTTAAGATGTCAGCGCTCTTATTTCTCAGCCCCAAAAGGCACAATATAATATTTTGAAATACATATAATGTGGAATGGAAAGTAGTGATGGCAATGATTTCCAGATCAGTTAACTTGACATGGTGATTGCCATTTGCACACAGAAAGTTGTGGTTAAGCTGTGTTTGTATAGCAGGATAGAAATAGAGTGCATGATCAAAATAGCATGAAAAATAAGTTACCAAAAGTCCATTTACTAGCCTTTTCAGTAACATCCAACTGCTTCTTTTCAAATTACGATTTCAAAGGCTCAAGGATGAACCTCTCACACTCAATATTGAAATCAGGTTTTGTTACTTTGGCATCAATGTTTGTTTGCTTTTCATACTCCTCTATGTTATTTCCTTCCTAGACAAATATATTGACATGACAAAGATAAGATAATTTACTTAGTTACATTACTATTACTGTACATAAATATATATATTAACATTATACACACAAACCATATAGATTTACTGCAATCTGCATCTGATCTGTTGGCGTAAAGAAGATACGAGATGAAAACACCACTTACGTTAAAATTCAATTAAAAAAAAAGACACTTAAATAAAAGAAGGCAAACATTTATACAGATCTCTGTCTGTCTCTCTACATTCATTTGTCTGGTTTTTGTCTGTCTGTTTCCTTTTCTCTCTGCAGACCCTGCCTGTTGCCTCATCCTCTTTGTTGTATGACAGTTCAGAAGCCAACCGTGACAATGCTGAATTTTTAATTGTCATGGGAGGTGACCCATTGATTTCACCACTGACAGCGCTGGTGCCTGTGATGTCTGCCACTGCATAAAGAATGAAGCGACAGGCAGGTAAGGCAGATAGACAAGCAATCAGTAAGACAGATCCAAATAATACACAGACAATAATACAGACAGAGGGGCAAACATTTAATCAGCCAAGTGATGTGGAGAAGTGTAGAGGAACGCAGATAGACAGGCAGATAGACAGGTATTATCAGAGAATGGATAATCCAGTGTTTCCTGACTTTGTTTGGTGATCAAAGCTTTGTTTATGCTGCTTCTGAACATCCTGGCAAATGAAAGAAACAGGAAATAGAGAAAAAAAACTCCCACTAAACAGAAATAGGGAATTCGGACAGAAGAAAGAGATAGAGAAAAAAGAGAATGATAAGGAACAGAAATAAAGTTATTCAGTGGTGATGTTCATTAGTTTTAGTTTGAGTTGTGTGTGTGTGTGAATGTGTGTGTGGTGGAACGAAGCAGAACTGATACAGCCTTGTAATTACCCAAACTGCTTTGAAGCGTTATGGGAAGCAGTGACATGAAGTGACATGAATTGTGAGCCATGCGACTCACACATGTGACATGAAGCAACGCTCCGCTTGCTGATTTCAAAGTATGATTTCCAATTTTTTCTTTTTTTTTTGGGCTGAAGAGCTGTTAATAGGCTACTTTATAAAAACATTAAAAAAAAGAAAAGATTTTTAACTCATTTTTGGCAGCGATCTTCTCTCCTCCTGGCCATCCAAAAAAGATAAAAGAAAAACACATAATAGGATAACATATTTTATCTAATCATATTTATTCTGGTATCTGAAGCTCATTATTTACTATCACTTATAGAGAAAACTATGTTTAACAGCAATAAAATTTGACATAAAGCTTCATAATAAGAATATAAGAATGCCTTGTAACAAATTTTAGTGTAGTGTAGTCCAAATTTATTAGGACAGGGACACATTTTTCATGGTTTTGGCTCTCTACCACAGCAAATTTGAAATAAAACAATGAAGTTAAAGGGTAAGGTTGGTGGTTTTTTGTGATTGTTGATACATTTTATGAACAGACCGGAACCAATAGTGTTAGCCCATCTCTGTCCCTGTCTGTGACTCTCAGCACCAGCTCATTTATTCCTACTAAAGATGTAAATGTTTAAAGATAACCTCCTAAAACAAACAGGCATTGTTATTTTCAGCAAACGTTGCTCAAACAGGAGTAAATATCGAATTTGTTGGGGACTTTTGGCACTAGGACGGTACATTTGGGATTGTATCAATATAAACCACAGTACGTGTGTTCATGGTAATTATTAAACATGACACCAAGTACGATGATGCTGCTCACTGATGTGTTTTTAGTTTGCAGACAACAACGGAGCTCTACGGCACAGAGGAATAATCAGACTTTGCTTATACAGGCGATATTTGTTAGTTGATTCAATTCATTGTTGGTTTTGGAGTTTTCATGACATGAAAACATCAATAGATGTTTCCTTTAAAATGCTGAGGTTAGATTTTTGCAATGTTCAACTTCAAAGTTTGTAGAATTTGAACCCTACTCTTTCCCAAAGTGTTTTCAACTGAAGCACAAAATAACAGTTGGCATAAGCACAAAAATGTTTTGCATTTTATTAATGTAAATTAAGGGAGCCACAACTTTATCTAACCTGTGAACTAAACTGTGCATTATTGGTGTATGTTTAGTTCCAGTAAATTGTTTCCTCAGCAGCATCGGCCATTTCTTTGTACACTTAAAACCACATTTGTTTATTTTTTTACAACTTGCGGCACTGTGAGTATAATGACTGCTCTCTCTCTCAGAAGCAAAGGCAGGGCGGCATTATTATTGAGTCAAAAAACCTCCAAGAGAGCAGATCAAAGTGGATGGCTGAATGTATAAAGTCTCTGACTTGATACTGAAGACCGCGGATATCACCCGGTCTCCTTTAATGATGACCACAATCGTTTCTTAATCTTAAGATATAGTTTTAGTTAAACTGAGAGGTAACCACAGAGGCAGCAAACCATAAAACGCGTGAATAGCAACACTTTTTTCTTCCTAAAACTTCAAATGTAAGATTCAACTGGAAATCTGCCATGAGAGACCTGAGAGGAGCTAATATCCAAATTGGTCTACAAAAACTGTTGGGCTGTTGTACTATTGCTCGACTGATCTTCAGTCTTGTGTAATTCAGTGAATGGAGGTAAATCACATATAACATGCCACTTTCAGGTATACTAAAAGTTTTTTTTTTTACCTCCTATACGCTCTCCCTCTTTTGTTTCCTGCATTTTGTTTTTATTTTCTTATTTTGCACAATCCCCTTTTTCAATCCCATGATACTCAGTCGGTGGAGCGAGGTGTCTGTCAGACGGATCATGCACACACACGCATGCACACACACACACACGGAAACCCACTCTCACAGACAGACAGACACACACACACACACACACACACACACACACAGTTAAGCTCTCTTTCTCCTCGCTCTGATTGTCAATGAAGGCGCTTCGTGACGGTACATATTTCTTAGTTCTCAGAAGAAACATCAGGTGCTTCATTTTGCTGTTAGACTTAAAGCAGGTTGCACTGCGAGGGAAATTCCACCTTAATAACAAATAGGATTTTTAGTCAATAACATAAGAAATGGAACAGTCAGCTAAATCTGATCTTTTATTTCTGTTTACTCGTCTTCAGCTTAGGAAGGATTTATCCTAAAAAGTGAAAGCCAGAGAAAAAAAAAAGAGTCTTTATGACAGCATCGTTATCAGCACGTTGACTTTGCTAAATTTCCATAGAACTGTAGATCTTTATTATGTTTCTGAGCTCCTCTAGGACATTTTAAACCATGTTGACTTTAAGTAGACGTTCAAAGTGCATCCTTGGAAACAGCAGGAGACAAAACACACTCACCCCAAGGTCTATTTAGTAGCTGTTCTGGAGCTTTGTGGGGTGAGATTTAAGGTGAGATTTACTTTGTTTTTTAGAGCAGATTGTTTTTCCAGCAGTTTCCAAGGTCAAGAATGAACTTTGAACACCAATTTCAAAATATTTTTTTTATTTTTATCCGTGAAGATTGTTAGAGTGCACTCTTCCCTTCTAAAAACAGAAGATATGAGTGTCAAAGTTCATTCTTGACCTTAGAAATTACTCCGCTGTAAACAACTGATACGCGATGTGAGATTTTTCACTTCATGTGACCTCAGCTTGGTCCAACCCCATCTCCTTGAAAATACATTGATCTACTACTAATTTGTTTTGATCCTATAAGTTTAAGATTGCTGCTTGTAAATATATTTGTTTAAAATGTTATTTCAGTGAATGTCGTGCTACATTCTTGTACCACACTGAAGCTGTAGGGAGAAGGTCAGGGTTGACAGTGGAAATACAGAGTACAGGAATTTCACACTAGAGAGTTGGGTGAACATCCTACACATGTGGGATGTTTTATGCAACAAATGCACTTTGATAAAGGTTAGGTAAAGGCTACTATTTCGCCAAAATCAGGATTTCTTAACGGCTCTGACTGGTGATTTTCAATATTTTTCTTACTCTCAACATATGTGCAGAACCAAACCAAAAATGAATTGATCCTACAATTATAGTGTGCGCATCCAATTCCTGATATATCTTATTCCTCTGAGCTGTAGTCTAAATACTATTAAAAACACATTAACGAGCCACACCACGTTTGTTGGTTTGACTCTGCACATATTGACAATAAGAACAATATAGAAAATCATCAGTAAGATCTTTTAACCAAGTCCTTTAAGTATCTAAAAATAACCACAAAAAAACATTAACTGTATTTTAGTTGCTACAACTGGATACTGGAAATAGTTGAAATGTGATGTCAATCATCATTTTGCAGATACATTCAGTATCATTTTGTAACTTAGCAGACACGGCCATTCCCTCATTATGTTCATGGCTTCACATTTCTTTCAAAACTATTTTCCTGTTATAAATCAGTGAATTTAAAAAGTATTTGCTTGATCAAACACACCCCAAAAACAGACATACACTTGAATACTTACAGCTATATGAACACACATGGAGAACAGACTTCAGGGGGAAATTCATGGTTACGCACACCTGGAAATTACAAAACACTGTAAGGCTTTTTAACTCTTTTTGATCTGGAATGCACATCAGCACACACACACACACACACGCACACACACACACACACACACCCTGAGGTAGCGCTGCGACTCACCAGTGCATGCTGAATCAGACCTGAGGCAGCTGAAGGCCTTTGCAAACAATAGTTGGAGGGTGTTATAAACAAAGCTGAGCCCTTTTCTCACCTTTCTGCCTCTGTTTCTTCTGGGCGGATCTACTGTCTTCTCCTGTCCTCCTCTGTCTCCTTCGCTTTTATTTCTTACTGTCTGTCCTTTGCTCTCATTTCATATTCTCTCATCACCTCACCTCACATTGCTTCTCTTCATCTCTATTTCCCCCTCCCCTCCCCTCTCTCCCTCCCCCCTCTCCATCCCATGGCTCTTCTGTTGCATTTGAATCCATCTGTTGGGAACAAAAGTAATAACGGCAAAGCTATATAACAACATGAGGAATCAGGCAGAAACACACTGCAGGGTTTAAACTGGATTCAGGTGTAATGCCCGACTACCTCACCTTTGGGTTTTACTCAACACCTACCATAACAAACAAACAAGCAAATAAACTGAGGGGTATATTTTGGCCTTCTTTTTATCTTATCAACATCTGCAAGGACCACTGAAAGGTATTAAAACTTGACATGAGGGAAACCTGATACTTTTTTTTCCTACTTCGTGGCTGTTGTTTAGAGATTTTCTGCCCTACTTCTCCTTAATGAGATGCGTAGAAGTTTTTAAAAGAAGGCCAGATGAAGTTGTTTTCAACCTTGAGGTATTCTGGAAGTCAGTATACGCTCGCTGTCAGCAGTTCAATGCATTGTTTCTAATCAGGTCAGAGCACCTCCCATGTCCACTAATACAGCAGGATATCTGGACGCAATGGCCTTGTTTTCACCACGCTATAATAATCGATTTTACTTCGACTTCACTTGCAGAACAGTTGGAATTTTAGATTTTAGCAGCCGGGGTTGTTTATTAAATTACTCCTGTTAAATTCAAGATGAAATGAAAAATGCCTTTTCAAACCATTTTAGATCACATCCTTGATCATATTGTGCATATTTCTTACATCAAAATAAAGCAAAATATGATGTGCGTCTACCAAACAGCAACCACCGGGGCTGAAAAATAAGCCAATACGCAAGTGCCAAAAACGGCAGTTCCTTGAATGGTCACTTGAGGCTCCAAAAGCGAGTCAATCCCCATTGACCTCCATGTCAAAATGCCCAACTTTACAGTAGAAATAAACAGTGGCTCACTTTCAGCTTCAAAATCGCCCTTCAGAAACCAACGGGTGACGTCACCAATACATATATACATTCAGTCTATGGTGCCTACATAGGCTTCAGCCAACTGATTTCACCCAATAATATCATGACATCCACCCGTCAATCAGGCTTCAACTTTTAGCGGCACAGAGCCAAAATTTATTATGACACACCCACTTTTCAACATTCAAATCAATTTCCTCCCAACGTTATACCCCGCCTGTCTATCCTGTTTCACTCAGAAATACACACACACACACACGTATATATATGTACAGTCATGATACAGAAGTAAGTTAGTTAGTTGTAGTTACTCTTTAAATGTCATTTCATCTAGTGCACTCTGAGGTTGCTGGATGTGTTCCCAAAGTATGAACTGCTTTATGAGCACTGATGAGTTTTGGAACTAAATTCCCTCAAAGTGTTGAAAATATACACACATGCCAGTAGTAAGGTGCTTTGGATAAAGCAATATCCAGCCTCACACATTTGATCTCAATTAGTATCTGCCAAATTAACTGGTTGAACTAATTTGATCAGTGGAATTTTTTATTTTTCATTTTTTTAGCTTTATTTATTCAGGAAAGTTTCAGTGAGAATCTATTTTGCAGTAATGTGCCGGTCACACTCACACAGTTACACACATTCACACCTGGAAGCTGCCCAGTACAACCACAGTCCAAGTTGGGCTTAAAGGCTTTGCTCAAGCCCACCTCAGTAGTGGTAATGAGGGGACAACCACTGCTTTTCCACTTTCCCGCCCAGATTTATCCTGTCGGTCCGGGAACTGTACCAACAACCTTCCAGTCAAAAGCCTGCTTCTCTAATCTTGAGACCACCACTGTGCTTGTTTTTCTCAGTTGGCTATACAATCTGTTCAATATACGACACTCGACCCTCAATTTGGATAATAAAAACTCCCTAACAACAGGTGCCGTACAAAGAGCAAACATGAATACACAGAGCTCAAGGCCTCTTCAAAAAGTAGTTGTGCATACTTTCAATTTACCCACCCAAATCTCTCCAGGATTTCAAAAGAGCCCCTTCTGCTCATCAGCTTGCTGTGTTAACAGGGTTTGAACAGAATACCAGAGACCCGAATATACTGTAAGGGTGACATGTCATGTAGCTTTCTCTCCAGAATCATTCAGGAGACAATTTGCATACTACTTTTCTTTTCTTTTCAGTCAGATGAGCGAAATCTGGAGAGCTTTATGACATTGTTTTTTTGATAGGGAGGATTGGTTTTGCTATTCCATCATACCTCTTGACTACAATAAATAACATAATTCTGCACATTTTAAAACAAACAAGAACTAAGCCATAAAATAATTAAAGAAATAAACTCATTTTTAACAAGCTAGACTTACAGACATTGAAACTATTGAACGACTGCATTGAACCCGAAGCCTGTCTGCTTCTTTGTTCAGAATGGTTTCGCCACTGGTGAGGTGACGTCCCATTCATTCTACACTTGCACAAGAGAGGGTTTCCTGCAATTCAGGACATCAGCCATCCAATAAAATCTAGATTTAAGCTTGAAGTTGTTTCTAATCTTTTTCTTCACTCCAACTGACATGAATGTGGTGCACAAAATCATCATGTTTAGAAGAAATTTAATAGAAAAGGAGAGAGGAAAAAAATGCATCATAGGTTGATAGAAAAAATAAAAGGCATCACTCAGTTTGATATTTTCTTGCTGAATCATTATCTGCAGAATAGAGAAGTAAACTTGACAGTCAGAGTTTTACTATGACCCTCTATTTTGTATAGTTTGATAGTTTGTCTTGCTATGCTCTTGCAGAGAGATGTTGGTTTTTGTCATTTCCCATGAGGCCATTTTATCCCTGTGATGGGAAAAAGCACAATATACAAAAGGTGGAGAAAGAATACAGGAAAGTTGAACAGAGAGGAAAAAGAAACTAATTTCACCAAGAAAATAGAGGCAGCAGAGAAAAATCTATTATGGTTACCTTTTCCTCACGGTAACGAACAGATATTTTCCCCCTCGTTTCAGCTGTGATGGAGAAATAGACAGCTTGTGTTGTGTGACTCACAAAAAGCCCCATTACAATTAAACACGGTGTGAATGTGTGTGTGTGTGTGTGTTCGTGCTGAGCAGGTACAGCTGGTGATTTCAGTTGGGAAATCAAAACGGTGCTGAGCAGGACCTGATCGGAGAGCAGTGACACACACACACACACACACATACACAACTCACGCCACCACTGATTGTAATAGTCTTCCAAGACACATTGGACATTTACCAGCCTCCATTACCATGGGCTGCTATTGTACAACAGCACCTTTCCATGACAAAGGCTAAAATGCATAATATATCCTGCCACATGTGGGTGTATGTATGTGGGCTTGAATTTCTTTCAGAATATTTGCTGTTACTTGATGCTTTCCGCATGAGTGTATGCGTGTCGAGCTCTAATTACTTAATTCATGTACTGTAGTGTGTGTATGTGTGGCTAAATTTCTTGTACACGGTTGTGAATAACTATGTAAATGTTTCAATGTTTGTTTTGTGTGAATGGAGTGCAGACTGAATGATTTGAACATACACAGAACAGGTAAACAACATTCTGTTGTTATTCTGGTAATCTTTCAACTACATTGTTCCTTCAAAGTCTCATACATACACTTTACTTTATAACTTATGAAGAACCTTGGTGACATAATGCAGTTGCAAAACACAAAGGGTTCAGGCTGTTCAGGCTGAACGGCAAAGCAAACTGCAGATGCAACACAATTGCAAGTCAGAGACAGCATCTGTCTTCTAGAAATTATGTTTACATGCTACTAAATAGTGTAATTCAGTAATAGCAAATATGTTTCCTGGAAAACATATTTGCTATTACAATTTATTAGTATATAAACATCATTTTTAGGTGACAGGGTTGGTTGAAACCATAGACTGTATTAAAATATGGACGTAATTACCGTGACGTCACCCGTTGGTTTCTGAAGAGCCATTCTGAAGTTCAAAGTGAGCTACTCCGGCCATCGCCATCTGGTTAGACGCGTGACGCTGCCTAACTCCCAGCCAATCAAAAATGGATGAGGAGGAGGACCGAATAGTTGAAACAAGCCAACTAGCGGCTAGTAGACCTGTCACTCAACTTTATGGCTTAATCAAATTTAAACGGGTGAGTTATAAAAAAATTCACCCCCGTACAGTTGTCATGAAAGGATAAATTAGCTTTATAGACCAAAATCGTTTGTTGTACCAGGCTGTAAACATGTTTATTTCTGCTGTAAAGTTGGGCATTTTAACATGGAGGTCTATGGGGATTGACTGGCTTTTGGAGCCTCAAGTGGCCATTCGAGAAGCTGCGGTTTTTGACACTTCCATGTTCTTCATTTTTCAGTCCTGGAGATTGCTGCTTGGTCGAAACAGGAGGACTGAAAAATTCATGCTCACCCCTAGACTTTTATAACCCTAGATCATTGCTGTATGAAGAAAAAAGAAATCAACAGAAAGAGCTTGGGGGGATGATGTTCCACAAAGGTCCCAGTCTGGATGTGGGGATGCTGGGGTTACATATTATGAGTTAAACCATTAGGCCAAAGAGACATCCTTAAAAATCCACCATAACCCTTGCCCCATTTGGGACTGTCATACACTGAGACAGTCCCAGATCAACTACCCCAAATGTCCAGGGAGACATTAGTTCAGTTAGTTCCATAGAGGACCAACTGGTTGGTTTGGCAAATGCACATCTGGTTAACTGCCCCATCTCTGATAAAATGCATTGCACAGAAGCTTTTTGGCTTTTTGGTAGGTTAGACCAAGACTTTCTTCCATTCAGTGTATCCCAAACAGGACTGCCGTAACCTTAACCTTTAACCATCACGGCACAATGCCAAAGCTCAACCCCATAAGTCTACCCTGGTCTAGGGACAAGTCTTAACCCTAAAACGAAATCTTAAGCCTCATGTGGCCCTTTGAAAAACTTAAGACAGAACAAAATGTCCTCACGTTCCAGAAATGCCCTCACTGTCAAAAAATGTCCTCTCTAGGTGTTACACTTTTACTGGTCCTCACAAAGATAGAAGTACAAGATGCACACACACCACCTGCCTGCCCATTCACACGCCAGACCATTTCTGCAACACACACACACACACCAGGCACACATACACACACTGAACAGAATGTGCATGTCACTGTGAATGAAAATCGATAGAGCAAGTTTAGTGTAATTGAATGATTATGTGTGTGTGTGTGCGTGTGTGTGTGTATGGGCTTGTATAGTGAATAGATAGAGGTAATTGAATGTTAGAGACTGTGTGTGTGTGCGTGTATGTGTGTGTGTGTGTGTGAGCTTTTATATTGAAGAGATAAGAGGTAATCTGTATAAGTGCTGCTACACTCCAAAACCTTTTAAAGCCTTGTCTGTGTGAGATTTACCTAAGTGTGCGTGTGTGTGTGCGCGTCTAAAAGAGTGAGTCTGCCTTCAACACCACCGAGATGCCATTTTAAACAAGCTCTACATCAGCAACCGGGAGACAAGACAAACACATGTACATAAATTAGAAAACAGTGTTGAAAATGGAAGACTGCATCTTCATTTCTACACTTTAAAAATTCAAAATCCAATAAAAAAATGCCACATTTGTGCAGTACAGACTTCAGGTTTTCCTACAGGACATGTAACATTTCCTACATGTAACATTTTATATTACACTAAATAACCTAAAAACACTGATACATGATCATAAATGTTACACACTAATGAAACTTTCCGCATGCAGCACAAGAAAAAGTGACTTATTAAATCAAGAAAGCAGAGCAGAGCTAGGGGTCTCTAAAACAATAACAAAAGACGGAGTGTGATGACGGTGTGAAGTAACAAGGGATCATGGGAATTGCTGTCTTCCTCGTTAAATAACCAGCTTCCCTGGGATACGATTACCCCGGTGTTAATCGTTCAGGATCTTTTTACCAGGAGCTGAATTACCCGCAGAGGTCTCCTCCTCTCCAGAACATATTGACCTGGTGATTACAAGTAAAAACAATGAATAAAGCTGTTTCACCTAAAAGATCGGTCTTTCTCCACCAATATACGGTGACCCATGGACATCAGATATGGGCTGTTAGCTGAGCTGCTTCTAACACTTGTTTAGGGTATTTCTCTTATAACTTTAAATCCAGACGTTTGTCCAGTTTCTCCCGGGAGCCGAATTATCCGCAGAAGTCTTCTCTCTTCCAAAAACAAATGTACACTCAGACTAACTCACCTAAAAAATCAGTGTTTCTTTGCCGATGTTTGTTGACCACTCGACTTCCTGGAGGGGCTGTTAGCCGAGCTGCTGCTAACGTTTGCCCAATTTGTTTCTCTGATAACTTAAGATCCAGACGTCCAATGACTAAAATCCTTCTTCTGGCTAAAAGATACAGTTAAAAACTACCGAAATATATCATGAAAATGTGACTTAAAACTGAATAAAAGTCAATTTATAACAGTTTGTATGGAACAACCACAACGCCGATGTATTAGTTTGTATGTGTGTAAGTTACTTTTTGGTAGACGCCATTGTAGCAGACAAACACAGCGCTGCTGTATGCATCTCGTGCGTGTTTACTCTTTGGTAGAGGAGGTATGACATCATTGAAATGTGGCTAAATGAAACGGTCCGTTACTTTTATTAAATTACAGATTTCTCTGGGTTTGAAAATTGTTGGAAACATTTGGGGTAATGGAAGTACACAAGTCAACAACATTTATAACATAGGTCTAGTTGTTTTTAGACATTTTAATGTGGAATAATTACATATTACACCTTTACGTCAATAATTTCTTTCAGTGAGTCATTATGGTCTCAATCGCTAAATTCGGGCCGTCTAGTAAGTGTTCAGGAAATTATTCAGGAAATCTGCTGTCTGCTGTGTGGGTGTTGATTGACAGCTGTGATTGATGGTTGGCTCACATGTTGCTGTTCCGGCTCCAGAACTCACACTGAGTCGGACTATATTCGCAATATTTCGATATAACTGTGTTCCTACAAAGCTAACATTTCCTTCAGTCTGAGGTAGTGGGGTGTGTTTCCAGAGTGTGAAAGGAAAACACCCTGCACTCCTTATTTGGAAGGTCTTGGCTCCAAACGGAAAAGATGGCGCCAACCAAAAGCTGTAACTGTAACTAAACTCTGGGCTTCAAACTGGCTCCAATGCAAACCAATGGGTGATGTCACACCACACTATGTCCATATTTATGTTGAGTCTATGGGTCACATTGATGAGTTTACTTCATATGTTCAGTATGCCAGATCTTGGAAACAAAAACAAAAACAAAAACAAAACAATTTTCTTCATTTTGTTGCTTTTTGAGTGGTACAGTGTCTGACAATCACTTTTAATAAACCAAACGTTACTTTTTCCATCCATCGCTTTAAACAGGACACAGCGACACAGGAGAAATTGTCCGTTTCTTCTCTTGCACAGGGCATTAACTCTCATCAGCTCTGGTAAATCTTTCATTGTGGTTATTAACATTAACATTAACATGTTAATGGTGTTTACTCCAAACCCTCTCGGCGGATGATGTTCTGAGATGTAATTGATGAGTATTGTGCCATGTTTTGTCTCTTTTTTGCTTGTTTTGACACATGTGGCTGCACAGAGATTTTTTTTTCTTTCTGTGGGACAATGAACTGTACATGTGAATTTTGAATCCTGAGACCAGGCACAGAAAAAAAAAAATCTCCGGACATCACAAACGCATCATTAGGGTCATGATTTATCTTCCCAGTGTAAACAGATCAATAGTATAAACAGATCAATGCTTGATATAAACCCACCCTTTATGTTTAGTAGTGGTAATTGCTTGGTATTGCAGTGGATCCGTATATTTGAAAGCAATGTTTCCCGTTGTGAACTCTTCTCTTGTGTCTGCAGAGATAAATCAAATGGACACAAACTTTTAATGTGTTTTGATTCTGGAAACCGAATTATTTAATCCCTTTTCTCTTAACTCGGGTATGTTTTCAGATAAACAGAAATCGAGTATCTGTTGTTGCTTTTGTTCTGTCAGTTGGACTAAATGTTGCTGTGGTTATTTTCTGTCTCTCCAGTTTTTGGCTGCATATTTGTATGTAGGTTCCAACCTCTCTCCCTCCCTCTCTCTCTGTGTGTGTGTGTGACAGTGTGTGTGATACAGGTCACAGACTGTCAACAATGGAGAGAGATGAGTTCCACATGAACGGTTCACCACCTCTAGTGCCTCTGTCTCTTTTCTCACTCCATCCATCCATTTTTGTCTCTCGTTCTCTCTCAACAACTCATTCCATCTCTCACTCAGTGTTGCTGTTTTTCCTCCATCTCTTCTTCTCTGTCTCTGTTTGTTCTGTCCCTTTTTTGGCCCATATCCGTCTTGTTCTTATTTTCCCTAGCCACTTAACCTTTCTCTCTTTCCTTTCAACTCATCTGTTGATTCTCTCGTTCCATGTCTTACACCTCTCCCCATAGTTTTCTTTATGTTCTTTTTCCTGTCATTCTCTCCCATCCCATTTACAGGAAGGGGCAGAGCTGGCTCTATTACCGAAGGAGGCTGGGGTCTTTCAACATCTGCAGGAAACTCCTGCTGATAGTTTACCAGTCAGTTGTTGCCAGTGCTGCCAGACTGGTGAGGAGAACTGGTTCTCTGGTAGGCACAGAGCTGGTTTCCCTTATTTCAGCAGCAGAGAGAAGGACCCTAAATAATCTGTTGTCCATCATGGACAATGCCTGCCAATCCTCTGCACAGAACATTCACTAGACTGAGGAGTATATTCACTAGCAGACTGCTGTCTAAGTCCTGCTCAACAGACAGACTGAAGTCTTTTGTCCTCCAGGCCATACGGCTATTCAACAAGAACAAGACGGCTATGTCCCAGAAAATGGCGGAGTGAAATTGAAATTGACAAATTAACTATTAGGCATGATGCTTCTTCTCTGTTGCTACAATATGTGAGCCCTATGCACAACTTGTATTTGTGTATATATATATATATATCCAATGCCATCTTTTCCCGTCTTAGTCTCTCTTTCTTCCTCCTCTGACCACCTTCCTAATCTCTGTTTCCAACTCTCATCTCTGTTTTGCTCTTTTTTCTCTCTCTCTCTTTTCCTCCAGAATTTTCCAATCTTCCTTCCTTACTTACTTGCTTTTTACCAACACCTAGAAATAAACAAGAGGTGCGACCTGATAGGTGTTGTTTACTGTCTTGTACTGTTTTTACCAGTAGAATTAAAAAGTTTATCTATCAGGGGAGATCAGAGCCAAGTCAACTTCTGAACTTTTAAAACAGATTTTTCCATGAACGTATTACAGTAAAAGAGCTGTACACAGTATGGTGAGCCAGTGAACTTTGCTACCGATTTGTCTCAGTGGCCAACTGTAGCAATGCAATTAAAAGTTGACAAAAAACAATTTCCCCATACACTGTAATTATAAAAGAGATTTGTGCAAAACTGTTATCAGGACACCTTGACCTGCAAACAAGTTAAACTATTCATCTTTGGATTACGAGTCAAGTCAATTTCATTTGCACCAAATCACAACTGAAGTTATCTCAGGGCACTTTTCACATAGACCAGGTTTACACCGTACTCTTTAATTTATAGAGACCTAACCCCCATGAGCAGTGGCAATGAAAAACTCCCCTTTAACGAGAAGAAACCTCAAGCAGAACCAGGCTCTCAGTGGGCGGCCATCTGCCTTGACTGGTTGGGTTGAGAGAGAAAGAGGGAAGGGGACTTTTCTTAAACATAAATGTTTTTGATTTGCACATTTTTCCTGGAGCCTAGTGCATGAATGTAAAGTCTAGAACCAAGGAAATGGACCCAGGGAGAGAAATACTAATACGCCTGTCCAGTGGGCTGCACAATGTGGAAGCAAACCAGAAATTGAAAAAATGGTTTTGGCTTATGTGATGGGCGAGCAATTTTAATTTGAATGAATGGATTCCAGTATTTACTTTAGTTCCTAAGGACAGCACTTATATAGTGTTTTTCTAACTTTACAATTTGGTCTAACCATTGGGAGCAATTTGGAGCTCAGTGTTTTGCATCCATGGAGTTTTCACAATGTAAACAAAATGTGATATAGTGAATCCTGTGGAGGTTACTATTACAATAATAATAAGATGGCTGTGGAAAAAGCTTTTTTTTTTACTCAAAACTTTCCACCATTACTTTTGTTCTGATTCTGCTGCTGTCTGTGCTTCACATCCTGCTGCTCTGCCCCCCAAACATTTATGTACATGAATGCTTCTTGTGGATGTGTAGTTTCTGAGGATGCACCAATGCTCCAAATGAACACAGGATACAGCGGTGGCCATCATGTGCATACAAATACATATTTAAAAACTGTATCAGTAATGTCAACAGACAACAGCCCTGAGTGAAAAACTGCATTCATTTGAATGTAGCCGATGTGTGGAGACAGTGGGGGTGTGCACGCAGAGGCTCTGGCAAAAAACCACAAGAATCAAACAACTACGTTGAACAAGGTTTAATTTTTTCCAGCACACAATGTGCTGTCATCCAGTAAGTTGCTGCTTTGGCTAGTTGAGTACGGTCCTAATAGTAAGTCTTAGCACTTTGTAAACGGAAAGGTAAACCTTATTTCTCCTCTTTATCTTGTGATCGAAAATAATTGCCACCACACTTAAAACACTCCAGAGTTGTGTGTCGAGTGAGTGTTATGGCATCTGATAAGCCTTCAACACATGGATCTAGTATTCAAACTGGATCGCATTTCTTTGTCTCACCTGTACCGAAAGCAACACGCCCCCACCAATAAGCCTTGCATTTTTTTAACGCAAGACTGAGCTCTGGTGCTTTTTTGTTTGTGCCTCAGCTCTTCCTTCCCCGGTTCCACACCTCTACCACCACTTCCACCTCTCCACTACAGTGTTTGTATATTTGTTCGTTTTGCTCTGCCGCTCCCTCTCTATCCACTAATCTCTAGTTTAAATAAGAGGCACAGTGCACACACATACACACACATGCAGGCAAGCGTGATGTACAAACACACACAGTGGCACAGAAGCGAGCAAATACAAATAAGTGTAGAAATGAAAGTAACCACACACACACACACACATACGCCTCCTCCGTCTCTCAGGTAAGTTCTGACACTTCTGGATTTTGGCCACTTGAGGGTAGTAGAAGGCTTTGGCTCAGCGATATATTGACCCGCACATATGCACTCACACATACACACACATGTGGGCGAACACTGAACCACGCACTGGAGTGATAGTGGGAGGTGACGATATTATACAGTCAAGTCCGCGAGCAGTGGCTCTCACTCAGTGTGTGACTAATCACAAGCCTTTTATATGCTCAGGCTACTGTAAATATATATGAAAGGCCCTGGCATTGTTTGCAAGTGAAATTTAGTCTCTGAGTCAAAACATGATGTGAAGTGAAGTGGGTTTTTTTTTCTTTTCTTTTATTTAGTTCAGCAGTCTCTTTTTCAACTCCGTGCGGAAGGAGGCTGGCTTTACAGAGGCCTTCCATAACCAAAACAGGTCAATTTTTTCAAGATTATTTCACGGTACTGGGGTTTACTTTTCAAAAGCATACGGCAGCGGGTGACAGGAATGAGAATGGTGGGCAACATGCAGGAGGTGGTGAGTGCTGATCTCAACCTTGTGACACTGAAAGTATTCTTAAAGCCCACCCACCCACACCCACACACACACACACACACACACACACACCCTTTTAAATCTTGATCAAGACAGAAAGCTCCATTCCTTCCCTGCCGCTTGATCCTACAGCAAACACAGCAGAAACCGGAGTGCTTGATTTACTTTAATCTCACCAGTAATGTGTCTGCGTTGGCGGCTGTTCCAGTCTGCTGCAGTAAATCAAGTGCCCCTGAACTAGTTCAAATATTTGGAGTTGAAGTGACATTGTTAACACAAACAGATTTTGGCTTTTTTTAGAGAAGAAGGGGAAGGGAACATACATTCCCAATATAAATCAGCCAGCCGGGTCGCAGAACGTTCTTCCGTGGAATGAATGTGGTTCAGGAAGCATGAAATCGCACACGCACATTTCTGCATTGACAACATGTTTTGAGCATATCTTGCCTTCAATCTACCTATCGCAGCTCTGTTTTTCCGTCCCAGGCTGGTCCGCAATTTGCAATTCCAGAAAAGCCACACATTAGCGCATCTGATTTTATTATTCATCACGGCTGTAATCTTTTAGCATCCAATCAGGAAACACATCACAGCCGTTCCTGTTTTAATAATTGCCTTGCTTGGACAATAAGACAAATACGACAACGCTGCATACAGAATCAATGTAAATACCAACTGGTCAGCAGGGACCTGCGACACAGCAGAAATGAGAAATTGTAATGAAACTACAGTAATAGGCATCTACAGCATGTGATTCTGCAGATTTTCACCAGAAACAACCACAATAACCACAGAAGTTTAACAGTGTGATGTTATGGAGCTGATAATTCAGATTAAAACAACCTTTTTAAACTGAAGATGTTTCGATTCCAGCTTTAAATACATTATAATGCAGGTAGGAACTATATTGTATACACAATAACATACTTTATCTTGCAGGTACTTCTATTTTTGCACTATTTATACAATTTCATCATGATTACTCAGCAGCATGTTGGACATTGGCCTGGCCCCTGTTGGGCTGCAACTAGTGATTAATTATTGATTACATTGTGAAAATGTCCAACCCCCTAATATATCAAATTTACTATGATTTAAGACAATGAAAAGCAGAAAATCCTACCACTGGAGAAACTGGAACCAGTCAGTGTTTGGCATGGCATCGGCTTAATAACTGACTTAAATAATGAATTGATTATCAAAATCTTTGCAGATTATTTTTCTGTCGATAGTTTTTGAAGTTTTGGGCATTTTCAAACTGTTAAAACTCTAAAGCTGCTTTAATCAATTATTTTATATTAACAATATACATAATACTAAGTATAATGTGACAGGTTCATCGCTATTCCCCTCACTTCTAATGCACTTAAGGGTTTTTTTGTGTGACATTTTTCAGCTCATTGTTTTGATTATAGTAACCCCCCTATGTCATTGACCTACCATTTCAGGCCTTCCCAAATCCTGAAAATCCAGAAATGGTGAAAAACAGTTTAATGCTCTAATTCCACAATTCAGTACTACATAGCTCACAGTCTTCTGTTGTTTTCAGCCAATTTTTTCTAACATGTATAACACGTTTAAAAAGAAATCTCAGATTTTTCTTTACTTGGACTTTAAAGAATAAAAAAACAAATTAGCCCCTGTTGTTAGCGCACAGTTTCTGTCTTTCTTCCTTCATCTATCCTGTCTTCCATTAGTGTCTGTATTTCCTCTCTCCATGGGGTGTGTGTGCGTATGTGTGTGTGTGTGTGTATGTGCATGCTAAGAGCGCCTTGTGCTGAAGTGCTAATGGACATAGGTGTGATTAACACCACACCACATGGTCTAGATAGTGCTAGCCACACTGCTAACCACTCTGCTCTGCTCTGTACGTGTGTGTGTGTGTCAATGAAACAGAATGCAAGCATGGAGAGTGTGACAGAGAGTGTGTGTGTGTGTGTGTGTGTGTGTGTGTGTGTGTGTGTGTGTTACACAAGCTGTCAGCCAGCCTCCAGACATCTCTCAGTAAAAACAGACTCAGCTAAGAAAAGTCCTTGACCTGGAATATTTCATTCATCCCTAAACTTGTAAAGGTAAAGATCAGGAAGCAGCTTCACAATGTCAATAAAATAATATTACTGCTTTGTTTTATTTTGATAGAGTATATTATCACCACAATTAATTTAAATTGAGAATCAAAATTCATTCTTGACCTCACATGGTGAGGGGAGGTTATGTGGCTCAGTTTTTATCTGTTTGGCGGCACTTGGAAGTTGTTCAACATCCTCCCAGTCATATTCTTCATATATGTCTGGCCTAGTCATGAATGATGGGACTGGACACAGAAAAAAAATCTTTTGTGGGTCCTTTATTCCCCAACTGGACTCAATAACAAAACAGATAACAACATGTGCAAAACTGTACTTAAAATGTACTTAAAACAAAATCAGTGAAACCAATAAGGATGCAGGTATGTCTCCTATGAACAACCTTTTTTTCTGAAACACCTTCCCCAGCCAAAGCTTAATATTTACTTTTAGCTCCAGACTGTTCACTTTAGTACTAATAAACAATGGTGCAGGTGGGCCACCCAGAGTATCACAGCACATGAATGATTGCAGTAGACAGACTCTAGCTCAATACCTCCTGCAGATAACTCAACTTAATGAACTCTAGACATTAGATATCTATAGACAACAGTTCAGTCAGGACCACTTAGTCAAAAGAAAACTTTATTGCCATTTGCAGTAGTTGTATTTGGCAGCATGGGTCTGCTCTGGGAGCTCTCTGCACTTCTAGGTGCCTATATGGGAAAGCCTAAGGAAGAGAGAGCAGAAGCAAAGACCCCAGGTACAGAACAGAGCAGACAACAGAAATGACATTGTCAGACAGCATATAAGGAGAAGCTGGAGTGCAAGAGGGTTGCAAACGGCTTGCAGAGGAAGCAGCAAGGGTAGGCAGACTGAAGCAGCTTCAAATAAGGCATCCAGTATGAGATTTGCCAATTGAATGCTTAGCAGAGAATCAGCTGAGCCATCAACTGATGTGGGCTGACTTTGAGATCAGCTGCTATCAGCTGATGAAAGCTGGATATGTGAGCTGAGCTTGACTTTGTGGCCTGCCTGAACTAATGCTATGTTTAATTAGAGGATTGTTTCAAAAGAAGAAAATAGAAATACAACACAAATAAATACATTTGTTAAACCGCACAACTTGTATAGTTACCTTACAGCAAAGTACATTAATTCACTGGGAAATATACATTCATGAATAAAATATACTTCTATAGACATTCTTACATGAGCTCAAAATAAATTTTTCAGAAGAAAGTCATGAACTCACTCTCACTCCAGTGTGCAGTCTCTGTACTAAGACACAAACTCCTGGAACTCAACTCTCTATCACAGTTTATTGAAATAGTCAGCATACACCACCACTTACACTGCCCAGGTGTTCAGTATTACCCTCAGCGTGTTGGGACACAGGCACCAGAAGTATGGGGGCATGGGGCCATTGGCCACTCCATTTTACCCTCCTCTGACATTCTTTTTAAGTTGCGAATTACTGTATCCCCTTAAATGCCTCTATAGTGCAACACTTGCAATAAAAAGATTTTGCTTGCTGTAAATCACAGAAAACTTCCTGCGTCTTGTTTGCTTTCATGTCAACAGTGACAGTGAACACAACAGCTGTGAGCGCTGTGTTAAGGATTTGGGTTCATCCTGTAGGTCCTGTGGGCTGTCACTGCTTCAGCCTTGAATAGTTCGTGCTGAGCCCCACATATTTCTGGTCCTCAAAACTCGTATTTTAATGTAACAGAGTAGAACTTAATGTGGAGCGACAGGGGAATGGGGAGAAATATGATGCTGCAAATAACAAGATACACACAGGCCATGGATGTATTACAGCTGTTTCCAGTGTTTCAGCACAGAGATAGGCCCATAATGAAAACTGCAGAGAGCACAAAAGCCTCAAATTGCATGGCTTTAATTAGCAAAGATGTACACACACAGAGCTCTCCACAGTCACAAACCAACTTCCATTTACTGTAATTTTGCCATCTTGTCTATTCTCTGCAAACAGCATCTATTACATGTCTGTCTGTTTAAAGGCTTTCTGGGATCATTTTTCCATATCCAAACTGGGGCTCCAAGAATAGAGGATGTTGTGATGCTGTACAGATTGTAAAGCCCCATGAGGCAAATTTGTGATATATAAATGAAAATTGACTTGACACATGATCTTCATCGGTAGATGAAATTTGCCAGTTGTCACAAAACTGTGTAAAATTAATTTTTGTGTATATTTGTAGATGAATCACCTGACTAACTTTTCACCTAGATCATAATTTTCCCTGACCAGAATCATGTCATTTACTTTTGCATGGCTGAGTTCATGGCTGTCCATTCTTAAACCTGCATTAACCAATTTTTGGCCATTTGGGGGCAGCAGAATCAAGCTGTAAACCCAACACTGACCCATTATCACCTTTAAAGTTGATACGGGAACTTGTGACTTATTTATACGTCCAGCAGACACAGAGTAACATTAATATTTATATAGTCATGTTTCTGGCCAACTGATGAATATAAGTTTTGCTCTCCACCACCTCCTGAGGGATATATCTGGCTCTTTGTCTTCCACTTGTTGCTGGACAAGTTGCATGTAGGTTTTGAGAGATGTTTTTCCTTAAAAGGTGCCTGATGTGTCTGAAAATGACACCGATGAGAATGCTGAGAGAGAAAACAGTAAATTTATGGGCTATTAAACCAAAACAATGAGCCACAAGAGTCTGAAAAGCTTTTTCTATAGAGCTGAGGGGAAGAAACTGCAGAGTTGGGTGATAATTATTTTCGTCTGTCACTACAAGCGACACCTTTCACATGCACATTTGATCCATTACTAAAATAAAAACATTGATTATAGCAGCTTTAGATTTCTATTTGTGTCTTGCTGTGCTGTGTGAAACCATGATCAGAGCTCATGATGGATGTGAATGGTTTTTCACATCACAGGAAAGTTTTACAGCAGAGCAACTTAACAAAAAACCTGACCTGCCTCCACCTTTAACAAGCTCTGTTTCTATTTTCCTTAAATAAGTTCACATCATTTCCATGAGCAAATAAATTAAATTACCGGCTATGTTACTTAAGAGTAACTGGATGGATTACGCTGATGATTAAACTGCACCAGAATACATTTTAAAAGTTACCTCCTAAACCCAGATCACATCAATCTAAAACGCCCAAGGCTCCAAACTCATTAAGCCCTAGGAAAGTTCTCTCATCGAAGCAGAAAGACTTGCAGAGAAGACATAAAACAGTCGGGTAAACACAACTTTGAATCTCTCTCGCTGCATAACTAACTGTCAGTTGCTCTCCATCATCATAATTGCTTACTAATTCACCCAATTTTTACCCCCACTCACTGTAGCAATGTGCAACTCGCGAGTGATTAGTTCATTTGCAACTAATCTCTTTTGCGAATGGGATCATTAGGAGTATTGTGAGTGATGTCATGTTATCTGAGCACTACTAGATGCCAGGATGTGGTGAATTGCTGCTTGAATTTGTAGATTAAGTTGCTTTTGATGACTAAGACTGCTGAGGAGCCAATGATTTGTTTGTCTCTCATTTATTGGTGTTAGAGGTTTTCCCAGATCCAATCATCTGTTAAGAGACTAGATGAAATGAATAAATTAACTTCCATTCTTGTTTTTTTTTGTCAGGTCTGTTATGTAATTGTATAAAAAGAGGAATTGATTTTTCCATCACTATTTTTTAAATGAACTTTTCCAACAGTGACTTTTAACTGCGATGTGTCAGATAAAAGAAAAAAAAAAGTCTGGTGTGTATCCACCAATCATAGAGCTAATGTCCCGCGTCCTGGCAACTGAGATCCAATCAGAGAGCACAATCAATCAGTCACTGAGCTGCAACACTTTGGTGACAGGTAGGAAAAACATATACATATTTAGACACACTCGTACACTAACAAACATTACGAGTGGAATCTGAGCTTCAGTTAGTATGAGAGAGACCACAGTTGATAAACAGTTTATCATTAAACTAGCACTATTTAAATTTCTCATCCCAAATTCAATTACACATTGCATCCCAAATGTGTGATCTATTCACATTAACATAAATTGAAGTCCAAGTTTGTTTTTCGTTGAGTCTACGGTGGAGATTTCTCGCCAAGTCCGGTGATGGTTTGGTGCAAAACAGAATTATTGATATAATTTAGAACGGTGTCCATATTTCACATCCTGGCGAGTAAGCTGGCATCTCAGTAATGAGATAAGGAATGAATTTACTTGATTTATTTTCAAGTTGCGTGAAGCATTCAGTTTCAAGATGAGTTCTGAGAAAAACTTAAGATGAAGTCTGTGCTGAAGTCATTTACGATTACGACAATTAGTGAAGTCTTGTGAAGTTGCTTGGAGGTGGGGAGGGATGATCCGCACCTTCAGTTTAGCGTTTACTTCCACAGAGGAAACTATCCTGAACATTTATGTGTTATGTTTTTGTATCACTTTTATCTTCAATCAAAATCAAAAAGATCTGTTTACTATGATCCAGTAAATTTCATGACCAGGGAATTCAGAGATTTGTATTTTGGTAGAATAAAAAATAATGATACGTATGATATGACACAAACAGCATAATTTGAAAGGTTGATGTTTTTATTATGAAGACAGTCTTGACAATCTAGTTCACAGCCTCCCAAATCGCATTTTCCATCAACTTAGGTTGGGATTTTGATTGTCTGTTCTTCTCGTCATTTGTTTCTAGTTCACTTTTTCTTCTCTATCTAGCATCTATGCCATTAAAGGAACAGGTCTGAGTCACAGATATTTTCACACAGTGCTGTGCTTGATTTGAAGACCACAAATTTGATTTGCTTGGAGTATAGTACCAGCCTTACTGTTTTATGATGCAATTTCTCTCTCTGTCTTTTCCTCTTTCTCATGTTTTGCTCTCTTTACCTCACAATGAGCTTAAGTGACTCTAGCATTGCTTTAATTCTTTAGTTGGACAGCAAGGCTTATAAAGACTGACTCATAACCAGAGGCTGGCAGTTTGTTGTTGGCCTCATATCTTTTGATGGGAAATCCATACTGTAATACAAATGAGTCAACAGTAAATAAACTAATTTTAACATCCTGTAAAAACATTAAACTACTGGCTGTCTTTCTCTTGGCTCAAATGTTTAGTAGGCCAGCATGCCACCATACTGTAGTAGAAATAGAAAGGAATAAATCAAAATGAACACTTTTTGACCTTAGACTTCATTTGTTAACATGAGTAAAGTCTTTTTCTAAGACTAAAGTTGTAAAGTCTCACTTTTAGCTGCATGCTTAATGTCCCTCTTTTGCCCAGCTGCTCCATATCAAAGAGAAATTGTCTTGAAAATTCAAATTTTGGTTGCTTTTGAATTTCTGGACAGGAATGGTGCCTATTAGACAAGAGCTAATGGTACGTAAGTTAAGCCCTAGTTACACCAATATTTAAAACCGTGAAACAAAATTGTAAATGTTTTAAAAAAGAAAAAAAAAAAAAAAATAATATTTTAATGTAAATGCTGTGATCAGTGGATTTGCACACTCATTAAACATTGAGTTTAACTTTGACACATGGACTTGCACCACTGACCTTGACAAAGATGTCCTTTGGTGGAATGAGTGAGCGAGTTTAAAATGGATGAAACTATCATTGCTTATTAGCTGTGTTGCACCATATTTATTTAGCCTAATCTGTCAGAAATTTGAAGAAAGTTAGGAGACAACAGCTGATGGTAGAAAATGCATTTATTGAATAAACTGTAAGGATGAATTGCCCGGTTAGTGACCAAGCTAACAAGCTAGCTAGCTCTGAGAACAAAATGCTAGGTGGAAGTAAAGAGAAAGAGTAAAGAGAAAATAGAGAGAAACCCAACTAACTCAATAATGTTCCCAGCTTGCTAACCTGTTAGCATTAGCTTGCCAGCTACTATAGCCACACAGTCTCGGTCAAATTTCTCAGAGCCACATATTTTGAAAAAGAGGCATGGATGAATTGAATTTTGCTGTGATTCCTGATTAATGGTAGACAAAAGCAGGATAAGTTTATTAAAGGGGATTTAGCATGGCTGAAAAACAGAGATGAGAATTGAGAATTACTCAATACATATACTATGAGATACATGTATCATACTGTAAAATGATGGTTCAAAAGACTGGAAGATAGAGAAAGGAAGAGCTAAGATGCTATCAAAATGCATGAGACTTCCAAACTGATGTTGCCCTGCAATCTGACACTAACACAGCAATTGCAGCAATCACACACTTCAGAATGGGAGGCAAAAGTGTGTTTGTTGTGTATGCGTAACTGTTTGTGAGTGAGAAAGTGTGTGTGTGTGTGTGTGTGTGTGTGTGTGTGTGTCCACATCTGAGCTGGAAGGCTTGTTCCCATTCAGTGGCTTGTCATTATGTCAACACATAACAGTACATGCATATCCAAATCAATTCTGAAGTCATGACACTGATTTAACAACTGATGCCTCTCCTCCTTTCCTTTCTCCTCACACAGAAATAGTCTTCCCCCCACCTCCACACACACAGGCACACACACACGTACACACATAAAACTGCTACAAATGTTATAAATTGAAACTCAGGGTATCATGCTACATTTTGTCTGGTATTGTTTTTTGGGCATTTTGTCTTTTTCATTGGGTAGTTAAAGTGAAGACAAATAGGAAAGGTTCAGGGACAGAGGGATATAAAAGCTTCAGCCTGGATTCAAATCCAGGATGTCATGGATACAAGATTTGTGCTTTAGATCAGGGAGCCACCATGATACCCTCAACAGCAATTTTAACATCAGTATAACACTGGGCCTCATGGAAAAGTGTCTGAGGAGATTCTCAATCATCCAGGCAATTGTTATCCTTCTGGAGCCTCATGCAATAACATTTTTGTATTTTTATCCTAAACTTCTCCTCCAAATTCCTTTACAGTAATTGCACAAACTTACACAAATTGCATGTCACCCATTCATCAGGTGGTGCGTATTCATATAAATAAGGCAAACTGTTCCAATCTGTTTGTGGGCAAGTCAAGAAGAGGAAGAAGAACAATGCACAGCTGTTGGAAATCAGGAGACAAAGGCAAATTAAGAACTTTTAGTCATTTTTATCTAGAATATCAATTTTGAATTTTGTTTATTCAAGTTTGGTTTGCATAGGTTTTAGTTTAATTATATATTTAAACTCCAAAGTCATTTACATCAAGGCACTAAAATTCTCAAGTCAAACAAGTTTTTTCTTCCAGTGGAGGAAGACATATTTTCAAAAGGTCTGAACTACTGGAGGTTCAGCTGCTCTTCTCTTTGCACCTAAAGGTGTGTTCAGAAAGAGCATTTGTATACAAACAACCTAAACACCAACTGCACACGAGATGTAAGCTATAGCTAGCAACAGATGCACCGACTGTGTCTATAGAAGTGCATCAATGTGTTTTATGTTAAGCTCAGCCTCTGACTGCTGACATCCAGTTCTTTGTGTCATCTCCCTCTTGTCTCTGTACATTTATGAAACAAGCTACATGCTAACCTATTAGCTATTTCGCTCAAGTTGAAACATTTTCAATTCTCGCTGTCCTGGATGAATTTGCATCTAATAGCATCTTTACATTGACTTTGTATGTATTGTGCTGTGTCTAAAATTTGTTTAGCATTTTGTCTGCACACATAGGAAGAGAACATTTAAACTATGAGAAACCTGGTGAATGCAACAAAATCTCTTATATCCCTTGTACACACCAGTTCAAATTGTGTCTGTTTGTGTGAGTGGTTCTTAAATGAGGCAAGACTGGGAAAGACAAGAACAAAACTCTGGTGATGGCGATGGAGAAAAACATTTGGCCTGTTTTGTTTGCCATGCTGCCAAAATGACACTAACTGGGGTCAGTTATGCAAGAATGGACAAATATTCATATTTATATTTTAAAACAATGGCACTATTTGTTTGCATCAGCTACAGTGACTACTTAAAAAGCATTTGTATATATATATATATATATATATATATATATATATATATATATATATATATATATATGTATATCTTTGTGTTTTTCTGAAGCTACTGTAAACCAGCCTGTCACATCACTTTGTGCTGTGAAAGAAACTGTCATTCGCCCTCATGAAACGCTGCATAAACAAGTCTTAGACAGCAGTACACAGATTGGTGTTTGTGTATGTGTGCGTGTATGCTGGTCATACACACCCATCAGGCAGACAGAACAGACTGAAATGCTGCTGAAGGCCCATAACCAAGATGGACGCCCCAGGACTGCCCGCTATTCCTGACACACACACACACACACACACACACACACACACACACACACACACACACACACACACACACACACACTTTTTGACACAGGACATGATTTATATCTGCCACGCTCCCAGAGAGAGGGAGGAGACGAACAGAGGGGGAGAATATAAAAGACCATTATTCTGAAAACCTGCTACCCTCTTTTCTCCCTTCCTCCCCTCTGTTTGCCCTGTCCTCACCCATTCATTTACTTACCCCCCTCTTATGTCCCTCTCTCCCTTCCTTCCTTTTAAGAGGAGCAATGCAATGTGATATATAAACCAAACTGTTCCTCAATTAGAGTTAACTTTGTTGTTAAAGGAGGCAAGGTTTAAAAATTGCTTGAAAAGACACGCAGCATGCGTTTCACTGCACACTGGCTAAAGAACAGGACTGTACTAATAAAAGGAGCCATGGTACTCCTCATTTTAAATTTCACAGGCATTTTATGAACTTTCAAGGGCAGTTTTGCCCTGAGAACCAATTAATTACAACCCTGGTGTGTGCCTGTATGTGTTTCCTATTTAGCCATTTTGATAAAGGCTGGGTGATTTTGGATGCATTTAATGGAGCAATGGAAGAAAAGATAATAAACTTTTTTAAGCTTGATCTGAGCCTTGAGACTCAAGACTTGAACATCAGATCAGAAGCAGCAGATCAATCAGGAAAGGGACAAAGAGATGACTAACAACAGAACCAAATTCTGATCCATTTAGACCACAGGGGCCAGATTATGCCCAGCTGTGTGTTGAGAAAGGGCAATCAAACAAACCGAGTACTTATTTTACAGAGAGGATTAGAAAAAAAGAAATCAGTAAGGAAGCCAAGTCTGAGAAAAGTCCTTCTCTGGTTGTTTCAATTAAATGACAGTGTGACTGGCATAACTACACTCTTTCCACCAGATTCTTGACCATTTACAGTGCGGTGGCATGACAGCGTAAGCATCTGATGAGCTGATACTTCCTATCTCTTTAAAGAGGACAGATCACGCTTTTTGTGATTTCCTCTTGTTTCAAATTTCCAAAAAAAATGCGGCCCTGTAAGTTGCTTCTTTAGCAAACTTACCTCAGACGATGACGTCAGATTGTTTGCGCATGGCCACATACAGCCATCCGTTGGTAGTATGTTGCTAAGGTTGTTGTTAAGGTTATTCTATGGATTGTTTGTGTTGTCTATTTGCATATTTGGTATCAGTATTGGGCTTGAAGTTTCCCTTTTGAGTAAAGAATGAGAAAAATAAGTGAAATCCTATTACTACTGTTTGTTTATGTAGTCTCCCGAGCGGCTGGGAGTCTTCCGAGAGGCAGCTTCTGGGAGATGACCAATCAGAACAGCTTCATAAAGAACCAATATAAGATCAATGAGTTTTTAATTGTAGGTTATGCAAAGATAGATAACAGTAGAGCCCTAAAATATAAATATAGACCTGGAAATGTGCATGCTATGTCCCTATTTTAACCGAGTTATATACATACAGTACAAACAACAGAACAATAAAATACAATATGAGTCCTCAAAATTAAATGACAAAACACCTTGTTGCTCCGCTGAGCTTAACTTTGTGCTCTATTGCACAAAGTTAATTGCTTGTCATGTGCTACATGTATGATCCTGCAACACTGGAGTTGTGAATGTGTAAACTGGTTTCTGTGGGTACGTGTTCTCCTATGTTGGTGTATATTTCAATTGATGAGTGCACATTTATAATTTGTTTCTTGATGTGTGTGTGTGTGTGTGTGTGTTTACAACCAGTTAATTAGGAACATGTCCAACGCCTGACTCAGTTGCATCTCAAGCGCCTCGTCACTCCAGGAGTTGAAGGCAGAGCGAGGAGGTGGCATGAAGACATGATAATTTTTTTTTCTTTTATTTCTACTACTTTCCTCTGTTGTCCCATTTCCTTTATTTTTTGCCTCAGTTTCTGTCGGATTCACTGCGCTTGTTTTTTCCCCCCTTTTTTTCTCTTTCTTTCTCTCTCTCTCAGTCTGAAATGGCCACTTTTCAAACATCTCTAAAAGGCACTTCTCAGCCTTTCCAAATTCCATTTCCCCTGCAGGCACATGTTGAAACCCTCACATCTATTTAGATGCACATTTAATGACAATTTCCTCAAACACTTGAGGTTTCTCCATCTTACTCAAATGCAGATTTGTCTAAACTGTATTTCAAAGTGAAACGACGCTCCCTGCTGTGTCTGGTAATTACACTCTGGTGACTTGGCAGCAGCACAGCCACTGACTGACGACTGCCTTGTTTAAATTACAGCTTATATAAAATTATTTCACTGCTATAGTTGCAGAACAAATGTGAAAAGGTATTCCAAGGGAACAAAATAAGGAACAGAAAAATTCAATACCCTTGGGACACACAAAACAAAACAACAATACCAATACAATATAAATAAGTATTACCTGCAATATGTAAACTATAATCACTAGTCCTCCAGTATCCTCCCATACAATTCAGCCAATTGTATACATTTACACAATAAATGGCAATACATGCTTAGCCGCTTTCATGTCCAGAGTTAGATAAAAAGATTGATACCACTCTCATATCACGTGGAAAAAGAAGCTGAAGCCAGCAGCTGTTAGCTTAGCATATAGAAACAGCTAGCCTGTCCAAACAAAATCTGCCTACTGGCGCCTCTAAAGCTGACTTATTAATATGTCATATCTTGCTTGTTTAATCTTTGTTGTCACTAGGAGATTACTAGGCAACTAGTGGAGGCTCAAGAAGTCATCTGCAGCATCTGACCACAAAATATGTTGAAATATTACTTTTGCTGTCACAACTGAAACTTTATATTAAGTATACCAGGGGTACTCAAATACAAATCTACTTCCATCCAATCCAAATACAGGTCCACTTACAAAATTTTCACCACTTCAAAGGTTGAGTAAAGCTACGTTATATGATAATATTTCAGTGCAAAAACTCCAGAGCTCTGTACATGAACAGCATTTCTGTACTAATGTGAGAAATGACACATTTGTTATTTAACCAAGTCCTAAAACTTGGGCAAAAAAGGTGTGATAGCCAGGTGGAGACACTGGTTTAAGTGTTCATTAATAAGTTCTTTAGTGTATGGTTGAAAATGTCATTGATTTTACTTATTTTAATTATACTGAGGGAGTTATTTTTTGATATCTTCAACTGGTCCAGTTTTGTGGGGATATCTTTGTTTAAAAGAGGCCTGTTTGGTGCCATAGTGATGTTTTACCTTACCATTTTCTTGAAGTTAGTTTTGAACAGACCATTTTACTTTTTTAATCACAGCTGCAGCATCAGACCACAACCTTGCTAACTGCTGCGACTAGCAGGAGGCTGAATAAAGACAGCTGGGTCCGCCCATTGAGTATGTAAGTGCTATACAATAAGTAAGTGCGACGCTGTTTGTATTAACTTTTTCCTGAATTATATAAAATAAAATGAACACTTGTTTATTCAAAAAGAACATTTTGTTTATTGTTTTTCAAAACTTTTTTTCATTAATTTGAGGCGGCAACAGATTTCTTATAATGGATATGTGGTATTTTGGAATGGGACCTTTCATGTGACACTTTGATTTTCACAACATTTTTAAACATTATTGTAAAAAATGGGTGTTAACTACCCAAAGTCTGACTCTTTTAAAATATCAGTCTTATAAATTATTGTCTGGTGTGTGTGTGTGTGTGTGTGTGTGTGTGTGTGTGTGTGCGTGTGTGTGTGTGTGTGTGTGTGTGTGTGTAGAAAGGTAACTGTGTGTGTGTGTTTTTGTGCACGCATTGCTTTGTCAAAAGTGGTGAGAAAAATTGAGAGTAGCTGGAGCCAGTTGGAAAGGATGGTTGGATAAAAGTGATGAGGCCTTTTGTATAAAATCTGCTACTAAAAGTACAACAGAAGCAGCGTCTCATTCTGTCCTCACTGCATTTAGATTGCCTAATTTGCACATGAAATGAAGTAGCATCTTATCCCCGTGTAAGTACTTTGTATGTTGCACTGATAACTGACTTTATATTTCACCATGTTGAACTGTTACCTGCTGATGATAGTGTATGGCTTGTAATACGTAAGTGTTTTTTGTGTACTTTTTTTAGTGTGTTTTTGTTTTTATTGAAAAATATGCATAATATATAAATGAAAATTTCCCTATTAGGGCAAAATTTCTGACTTTAGACAAAAGTGAACCATTTTATCCAATTCTTATCATCCAATGATAGAGTTACAGACATTGCAGTATATAAGCCAGGACTCATAACTAGAACAATAGCTAATTTTAAAACAACTGGTCTGTAAAAATGGGCAACAACCAATCAGAAAGCACCGTTACTTTCCACTCCCTCTTGTTCCATCTTCCTATTCGTCCTGAACACTGACCTTATCTTCCAGTGTCTCCATGGTAACCTATCAAGCAGGCAAGCCAGCTCCAACACTTCTTCAAAAGCTGGGGACTCTTGACAGTAATTGGCAGCATATGTATGTAAATGTTAGCATTTTACATTAAGACCCAACTTAATGAGCAGAAGGAGAGGAGATGGTACATCTTAAAAGCCCTGCCGGGTGAACCAGTGTAGCCAGTAATTGAACCAGTGACCTTTCTAAGAGTTATCTTGAGGGGGTTGCTTTGTTGAAGCCTGGTGACTCAGGGCTGGAAGCTGTTCAGACTTCGCTGTGACCAGAGCAAAATCAATATGGAGCTTGGGTAGTGGGTCAGTTGACATGGGCTTCTCTGAAGGGCATCTGAGGGGCATTAAAAACCACTGAGGGGACTAGAGCATGAAAGTGACACTGAATCAATACTGGCAGGTTAACTGTCCTCTCCCTTCCTTTTGTGATAGGGCCAGTATTGAGATGTCATGATGCAAAGATATGGAACAACAACCACCATACAATTAAAGACCCTGAAAAACTTTGGTAGGTTGTTTGGTTATTGAGTTTTTTTTAATTTTACACTTAATAAATAATACCAAAATATCTGGTAACACTTTATTTTACTGGTCGTTTCATTTTATACTAATTTCCTGGAAACTTTCGGAGTAATTTGCAGGTATTAAAGGGTTCATTTTTAGGACATTTTACAGAGAGGATGGTGTAATTCAGTACGCATTATAAGATAAAACTGAAATAAGTGTTGGTTTTGTTGGTAAGTGCTAATTCATTTTATTTGGGTTCATACAAAATTGTTAATTTACAAAAAATCTTAATAAATTAGACTAATTAATTCTTTAACTTACAGAAAATATTTCATTTTCAGTGTGTAGTTCTGTAGTTAATGTGTGAATAGATGGTCTCACCTCTTAATTTTATAAAGAATTCAAAGATCTCTTTGCCACTCCACCATTGAAAATGTTATCTCATCTCACAACATCAGGTCATCAGCCACAGACTATGATGGATGCCAAAATATTAATACTGAAAAGGAACAGGCCACCTGAGGACAACTCATCCTACAGACCAATATCTTTATTGAATGTAGATAGAAAGCTTACAGCCAAAATTTTGTCTAGACGATTGGAGACTGTGCTTCGAACTATATCTACTGATCAGACTAGCTTCATCTTGGGCTGTAATTTTTGTAACAATATTCACAGCATACTAAGTATCATTCAGAATTTGAATCAAAGGCCTTTAGTTATTTCACGTGACCCCAAGAAGCCTTTTGATAGAATAGACGGCCATATTTTTACAAGCCTTAACTAAATTCAATATTGGCACTTATTTTTTAAGTTGGATATCCATTTTATATGAATTTCCACATGCTTGTGTCCTGACCAACAGTATGCAGTCCCCTGCATTCCCCCTGGGCAGAGGGACAAGGTGGAGGGCATAGCTGTGGGATCATGAAATCACAAAGTTTCACTCTATGCGGATGATATGCTGTTGTATGTGTGTAACCCTGAAACATCTATCATCGGAATGACTTCAAATCATTAAGATGTTTGGACAGTTTGGACAGCTCGCACTTGTTTTCCCCCTTTTGATGGGCCCCTGATGGATTCAACTATCTTGGAATTTATATAACACCATTACTCTCAGGCCTGTATAGACGTAATTTCATCCCATTGATTCAGCATTTTAAAAACCTGGCATGCTCTCCTGTTGTCTTTATTAGGAAGAGCTCATTTAATTATGATGAATATCTTAATACGCCTGGTTTAGCCATCCACATCTCTGACTGAAACAGTGCGTTACTTCTTTTAAGGCAGAGGGACAAGAATGAGACTATTGCATCTCTAGCTACCTATAATACAAGGAGGACTGGGGATCCCACATATTTACATATATCTAATTTCATATTTGGGACGCTGTATTTGAGAATGGATTAGAGGAGACACATACTCCTTGTGATTGGAAATTGATCCAGTGCTCCCTCTGCCTCTTAGCCATCTCTTATATATGACTTAAAATCAGAGTGTTGTCAGAGTGTTGATTAAAGGTATTTTTGTAAAATGCAAAATCCCTTTTAATTATGGAGAGCAACAAGGAAGTTTGAGGGCTATTGTGGCAAGGTCTCTCCTCCCACTCCTTTATGCCTGAATTCCAATTTCCCATCTGGCCTTGAACCCAAATGCTTTCCCCTTTGGACAGACAGAGAGATTAATATAGTGGGGAACCTAATAAAGAATAACATTCCCATGACTTTTGATTATCTTAAGGTTAAGATTAATTTACCTGCCTCCCAATTATTTTAATATCTCCAGGCAAAACGTTTCATCTCATCTCTCCTTAAAGCGAACCTGCAGGGTCTGTCTACTTTACCCCTGAAGAAATAAATCCATGATAAACAAAATTCTTCCAAACTAGCAACCAGACTTTTCAGATCATTGGGCTCTTCTTGTGACTGGGATATTATGTGGTCAGAGCTAGGTGATTATTTTAGTACCAATAAGCCACTGATAATACAAAAATAAAATACAAAATACAAAATAATACATGGACTTCAAATTATCCCAGTAAACCATAACAAAATTAATCCCCAGTTGTCAAAGACCTGCTCTAAATGCACTGCATATTTGGGTGTCACAACATATCTTCATGTTGGTCAAACTTTCTTCAAGAAATTAATAAAATACTTGGATAAACTCTTAATCTTTCCCTGAGTGTCTGTATTCTTCAACCACCCGCTGCCAATTCTTCCAAGGTTCAGTTGCTTGAAATACTTTTGTTCTCTGCCAGATGTTATATACTGCCACAGTCCGAACACCCTCCTTTCATAACACAGTGGATCAGAGCTACCCTGAAATTCATGCCAAAGGAGGCCTTAAGCTTTATTTTTTTAAGAAAAAACAACTCAGGTTTTACAAAATATGGGGCCCTTTCCTCTCCTATTTGGGAGATGGCAAGACCTGGACTTTAAAAAGTGGATTTTGTGGACTTGTATGGGAATGAGTAGTTGGATGATATCCTGCAACCTCATTTTGTGTTAGTTATCACTTTTTACTAGCCAGCAGTTGTTTTTCTTCTGTAACTCCTATGTTTGCCTGTTCTCTTGTTTATGGATTCAAATACATAAAAACAAACAAACAAAAAAAGATATGGATCAAAAGTCAGGTTTTGTTGCCACTCTACTACTCTGAATGTGAATAAAATCCTGCTGAGAACATAATTTCACCACAACTAATCTTGCCCCAAAGCACAACTTAAACATTTTCTAAAGCTCCTCTTCATGCGTTAATCCAGCACGTCTCCTCCTCTAGAATAACACAGAATACTAAGGTCTTTGACCAACAACCAACTAATTATCAGACCATTACTAGTACTGGTTAATTTGATGGTTCAAAATACAAGCTTTCATAAAATTGCAGCAGAATCACAGCAAACATGCAGCTAATTTGTAAGATAGACCGGCAAAACACACCGAAATGGAAGCTACCAACTGTGTTTCAATTTCAATTTACTGTATGCCCTTTTGAACTTTATTGCAGTGCATTGGGAGCTGCAAGGTAAACAGAACCAGAAAACCAGTCACTTGTAACAGTAAACACCAGAGATTTCCATACAGTGAAGGTGAACATGAGGGGAGGAAAAAAAAATTAATATTATTTCACTTCCTCAGCATCAAAACAGCAAGAGAGAAGAAACACAAATCAACAAAAAAACGCTACAAACAAAATTCATTTGCATAAAATAAATAAATAAAATCTGTCAGTGGCTTATAAAAACAAAATAGAGAAATACTGACCTGCAGAATGTGTAAATTACACACGCTACCATCTCATTCATCCCACAGACCCCTCTGTGTATTTCTCTGCATGTTCTCTCTGTGTGTGCATGACTACCACAGTGTGATTAGATTAAGGATCTAACTCACACTCTTCTGCATTCACACAGATTTTATAAGTAATACCTGCTGCGGCTATTTATATTAACAAAAAGAAAAAAGAAGAATATTGTTCGCATACTCCCCAAACTACCGTCATATGTGCGTTCACACACACACACACACACTCACACTTTCTAAACACACTTGCATGTTAACGCTTCTATCCTAGATTCTCTGCATGTCACCATCAACCAATGAGGTGTATCGCTGTAATTTAAGCGCAGCACACTCACACATACACTCACACCTCTCCCCCCTCTTCTCTCCCCCTGCTTGACTTTCTCTCTCAGTGTGACAGTATTAGCAGTCTAGGACACCCACCGCTAATGTTATGAGCAGCCCAGACCAACTCGTATACAACTCAACATGCCTGTGAGGGGAGGCAGCTTCTTAAGCCCTCTTACCAACAGAGAGCCTCATATCCAAGGTTCTCATGACCTGGCCTCTTCATGGCACTTAAAATGATGAGGGGAAAGATGAAAGAGGCCGGTAGAAGCTGGAAAGAAAGGTTGTCACTTACACGAGAATGCAAAATCAGATATTTTGTGTTTTTTTAAGGCATTGTTTCAAACATAACCTGGGGAGAGGATGTGAAAAATGTATTTGTGTCAAAGATTCAGATTTTGCACAGTTCTTTGTCGTCTTTCTAGAGGAAAATATGGCTTAGTTTTATTTTAAAAAACACAGCAGATGCTCAGCACATTACAGCCACAAACACAAATATCTGTAGATCAGAACCCCTAGCAAGTCAATACCTTGTTTGAATTATTTATAACTCTTGCGCTTATTAACTGGCACATTCTAATTTTCATATGTATGGTGTATAATGTGGGGATGTTTTTTACATTTCCTGTTGGTTTAAATAGACATAAAAATATCAGATCAGTATAAGAAACCCTGTCTGCAAAGCAAAATAATAATAAAGAATTTAATTAAGAGAGCAGGATGACATGTCACAAAACCTGGAAGTATTTACCCCACATTTTTAAAATTAGGTTGCTGAAATGTCAGGAAGAAAATGTACTTTTTTATGTTGTGCACATCTGTTCATGAAAAAAAGGTAAAATCTTGATGACTGAAAGACTGACTATGTTTTCATGCACAATTCCTTCACCTCTTCAGCATTAAATATTATGATTTCAGTGTTAAGTTATAAGTCTATAGTCATGCTTTGAACAGAGAACACTAGCTGCTAAATAGAAGGAGAATATTACCCAAGATCTGGTTGAAAATGTTGGTTAGGTTTAATTATTTTTCCAGGAACACATTTGTTGAAGTATCCACTCTCAGTATCCACTATTCACTCTGACTCTGATGAAGACACAGTAGTTGAAACGTTTGTCTGTTTGCACAATTAAAGGCTGCAAATTAATCAGTGTGCTGCAGTCCCTTCTGTTTTTTTTTAAGTCTGCTGTTCTCAAACTGAGAAGCACCTGATTCAGCTGCTTTTTGTTGGAGGATGTGTGGAGAACCCTGTTTGAATTTGTTGAAGTATAATTGTTAATGAATAAAATGTCACTTGGTTTAGACTTCCACACTCATACAAATATCAAACACAATTGAAATAAAATGTGTGTGGTTTTTCTAAGCCCTGTCTTTTAATGAAATATTGGTGTATAAAGGGGACATATTATTCTTTTTGTGATTTTCTGTCATTTATATACAGTCATGATGTTAGACGTCTATGTTAAACATGGTCTAAGTTCCAAAACTTGAGGTGGAGTTATGTAAAAATGCTCCCTGTAAGATAAACGCCCAAGTTTCAGCCTGCTCTGAACGCTTCGTATGCAATGTTTCATGGGTGTCTAGTTATACTGTCCAGTTACTAAAAGTTAATCCACATCCGCCAGACACTCAGAATAGAAATTTCTCAGTGGTCATGGTAAGATGTGTATTTATCTTGAGTGGTTGAATTATGACATTTTTTGTGTTTATATCAAAATTCCCTTAAATATGAAGGGACAAGCAAATTGATTTTTAAGCACAACAGGACTTTGAATTTCTTGAAAAAATGTACAGGAATAACAAATCGGTAACCTCTGGTTCATCCCATCACAATCAAACACCAAGGACCAATAAAAGGAGCCTAACATGAAATGGAAAAACCCATCATGCTCCCATAAATACATATTATAAAGTATTTCCGGTTGGAGAAGCTGTGAAGTATTAAAATTCAGTTGCATTTAGAATGGGAGATAAACAACCACAAGCTATATGTGGAAAGATGTGAAGGTTAGCGTCTAATAAGAAAGCATTTGAAATGTCCTGTGAAAAGCAATGTGTTTCATCTCTGATGATTGCAAAAGAACAGATCAGCCTGTGAAATCCTGTGAAATATGCAGAACGAGTCTGTAGATGTGACTGCTTCAATAAGGCTTCTTTCAAAATTGCTGTTTTAATTTTTCTAAACACAGATGGTCTAAAATCAAAAATAAGTGTTTTCTGGGAAAATATCTTAGGATGTTTAATGACTTTAATAATAGTCCATCTCTGCTTCACTTTCAAGCCAGCAATCATTTTGTCGCAGCAGATGCCAGGTTTCTCAAATGATAAACATTTCATGTTAGAATGAAACCCTGCTGTTCTTAAAGTTTTTTTTGAGAAGTTCAAACCAGAAATGACTTGTAGTTTAAATCCGATTTTCTAGTGTTATAGACTAATTGACAGATTAATTAATACCCAAGCAGGAGAGGGTCAACATAGCCAATATACTATACAATATACAATATAATTAGAATATTGGAATAATTTGTGTCTGATATGGTTTTTCCACAAAAAAACCCTCAATTGTCTTGTTAAGAATCCTTAAAGTGACATCTTCTCCCTCTCCCTCCTTGAAAAATCCTGAATGGACACTGCTGGACACAAGATGCTCCTAATCCCCTTAAAAGTCAATTTTCAGTGTGCACTGGAGGCTTCAAGTTTCCATATTACACTCGTAAGTAGTAAGTTGTTTACTGGGCTGAGATTGGTTCCAAACTAGTGGGGAAGTCAGATTTTCAGTGAGCACAGACAAACTTTCCACCCCCAGCAGATGAATGTGAAAACAGCCTTGTAGTGTCAAACTCTGCAGAGTGAAGCTCACACATCCAACTGAAGGAACAGGAAGAACACATTTTTGACCGAAGAGAGATTTTAAAGCAAGAGGAGGTGGATTTTTTTTCTCTTGTTTAAGATTCATTCTGGGCCAAAATAGCTTTAAGGTATTTTTTTTTTAGAATGAACCTTCTTCTTAAGCAGGATGGTCTTTTGAAACCAAATTGTTTTCTAAATGAAGAATTGGCCAAAGTGGCAGCACAGTTGTGTTACATGCTCCAATACAGAGCCTTTGTACAGAAAGAAGGAGAAACAAAATAAATAAAGACACATTAAAAAAATATTTTACCAACACAATTTAAAGCTAGTGCACTTGCTAATATGAGCTTTAGGAGAATAAAAACAGTTAGCATGACCAGCATTTTCTTTACTTTTGTATTATTTATTATTTATATTAGAATTATTATTAATAAATTGTAATAACCTGACCTGAAAATGTGTTTCGGCGTTAGAAAAACTGCACTCCGACTAGCTCTGTGGGATTTGTATGCTTAAAAAAAGCTGTAAGACAAATTTAAATCAGAGCGAGTATTCTCCACTTTCACTGATGAACTTCAGCACCATGGACAGAGACAACCAGGCAGAGCTCAGCTGTTCAGCACCACGGCCAGCTTCCCCACTGTCAAACACCACCACACACAGACACACACACAGACACAGACACACACACAGACACACACACACACACAGACACACACACACACACACACACACACACACACACACACACACACACACATGCACCCAAGCACACACACACACCTGAACATCCAGTGTTCAACTTTAATCCTCAGGTCCAGGAAGCTTGCCAAAAAAGAGACAGAGCTCACAAGTTTTCTCTAAGCTCAGACTCAAAATCCTTTTACTTTTCTCTCTTTTTTTCCCCGTCTTCGCAAGATATTGCGCTTGGCATGGGTGGGAGACAACACCAACAATAATGTAGGGTAAAGCAAAGTTTGAAAAACCTTTTTTTCTGAATAAAAGATAAACTTAGAAGTCAAATCTTTCTACTTTATGGTTGAGCCGTCTAACTTTTGGTTGGGTGGTATTTAAGGCAAACAATACAGCACAGAGAGGCAATTTTTTTGGAGTTAATAGATCTTAGTGCCCTTTTTGTGGAAAAAATGAATTACATGAGCTAATAGTGACGTTGACTTTTTGTCATTTCACTTGTGAATAAACTTTTATTTCAGTTTCTTTTCTAAGGCTTTGCCTGGCTTGAGAGTCAATCCTCAATACACTCTGTTCCCACAGATTTTTATTTTTTTGACATATCACTGAGTTCTTAAAAAAAAGGATCGTTTCAAAAAATCTTTTCACGTACGCAAAAAAACAGCATTTCATAGACTGGAATAACACTAGTTTCTTTTGCAAATATTTCAGTTCAGGGAGCTGGAACTTTGTGAGATTTGATTTTTAAATAGAAAAGGTTAGATCTTTCTCGGCTTCCTTTGGCTCACCTAGTACAGTACACTGGGTCTAAACAGATTTATCACATGACCCTTCAGATCCTTTATCGCTGTTATTCTATACTTATACTTTATTTTCTTTACTACCATCAGACATATCTTTTTGTCATCCTCTGAGTAATTATTACCATCTGTTCTTCTCTGCCATTCTGGGTCTCTTACAGTATGTTGTCTTGACTGCTTCTCTCTCCATCTGCCCTGGTTTGTCATTTATGAACATATCGATGCCATCTGGTGGACACTCCTGTCGAAAGTGATTCATGGCACTGTAGCACAAGAGCATTCAGAGTCAGCATGGGTGGGCCCAGCAGGAGTTGAAGTCCTCATCCCAGCAACATTGTTTTCTCATCGCTTTACTTGTTGATGTGTACTGATTATTGCTGTCAATATCCAGTCTATCCATTAATCTGTGGAGAAAAATACGGTGCAAATACTCTCTTTTTTTGACAGGAACTCTTTTTTCTTTTTTGCTTCTCCTGCATTTCTCACACATCAGTTATTAAGAACTTTATTGTTCTGGGAGTTAAATATTCCACATGGTATTTCACAATAACACATACTAGAGATACAGAGAAACCAGGAACTTTATTAAAAAAGATCTCCGAGGAGTTTCCCTCCTTCAACTTCATATTGCAATTATTTCTGAAATTATGTGTGTGCAGTACTGCTCAAGCTTGAACACTGTAATGCTGCATACACATAGCATAAATCCCTGGAACATGCCTTTATAATCACCATCTACCAGGGATGAGTTTCACCCACTATACATAAATCCATTGCTAAGTTTGCAAGTAAAGTCCCTCCTGAGTGCTTAGTTAATACCAGCTAGTTTCCAACTACTGAAGTCGGTTATGTAATTGTCTACTTCCAGTCATTTCTTACTTTAATTGAAAAAAAGAACTTCTGTTTCTCACTGCACCTGTACCTTGTCAGTGACTTGAGAATTTGTACCGTGGTTCTTTTGAGTCACTGTCCTATAAGGCTTGATTGTCTTACCTCACTTTGGATAAAGGCGTCTGGTGTTTGGAGAGGTGTCTGCCAGATGACCAAATGTGAATGTAAAACTTAAGAAGTTATAGCTAGTAAAGACTCTTGTAATGCATAAACTGGTTGCTATGCAGTCCTAATAAATTATCAGTTATTTGAACAGCTCTCTGGCTCCTTATCGACCAACTGCTTTTAACTTTACTCAAGCTTGCTCCACCATTTGTACAATGATCCCTATTAAATAAATTCTACAAAATGCTTTTTCATCATTAAACAATGTACCGTTTAACTTGTTACTTTTCAGATTAACATTTTACAGAAATAAACATATAATACAATGCCTGCAAGATTAAAACAGCAGGTGGGGCCCCTTGTCACAATTTGAATAGCTGGTAAAAGCTTTAGTAATGCATAAACTGGTTGCTATAGAGAACATCAGTAGTGCTGTCCAACGCTGTCAAAAACAATCAACTATGTAAACAAATCACTTTAGCATAATGTACTGTGACATATCTGCCAAAAATAGTCTGAGTCAAACAATGTATTGAACTTAACTGTTTATGTAGGTGTGACACTGAAAAACAATGTGTTTTAGCAGCACTATTCACAAAGTTTTAAATGAGTGGAAAATATCTGATTATGCCAACTTGACAGATGCCATTGGGTCATTTGGTCTAACTTTTGAGGTATATCGTTACATTTTAGTGAAATGTTGTCATGATCATGCCATTCTCACTTACCCTGCAGTTATCTGTTATTCCGCCAAACTTCCCTGCCCACCTGTACACCTGTACACCTTGTCCCCATTCCCTCACTAGCCCCAGTAGTATTTATACTTCTTTCACTCCTCACCAGATTGTCTATTGTTCTGTAGCGTTCCAGCCAAGTTCCCTGTTTTTTTGCTTACCTGCTCTTGAACCCAAACTGGATTTGGACTTTTGCCTACCTGCCTTTGTAATTTTGGATTGTTCACATGGTTTTATTCTGACTTATCGACCTTAGCCTTCATAGACCTTGCTCCTTGCCTTGCCCTCTCAGTATTTATTGCTATCTTCTGCTCACCAGCTGCTTTACTTGTAAGTCCAATAAAGCTGAACTTTTACCTAAGACTGTTGCTCTCTGAGTCCTGCACAAGATTCCCATCTGTTTGCTGAACAAATGCAATTCAAAATCTTCTCACTTTCCATCATCAATAAACATCATTTTGATAAAAACACAGGTCACATACTGTATATCGACCATAATTAATATTAATGATTTACTTCTCATTCTAAACGGGTCGAGCTTTATTTGTCAGTTGGTTAAGTTAGCTACACAACAGTTGCACCTGAAAGAATTATTATATTATAACTAATCTCTCCATCAGAACTACATGGTGTGGAGCAACTTTATTTAATTGTTTATATTTCATTGTTTAAGTGTTTCAACCAGCTTTTTTACCCATGCACCAAAATGATGGAATTCCCTACTCAAGGATATAAGGGATGCAAGATCTGTGAACATTTTTAAACGACAAATGAAAACTTATTTATTGTCTGTCACTCTCCCTTTGTTCTTATCTTTTACATATTTTACTGTCCTTATGCCTATCTTTGTTTTATTTCTGTCTTTCACATATTCTATTGTTCTTAGCATACCCTGTTCTTGCTATTTGCTGCCTCTTTTGTTTGGTATTCATTTGATTGCTTGATTTTATCTCCCGGTATTTGCACTTGTTTTAATTTGCCTCTTTTTATTTAGTCTCTAGTTTTTTCATTTTATTCTAAAGCATTTTGAGCTGCACCCCCTATGAAAAATATTATATAAATAAAGTTCAATTATTATTTTTAATAATAATTTAATCTTGAATCTCCACTTAGTAAATATTTAAAACATACCTAAGCTAAGTTTGAACTTATGAAGAGACGATGCCGCTGGCTCCAGCTCTACAAATCCTTGAAAGTCACTGTAGTGTAGCAGAAACTCACTGAGCTGTAGTCATTATTAAAGTCACTTTTTTAACTGCATGCTTGCTGAGCTACTGCGACATGTCGCCTTCATCCACAAAATAAATAATAAAAAAGAATCATTTGTTCTTTTTTAGCAGCCAGACCATCCAAGAGATAATATGTTGGTTTAATCTTTCTTGCAGTATTTCAATTTAGCACTTGTGCATATGATTCAAGGGAGACCTTTCTATAGCAATCATGTCGAGTAGATATGATAAATTCATCAAGGTGGACTAAAATGGTTGCCGCCGCACAACTGAGCATCAGTTAAGTTATCTTACATGTCTGCGAGACGAGTATGTTCTTCAGCATTTCTTATTCTTTTCTACCAGAGCAAGGACACGGAGCCGCTTCAACAGAATGGGAGCCGTTCTGAAAAAAAAAAGAAGAAGAAAAAAACATCAGATAAATCAGTCATCTCACAGGTCTCTCTACAAGTCCAGCAAGTTTTAATGAATTAACTTTTTTAATTGGGCTGTGTTTTGACAACCTCAGATCCCATCCACGCTGATGCAGTTTTTACCCTTGTTCGTCACTCTGGCACATTGATGGCCTTGCGTACTTCTGAAAAGCAACTTAATCAGCCTGTTCAGTTAGATTCAGTTTTATACAAAAGTTTTAATTAGCGCTGTTTTTTTCTTAATCTATGTGCCTTTTGACAAAGTCATGAGAGAGATCGAGTGAGATAGAGAGAGAAGCTGATGATTTGGTCCTGCCCTCCGCTTCCTCTTCCTCTTTGCCTCGCATGTGTTTCGATGAGTCATCATCATGTGACTGTGCCAGATTCTAATCAGCTCTCTGCACCTGCTGCTGGTTTCTACAATATTACTCTGACAAACGCCAAAGATAATCAAGGTTGAAAGGTAGACGTTGCCTCGCCTGGCCCAAAATAACAACAACAGTGCCCATGTCCCATGGTGCATCTGTAGTGAAGACATGTAGTCCTAATTAATTATCAGTTATTTGAATGAGTGATAACAGCTCTCTGGCTCTCTATCGATCAGCTGCCTTTACCTTTACTCAAGCTGGCTCAACTATTTGTATAATAATCCCTATAAATTCTACAAATGAGCAGTTTTTACCAAAGAATGATTTCACTCTTAACTTCACATATGGAATTGGTGAAGTAAATAACTGTTCAAAGGCCAAAGAGGTACAATTTTCCAATATTTCACAAGATTCTGTCTAAAAAATGAATAAAAATATGAGCAGCAACTTTCTTCTTCTTTATCTGATGACACCTTTGGAAGAGTGTCAGTCCTTGGTTGGGAACCACTAGACTAAACTACAAAACTCTATAAAAAGTAGCCCAAATTGTCTTTGATTAATCCTTAATTATCTATATAATGTCAGAAAATAGGGGAAATTGCCTGTTATAATTTCCCAGAATCTTTTTTTTGTTTGACTGACAGTCCAGATATAAAGCTAATCTGAGAAGAAAGCACTAAATCATCACATATGAGAAGCTGAAAACAGTAAATATTTTTGATTTAAAAATGACTGAGACAATTAGATTATAGAATAGCTGCTAATGTTCTGCTGATCGACTAAGTAATTAATAAATTCATCTTTGCAGGATCACCTGTATCTTGATAGGATTTTGTATTGTGACCCTGTGATTCCCACTGCTATTTTACAGGCATAATCACATCATGATAAAGTTTCATCACATACAGTAAAGGAGGAAGAGGACTTTCAGACACTTACAGACACTTTCAGACTTTGATGCTTGAAAGGTGTGATACTAAAAGACGTCATGACAGCACTTGCGAATCTACAATTTTACACCCTATTTACGTCCTTCCTTTGTCATTTCTAAAGCTAATCGCCACAGAGAGCAGAAATACTGCTGCAAGGTTACTTGACTGTTCTGTAGTACTACATTATTGATCTTTCATAGCTGAGTATAGAATGTCACAGTGTGTGAACACTTCTGCATTTTCTATAAACCATAACGTACTTACACAGTTCAAGTATGAATGATTACACGTGTACACTTTTGGACATTGGGTGACAGATTTTTTTTGAGCACTTTAAATATTTTGTGTGACTGTGTTATTACGTCTCTCCGCAGGTTAATGCACTGGATGGCACATCTGAATGAGGTCAGCGTAAACTGGAACCAACTGACTATTACAGCCCAAACTCTAAAAACAGTAATGAGCAAGAGCAATCAGAGTGAGTGAGCTGTGAACACTCTTTCTCTTTTTTGATGATGATGAGCAGGTCTTATCACAGGCTGCAAGTCATTTTCAATTCAACATCCAGCACAAAGAAAAACCCTCACCAAACGGAGGAACAACTCTCATTCGGACCGAGAGCAGAGCGGTAATTGGAAAGCTTAATTGGGGAGATGGCATCTTGCTAATTGAATTAGCAGCAAGAGAAAAAAGGAAACTGCCAATTCAGGACAATGTCATAGACTGACATTGTGAGATTAAAAGAGAAAGAAAGTGAGAGAAAGAGGCAGGGGGTGAGAGAAGCTGACAGATAAATGGTAATACATGGAGAAGAAAAGAGACATAGACTGGCAGATACGAGTGTCAACAGCAGCTGAAGAGAGGCGAAGAGATGGACAAGAGGACTCTTCAACAAGAGAATGACTTATTTAAGAGAGGAGAGCAAGAAATGTGATGAATAGAAACCGAGACTATGGAGGAATGTGAAAGAATAGGATGTACTGGCTGTAAATATTTGTGTAAAAAAGATTGTGTCGGAATAATTTCAAGGTCAGCTCTGTGTAGCGTGCATACATACACACATAGATAGAGAACCACACATGCACACAGACACACATACACACACAGTATGAACTGTACACAAATACACGTGATGGGGCTCAGCCCCTTCATCTCAAGGGGGGAAAACCTAGGGAGAAAAGCTCATGGCTGATTACTGTTACAGCTAAGTGAACTGTGTCCTATTTCAGAGACATCAATGTCACAATGTGTGTATGTGTGATTGTGTGAATATGAGTTAGTCTGAAAGAAGAAAATAATATATATTTTTCCTTTCATAAGCTCTCTGACTGGCTCTTTTCTCAATATGTGTGCACTGAATGGCCTCATCGATCTGTCAGAAAACTGATGTTTTGAACGATTTTGTCTATAAAATAGGCAGAGCAACATTAAAGTGAGGAGAAAAATACCGAAAATACTGCTTTCTTCTTACAGAGAGAGAGGAAAAGGAAAATGGAGTTTTGAATTTTGACACTGAAATGTCTTTTTGCCTTCTGTTTTGGGCTGAAAAGGCTTTTTCAACTGTCATTCTTGGGCTTAATATTTTAGGTGTATGACTAAAACAGCTCATCACTGACGGCTCAGGTGCTTTAAGGCGGCTAAAATCGATATTTTTATAATAACAATGCAGCCAATGACAATGTGCGATGAAAGAGGCGCTGCTTGTAGAGATGAACCTACAGAGAATTATCATCTCACTCTGTAGCGCCTCATCTTCCTTTACGGATATTTATAGTAAGTTTCAGCTCATTGTTTAACTGTCCGGCTTCACTGTTATGGTTCACTCTCACAGCTCTCATGGCATCATTTTCAGCCGGAGCAGGCTGCTGTTGGCAGAGAAGAAGTTCTAAAAACCCACTGTACACTACCTGCTCAGCACCAAACGGCAAATGGACACAATTAGTGACTAGCTGGTGAACATATAGTGCAGCATTTAGCATTCAAGGCCTTGCCAAATGAGTTCACACAATGCTGATTAAGCCTATCACTGCCATATAAATCTCTCTGCATAGTATAGTACAGTATAGCAGAGTTTTTTTTTATAGCAGAGTTTTGGGCTTGACATTCCCACGCGGGCTGGATGAATACATGAATGCAGACTTCCACTGGTCGACTGAATTCCGGTTAGCTCACTTTACGCTAACTTGAATGGGGATAAAGTATTGTGTGGCTCCTTTAGACTTTCCAGATCTTCCAGATCGGACAGACTGGATCAAGTTCTGTCACTTTTTAAGGGTTTTGTGATGCTCAAAACAATTTATCCACCACTTTAAAGCCACAACAGTTGGAGACGTTGTAGGCTGTGGCCGAGCCTATGAGGTAAGCATGTGACAATGTTTTTGTAATTACTGTAACTGCCAGAAGGGGGAGATGAAAGTCCTACACTTCATCTTTAAGTTTACAGAGAGCCTCTTTAACATGGCATTTCCAATCTTATTTACACATAACTGAATGTCTTATACTCTGAAAATCACACCCCTCTAAAATACAAATAAAATCTATATTTATGATCGTATCCGTGTATGAGTTTTATCAACTGCAACTTAAATTAAACCTTGCATGAGGTGAATGATTATGTGTGTACTCCACAGTTGGACTGGTTTTCCCTTGTAAAAGAAGATGAATGGCCGTCTCTGCACAATAATTTGAGAAAGAAAAGATCCCCATAGACAGATTTCATTTAGTCATTTTATTCTCCGTTTCACCTCATCCTTCTTTAAATTACATCTCTCTTCGTCTGATGGAATCTCTGCTGTTTTATTGACCTGTGTTTAACTAGCAAGGCCAGTCGTTTTCAAATAATGATTGAGCAAAGGGACGTTAAGAGACAAAAGTTTTACAAGGCCGCACCAAATATTAATAAAATCATAAAAGGGCTCTCCATTCAAGAGGTTTTGAATTTCACTCCAATAAGACAGACAGGAAGAACATTTTAAATACTGCAGCTGGTGGATTTTTGTTACATCATAAATGTGCTTTAATACACTTTCTTTTGTACTATTTGTGTACTCTAACTATTAGTATTCCCTGAACCCCATTTTCATATAAGATTCTTATTGACTTTTATATATTCCATTTGAGTCCACTTGTTATTATGATTTGTTTGCTTATTTCAAGGCAGTTTTACATATATAATCAAAACCTTTATCTTATCCGCCTAAAATTACTTTTGGGAAAATTCAAATAACAAACTAACAAGGACATTTTTCCCAGGACAGATCAGGGTTGTGATGACATGAAATTAACAAAACATTTTTATCAATTCATTGGCAGCACAAAAAAAAAAAAACCCTCACAAATGTCTTCAGATGGCTTTTGAAACTTCTTTCTCTCTCTCTCTCTCTCTCTCTCTCTCTCTCTCTCTCTCTCTCTCTCTCTCTCTCTCTCTCTCTCTCTCATGTTTTGGTTTTTCCAAAATGAACCCAAAGGAAATTCTACACATGAGTGGTTGTATGATTGTCATAATGACAGATGAGTCACAAAAATGAAAAATTGCATCTCTGGAGTGTGCCTTAGATATATTTGGTCTTTTCCTCATCTTTTTATTCCTCCCCCCATTGTTTTCCATCTCATCGCTTACTCTTCACTCCTGTGTGTTCTCCCCTTTATCCATTATATTGCCTCTTTTCTTTTCTCTCTTCTTTGACTCCTCCACTTCTGTCCTCGTCCTTTATCTATCCTTACGTCTCCCTCTTGTGTTACATTGTCTAGCCTCCTTTTTCTATTCTTCTCTCCTCTTCTCCTCCTATCCCACCCTTCTCTCCTTTCCTGTCCCCACATCCTTCCATCTTCCTTTTGTTCCTGTCTATCAAAAGAGTGCTTTAATAACAGGATGCTGCTGCATAACAGTGGCCATTATGCAAATCTAACTTTTATTCAATGTTTCAAAAATGCTTTCTTAGACAAGGTCAGAATAAATCTCTGTTGGGTGATATTTATAAGAAAGGGATACCACATGAGTAGATATAATATATTTTAAAAGATACATTTACATAAGTGTGACATCTTATAAAAACTAAATTGTATTAGTTTTATTCTACCATCACACAGAGCGCTAATATATTCAGTAGTGTTTAAACCTACTTTATGCACGCTTTGACATTTGCTGATTTCCTTGGGAAAAATCGTCTAACACACAGGAGGTGATGTATTTATGTTTCTGGCTTGTAAAAAGTAAAAAGTAAAAAACCGTCAGCATCTCTGCTTGCTCATATACTCATTCAGATTTGTAAATATTTTTGTGTATCATACATAACACCTTTTTCCCATCATTAACAACAGTCTTTTTGGAAGAAATACAGTAATAAGTCTTCAAATTGTCACTCTTTGCCTCGAGAGTGCAGCCATCTTTGCTTCATCTTGTCCCATGATTGTAACACTTAAACACCAGCTGATGAAGTTTCTATTCCTGCTGTAGTCACAATGTGTTTCACTGCAGTTCTGATGGAAAACTGATTTTTCTTTTGGCCTGTTTTGTCCAGCTTAACCTGTGATGTATTGAGGTTTTCTGGTCCAACTACAACTATCAGCAGAAAGTCTTATGCTAAAATACATTTTTTGTATTCCCTAGGAAATAGTCATACAGTTTTTAAATTTTGCGTAAATAGTAATCGAACATTGTTGTCTAACAAATAATCATATCTAAAAAAAAAATGGTCTTATTATCCATTGTGCGAGCACTTACAGAAGATCTTGCTGTAGATGTTTGTGGATGGATGATACAGAAGAGTTTTCAAGTGGGCACACTCCCTCTATGATGTTTTGTTGATTAACTAACAACGTCTGGAGGGAGTAGCCTTTATGTCCTGTCTCTGGTTCTGGACCTCTGATCCCCAAGTCTCTGAGCAGTCTGGTGGAAGAAGCTGCCACAAATCCTCTTCATCCCACTTTCACCATGAGGACTTCCTTTGCTTCAAAAGCCAGCCTCTGTAAGTTTTTGGCACTCAAACGCTTCATCCACCGAGTCTTCCCGGGGGTATGGTGAGCTCCATGATGTAGACCGCTTGATGTGAAGTAGACCAGGGCACTAGGTCAGGAGTTAGAGTGGTAACAGCAATCTCCTGAGGAAATGTGAATCATGGTGAATTGGTGGTAACTTGTTTGACAAAATGGTCTTCCAGAATGACAGGAAAAACTCCCTATTATGCTTAAAATAAACCAAAGTCACACGTTTTGTTGACCCAACCACCCAACCTACTTTCAGACATTTTGCAATAGTGCTACAAAAACAACCCACTACTTGGAGAAGACTGTAATAATTTCAGGTATTTTTTTTCTGGTCAGGATTGTCTCTCTTTGTGTTCTGAAAACTCAAAGTATATATTCATATCTCAGCCCAATATCCCAAGAGATTACATTTAAATTGGACAATTCTGCAGCTCACAATTTACATACGGTGCCAATGTTCAGCGCCACTGCAGGAAGTCTAGATGGGTGACAAATTAAAGGAAAACTGGTACAGACCTGAATACTTGACCCCTACAGTGAGGGGATCTGGTGGCTCTGTTATCTTGTGGGGGGGCATTTTTCTGGCATAGTATAGGTCTTATTTCCTTAGAGGGAAGGGTCACTGCAAATCAATAAAAAATTGTTCTGAGTGATCACCTTTATCCTATGATAAAACATTTCTATCCTGATGGGAGTGGTCTCTTCCAGAATGACAATTTGTATTGATTTTCAGTGACCCTTCCCTCTAAGGGGACAAGTGGCCTTAAACCATGCCAGTAAAATGCCGCCAAGAGAACAGAGCCACCAGATCCCCTCACCGTAGGGGTCAAGCATTCAGACCTGTACCAATTTTTCCTTTAATTCTTCACCCGTCTCCAGTTTGCCATTTAAATATGCTTGATATGACCACCAGTATTCACATCCACCAATTAAAACAAACTATTTTCCAAGATTAACACTTAAGTAATTTGCTGAGAGTAAAACAAGAATATTAACATTAGTTGGGTTGTAATGGACAAAATTTATTGGATTTTATTAAATGAGTAGTTAACTAGAATCTTAGTATTTTCACTTTTTATATTTAATAGAGTTTCTAGTTTAGACTACTTGAAATAGTTGTGTATGCTGGTTTTGAAGATATTATATCCTTTGTGCCACTAAATAATTCAAACCTTAATTAAAAAAAGGAAAAAGAGTAAGTGAAGTGCACAGAGACATAAATATGAGTAGATAGACAGTGACTGTTCCTAATTTTTTTTTCGGGTGAGGAAGGGAAATTGGAAATGATGCTATAACAGAGGAAAAAAAAACGGATACTGGAGGGGTAAAGGGAAGAGGGGAGGAGAAGGAAAAGGGAGTCAAGGGAGAGAAGTGGAAGAAGAGAGTTATGATGTTTGCTCTATGAAATGCTCCAAAGCAATCAACTGAAGCAAATTAATGCCTCTTACTCTGGAGAGAGAGAGAGAGAGAGAGAGAGAGAGAGAGAGAGAGAGAGAGAGAGAGAGAGAGAGAGAGAGAGAGAGGATATAATGATAAAACAGTGGTAAAAAACAGAAGAGACTGTGGAAATGAGAGGAAGAAGAAAAATCTTGTTTTCTGTCTGCTAAGGATGGCGAGGCTGACATAGATATGCTGATTCCCTATCAGTCACTCTGGACTTTGTTTCTCCTCTTCACATCCTCTTCACCTTCTGCTCAGATCCGTTCCTCTTTTCACTCTCCTCTTGTCCTACTTCCCCTTCCTTTTCACACAAGGAGGGAGTCCTTGTGTCTTCCCTCTTTCATCCATCAGTTTTTCTTTTATCTCTCATCCTCCTCTTCACCTTTTGTTCCCTCTCCTCTTTTCCTCTCCACCTCCTTGTCTTTTCCTCTTCATGAATTTTGATCCTGTCTTTGTCTACCTCTCTTCCTTACCCCTCCAGTCCCATCCATGAGGTGTGTGTTCATGCATGTTTCTGCGTGTCAACAGAGATGGATTGGCCTGTATTTAGGGAAGCAGAATATCAATAAACAGCGAAGAGAAAAGCCTGTCCGCTCTTCCTCTTACACACACACATACACACACACACACACACACACCCACACACATATGCTGCTTTCCTGAGGCGTTGGGTAGTTGGTGGAGGGGCCGTTCAGGAGCGCCGTATGTTGCGTTCCACTGTGTAGCTCCACAGGTTGCTAAACAAGGGGTTGAAAAATGGGCCGGTCCCGCGAGCAGCTGAGGATTGATCACCTGAAAACCTCTTTTATCTCCTCTTCTCCTCTCCTTTCTCATGCTTTCATTTTTCTCTCTCTGTCTTTCCTGACCTCTCCTCATTGTGTGGATTCTCTTTTCACATTCTTCACCTTCTCTTCTTCTCTTTCCTTTATTTTTCTTATCTCTGATATCTGTTCACACTTTCTGTCTTTAATTTCCTCTGTGTTTTTTTTTCTCCACTCCTCTACACTCTTTGCTCCATATTCCTCTGCTTCTCCTCCTCTCCTTTTCCCACCTTTTCTCGCTCATTTACCTCCTCTAATGCCCTCTTTCATACCTCCTCTCCACTTCTCTCCTCTCCTCTCCTTCAATCTTTCGTGTCTCCTCTTTTCTCTTTACCTGGTCCTGACAGCAATAGAGGCTGTCCAATAAAACAGGCATAAAAACGCAATCCCTGTCTGGGCTCAATTTACACACACACACACACACACACACACACACACACACACACACACACACACAGCAGCAGCAGCAGCAGCAACATAAATCAGACATAAAAAGCCAATCCCTGTCTGCAGTCAATTTCCATAAAGATACAAGGGGGATGTTCCAGAAAGGGATGGGATGGGATTGAATGTATGTAATGTGTAATGTACAATGTTTGTGTATGTGTGTAAATCTGTTTTTGTTTACTTATATTGTACATGCAGTGATTGTGTATTACCTTCCAGGTGGGTATCTTTATGCACATTTTCTTGTGTGTGTGTGTGTGTGTGTATGTATGTGTTTATCAGCTCCCAGGTGGTGTAGACACAGTATGAATGCTAGTGGCTGTCGCTATGCTAATGATCCCTGTTTACATCACACATCACACCACAGGCTTCGTCACATTATCCCCATGGGACACATGCACACACACACACACACAAATGCACACACACTCAAGCATTCCCCATTTTCACCTACCCCACCTACACACACACACACACACACACACACACACACACACACACACTCAAACATTACCCATCTCCCCATCTCCAGCCACCCACCCACCAACCTACACACACACACAAATATATGCATAGGTAACTAGACTGTCACAAACACAAATAGGCTAATCTGAGCACACATAGAACCCCCCCACCCCCCTCACCAAAAACGCACACACACACACACACACACACACATGCACTGAAGATGCCTCTCCTAATGAGGCAGACATGTTTGCTGTGCTGTCACAAACCAGAGAGTTTGATCAGTTTTCTAACTCTGGAATTAGGCCTCTTCACTATGTGTGTGTGTGTGTGTGTGTGTGTGTAATCCTGTCATGGTATATTGAAGTGCACATATAGAAAAATCTATTCTTCTCACAGATGTGCAGCAGAGTACATGTAAAGGACAAAGTCTATGTGCGTGTGTGTGTGTGCGCTCGATTACTGTAAGAAATACTGTTGTCGTCTGTATAATGTATCTCCACTGTGCAGTCAGTGTATGTGTGTGTGTGCACATGTGGGACGGGTGTGACACAAACAAATATGCTGCACAGTTTTTGCATCTGTCATCCAGTCATTATGTGTTAATTTGTGTGGGCCACTGGCGATGACTTTTTACGGCAACATCTGCTTTCCTGATGGCCATATTGGACATTCTTAATGGGTTGCAATAACATAATAAGATGCTAACTGCATTTCTGACTCAAACCCAGTGTGAAATAATAATCACTTTCTTTAATATTCTGAGCAGGTTAGGATCATTTTAACACTGATAAACCCGATATTTGGTTGCAAGATGATGTTAGTCTTTGAGTCGTAACTGCAACCATAATATCAGTCGACACCACTCTCTCTCTCGTCCTGACCTAACTCATCTTTCAGCTGCCTTTGAATCCTACTCTCACCCAAGCAAAGAGCACTTATTTGGCTGCGTGACCCGGTAAGATGGCTACATTGTATCTGCAAAGGTTAAACAGCTATGTCTGGCCCAGCTAGCTTGATAGACAGTATCATTATAATCAGAAACACTCACACTGTACTAGTAGCTCCCAGCAATTTTCATTGAGCAACGTTTCAATCTACAAAAGATATTCGTCGTGCATTGTCAAAAAAAATGTAATGATCTCTAACGTAGATCTCGAAATGTTGCTCAATGGAAAATTGCTGGGTGTTACTAGTGCTAGATTTTTACCTATAGTGTGATTTTTGATCCAGCACCTGTAAAAGTTTTTTGGATGTGCACCCTTAGTATCATGATAATGTCATGGCCAGCTCGGTTGTCCAACAACCATCACTGTATTGCTATTAACCACTCATAGACAAGCAGAAAATCTTTTCTGTAAAGGATGCAGCAAACAAAAAGCAGCTGGTGTGCCTAATCATCAACATAACAAGCTCTCTCTTGTACACAGATCACATATCTACAATGCATGTACCTGTACTGTACATATACTGTACGGATTTTCACTTGGACAAGGACACATGTGCAACATACACAGGATACAGACTGTAGCGACACACCCACCTGCACATACACATACCTGTCTCTCTGTCTTGCTCTCTCACAGACACACATACCCACACACAACACGTCAATGAGGACAGTGTGACCTGTGTGAGCTAAGAGCAAAACACCACTTTCCTGTAATAGCTGGTGCTACATCTAATCCTATTTCCATTAGGTGTGTGCTCCAGAGGGGTGTGTGTGTGTGTGTGTGTGTGTGTGTGCAGTTTTTTAATCATGTATGTGTGTGTGTGTGTGCATGTGTGAAGACGGAGATAGTGTCCACATGAGTGTGCACACTTTAGGGTGAGTTGGCTGTAGAAAAGTATGTGTGTGTGTGCATGTGAATGTGTCCAGTCCTTAATTCTCTTTCTGTGCTGTGAAGTGCTGAATCAGCGAAGCCCTGATAGACCTGCTCAGCTCTGGCCAGGACTTCAATTGGGAAATCACAGAGTACACACACACACACACACACACACACACACACACCTGCATGCTGAGTCATACATAAGGACATAAATGACTGCACACTTACACAGGAAATCAAGCTGAAAATGCAAGTCAGGCTCACAAAAACACATGTAAGTACTGTATGTATATGCAATCAAATGGGATACTGTAGCACACACACTTTATACAAGGATGAATATACACACATTGACCATAAGAACACTGTAATGATCAGGGACCCTGCGGGACTTTTTAATGTATAGCTTTGGTCCCAAGTCAAGTTTCAAACCTAGTCGCTATATGTGCTCTGCTAATAAGAGTCAAGGTTAGAATTTTGCATCTTAAATTTGCAATTTAAATTCCCTGCAGCATTCTTGAAGTGATTCTTTTTAGTGTGGCTAAAGCAATGACAGGTCTAGGGTACTCAGATAGAAAATGCTTATATTGTCAAGGGAAGGAGGTGCTTTTGTAGACCTGTCGTTATTTAAAATGCTCATCGTGCCACTGCTTTGCAAACCAAAGAGCTCTAACCATGTGAGCTCTGGAAATGACAGAAGTGCCTTCAAAGTTTAGCTCCTGCCGTGTCAAAAGTATTCCTTGTGCAGACATAAACAGGACATCATTAGTAGCACTGACAGATTTAATTCGATAAGTTTTCTAAAAGTTTCATGAAATCTAAAATCTCCTCTTGTCCTTGATATTCAGTCTGTGACAGTCCATATCAGGAGATGAGGGCTAAGAGAGGCATTTCTCTCATTGTGATTCATGTGGAGGAGACTTTTTGGTGAGTATTTATGCTGCTGCTGCGGCTCATCAACAGTTTTAATTGAAAGAGGGAAGTACCGTTGCGTTGGGTCACGAAACACATCACAAACGGCATTTGAAATTAATTAAATTTAGTTTATACTGCAGTTAAGTAGTACATGCACATCCTGGACAGTTAAATTACTGATAATTAGTAACATCTGGTTGAGGTTCACTGTCTCTAAAATGAGCCAAAATACATCTGAAGCTGTCAGAAGTTTCTGAATGAATAATCTGACAATGAGAAAATAGATCTAAGAAAACTTAGAGACAGATGTGTGACAGCTGAGATATTTCAGTTCTAAGTCAGCCATTAATTGCAAGCTTTGTCTTTTCATGTTAAACACTTCAAACCATAGACTATAAAGATGGATTTAGTGAGCTGTGACATTTAATGTTGGTTTGCATTGGAGCCGGTTTCAGGCCCTGAGTTGGAGTTTATGGTTGCCACCATATTTTCCATTCGGAGCCAGGACCTTCCAGATAAGGGAGTGTGAGAGCGAATTAGAGAGCCTGAATTTAGTCATTAAAATCATAATTACTGACTGAAAAAATATTCACTTCGTATTTCTAGAAAGTAGTTGATGCTTTTTGAATGGGAGTCATTTGGAGTCAGGGATTGTTTTGGAGCCAGCATCTTGTGGTTTTTGGTTGAACTTTAAGGTACTTCCACATAGAGGTAAGATCGGGCCTAAAAAATCCAGACCGACCTGACCCAGGCCCGCGGGTAGTAAAGCCCGACCCGGCCCGAGCCCGATCAATTAACTTGATTTGCAGGCCCGAGCCCGAAACAAACCCGAAATTTTATATCGCAAGTTTCCTTAATGTTAAAATAATCTACATATTTTTTATGATCATTATAAATGCACGTAGGTGGTATATATATATATATATATATATATATATATATACACACACACATCTCCATACATCGTTTTAGTATACAATACATAATATATAAATATATATTTATTAAAAAAATTAGCGAGAGAGAAGCCCGGCCCGACCCGACCCGACCCAAATTTAATAATTAACATTTTGGGCCCGACCCGGCCCTAAATTCGGGTCGGGTCGGGTTGGGCCCGGACTCGGGCTTGGGCTTAAGATCTTACCTCTACTTCCACATTGGCTTCATCCTCAAGATGGGGTAGTGGCTGCTTGTTTCAAACATAGTTATCGGTTTTCTTTTATTTCTTTATATAATAATTGTTTAACATAACAAGCTAATTAATGTTGAAACATTTTTGTCACTTTATTTACCTTATTTATATTTGAGCATGAAAACACTGTCAAATCTATTTATATTGTTGGTGAAACACATCCATGCCAGCTTTGTGTTTTTAAGACTGCAGTAATGTTACACATATTTGCCTGCTTCCAACATGAAATAGTATAGGTGAAAAACTACCATGTTAACCTAGATGTGTTGTGACAACTATTGTAGATGACTCCAAAGATGTACTGCACACAAGAATTTGTTAAACGTTATATTGGAAAACCTTAAGAGCATAAAAGTGGCAGTGGCTTTGTCCTCGTAATTCCAGTTGAAGATAAAGAGCGAGAGAGAATATCATATTATACTATTCTTCTGACCTCACAGGGCTTAACATCTTACACACAGACACACAGACACACACACACACACACACACACACACACACACACACACACACACACACACAGCTCTTCATTTCCTTTTTTCTCTCCACAGGAGCAATGTTGGTGAGGTCCAGTCATCCAATTATCCAATCAATGCGTTCACTGGTATATCACCTCTTCACCTCACTCACTCACCTTCACAGTCCATTTACCACACATGCCTTTCGAATCCTATCGCCTTCCCGCTCTCCTCCCTAGTCTCATCAGTGTACTCTCTACATTCTCCTCTGTAGGATCGAGTACAACGCTGGGTCTGTAACATCCCGGCTTGCTTATTTAACTTCACCTTTACACATGTTCCACTCTTCGCAGGTTTTAGTAGAGAATAGGAGACTAATGAATGTAATGTTTACTGCATGTCATCACACCTTTCCCTCTAGCTGTCTTCCAATTTTATCTTCCAAATTAATACTGTAATGGATGCAATATAGCAGTATAACAAAGTGGCATACTGTAATTGCATAGATGAGTGTCATAAATGGCTACCTTTCTGTTTATTAAACAGTGGGAACCTGTTATTAAATTGTAACATAAAACTGACTGTAACTGCAGTGGCCCCGAGGCATATCTTTCATTTTCAACTTTGGGAAAGAAATCTACTGGGAACTGCTTAATCCACTACACATGAGTACATTTTTACTGAAGAACTTGATCAAACAGAGAGAAAATGAAAAGCGGGAAGGGAGGAGTAATATGCAGAGAAATTCACCCTAATGTCTGTTTTTCTTATGTCTCATCATTAATTGAAAAGACTTTTCGTTTGATGATTATTATTTCTACCTTTTGATATGCATCTTGGCTTACAGGAGATTCTCTAGACTTCTACCCTTTCATTGCTGCCTGTCATGTGACGCTGCAAATCATTCACCCAGCAAAAGATATATTTAGATGTAAGCAAAGTGGCCGTATTTGTGCAGAGCCCAGTCTTTACTACAGTAGCCTTAACCATTGTTGAAATGCACATCAACAGCCTGAAATGATGAGTAGACACACCTTACATCTGAATACCACTCAGTCCATCTCATCATTGCTCTCATTTGCTGTGTCACTACTGCATCTGATGTATCTTATTTGATCAGAATTGATGTGAAAGTGATGATGCATGGATAGATGGGCTTAACAGGGCTGTATGTATTTTTATGGACTGATTGATGTGGGAAAAAGAAATGGATTGATTGATGAGTAAAGTTAAAATATGAGTTTGACTACGAAAATCATCTTGTCTGATACTCGATGCTTGATAGTTGCAAAACTTTGACTGAACTCTGAACTATGTGCACAAAATGGAAGTAAATATTAATTATTGTGGCAACAGGATTTTGAGATGAGTCTTCATCCTGGCTTTCTGCTTCACTTAATTAAAGGCAGCCTGACATTCATGAGTGTTGGCTCTTTGGTGTTTGAGTAGATGGATGGGTCATGCCTTCAGTCTCAAAATAATTGGTAATTTTTGGCGTAATTACAAACAAGAAGTGCAAAGGTTACCATCAAAGTTGGTAGATAATATTTGTGAGAGGAAAAGAGAAACATTAAAAATGCAAAGATTAAGAGAGAAGCGGAAGACTTGTTAATTATGGCAAAAGCTTAATAATTGAGTAAAATATTAGGGAGATAATGTTTTTTGCTGATTCCTTTTTTGAAAATATGAATATAAAATGGAAATTGTTGTGAGGGAAGCCCGAGGGTCCTGTTGCCAAAATTAGAACCAAGGGACAAGGGAAGGAAGAGTTAAACTGTCCACAGTAGCAGAAGGACGCATGAAGAGTTTGATTATGACCTGAAAGTGTGGTGGAGAGCAGATGATGACATCTGATAGGGAACCACATGACTCCTGCGGGATTCCTCTTTGATAGAAGGACTATACGTTTTGTTGTTGTTTACTCACGGGACATGGAACAGGCAAGTCGGGTAGAAACCTTAAAGGGGAAATATCATGCACATTCAAAACTCTATATTTAGACTCTCTTGACACGTGTGATGATGTCAGCTCATCAGCAAGGTAGAAAAAAAACCTCACAAATGACGCGCTCAGGGCAGGGTGATTATGGTGCTGTCAGGCTGTCATGATGTTGGAAAGTTTGATTGAGATAAATGTACACAAAAAAGGGGCATGACAAGACTACAGCCACATAATGATGCAGGACAGAAATGACATAAGACACAAAAATGAAAAGGTGTGAAAAGACACTAGACAGAAAGAGACAGAAACCAGATAATAGTGTAAGAGCATCATTACAGGATGAGAAACTTGACAAGACACAGAGCAGAAAAAAAGATCTGATAACAGGGAAAACCTCAAGGATCAAGATCAACATGGAGTCTGGTCACTGTTGAAATTGTAGGTAGCTTTATGCACTGTTCCCCAAACATTACCGTTGCAACACTATTACATAAAAAAGGCTGTAAAACAAGTTTAAGCCATTTGGTGAAATTAGAAATACATTATTTTCATGCTATTTGTGTGTGTGTGTGTGTGTGTGGAGGGGGGGATTGCTGATGATGTGCACGTGAAAACATATGCACTTGGCAACATTCTCTACAGCGAATGAAACGCTCCATCCAACGCTCTCGAAGAGCCCACAAACATATGGTCCATGTCCACCCACACAGGTGTTTTCACTTATTTGATTGATTAGATCTATTTTCAAAACTGTGTAGGCATATGACAAATGTTCTGGCCTGACATAACCCCTCTCTCTGTTGCTGCGCTTGTCGGGCCACGTTTTAACTTGGTTTAGTTTTACCTGTTAGTCCATAGATACAATCTCAACAATTTCAACATTGATCAGGTAGGAATCTTATAAAGTAATTTTAAAGGATAACATTCAATAATTTATAATATGATCTTTAGTGAATCATACCTGTCAAAAAGTTCAGTCCTTAGTATTTTAGTCTTTTAACATAACAGCAGCTGGATTCACCAAAACCACGCCCCTTGTTAAATCTCTTCTTAAGTCTGCTGTAATGTAACTGTGAATGTGTGTCTATCTGTGAACGACAGAGAGGAAGACAAACAGAAGACATAAATCAATGTCTCTGAATGCAAAAACATATCATAAAGCAAATCATAAGTACCTGTCAAAGGTTCTAGGTAGGCATGTGTGTGCACGCACATGTGTGAGAGACCAAGACAGAAAAAGACCACAGCTCTGGTTCAGACAGCACTTGTATTGCAGCTGTTTTCAATGTGCTTCACAACCATTGGCTCATTCACAGCTGTGTTGTTACTTTACTGATTATGCTCAAGCCAACACTGTTTACTGTCGCAGTTTCCTCCATTACCTCAACCCCCTCCTTATGTGGTATTTTCTGTATTGTTGATTTAACTATGTTTATCTCAGCAGTATCCTTGTTGCTGCAAAACATTTTGAGAACTCCCTGAAATTCCATCAAATCTAGCATAACTGGATAACCATTTTTCTACAAATGGTCAATTCCTTGACGTAAGTGTCTCTGACTGCATCTGTTAGTTATTGTATGTGCGCGTGTGTATTTGTGTATATTTTTTTCCTTCGCCACAGGGAAAAACAAGCATCAAGCGAAGATTGTCAGGTTTGTCTGTGAGATGTGTGTGCATCCTTATTCAGATTTCTGCAGAAAGTGTGAATTGATATTGTTTTGTATGCATTTATGAGTTACCTTTTGTGTGTGTGTGTGTACATGTATTTGTAGCAAGTCCTTGTTCTTTTAGTGTCTGTGTGTATGTATGTTTGTGCATACTTGTGAATCAGCGTCAGCGCTTGTTTGAGGAAGCATCTTGTACAGTCTGTGTGCACCTATTATATGGTGTATGCCTGTGAGTGTGTGTGTGTGTGTGTGTGTGTGTGTGTGTGTGTCTTCAGCCTTAATTTGATGTCTAAATAAGTGGTTCCTGCCCCCAGGGTTTTCCTGGCAATATATCACCGGCACAACTATGGAACTGCCGTTGTCCCTGGGGACCAGCTGCTTGCCCGCTCATGCATGGCCTTGTGGGAAATGATGCTGTGGGAAATGACACTAAATGATGCGTGCACACTCACACACATACGCAGGATACACTCTCTGATATGTGCTCACATCGAACCTGCAACCTGCTCATTTATTTCTCTTTACATTTCTTGATGTGTTCACCCTCTCTTTTTGTACTTTAATTCTCTCTCGCTCCTTTCTTTGCTACACTTCCCCTCTTCCCAAGGTGAGATGTCTGTCAGTTGGTTTAGGTAAATTGGTTTATAGTGAAGTGTCCAAAACAGCACAAAGAGAAAATTGAGAAGACCTTGGAGAGATCCACTTAGGGAGGAGAGGCGAGATGGGGGAGAAAGACATAAACAGACTAAGAGAGGAAAAGACAGACAGAGGAAAGAAGGAAGAGAAACAAAAAGCGATAGAGCAACAGAGCACATTCTGGACAGAGACATCTGTTTACTAGATGCAACTGTGAAACTGTGAAAACATCACTGAATAGAACAATAAAGTCGATAGCATATAATAATATAGTTAAGTACATAATGATAAGAGATCAAATACTCCAAACAGTGGCTACGTCAAAAATATTGTAAAAATAAATTAGTACACAAACAAGAAAATTGGATTCATAAAAATAAAGAGTAGGTGCCAAACAAGCTATATTATACAGTATCACCAGTGAGAAATTCCCCACAGCAAGTAAAACACAGTAATTAATCTAATAAATACACAGAGTCAACAAGACCAAAAGAAAAGAAGTGAAATACAATCCTGTCTGTGATGACACGAAATGAGGATGATTATGTATCAGAAATATCAATTTACACAGTATAGAATAAACTTTTGTCTGTCTGTTATATAGGGAGTAGTGTATGAACAAATGAGGGAGTGATTTTGCACACAACCATTATGTTATATTAGCCTTAGACAGCTACCGTAATGGCTAGGTTAGCAGGAAAATGATCATAAAAACACTACATTTATAAAAAAAAAAAAACACCCCTCTACAATTAAAAGACATTACAAAAACAGTACCTATACATGCATCCTGTGCTCCAAAATGGCCTTTGGAGAGTAGACAAGACTTGCTTGTCAGTATTTGCTCATTGTATTTGCTGTCACAGATTTGACAAAAGCCTGAATGTCACAATGTCTGTTAAACTGCTGTGCGAGTTGCTACTAGCGACAGAACATTTAAAAAAAGCAAACTGCTGGTGAATTGTGAGATCTCATTTTTCTCAACATTGTCATCTTTAGCTTCCCCCTGCTGTTACCGGTGCATGTAAGAAAATTTCAAGGTCTGTGATTGGATGTTTCTTACCAGATTCACCTCACCTTTATGAATCACAGTCTTGTAAGTTAAAGGTTTTAAGTTGTAGAAGTGCTCCATCTATGAGTCACCTAGCAGTGTCTATGGGGAAAATGAATGAGACTCCTCCCATGTTAAAACTCTTTTGTATATGAGTTGCGAAGTGGGAGGGGCTGCTGCTTCTAGATATGCTTCCCCTTTCTGTATTCTCATTTCATTTTTTGTAAACAATATCCTCAATATTACTTAACGTAGAAACACACTCTCCTGGATAATGGAGCGACCCTAAAGGTCTAGTTTCAATTATTTCATCAAATCACGCTTTGTCTGGGATTCTGGTGTGGCAGACGGCTAAGAATACTACAACACCCATGAGCCTCAGCTGCTGTTTCTATGAAGAGGAGAGTAGCATATTAAATTAAATGGTGTTGTATGTAATTTACATTACAGGCTGCTCTATAATAATAATCAAAATGATGCAGTCTTTATTATTTCACAGGGGATGCAATGAGTAAATGCAATCTGTAACATTTACAGTTTCCACCACTGATTGGATCGGTCTCCCACTGAATCCAGTGTGTGTTTTTTTTTAATATATATTCATTCTATATTACATAAATTCTTAGGTTCATAGAGTTGTTTGTTATCACAAGAAATGTCATTTTGTTTGGTCTAATGGTAATTGAGCTCTACATGGTGTGAATCAAACCAAAAGAAAATTCCTGCAGGCAGCATTTGAAATGTGTTATATCTGCATGGATTTAACTGAGTCATGTTTCTCAAAAGCAATCTACACTCTTACCCACTGAACTCCACATATGGGCAGTTGGGCAGCATCCCATAAAAAGCAGCATTACGTAATGTCAGCCCGTACTGGAGCACAGTAAAAGTTTGGTTAGGCACGTTTGGTAAACATTTTACAGTGGCACGTAAACTTGTAATCAGTCATTGTTAGCGGAGGTCAGGCTCTCAGTCTTAATTGCCTGTGTGACTAAGATGTCATTTTCTCGCTCTCGCTGTCTCTCTCAGTCTCTCCCTCTCTTTGTCTCAGTCGCTAAACTCTCAGACAATCAGCTCAATTCACCTTCCCAAAACAAATCTCCCTCTAGCCTCGCAATCAATTACACACTAGGAAATCAATTAAGCCCACTGCTAAACGAGCTATTAATAGAAAGCTGACAAACAATAGGGCACCATATATCATGACAAGAGCTGATGTTTTTAATTAGTGCGACATTTAACATCTGAAATTATGGAGACATAATGAAGAGATATGACTGCCCATTGTTGAGCTCCTTGGAGATGAGTGTTGAAGTGTGTGTTTTGGTGTGTCTGTGTGTGTGTGCATACGTATTTGTGTGTCTAACGCATATGTTTAAACTATATCAGTTATAAGATTCCAGATTATTGTTTGACAGTATATTTAAATGCAAAAATAGACCACTTTGTTAGTTGTTTAGAATAAACAATAAGACTTATATAATCAGAAGAAATAAGACGTTTACTGAATGCTTGCTAAACTTCTACAATTAGGCCGGTTTCTTACACTGTTTGTACCTGATTAAAACTTACTGGGTATAACGCTGACTTGCTGGGCCAGTTTGATTAGTTAAAAGGAAAAGCAAAGTGAAATTCATATATAAAGCAATTTTCAGCACATTGTATTGCATTTACATTGCTACATGCATTGATTACTTGTGCTGTTGTGAATGCCAATTTGTTTTAGGATATGGAAAGTAGCCTAAACCCCATTAACATGCTTGATTTTTCAGAAAGTCTGATGATATAAATGTTGAATGAGAGACTGCGTTCAGTTACAGAAACTAGTGAAACAGAGGCAAACTTGGACGTGACATCAGGCCTTTGGCTCTCTGTAAGACACTATAAAAAAAAAGTTGTGATGGCTATAGGCTGCTGTATATACATTTCTGTCAAGGTGAAGTTGCCTGTAAACACATTTGCTCTTTCACAACAACATTGTGCAGCCTCAGTGTTGTTGTGTTGCAGTGAGTGAGTGATTGAGAGAGGAAGAGACAGGGACAGACAGAAAAAAGCAAAGACACAGAAATGGTGGTGATAGCGGTGTAAATATGTCAGTGTGGCCGAGGCAGGATGCAGGGGAGTTGACCTTGGTCATAGTTTAAGACCTGTCTTTTATCTAGCTAGCTAGCAGCTCTGAGAGCCATTTGTCTGCACGTTGCAATGTCTTTCTCTCACTTTCCACTCATCTGTCATTGTGTCTCTTTCTTCCTCATTGTCTCCTTGGTCCTCCTTTTATCATTCTAATTCATTTCCCCTCACTTTTATCACCGACTTCAAAATTCAATTCAAAATCCTTGTTATCACTTTTTAAGCTTGCGTGGTCAAGCTCCCTCTTACATTACAGAGTTACTACAGCCCAGGGCTTGTTAGTTGTACCTCGCTTCAGACTTAAAATCAAAGGCGCCTCTCTTTATGCTTTTGAAGTTGTTGCTCGCAGACACTGGAACTCATTCTCATTGGAAATAATCTCTGTGGACACATTTAAAAACAGCTCAAGACCCACCTGTTTAGACTTGCCTTTCTTGATGTTTTAAAGTAATTTTTATGTATATATATGTGTCTAGTTTGTAGTTCTTGTTTTTCCATTGTCTCCTTGTCTTACTGCTTTTACCTTATTGTTTATTATTGTGAAGCACTTTGAGATATTTGCTCTTAAAACTCTTAAACTATAAAGAAATATGTTTTAAATTAAATAAATAACAAATACGCATGTATTCATTGTCTTGTTCCCTTCCTCCTTTTTCAAGCTATTTTATCCCACATAGGGGTATACGTTCACACAAAAAGTGGATGTGCAGTCTATTAAATACTTTAAATACTAATATATTCCTTTGTAAACATGTACTTATTATCTTTCATGTATTTTAAGTATTCTATTGTTTAGTATATTTGTCTCAGATGTAACAACACTGCACTGCACTGCACACATTTGACGTACATGTACTGACACATTTTTATTTGATTTTTTGCACTGAAGGCTACAGTCAGTTAAAGACAGTACCCCCACATACAGTACTGTACACACACAGCAGCTGAACTCACAGAAGCACACATTACACAGTCCTCTCCTGATGGAATATTTAGAAGATTTACATCTATAAATTATTTAGCAGCTTTTAGGCTGCTTAATCATGATTCCAAGACTCAGTAGTATCAATGAATTTTTTTTAAACTGGGTTAATTAGCCTTAGTGGCCGTGATGTTATTTCAGTCTTAATCGCATTTTCTAGAGAGCCTTTTATAATAACAATAATAATAATAATAATAGTAATAATAATAATAATAATAATAATAATAGCAAAAAAAGGATAGAATTGCAATTGATCTGACATAAGATGGAAAATAAACCCATTTGATTTTTATTTTTATGTTTTTTTTTCATTGGCAGCAATTTGAGACTATTCATTTATTTATTTAAAATAAATGAAGCTGTGTACATTCATTTATCAGAATTTATCAGTGCCTCAGAACGCAACCCTGCCAGAAAAGCCAGTTGCCAGAAAACACCTCACTGCTTTTAATGTATCTTATTTCAGCACATTCACTAATGACACACTAACATTTACCAACTACTGCTGTAAAACAGAATGAAAATAGAGATTATGAAAATAAAATAAAGATTTTAATAAATCATCAGGAAAGTCATAGCTAGTTTTATGCTACAGTGAAGAGATAGGTTTTTAGCTTTCTATCAAAAGTATTTAATGAGCTGGCTTCCCTGATCTACATATATATATTAATTTTCTTTCTGCTGTTGCTGGGAATCTCCAATAAACCAGCAGTAGATGGTTGCAGTGTTCTTGAGGGCAAAAGGTTTACAAGGGAGTTAGCAATGTAGCTTGGTCCTATCCCATTACAGATTTTGTATTAAGGAGAAAAACCTTAAAGTGAATTCTAAAAGTTACAGGAAACCAGCGCAGAGCAGCTAAAACTGGACTAATGTGTTTTCTCCTCTTGGTTCTAGTTAATAGTCGAGCTGCAGAGTTTTGGTCTTGCAGTGTTTTTATTTCCAGAGGCCAGTAAAAGGTACATTACAGTAATCGATTTGGCTTAAACTAAAAGCATCAATCAGTTTTTCAGCATCTACTTGATTTTCACCTTGTTAATGAAGCTTAGATCTGAATCTAAAATAACACCAAGACTTGTAACCTCGGATTTAATCCAGTGAGTTAAATTTCCCCAGATTACTAAACAGCATTTCTTTTTTTTGTTTTGGGGCCGGTTTCAGTTTCAGGATTTCAGTTTTGTCCTCATTTAACTTTAAAAAATTATTGCTCATTCATTTACTATTGCCAGAAGACAGGTAGTAGCTGCAGCATCATTTGGTTCAGCGTAGATGTACAGTACTATGTAATCTGCATAACTACGAAAACATACATTGTGCTCTCTGATGATGTCACCAAGCAGCAGCATGTACAGTGAGAATAAAACAGCTCACAACCCCAAAGCAGATGTCATGTTTCACAGACCAGCATGATCTCTATGACCGACTTTCACCCTTCAATGTCTGTTTTGAACCAGTTTAACAAACAGTCAGAAAGACCAAATAACTTTTCAGATGATTGATTAGGATATCATGGTCAATCAAATGCTGTGCGTAGGTCTAAGAGGATAAGAATTGAGACGTTATTGTCATCACAGTTTAGTCTGAGTTTGCTGATTATTTAGCAAGAGCAGTTTCAGTGATGTGGTTTGTTCTACAGGCTAGCTGAAATTCCTCCAGAATATTGTTTTCTTTAAGAAAGGATTTTATCTGCACGGAAACTATTTTTTCAAGTATCTTACTAATGAGAGGAAGGTTGGATATCTGCCTATAACTAGTCAGTGCATTGCCATCTAGGTTTGATTTCTTTAGTAAGGGTTTTACAACAGCTGTTTTGAAGGCATCTGGGATGATGCCTGTTTGAAGAGATGTATCTATAATGTTCAGAACATGACTTGAAACACTGTTGAACACCCGTTTGGAAAAAGCTGTAGGTATGGGGTCTGTGCATGAGGTGGGGGATTTACCTTCAGTGACAGTCTTGCAAAGCTCAGTTAATGTAACACAGATTTTCTCACAGTTACATCATTTTTACAGCATTTGCTGAGATCCTCTGACCCTCTAATTGAAGTTAGTTCATCACATTCTGATATAGAGAGCTGTGAGGGGGGGAGGGTTAAACATTGTCAGCGTTACCATGTGACCATGCTAATGGGTGGCTTCATCTACATGTTGGGTGAATTGAAAACTGTCCAATAAAAATTCCATAGCTTTGGGGCTATGCTCAAGAGTGGATATTCGAATGATGTAAATTCACCCAGGTCAATGTCATTGCACACAAACTATGTAGAGAAAATGGCTGCAGTTCCTCCCTCAGGAGAGGTCCTGTTTTGTCTGACTGACTGACTAATAAAAGGTATAATTTAGAGGACAAGCCTCTGTCAGTGTTGCTACACCAGTGGTGCTGTTTAGCCAGGTCTCAACTAAAAACATACAATGCAGTTTCTTTTCAATTATCAGATCATTAATGAAAAAGGATCTAACATTAAAAAGGGCTAATTTCAGCTGTAGGTATTCTGTGATAGGAAAGTAGACTGACTGTGGCCAGGTAGCAGGTGATCTTCGATTACTACAATATGTTCGATCATGCAACCGGCTATTTAGGTTCACCGGTATGTTAAAGGAAGCAGCACGGGGTCTGGTTCATCAATTTGAATGAGAGCTTTAACTGACCCCTTGATTGGTGAGTGTGGTGGATGGCGGAGGGGGGTTGTTGGGTCTTTGATTGGAATGGAGATATCCTTTGAATGCTTCAGGTGATGTGAAACAGAGGGTCAGGTGAAGGGGGAAAGAGATCCTGGTGGGGTGTGGGAGGGATTCTGGTAGGGAGGGGGGTTGCAGGCTGTCGTCTTGTGTTCACTGTCCTTTGTGCTTATCCTCACATTCTTGTTTGAGTATGGCACCCCAAGGGCATGACGTAGGTTGGCACCGAGCAGTCTGGATCCGGTGATATTTGGGTGAATCCCATCAGGTTTAAAGTGGTCTTTACAGTTCCTAAAAATATTGAAATTGTCAAGAAACTTTATCCCATTGGTAAGGCACGCCAATGTCAACCATGTATTTAGGCCAAAGAGTCTGGTAAAAAATTTGATTCCATTGAGTTGGAATTGGTCCAGAATTGAGTACATCTTGCGAGTTATAGCCACTCAGTTTTTGCAGTAGCAGGGAAAATTCTTTTTTCAGGATTTCAGAGCCAGTTTTTTTTTCGTAGAATGGCGAAAGACCCACCGTGGATAATAACCTTGATATTACCTGGATGTGTAGTGAGGATAACTGGCACCAGCCCTGTTGGCTCCTTGACAGATGTGTCATTTGTGGTTAGAGGTCAGTCTTTGCCATTTTTACATGCTTGGTAACGGAGTCCTCAATCAGAGTAGTGTCTGGCTCAGATGGGGAGCTAGCAATGTTTCTTCTGGCCCTCAGATTAGCTTCCCTGTATTCAACATGGTTAGTAATGGCTCTTCTGGCTCTCGGCCTAGCAGTAGTTTTGGGGCTATTTCTTGGGTTTTGATTAGATTTAGTCTTAGTGGTGTGATTAGCTTCCCTGGGTTCAACATAATTAGTGTTATCACACATTTAATTCCGAGTCAGTGGATCATACATATTGTCTAATGAGAGTTTAGGTGTTGAAGTGAGCGTTAATGCTCTCCTATTTGATTTCTTGTTGGATTTGCCTCTTTGGCAGTTAACTCTAATCTGACTATGGCTTAATCTTCTACAAAAGACCATTAAAAACTGTCCAAAATAAATGTACAAACTTATGTAAAACAAGATGACAGCCTATATGAAGTCTAGCTATATGAATTTAACCTGACCTTACAGAAACTAATTTTGAGCTGTTATGTACCTTTACTTGGTCACCTCTAAAAGCTGAAAATATGCATAAATACCATGAATGCAAACTACTTAACTCAGACAACTGGAGTGCTCTGGATCAGCTGATGTGTCAGCTTAGCTTCCATATTACTATCAGCAGCTGTGCTGTCTATTTAAAATGCTGCCGTTTCTTCCTGGTTTCCCCACGGGGGTTGCATTGATCTCTCTCCACTCTCGCTTTTTGCTGTCTTTAAAGTAGCCTTCACAGGCTGTGATATGAAGCTGAGCCTTCGTGCCAAAATAAAATCTATATTTATATGTATTCTCATTAAAAAAGTTGCCATTCAATTACTGACTGACTGGATTTTTAATCCACTATGCCCCCATGAGCACTGGGCTGAGATACAGCATGATATAAAGTATTATTTAGGTGATGTGGTTGAAGCAGCATGGTTGTGAACGCAGGGAAGCCTACACAAATCCTGCAATGACTGAGGGGTAAAATCTGTGGGGACAGTGATTGAGAAAGTTCTCATCCTACCTTGATAATCATTCTGGGAGCTCAGTGGTTAATTAAGTCAAATGCACAATGATAGTTGCCCTAGTGAGGCTGCTTAGTGTCTGGAAAACATGGCTACCAAGCAGTTCAGTACAGGCCCTGGTCCTCTCATTGTGGATCTCTGTCTGGTTTCCTTCCAAAGTGCATGGTCCAAAATTTTAGCTGAGTGCAATTGAATTGTGAATAGGTTTGTCTGTATATGTGTTGGAATACTTACAGAATGGAAACCTGCCCGGGGTGCTTTTTTCACCTTTCGCTCACTGCATGTTGGGGCTGTCGAGCCCCGAGTCTGATTGAGTATTGAGAATGAATGAATGGATGAATGGATGTCCACCCAACACTATCAAAATAACAATAATACTGAAAAAAAAACAACAAATACCTTTTACAGTGTCATCTTTGTTGCAGATTGGTGAATTATTCATGAGTTATTTGTTGATGTTGCTGTAGAATCAATTTAGACTGTAAAATAAAGTAATGCAGCATGAATACATGTAAGAGTTAAATTTCTACAAAAAAGGCAGAGATATTTGCTGTATTAGAGAGCAATAAATACCAGGTGTGCCAGCTGATTGCTCAGTTGCTGATGATTAGGCTGATAATGTCACAGGCTTAAACTAAATAGAGTTGTGTAGGGGGAAAAGTATTTTGGACTCACTTTCCCATATTTTCCCCATAAACAAGGTAAGGTGACTCATAGTTGGAGAAGTTCTTGAATCATCAGAGCAAAAATATTAACAACTGGGTTAGAAAAATATGGCTGTAAATATTGTGGATATAGTTAAAAAAAATCTATGAGTAAACTTTGTAGCATTTTGTATCTACTTATCTACTGATTGTGTTACTTTTCATGGTTGCATTGAACTTTGTGTAATGTTTTAAATGTCAGAGTTGTTTTTTTTATCTTACATCTTTCACTCCACCAGCTGAACTGGGGCCATAAAATGTACATGAACTATACTTGAAAAAGGATTGAATCTCTCTCCAATTCTGTCACCCAGGTTCTGTGTTTAACTACGCACGTTTGTCTGTGTGAGTGCTTGTGTTCAAGAGCATGTGCACATTGAGGTGCTTGTGTGTTTCCATTCACTTGAATGAGAAAGTTTGTCCAGACTTTTGATGGGTACTGCAGGTATCTGCATTTGTCCATGTATCTGTGTGTTTATGTGTGTACAGGTGTGGTTATATTGGGTATGGGCTTATATGTGCATGTGTTTGGGCATACTGTGCATGTGTGTGAGTGTGTGAGGGGCCAGGATTAATGCCTTGCTGTCACAGGGCCCCAGATGATGAAGTAGTCAAACCACAGGAAGATGAAAGAAAAAAAAGCCAGTGTAAGAGAGAGAGAAATAGTGGACAGATGAAAAAGAGAAAAAAACACAGTGAATATATTTATTTGTTTCACAGAAAAATTCCTGTTCCACATGAAAGATATCTTGCTCTCACCTTGATGATGTGGTGAATAGTACATAAAGAATGAATCTTTTTGACCAAGAGTCATTTTAGGCATTTAGGTGATGCTTATTAACAATAAGTCGAACAGTGAAGTAGGCTAATGCCAGGGTGACCAAGACGGTGAGTGAGCAAAAAAAGAAAAAAAAGAGTCATAGTCATAATGTCTTATGATGAAAAATATTCATGCAAATGTGCCCTGTGGAGTTTTCTTTAAAACAAACAAAAGTTATTTTCACATTGAGTGTTATTTACCATAACTCACTGTGTGTATCCTTGAGGTCTAGCAAATGTGTTGAATGCATTTCATTACTCACAATTTTTAAAAATGTATTTCAATTCCTGCATTGTTTACTGTTTACTTGCAGTCTTCTTCTTTCCTGTCTTTGCTGACTCACTGCTGTGTTTGTTGGTACATGACTGCCACTGGGAGATTAGTGGAATAGCGTGAAACCACTTGCATACATGTGTGTCCTTGTGTGTGTGCAAGACACACAAGGACACAGAACAGGCACTCACTCATAACAAAAAACAAAACAAAAACAAAAACAAAACACAACAACAAAAAAAACTCCATAGCACTGCCAGAGGTAAAAAACTCAACAGAGTTGAATACCTTTAAGATATGCATGGTTTAAATATTCTTATGATAGTTGGTGAGGAGTAGTTTATATATTATATGTATGTATTATATGTAGTGGTATGTCATAAACCTTTGCTAGAGTCAGATAAAAGGGTAATCACAACTACAGGAGACCATACTGCATTTTATGGTTCTCCCAGATATGACAAGAACGACAGAGGGAATAAACAATCATCTGATGGATATAAATAAATTTACCCTATAACATTGACCTTGAAGCACTCTGTGGCTGACCACAAATGTATCTAACCATGATTGTTGAACTTAAAACATCTGAGTCAAGTTTCCATGCTCTGCTAACAGTGTGTGATGTGAAAAGTATTTAGTTGTATGAGAAGGTGAGCAAGGAAGTGACAGAGAATCTAATCACCACTCTGAGGTGTGACACAGGCTGTCTTAAGGTCCAACTCACTGCCTGATAATGAGAGAGAAAGTGTGAGTGTAAGTCTGTGTGCATGACTATGTGCACACCTGTGTGTGTATGTGTGTGTGTGTGTGTGTGTGTGTATGAGAGAGAGAGAGAGAGAGAGAGAGAGAGAGAGAGAGAGAGGATTCCACAGTTACAGGAAGCGTATCATCGGTACAGCTGGTGAACCTCTGGGTTGTCGGCGGAAACTCCAATCAGACCAGCTGAAGCCATCCCACTTCCTGATGCGAGTCCAGATTAAAACCCCCAGGAGTGACCTCAGCTGTCATTGACACGCACACACACACACACCGCACACATACAGATATATGCCAGTACATACACAGGCAGTGTGTACCATGCATGCACACATAAAGAACGATGAACTCCCACTTTCACAGTCACACACACACATGTACACACTATGATGCTCATTAAAAGCAGACTCACATGCACACACACACACACACACACACACACACACACACACACACACACACACACACACGCAGGTTTATTTCGACACAGTCACACTGAATGCATGCAATACACATGCAGGTGCAAAAATATATGTGCAGCCAAAAAGGATATTATTTACACAAACCACTGTACTAATTAATCCATACACACATGTGAATAAGCACATGCAGATTTGGGTAAGAGACAGAGCACACACACACACACACACACACACACACACACACACACCAAGGTGTTAATTAAACATTGTGACAGGTGATGTCACTTCCCTGTGCCAACTCTGACAGAATACCCATCCTAGTGCCCACTGTGTCAACCAGCTGCCACGTCTCTCGCTCTCTCTCCCACACACAGAGACACAAATTCTCCCCTAAATTCTTCAAAAATCAAAGTATTCCATTTTTAACAATATTGTTGTAATGTTTTCATTACATGAATTGTTCTTAGTTAATAATTACTATAGTTACTATAACGTAATAGTTAAAATTTTGTACTGCTCATAATAGGATATAATTTTGTTCTTAAAAAGTATCTTTTCTTGATTTAATTTTTTCACAATAAAAACTGAGTCAATAATATATGACCAGTTTTTATGTTGAGAGTATTTGATTACAGAGAGTCTGGGAGAACAAAAAAAAGAAGTAACACCAAGGTTTGTTGAATTTGATGGCCTGCATTTGGATGGTGCCCAAGGAAATCTGCAGTCTTTTAACACAATGAATTTCCATACACTGTTCTGTAATGCCATGCATTTGCCTCATGAAGAATGAAGAATTGCAACATAATATGATGTTATGTTGCAATATCTGCACGCTGGATATAATACATGCATGCATACTTTTCTGGCATTTACTGTAGCTAAACATTTTATCCAGAGTGATTAACAATGTGCAACAATAAATAAGTGTAATAAATTCATGACCCTTAAATAAGAATTAGTTAGGTAGAAAGCACAGACAAATGAAGTTTTTATTAAATTAATTTAATTAAAGAACTTTCAGATACCACACTATATAATTAAGTCATTATATGAAAAAATGACACAGTGGTGCGTGTTGGTAGTAGTTGATATTTAGTGCTTGACAATGCAGCAAACACAACCGCTAACAAGACAATACATTTACAGAGCTGTTTCTCAGAAAGCTTGAAATCAGCCCAGGGTATATATACCTCCCAAAACAGGTGAAATTAATGATTGGACATGGTAATGACTGCCTGGACTTCCATCTGGTGGTAACCATTACAGCTGGTGCAGACAGCAAAGAGTACCACAGACAGCTTCCCTGCTGCTGACAGCTACAGAATCAGGACCATGGACAGCTCAGCGCTCAGCTCTGTGTAGTCTTTGCACAGGAGTGAAGTTGTTACAATTCCAACAGAGAGAGGATTTAGTCTTTTTTCAGTCAAAAATAATGTCAGTGTGTTCTAGAGAGAAGCTGTTTGAGGAAATATAAATGCTCATTTTTGTCTTAACTGGCTGAACGGGCGTGTCGGTGTCTGTGTTTGATTGACTGCAGCACCGACACTGAAAATACTTTGAGGAGGAGAAGCATGAACTAAAAGTCAAGCTAGCCAGAATAGACAAGCTATCTCTGACCACTGACTGCTGGACAGCTCACACAAACAAAAGCTACATCACAACTTTTCTTAAAAATTAACCGGTTATTTATCGGTGAATAGGTGTCAGTCTGTAGGAAGCAAAATTAACATTAACCGAAACTGACATCCCTAAGCAGGATGCTGTCAGGCTCAGTGTGAAGTCTGTGCTGCCTATGATCAAAGGTAAAACTAAGGGGCACCATTTTGAAACCAAATAGTATAGAGTACACATTTCTCTCAAAGGTGAACACAGGACATGTGATTTACAGAACAGTTATGTATACTGTAGTAGACCAAAAGAAAAATCTTTTTCCATTGTGTTTGAACTTAATCTGCCTAAAATTTATGACCAGCTGTTTCAAGTATTTTGATGTGAAATCCATAATACATTGTAGCTAAATCTGCAGCAAGAAATGCTCACTTTAAATGGCTGTACTAATGCACATTGCTGTCTTTCCTTCTTTTCTTCCTTTCCGTTTACTTATGTGTTTTTCTTTCATTGGCATTTTCTGTGTATGTCTCAAAAAACATTAAAATGAGCTTGGTGTGCGTGCAGAGAGGTGAAGACAGTGTGTGCGTGTTTGTGAATGTTGGAGGTTGTCTTTCAAAACATCTGCTGAGTGATATGAATGATGCACCTGGATACCTGATCTCACACATTTACACACAAGTGCCAATTCCACACACATACACACACACACACACACAGACACAGCCTGTGAATCTTGGCAACATCTCAGAATCAGTTCATTTCACATGGCACACAAACCTCTGCTTACATATTCCTGGAAGTTTAGTTTCTAATGTGTGTATGTGTGTGTGTGTTTTTACATGTCTCTGTGTGTGTGTGCCTCTCCATGTTAATAAAGCCCACAGATATAGCTGTCAGCTTGCTGTGTTGATTCAGGCTCAAGGCCAAATGCTCCAATATCCTCCCCGACTTGCTGTCTCCATCTATCTACATCTTTCCATCTGTCTCCTTCTTCTCTCATCATCCCTATCTGTCCGCATCTGTCTCTCTATCTCCTCGGTCTAGCTGTATGTGCATCTGGTCATCTGTCGGTTTGTCTGGGTGTTTGTGTTCTGTCACAACTAATTCCTCCACAGTGAAATTAATGAGAAAATCCTTCTTAGAGGATTGTTTTGGTTTTGTTTTTACAAAGAGAGCTGTTGAGGGAAAAATACACTTGCAAATACTCCTGCAGTGTTAATTATTTTCAAAACCCCCCAGAGAACAGGTGCAGTGTTTTTGCATCGCAAACGTAGTTAAGAAGGTAATAGTGACACTGACTTCATAGGACTGACAAGAAAGATAAAGAGCAGTCACAAACAGAGTTTTACTTAAAAGACAAACTGTTTTGTGGCTGCATTGCATCTAGGTCTGTTAAGGTTGAGAAATGTATCATTTATACTTTTTAAAAAAATTTCCCTCCACATAATAGTTGATTATCAGTGGAAAATGGTTGGTGCCATTTCTATTTTATTCTAAAATATACAACAGACTATTTTATGATTGATGTTTTAGTCATTTGCTATCAATTGCTGCTCCGCTACTATAACAACATGATGTCACCTTATGTATATTTGGGCAGTTTTTGACATTAAAAAGACAAATACGTCTCCAGTCAAGGAAATGAGAAATAAAAGGTGCCTCACTCAATACATCTCAAGCCCCATTCAAGCCAAAGAGGTAGAAAAGCTTGAGGAAAACAAACAATAAACAAGTGATCAACTAAGATGGTGAGGGTTTTTGTTTACCACTAGGTTTTCCCCTGACTTTGATGCTAACTCATTGTTGATATGTGTATCTATCTGATCTATCAAGGGGTATCATATTCAAAGCTTAAAATGACATGAAACACATTTGGTTCATTTTGAGCTATACCAGAATGTAAAGATGACCTAGAGAATATGCTCTGCAGGAATGTTTGTTGGATGCTACTATGAGCAGTGTCAGGCCTAAGATCTCCTACGCAGCATCAGATCATTAATAAAAATCTCCTGCAGCAGTCTGGAGTGAGGGCCTATGAAATGTTGTGGCCACAGTGATGTTACCTAAAATGCTTTCACCTTGGGACTCTGAACTGACAGGACTGCTTCACTGAAGGCTTGGTAGGGTGAACAACAGGTGGACACTGTGAGACTGGGGAAATGTGAGGCTCGTGAATCTGGTAAGACTGCAGGGGTTGAGGTCACAGGTTGAAGACTAGCTGGCAGCAAAACAGGTGAAATTTTAGCCGGTGGCGGTGCTGCCATGGGGCTTGTCAGGGGAGATAGAAGCAAAGGGTTCGCTGAAGGGAAAACAGGTGGGGGACTAGTTGGAGGGGAAGAAGGCAAAGAGGGGCTACCCCAAAGGAGGATGATTGTGCACTATTTAGGGAGATCTGTTGACCAGAAAGAGCGAGAAACTCAAGAATGGAGACTCTGCAAAGTTCCGTGATAAACAGTCAACCTACATGTAGAAACATGTAGAGATACGGTCGTGTTAGTTAATTTTCATTTAGAGAATGGGTAATTAAGTACATTTACATGCAACTGAGGAACCAGGTTATTCGGAAAATTCAGGTTATATAATAAATGTGTTTAGATTGACTCTGATGAGCACCTTGCATGACAGTCTCTGCCATCAGCGTATGAATGTGTGTGTGAATGTGGTATGTAGTGTAAAGCGCTATGAGTGGTCAGAAGACTAGAAAAAACATATATATATGCAGTCCATTTACCATTTACCATTTAGATGCACTGTGGTAACCTGTGAAATCTGTGTTTACATAAAGCTGGTCAGGAAACATATTTCTCTTCTACACAGAACCTTATTTTGAAACCAGGACTGACTACTTTTCTGGTCATGTGAAGAGCTGATTTGGAATTCAGTCACATGTATACATGGCCGAAAAATCTTCCAGGTTATTTAAGTGCATGTGGACAGACTACTTCATACTGATGACAATGTTGTGTGATATGGTATTTATAATGCTTGCAAGTAGCTATCTCTTGTCGCGTATCTTTTTTTTCTATATGTCATGGGTCTAGAAATAAAGTGAATTGGTACTCTTGATTATGAGGGGCTTGAGGATCCAGTGGTTTGTGGTCTCCACCCCCTGTTGTAAAAACCTGACTCCCTTGCTCACAGCTTGCTTATCGACTTTCAGCTCAGCCTTTAATACCTTCCAGTGGCACCAGAGGATCAGGAAACTTCACCATCTCAGTTTCTCCCCATCTACTCTGCACTCGGCTTTACTTCTTAGTAGTGTGTGACACGCTCCATATAGACTATATACTCTTCTCTTGACCCTCTGCCTCCTTCCATTCAGGCCTGGATTAACACAGTGTGGTGCCCTGGGGTGGCTACACTTGAAGTGCCCTCCTCCTCCCACTTTACATGTAAAAAAAGTGAAATTTACTATGGGTTTAAAGACCTTAGATTTACATGAACTTATTGCTGAAGTGCAGACTCAACACACATACTACAGAAAAATGTAAGACTACAAAAAAAACCTGACACCATGGAAAAATATGGGCCTATAAATGCCATACTGGCCCTTACACTGATGCTCAAATCTGAATGCAACTCACATCCCAATGCAGCATGTCATGCTAAATATCATTATTTCCATTATAAATGGCCTGTATGAGGACTACATGCAAAACTGAGTATGTCTAACCATTTCCACAGCTGAATGATCACAGAGCTCCAGGTGAGGTGTTGCAAAGGTATAAGGAATAGCACATAGAGACAATGTATTAAATGCAAAGGCAATTTGAAATTAGAGTTGTTTTATTATTCTGTTGGTTTCAGAAACAGAAATTAAAGGAATGAAAACAGAATTTGAGTCATTTCAACATCCACAAACGAAAAGGTGTTTTTCATATTCCATTTTACAACATTTATGAAGGACTTGATTTTCCTTCTTGCCCCTCTGAAACAGAAAATAAGAGAGCTGTCTCCTGCATGAACTATAGCACTCAGGAATACGAAGGTGTACTTGTACCACACAGGAGGATGGATTAGTAAAATGAACTTATTTTAACAAACAGTGTCTCTCTCTCTCGCTCCACACCTCTATGGTGCTAAAAGACAGCAGCTACTTTTCAACTGTTTTCTTATTCTTATTATTCATATTCTTATTAATAAAATTAATGATAAATAAAAGATAAATCAAGAGCCTTATAAATGTTGTATCTGCCATTTGTGACCATGAAAAATATTTACATTTACATTTTTTTCACACTGGTGCCTCCCAGCCAGAAATTGGCTGGTGGCTGAGGCACTTGATCGCCCAATGCGATATACGGATAATCTAACCTAGCTTCCATTTTTATCCTGTTGTGTCTCTACGTATTTGTGTTTTTGGTGGCGCTCATATGCCTCTTTCATTATCTCAACATCCTTTCTTTCCACTTCTTCCACTATCATACTGAGGCGCTCCCTTAACTGTGTCCCGGCTTCTCTCTTTTATCTCCAACTGTTTGTGTCTCACCTTGCCCTTGTCTTTGCGGTCTCTCTTTCTGTGTCTATCCCTCATAGTTTTCCAATTTCACTCTCTCTTTTTCCACTCACTGTGTAAATCCCCTCTTATCTACTCCTAGTAACAACTCGCCACATCTGGCCCTCTTGTTTTGTCACTATGGATATTTGTTCTAGATTAACCTCTCACACTCCCCCCTCCTCCTCCCACTCTTTTTTTTGTCATCTCTCCCCCTTTTCTTTTTTTTCTCCTTTACATCTTCACCTCTCTCCTCCCTTCCTTCCAGTTTTTGCTCATTTGCTGTCCCTCCACCATCTTTGCTCTCCCTCCTCTGGAGAGTTGTGACATCAGTTTAACTGGCATCACAGCGTCTAGTCCAATGAAATATAAATGTCTGTATCTCTCTTGCTCATTCTCTACCTCAATTTCACTCCCATTTGCACAGAAAAAGAGAAGGACTCTGATGAGCTCCCAACCGCCAGCCAATTCCCGGGGATGACACGCATGTTTGTGCCGCACAGATTGCCGTTTGCTTTTCATCTAAGGGATAGATTGAGCTCTTGACCCTCCCTGTTCCTCCTCTTCTCTTTTTTTCCTTTCTCAACATCTTTTTTTCGTCCTCTATTTGCCCCCAACTTCTGCAGATGGATGCTACAGAGAAAAAGAGAAGTATGTTTTCTTTTTGTTTTCTCACCTCTGACTTTTTCTCTTTTTTAAAACATTTTATTTCTCCACTTTTTCTTTTTTTCTTTCTTCCTCAGTACCTGTGTTCAATATGTTGTCCAGACATTTGTGGGAGCCTATTGTTGGTTACAGGCATTGCATCCCAGAATGTAGGCCAGCTGTTTGTAAGTTGCAAAATAATAAATAACTGAGTTTTAATAGTGATACTTTGGGAAGTATAAACACTTTTTTTTTTTGCCAATTCCTCTTAAAAAATGTAAAAAAAGAAGGCAAACTTCTCAAATAATAAATGTTGTCTAAAAACACGTGGCCATAAAATAACATTGCCTAAATACAATATGGTCTAAAACGGCTGAAATTCTAAAGAAAATACTAAGTATTCAATGGTAACGTCCTTAAATGTTTTGTTTTGTCTGATCAACAGTCCATAATCCAAATATATTATTTACTATCATATGATACATAAAAGTATTTTTGCTTAAAAAAATTACTAAAACAGTTACTTAATTATCAAAATAGTAGAGGAGTAATTCTCTCTTGATAATCAATTAATTGACTAATCATTGCAGCTCTAGTGGACAGTTTGGATACTTGGTGCTATGAACATATTTCAGGTTAGTAAAGTTAGATACTCAACTCTATATTTGTCCCATTTACCATCACCAGCTTTAAAATGAAATTATAATCCACTGGGCTGATTTTTTCTCTCCTTTTTTTCCATCTATAAGAAAGTGAGATGTTGTGTTGTTTTGCATGCTTCCACTGTTACAGACGGACGGATGGTCAGACTGACCAACAGATAGATAAATAGATAACTTTATTTCAGAATTTGTTTGGTCATGGTTTGTGTCACATATCAATTTATGTGTGAGAAACAAAATTAATCAAGTTTAATAATCTAATATAAACTATTCTGAGTGATAGAGCAAACAACGGAACAAATTAAATGTAAATAGGGGACATTTGTTTCAGTGAAACTGTTTATACTGCGAGTGTGAATGTGGTATTATAACAACATATTGTAGATGTATGATCGATCTGACTGCATAGCAAATGTTCTGAACATTTTTGAGACTGCATAATGATTTGTCAGACAATATGATGAGTTTGCTTCATGATGAAAAACTACAGAACAGTTCAATCATCCAAACAAAGTTTCGTTTCATGAGAAAGCAAGCAAGAGGAAATGACTTATTGTTGACAATGATGTGTTTCCTAATGGTCAATAGAGGGCAGACAGATTAAATGAATGAATTACATTCATCTGGCAGATGCTTTTGTTCTATCAAGTTACATTTTTACACCCGCATCCGCACACAATAGGATAAATTTCATGGTTCAGTGTCTTGCTGATGGTAGACACGAAACAAGAAGATCAGGGGGTTAAACCACCTACCCTTCAATTAATGGACGGCCCTCTCAACCATTTGAACTACATGAATTGTCTGCTGAATTAATGAATCAAGCATTAAAATAGTATATCTGATGGAATTGCTAACTAATGATCAATTTCTCTGAAGTTTAAATTAGCCTATCTGCACTGTATATGCTTGTGTATATTCCCAAGGTGAACTTATGTGGATGTGTATCTGTATCTTTTCCTGTGTATGTGTCGTTGTGTGTTTGCTGCGCTTGGTAATTAAAGCAGTGTGTGCCAACCCAGTGACAATGTAATACCACTCTAATCATCCTCTGCTCCCCCATCTGTGTGCCCAACATGACTCTCTCTCTCTCTTTTTCTCTAAAACACACACACACTGAACCAAGACTCATCTTTTGTACGTTACAATTCTCACTTGAGCAAGACAGACACAGAGTGCTGCTCAATTAGAGAGAAAGAGACATAGTGGAGATACAGACAGTCAATTACAGGGAGACAGAGATATGTATATTTCTATAGGACTGATTTTTGGTAGATTTTGGTGGCTATTTTATGACAGACAACTTCTAATATCTACCTCCATATTCTCTTCCCTAAATTTTTCTCTTCCATGTCTGTCACTACTTGTTCCGCTTCTCTTTTAATAACAATATGTTTTATTTACAGAGCACTTTTCAAGATACTCAAAAATGATTTCCACAAACTGTTGAAAAAACACACTAGAGGCACAAGATAGCACAGGTTAATTCAAGCATTACAAACTACTCTAAAAAAGTTAAATTTGAGTAACATCAACTTTTACAGGAAGCAATGGAAGCAGCAGAGCTCTGCAACTCCCCCACTTACACTTAGGTAGTGTTCAGACCAAACCAACCTTGTGTTAAAGCAGTGCAAGGGGCTGCATTAGTGGGGGTGTGTTATTGAAGGTACCCATGAGACAATGAAATACAATCCAGGAAGTCCAGTTGGAGCTACAGATTAATGCATTTAAAGGCTTGTCAGACATCGAAAGGATTTTACAACTCTTGAAAGTTGGCAGCACCAGTTTTATGGTTTGTCCTGATGGTTGTGAGGTAAACACTCAAATATGACATTCATGTTACAAAGTCAATCATCTATCTATGTGATTGGCCAATACAATGCCTTGCATTGTATTGTGGCAAAATTGCTGCCCCCACTTATATAAATGAGAGCGCTTTTTCATGCAGAGCTGATGGTCTGGTCTAAATTTCACCTTAGACTGGTACACATGTGCATCAGAGTATTATTAAACCAACAGATTGAGTCCTATTGAGTGCATTATGGATGGGCGATCAGAGCATACAAAGTTTATAAGATGTAAGAAGGACCAGTTGCCAATTTGTCAGGTTCCGCCTTTTTGTAGATTTAGTCGATTGGTGATTGTTTTATTGTATTATATAGATGGAAAGAGGTTTGAAAATTTTGTCACTGCGTTTGTGATGGGTGGCTAGCTAATGCTTGATGAGAGATGTGTACATTGCTACCTTTTATTTGCATCTTTACAGGCTGATAGAGCAACAGACTAGACCATGGCTTTATTGCACTGTTGCAGTGAGGACAACTGTAGACTGACTCACCTGATTGGTCGGCCAGTCAGTAGGGTTGATATGGAAACATTAGCTTTGAGCTTCATGTTTGTAAGGGAAAACATATAGAAAATGGTTTATATCTCAAAATTAATTGCACTGATTTTTGCACAAAATGTGATGACATGATATTGAAGGGGGATAAAACTGGGTGTTTTATCTTCTTCTTCATCTAAGTCTTTGTTAGTTGATTGTATCACAATGTTTCTTATGTAGGTATAGACAGAAACAGGGGTGCTGACAGCTCGCTAGGACCATGTAGAGAATTCTTGGTAAAATTATTTCTGGCAGAATATAAATAATACTTAAAGCATATCCGATTTCTAAAACACATCTTGTAAGGTTTTTTTTCCTTCATGCAAGTCATATTTTACTTGAAAAGAAGCAGTGGGGAGACACGAAGCCAAAGAGACAAAAAGTACGGTTTTGAAAATTCACTTCATCTCTTTTACTCTGCTTGTAGCTCCTGCCCCTTCTGTCCTCTAATACTTTCCTTCTGCTCCTCTTGCCTTTCCTCATATCTACCACTTGAAAATTGGATAGTCTAATTTCTAGCCGCCCACTCTTGACTGCTGTGTCCAACAGGCTGAACACCACACTGTCATCCTGTGGGATGCAGCCTGTCAGTATGTAACATTTATAAGTGAGAAAGCTTAATTTCCAGCCCTGAAGGCATGTATGCTTGGCTCTCCCTTCCAATGCTACCACAGAGCTGCCTTATTCTGAAAAAGTAAAGAGTTAGAAGGATGTATAGGAACTCCATTAATTGTCTGGGCTGACGGGTGTGGGTCACAGCTTTGATTCCTCCAAGTGATCTGAGGTGGGCAAGAAAGAGAGTAAAGATATTAGGAGTACAGGTGGGGACAGAAACTTTGACTATAACAGTTACTTGAAGGCCCCATTTAAGTGCTTATAATTTAAATGATTAATTAATCATTATTATTAATAATAATAATCTATTGAGAGATGAAATGATAGCAAGCAATACATGACAAAACAATACATGAGCAAAAACATACCTCATTGATAAGACAATGCAGTGGTGCACTAGTGCTGTACACTGCTGCAATTGCATAATGCAATACACATAATACAGTGTAAGACAACACGATAATGCAGTAGTACACAGTGCAAAACAGTGCAGAACCCAACTACAATCACACAATGCAATAAAAGATCACTAAATACTAAATATTTATAGATCGCTAAATATAATTTTTTTTGTGTGTAGACATACTAGCTACTACTGATGACTGAGCCAGTAAACCATTTTTGGTTAAGATGCTGGCAGCAGTGCAAGAAAGTGATGAAGGAAAATCAATTTAGTACTTTATTCTGTGTAATTGAATATGATCTTTTTTTCTTTTTTTTCTGTGGAAACTGGGAAATATATTCTGCATTAATTTGATTCATTAAAATAATTGCTTTTGCACAATGTGTAAAATATCAACATTGTGAAAATGTTATTATAACATGCACAAAAACACAACTTTCAGTCAAACGGTAATGTCAATAATAGCTGGCTATATTAGCTTTCTTTAGTCATGACAGTCTGTAAATAATTGTAGTATATATATGCTTTATGGGACTGAAAAAAGATTCTGCACACTAATCTGAGCTCTCTCTTTATGCTTTTTGATGAGGTATCCTCTCTAGTTGCCAGAGGGGAAGCCGTAGGAGTCGACCCAGTGGTGTGTGGATTCTACTGCGCCCAGTCTGTCCCTTCCATGTAGCCACGTAGCTAACGCTAACTCACCAGCTGTCTGCAGATATCAGGCTGGTATCAAGAAGGAAAAACACCAGGGGAGATGAATTAGAGAGCAGATATTTCTGCTCTATCTGTACCGAAGCTGTTTATAAACTGGATGTTTGCTTTATATAGTTGAAGCATATGATTCGGTCCATAGCTCTATGGGATAAACTGTATTTTTAAATATGTGTAACAATGCCTTGCAAGTGGTGAAGGTCTTAAATATGATGTTTAAATAGTGAATTGTCCCCAGGCTTCCAGTAATATCTATATTTAACCTTTTGGCCATATCATCAATCTTCTCCCTCCATTCTTTTTCCCTTGCTGGCCTCTATTTTTCCTCTCTCCTATTCCTCTTTTCCACTTCGAACAGTTTTTCCTTCCCTTTCACCTTTTCCTCCTTCTCCCCTCCTCGCTGTCTCTTGATCAGCTTGGGGAAGTAGTAGAGCTCATTTAAGGTTCTAATTCACAATTACATGGACAGGGGCTTAGGTTGACCCTGTAGACACACATCAGCACACACATACATCTTAGCTTCCTCTTTCCCCCCATCTCTTTCTAAATTTCACACACACACACACACACACACACACACACACACACACACACACACACACACACACACACACACACACACACACGCACACCTGCCTGGCTTCTGCTCCCCTGTGTGATTTTTATAGTGAAAGGTTAATTTGAGTGTAAGGCGCCCAAGGCGATGACTGGGAACAAGGGGATAGTGAGTGCGAGAGAGAGGGAAGAGTACTAATTCAGTTCAGGAAAAGCACCCACTTTAAGCAAGAAGGAGCGAGAGACAGCAAGAGACAGAGAGAGAGAGAGAGACTTGAGCACTCAGAAGCGATATTTAATTAGCCTTGGATGACTAGCTGACTTGCTAGAAAAAGGCCACTCTCCCTGCGGTCTTCTCTCCTGTCAAGTACCCTGTTAGTGAAACCTACACTGAGACAGATGGAGGGGGAGGAGGGAAAGAGAGACAGAGAAGGAGCAACAGATGGAGAGAGGGGTATTGAGTGACAGAGACAAACTGATGGAAACAAATAGAGAAAGAAAGAAAAGATGGAGAGGAGGAGACACACTGAGAGATTATATTGTAGCCACTGGTATTCTGGACAAGTTCTCCCAACAAACAGGGGCAGCAAATCCACAATTCGGCATACATAGGCATACCGCTAGACTGTCAAAGTGGGTGTGTATGCACAGGTGTATCTACCCATCTCTGGGCAGGGGCGTTTACCATACACATACCTAAAAATAGCAAAGGATATGTATCACTGTCTGACATCACACAGTGTTTTATGTAATATGCAGTGCTGCACATGGGAGACTTGAGCCTCTGAGGTGGTGTCTCCCCTGCCCGCAAGTATAAAAAAGCAAGGACATGTTACCTTAAGTACATGTAAGACTATAAGATGTGATCCAGGAGATTCTGTTTGATTCTTATTAGACTCAAAAATACTACACAGTGGCTTACAATGCTACAGTATTTTACAAGTCTGGAAAATTATCACTAAGCCAAGCACTGAAAAAGTTGGCCAGTGCAGCATCTTACACAATGTTGTCTAATTGTGTTGCAGCTAAAGCTGAGTCAGGTTCAACTCTGTAGCGAGATGAGCCTGTGTTTTTTTTGCCGGAGGCCTGTGTCGACACTCTGCTCTGCCAATGCAGTAATCCCATTTAAGTCAGGCTGCAATGAATGGTTATTTTCATTATCAATTGATCAGTTGATTATTTTCTTGATTAATCAATATATCATTTTGACTTTAACATGTCACAAAATAACAAAAAACATTCCTTTTCAATCTTATCAGTACTCCAATTCCCCAAAATATTCAGATAACATTCATAAATGACAAAGAAAAGCAGCAAATTCACACATTTGAGAAGCTAGAACCAGCAAATGTTTGGTATTTTTGCTGAAAAAAGGACTATTATCAAAATGGTTGCTGACTCATTTTCTTTTGATCACCTAATCATTGAATTGACTAATTGTTTCAGCTCTACATATGAAACACAGTACTGTTGTCTGTCCGATCATCTTGAGGATTAACTTCAGGAACCAATGCTTGAGGATAGTTAAAACACTAGAAGCTGGCTAGTCGTGCACGGATGCAACTACAAATATGAAGTGAATGTTAGAGCAGGCATGATGATGATGAACTCCTGGAGTCATTCAATGGTACTCAGATCACTGTTGCTACAAAAGGGTACTGAGATTTCAACTTCTCTTGACAAGCATGCCGGTGAAAGCCACAATATACCCTCCTACCAAGACATCACTACAACACTGACTGTGTGTGAGCTGTGGCTCATTCAACAGGAGGAGAAAAAAAAGTTCATATCAATTTCCTCTGAGCGAGTCAATTCTGCCTGCAAGACAGACCATGAGAGCAAAGGTCTATGGATGACTCATAACTTCATCCATATCATGTAACGTCCTTTCTATTCACGCCAGAACCAATTTGTCAGTACAGGTATCATTTTTTTCCACACTACGGATATCCAGTAAAATAAAACTCTTCATAAATTATAAAACAGCTGGAGAATGAAGCATCACACGGCAAATCCAGAGCATCTCCAAAGAGAATTACACACTGACCCAAAGGAAACACATACATCTCTTGTCTTCTGTTAAGTAGCCCTTTCTTATTTCCCTTGTTCTCTCTTTTGCCAAAGGTTGCTGAGAAACTACTCTGAGATTTCTGAAAGTCAGATTCAGAAAATCTATTGCATCACATACACAACCACCGATCTGACAGATTTGTAAGTCTCTCCGCTGTAAACACACTGACAATTTCCTCTTCACTCCTAAAACATATCTGATGTCAGGCCCTTTTTTTTCTCTCTCTCTCAATCTTGAGTCTCCACTCCTATGATAGCTAAGTATGTCATTCCAACACGTTACAGAACTTGTTCAGTGAGCTGCTGGTGGCAGGTAATAAATCTAAAGCATGTTTGATATGATAGTGGTAGCTATTCAATCAAGTTGAGTGGAGTAAGATTTTATCTTTAAACCCTTTCCTCTATGAGATATTTGCTAACCATCGTCTCCAACTGAGTCTCAGACATGGAGCTCCCTTATGGTAAACTATGAAAATTGTCTGATAATCATCTAGTGTGTCCACACATAACAGTTTTCTCTTTTCATTTTGTCTCGTCATTTTCTTGGTAACATTTTACAATAAGGTACACAAAACTTTGAGTAGTTACCAGGGAACAAATGAGGAATGAATGAGGAACTAACTGCTGGTAAACAATTAATTAACAGGCAGTTCACTAGGAGTAACTCCTAATCAAATCATATTGAGTGGTTAGTGAAGATGAACCATTAGTTCATGATTACCTGTCCATTAGTTACCAATTACATGCCTGCCCTAAAGCAAAGTGGTCCAAACTGAGTTGTTACTGAGTACTGAATCATTACTTCATTTAGTGCACAGTAACAACACTGTATGGTATATCACTTTACTTGAGGAGACACAAAAACAGAAACTACTAGGTGGGTAATAATGATTTAATAAATTGTTATTGCTTTAGTGCCATTTAGCGCATTATTCAGATGTAATGAAGATCTATGCATTAAGCAAAGAACCATTATAATGATTCACAGATACCAATGAAAAATTAACTTGCTATTGAGGCTGTAGACTTGTTTAACCCTTTCATGACCAACTCAGTGATCATACAACCACCATGAGTTGTCAGATGACATATGTTTTCCTCCCTTTAGCTACCAAGCTAAAGTTAGACCATTTCAATCAGTGAATTTATATGCTGTATGATGCCTCTAACATTTTTGGTGTGATGGAATTGGAGCAATCTAAGCTCCCATCTGTAATTTGGCATAGTAATTATAGCGAGCGCTTATCACATGCAAATTATCCATTAATATTGCAGGTGTCCTGTGTTAACAATTACTTATACACTGTGATAACAAGTGTTTCCATCCAAATAGTGCATTTCTCTTCCTGTTACTCTCTCTGTCTGCCCTGCAGCCACGCCCTCCTTCTCCCTGTCTGTCTACCTTGATAAATTGCCACTGGTTGGGGATGCACATCCACGGGGAAATGATAAATATCCATAGAGAATGGATTCACTATCTTCAAACACCCGTCTAAAAGACAGCTCTCACCCCTGAGGAAATACTTCAGCTCCATTTCTCCCTCACTTTTTCTTTCGTTGTATCTTATTCCCTCTATTTAAAAACCTTTAAAACACTTTTTCTCCATCTCTGTCTACACACATTTCTCAAATTCACCAACTACAGGAAACACTTCAGAGCTCTCTCTTCATCTCTCTCCCTCACGCTTGGTCCTAAAAGCCAATTTGGAGGTCTTGACATCTAGACTATCATGGATCCCCGGAGTTAAGCCAGTGAAATACACGCTCAACCTTTCCCCTGTAAGGAAAGAACTGTTTCTAGAGCTTTTACTTTGAAGAATATGTTCAAGAGTGTGTTCTATGTACAGGTCCCTGTACTGGATTTACATAGACTGAAAATCCACAAAGGCCGTCAAGTCAAATAAATTTAATCTGGCTCTGATTCAATATAGATTCAATTAGTTACTGATACTTGAAGCTGCACTAATAAATATTTCATACATTAACAGAGAATTAACACCCAAATTTACCAAATTTTCTATTCAGCTCTGTGAAGTGTTTCCACATATTTCAGCTCTTTGTTTTAGTTTAACAGCCCACAATTTTACAGTTTTGATTCATTGATTCTCATTTACCTCATTTCCAGTCCCAGCAGGCAGTTATTTTCAGTGAAAAGCTGTGATAATCTCATTCTGTGCTACATACCCAGCACCAAATGGCAGACAGACAAAAAGCAGCTAGCTAGGGAAGATAGTGAAGCATTTAGCTGATAAAGAGCCAGATATTTGTTTTAGGAGCTTAAAAGAGAGTGAATATTGGCCTTATACACTCACTGGCCACTTTATTAGGTACACCTGTGCAATCTAATATACTCCAATCCATAAATCCTACTTTTACAGTTTATACATTTTCAGTTTTTGTTGACATTGTCAGAAAGGTGATAATTCTACTTTTATTATTGAGGTCGTAGTGGGTGGTGGTGGTGTATTGAAGTACATTATATTAAAAAGTGTTTCTAATATTTTGCCCCCCTCATGTATGTTAACAGAGTGGACAAAATATTATTTCAATTCAATATAATACACTGCAGTATATCAACGCCACTCATCCCCGGAGGAAAGAAGAAAAAACAAAGTTCTGATACACAAATCTGTTTTCAGTTTTTGGACTTTTTCTCTAATCTTTGATTTTGGTGAAATATTGGATCATTTGAACATTTATTGAAATGAAACCATGTAAAAAGGAAAAATCACTATTTGGTGGAGCTGTTAATAACTCATAGACATCTGAAATGTGACCCCGACTACACACTGCTTTTTGTAAGACGTCAAAAGCCAAAAAAGGTTGGAAACCACTGGTTTCATCTTTAACAATGTGTTGTATTTTAAAAGCTTGTTATATCATCCATTGTGTCAAATCGTCATCTGAAAAGTAACTTAAATTGTCAAATAAATGTAGTGGAGTAGATAGTACAATAATTACCTCTAAAATGTAGTAGAGTGAAAGTGTAAAGTAGCATAAAATGTTAATACTCAAGTACAAGCACCTCAAAATTGTATAGCATTACTTGAGTAAATGTACTTAATTACTTTACACATTTGACATTTTCTCTAATTGGAGGCAATGAATGTATTAGGCTGCTGTTTGCTAACATATTCACTATACCAGCTTCTTATTATGATAATACATAACTGTTGTGTTTACAGCTTGTTTCAAGTGGCCCTTAAAATAATTAATATTGCTTTGCTATTAACATTTACATAGATTATTTATTTCAATAATCCACTTCCACAACTTATTTTTAAAGGCCATGCATACCCACACAGGTGTTTTCGCTTCTTCTTATTAATGTTGGATAGAGCAACACTAACCGTGAAGAGGACTTATCAATCAACCTTCAATTGGGCAAATGAAATGAAAACACTTGTGGAGCCAAACCATGTAAGGCTTGTAACAACTACAATTAAAATGATTGAAGCATACATACTTAACCAGTGAACTAGATAACAGCCTTCTCAAGCTGCATTGGCATCAGACTATGGGTTTTGAAGATATCTATCATATTCATTATATGTTGGTATGCTATTTTGGCACTGTATTTCTATGTAGAATGATGTGATTTACAGACAACTTGGCTTTTGTACAGTTTTTTGTCCTTTGAGTCTGAATCCAAATACAATATGCCATAGTAGTAAGTTATGTGTGTGTGGTCTCTAATTTCATGGAGACTTTTAAACACACACACAAACACACAAAGTCAACACTGGCAGGTCAGACTTTGCACTTTGCTCGGGGAGTTGTGTCAAGTTAAAACAAGATCACTTTGTTTTTCCATCTGAAAAACACATTCTATATATTGCATTATTGTTTATTCATCACATTGAAATCTAAAATGACTAAATGACTAATGGAGTTAATATTGTACCGCAAAAGATCTAAAACACTCATTGGACTGTGTGAAAAAGAGAGATTATTCCTGTCTGAGCCTGCTTTGGGCAGATATCCATCTGAAAATGTCAAATATTTGAACCACGCTGTGAGTTTTTGATTCAACCCCGCGGGTATTTGAACAATGTTTGAAACTAGGAGCTACTACATGAAATATTAGTCTGAACAAGAAATCCCTCACTGTTTCAGGGATTGTGTCAGTCTGTAATGGAATACTTGAAGCATTTCATTCCAAACACTGTAAATCCATTTGCAGAGATGTTTTTTGGGGGGCCCACATGCACACAATTCAACCAATCATTTCAAAAACAATGGCCAGCTGTCTACAAACATAGGGCTTAAAATGTCGACTAATTTTAATATTAAATAATACTAGGGGCTGTTTTTTAGGCAGTCAGTTTTACACCCTTTTTGGTGTGAAACATTTTGAAAAGGCAGCACTGTTTTCCACCCTCATTTTTTGTCTTTCTTTTTCATGTATGTCCAAAAAGCTCCTCAACACACACAACCATGTGAGTCATGACCACCAGGATTGACAGGGGTTTCCAATCTTCTAATGTAAATAGTCACCATGTTTAGACAAGATGAAATCAGTGTATGATGTGCACACACACACACACACACGCCGCCATATAAAAGCACATGCACGAATACACACATACAAGTATACTCTTACATTTTTATAAGCATATACAAACATGCATATACAAATTTATTACAGGCTCTAAAACATACGGTACTGTACTGTCCCCAGACAATGATGCTCTGTGTAAATGCAGCCTTTACTCTCCACAGTTTCACCAGGGTGACTGACCACCATGAAAGAGCCGAGGAGGGAGGCAGCATGAATACACGTGCTTGACAACACTTCTGCTCCTCACATGTGTGTGATAAGGTTTTGAGAAACAATCCACCTGGGTGAGCTACCAAAACGAGGAAGGCCTTCATCTCCTAATTCAGTGCAGATGGTGTTGTGCCTCTGCAACAACACGCCATGCAGCCTCCTGTCTGCCAAACCAAAAGGGCCACTTGTTATCCTGAAAGTGCAAAAAATTAATTTATCCACTTCACTTGAATATACTGAAGAACTAAGCACTTAACAATGTAATAATCACACAGCAAAGCATTTAAACCATCCTGTAATTTCAAGTATGATGACAACTGTGGCGCTCATGTTATGCATAACTTACAGAATTAAGGTTGGGATTATTTTACAATGTTTACCTTTGTTCCGTTTGTAATTATAACTTTCAGAAATAAAAGTAGGCTTTAACCTACTCAGATACTAATTGATACACATTATGATAAGAAATTGTGCCTCTAAATAACGCTATAAACACAGCTTTTTGTGTCTCTTTGAATCGGATAAGAAGAACCACGAGACAGGCTCAGAAGATAAAAGAAATCTGACATAATGTGTGACAAAACATCTCCTTTTATTTTCTACAAGTTAAGATTGTCAAAGAAAGCATGGTGCTTGCAGTGTAATTTACCCCTTGATTCATGTGTCAATGTAAATACTTGTGAAACTGTTTTTAAAAATCTGTTGTTATTGATGTACAGTAATATAAAGAGACTGTCCTTGCAAGAAAAATGACGGCAACTGTTTCACCAAATGGCCAACATTTGTTTACATTAAAGTGACAAAGTTGGAGCAATCATGATTCTTGTTGAAAGGAAGAAATAGCTTGACATTATCATAAAGCCAGCTAGGTTGAGGTGGGTGGATGAGTCAGTAAAATGTCAAGACTCAGTGTTTCTTTTAAGACAATGGTACCATAACCTTAACCAATAATCTAATCTAATTTAATCTAATCTAAGCACCATCGTTTCTGGTGTTGTTTTTAATGCCTAAACCGAACCAAACTGAAACCATAGCGTCAGAAGGGGTGTCAGAACAGAAGATGTTTATATGTGCTGTTCTGCGGGGCAATTTTTTTTTTCATTTAATTTGGAAGAATTCTTGGAAACAAGTGCAGTCTGTTTCAAGACATTCAGATGGAAAACAGCCCCGCTTTGAAAAGAATGTGAGGAACTGCGTTGTTGGGGTGGGGTGTGTTGCTTCGGGTGGGATAGGATTCAAGAAGGCCGGTTTGAGAAATAGACTCACAAGTTTCAACAGTTATCACACACAAAAACATTGCACAGAGGTGTGTTGGACAGTTATTTTATCCTCTGTTGTGACAATCATTAAGGTGAACAGTAGAACTACATCATCATGTGCGTTGTGTATGTTTTCATGATGTGTGTTGCAGCATACGTCAAGCCAGGTTTAACATCTTTGTTGAACAACATTGTGTTTGCATGAACACCCTCACTGTACCAGTACCAACCTGACAGGCTGGTTATGTTAACAAATATTCCCCATTAAAAATCTTTTTTTTGTCAACATAAATTAGTCATCCTAAATGTTGCCTTTGTTACTCGAATGACTCATGGGGTTGCCAAAATCATGTACTTTAGCGATATAAAACTGTCACTGCTTTATAATTCCACCGGATGGAATTTATGTACTTGGAAGCAGAAGAAACCTCTAGTGAAAACAAACCTGCATGTTTCATCTCTCATGGCCCGCATCAGGGTTTCACAGCTTGAAAGCTATAATGGTAGAGAGACAGCCATAGTATGCAATTCAGTGCAGCTTAAAGTGAGAGTTGATATTGAAAATGATATCAATAAAACACTTGTAAATTGAATCAAATCAACATCTCGGGGTCTGTAAAGCAATGTTTCAGAGAGGACAGATGAGCAGAAGTAAGAGGGAGAAAATGTCCGATGACAGGGGGAAACTAAAATTAAGAGAAATATAGAGAAAAAGACTGAGAAATAAAAGGAAAGATACAGACAAAAAGACAAGAATAATCTATCTAGGCATCGTCCTAAATGGCAAGCAGCAGTCAAGTAATTATATTTGAGCAGCCAACTGATTTCTCTTTGTGGAGTCCGTGTACTTTCTCTTGTGTGTGTGAATGTGTGCTCACCAGTGTGTTTCTCATCTCATCTCTGTGAAGATATGAATATTAATGACCCTATTAGCAGACACAGATGCCAGACAGTGCTTTGGTTGGAGTAACATAGGGTTATATTGAAAGCAAGTGAAATAATGTGAAATATTGTCTTTGTGTGGGAGCAAGAGAGAGCTGATTTTAACTGTTCTTCTATCTGCGGGAGTCATCGCGGAGGTCACATCGCTGAGGTGGAGCTTATTATACATTCCTATCAACTTGTGATAATTTAAATTTGAGTATGTCAATCCAAGTGAGACAGCTTAATCGAAACACCATTAGAAAGTAATTTTAGTTCGGATTCAAACTTTATCAGGCTTACAAGCAGCGAGGAGCTGTTACAGGAGTCCCACTTTTTTTCCCCTGTTGAGCTAGTTGGTGCAATTTAGTGTCATCCCAAACAGGAAAGTTTGCTGAGAAATCATGTTTTTCTTTCCTCACAGCAGGATACGGTTTGGCAGCAAGAGGCTTGAGTGTTAATAAGTAGATAATTTGTTTCTCTTATAATACAGATGAGAAGTTTATCTGTTGTATTAATACATGAGACATTCAAGTTAATTTCATAAAGAAAAGGTTAAGCTTTAGTTACAAATTAATTAATAATATGAATAAGTAATAATAACAATATTTTAATTGAGGTTTATTAATATTTACTGGTGTAAATTATGCACCTGTAAATTATTTTCCCACTTTGAAAACCAAATAACCAAATTAAAAAAAATACTAACTGTGTACAGAATTGCTGTCATTGTCACAAAACAAATTACATAACATTGAGACAACTTGCGGTGTTTGAGGTTTATAAGTGTACTACAATAAAAGCAAACAATGTGTCAATATTGTAAGATAACATCACATTTTTGCGTGTGTATAACATTGTGTATGCACAAATACTTTCAGTACTAATTCTAATTTAATTCTACATGAACTGAGTGCCCTCACTGATATGACTCCTCTCCCTTCCCCCAAGTATAATCTGAACCATAACAATGCCTTAACATGACCCCTAACACTGAATCTAATTTGAAGAGCCCCTTCAGAAATGTTTTAGGAAAATCCTTAGTGTATTAATCTATAAATTGCTACACAATGGGACAATGGAATACTTGGCCTTAA